>CM067324.1:71130000-72357000 GCA_034376525.1 Nicotiana benthamiana | reverse complement strand
ATTTTTGCTTCGTTTATCATTCATCAAAACCTACAAAAGAGTACACGTTTAGTATATTGCATTGAGAACGTGTTTCTAACACTCTCATCGGAGCCCGTCACCGCCGCCGCTGCACTAATCGGCAGGCCCTCTTCGGCGCCCCCCTCCGGTATCTTGCCGCCTCTCTCCAGCAAAAAAGATCAGCCGCCGACCTTCACGGTCCTCTCCGGCCTCTTGCTGCGCCGCCGCTGCACTAACCGGCAGCCCTCTCTCTCAGCGCCTTTTCTCCGGCATCTTACCGCGCCACCGCTGCACTAACCGGCAGCCCTCTCTCTCGACGTCGATCAGCGTCTCATCTGCCTCGCGCTCCATGGCCGCTGCCCTAACCGACAGTCTTCGGCTTCCTCTGTTGATGTCCAAGATTTGCGTGTCCTCCGGCCCTCCATCTTGAGGGGGCGTATTAGAAAATATTGTAAATATCTTTTGTGTATCTTTTTATTATTGGTAGAATATTCTCTCATTAATTATACAATCCTATAGTTGGTAGGTTTTGATTTTCCTTCATTATTGTACAATCCTATAGTTGGTAGGTTTTGATTTCCCTATACTCTTTATATACTTTTGTAAGCAATATATTTTAATGAGAAGCCTCAAACCAATTAACTTCTCCAAAACTCTCTACATTTCAAATTATTTATTACAGTGTTTAGCTATATTGAAGTCTGTTGAACATAGAATTTATTTTAATAAGATTAGATTTATATTACTCGTTACAATATTTTGAATGACTTACAATTTTTTGGAATGCAAATTTAACAAATAAATAGGGTATAAAAAATTCTTATATGAGGAATAACAATTTGTTACGATTAAATTTTAGTGATATTTATACATTTGCTTATATCTAATATTTTCCAAAACTCTTTTAGTCTTGTCAGTAACTCATATGCTAGTAAAAGATACAACTTTGGACTGAACATCTTCCCGTCCTCTATATAGTGTCTCAATTACATTGATCTTGAACTACGTCTATCTAAGTTTTCTCTTGCTTTTAACCTCCCGAGTGCTAGGTTTAAGTAACTTCATAGTACTTCGTTTCTTTTACTCTTCAATTTGATTTTTATATTCATATCTTGAAAAAATAAAAGAAACGTTGAGTGCTCATTGTTCGGATTTTATCGGATTCGAGCTTTCCAAGCTCTATGCTGTTAGGATAAATTCAGATAAAAATTCATATATTGATTCTAACTTATTTTAGATTGAGGTGAATAATTAAAGATTTTAGTTATTTATATATTACTAATATAAGTAATTTTTATACTCATCATTCATATTTATTAATTGTTTACCAGCCCAACAGATAAACTATCTTGTTTTTATAATTATATTTTCTATTTATCTATAAATATTTTTTAAATGGTATAATAATAGAATAATAATGTATATAACTTAAACTTAATAATTAATTATTGTGGTTGTACAAAGGTGACACCATGCTTTACAAACCTCACCTAGCTTAGGTAGAGTACAAATGACACCAATACAAATTCAAAGCAATCTCTTATTATTCTGTGTGTGTGAATTAAAGACCAGCAGTCCAAAGAGAGAGAGGGACAGCTTAAAGATTAGGAAGTAGGACCCATACCGCCATTAATATCCCCTTCTACCAACCTTCCTCTCCTATCCTCTAAAGTCACTATATTGATTATAAACCAATGCTAAACTTAAGTCAAATTTAGCTCTTTCCTTTCCTTTGGCTTTTTTTTCCCTCTCAGCTTCAAAGAAACCTCTGCTCTACAACAAACAGCCACCATTTCTTATCTTCCCTACTTCCTGACTTTTCTTGAAAAAAAGAAAAAGAAAAAGTAGAGGTGGGGTGGGTGCTTCTTTTCTTGAAAAGTCTCTACTTTTAGTTTATTTTTTATTTTGCTTCTCTTAGTTTTATATTTCTTGGTTCTTGAAAAAAAAGTCATTTAGTGGGAGCTGTAAAAAGGGGTTTCACTTTTATATTTATATTTCAGCTTTGAGCTACTTGGATCTAGTCTCTGTGTTTTTTCTACAAGTGATTGTGTGTTCTGTGATATACAGAGCAAGAGAAGTTTGTTGAAGAAGAAGGGAAGCTCAAAAAGGGTGATTTTCTTGTTTTCTAATGGGGATTTGTTTGAGTGCTAGAATTAAAGCTGAAAGCCCATTTCATACAGGTAATAATATGTTCCAAAGGTGTGATTTTTCTACTTCTTGAATGCTTGCACAATTTTTGAATTTTTTGAATTTTCATTTATTTATTTAAGGTTGATCATGTATTAGTTCTTATAACTGAAATACAATCAACTCCATCATCATAATATTTAGTAGTTGTATAAGTTTGGATTTCACCAAATTGGCTAGTTGGAGCTGAGGTCTATCGGAAACAACCTCTTTAACCTTGCGCAAGGTAGATTTAAGGTCGCCGCCGGTGGGATTACGCTGGGTTTGTTGTTATTTTGCTAATTTTTAACTTGTTAGTATAGAACTCCTACTATTTGGTAATAAGTGTTTTCATAATTAGTATATATGTTGCTATCTCTGGTTTTAAGTAGCTGTTTGTGGTTTAATGAGGTTATTTTTTGCTAATTTTTGATGGATAGTGGCATTTAAAGAAAGTTATCTAATATATTAAGATAATTGTTAACAGGGCTAAATTCAAGATCAGTCAGTACAGATGGATATGATAGCAATCCAAGCTCGAGGGTCTCAACAGTGCCACTTGCTCCCAGAAGCGAAGGGGAGATATTGCAGTCGGCCAATTTGAAGAGCTTCAGTTTCTCTGAGCTCAAAACAGCCACTAGGAATTTTCGTCCCGATAGTGTACTGGGAGAAGGTGGATTTGGCTCGGTTTTCAAAGGGTGGATCGACGAGAACACATTTGCAGCTACCAAGCCCGGGACAGGTGTCATCATTGCTGTGAAACGGCTGAATCAAGAAGGTTTTCAAGGTCACAGGGAATGGCTGGTGAGTTTCTTATGTACCATTTAAGTGCACTGATTATCCCATGAACTGTCGTACTTATTACAGGGCTTGTTTAAGTGCTAATACTTTCTTATCTGAGAGTATCACTAGATTGTAAAGGTTGCCCGTGTCCTAATTTGTATTGTGCCTCTATGTTTATAGGCAGAAGTAAACTATTTGGGACAGTTTTCTCATCCTCATCTTGTAAAGTTGATCGGATATTGCTTGGAGGATGAACACCGGCTTTTGGTTTATGAGTTCATGCCTCGGGGAAGCTTGGAAAACCATCTGTTTAGGAGTGAGTTCTTTGTCTTTGCCATTTGGAATTTCTGCTCTAAACTATGATCATCGACACTGTTGGAGTAAATAAGTGTGCGTTGTTCTGTAACAGGAGGTTCTTATTTCCAGCCTTTATCCTGGAACCTGCGATTGAAGGTTGCTCTTGGAGCTGCAAAGGGGCTTGCTTTTCTCCACAGTGCTGAAACAAAAGTGATATATCGAGACTTCAAGACCTCGAATATTTTGCTTGATTCTGTATGTCCGCTGCGAATTAGATCTTTGTGCAATTTCTTATTATGAACCAGCACACTTCTGCTTACTTGGTTGTGATGTTTCTCTTATAACATTGTAGAATTACACTGCCAAGCTCTCGGACTTTGGATTGGCAAAGGATGGACCGACAGGTGATAAAAGCCACGTCTCTACGAGGGTTATGGGGACCTATGGATATGCAGCTCCTGAATACATGGCCACTGGTACGGTTTCTTTTTCGTTTGGCTTGTGCCTTAGTTTCCTAATTTCTTGTTCCCATGTGGCCCACCTTTGACAGAGTATCAATATTAATTCGGAACGTCAGACAGATACTGATCAGGGCATCTTTGCCTTTATCATGGAACATTTCCTCTTATCCAAGATCCATTTAACATGCAGTTTTTGTTTTTTACTTTTTACGTCATGTTCCTTATGGTTCAGTTTTCTTGCTTATTCTCAAGAATCTCATTCACGTATAATGCATTTGCACTTCCGCTCCATCTCCAATTCGGGAACCTTGCTCTTTGCTGACGAACTTTGATTTCTTGATGTTGACACTTCAATCAGTTGAATATAAGACAAAAATCAACTTGTTGATTGACTTTACATGTTGAGTTCAAACGTTGTCATAAATTTCTTGTACCCGGAATTATTTAGTTGCTCATCTCCCTTCTTATTCATCGGTTTGGTGCAGGTCATTTAACTACCAAGAGTGATGTGTATGGTTTTGGAGTTGTCCTCCTCGAAATGTTATCTGGTCGTAGGGCAATCGACAAGAATAGACCATCTGGAGAACATAACCTTGTGGAGTGGGCAAAACCTTACCTAGGTAACAAACGTAAGGTCTTCCGTGTTCTGGACACCCGTCTTGAAGGCCAGTATTCAATGGACGTGGCGAGTAAAGTAGCTAACCTTGCCTTGCGGTGCCTATCCAAAGATCCTCGGTTTAGATCAAGCATGAGTGACATTGTTAGAGAACTAGAGCAACTTTATCAACAATCTAAAGATGCAGGTAATACTCGCAGCCACGGTAACAACCGGCCTAGACCACGTAGACGAAGCGCTGGTGATGTTGGTAATAAACATGCTTCAGTTGCTTATCCAAGACCGTCTGCTTCTCCCCTTTATGCTAAATAACTCAATAAATGATTCGATGATGCCTTTTCTTGTTTTTCCTTTATGTTTTTCAAGCTTGAAAAGTAGTTGAGGCTGCTGAAGAACCTGCGCATTTGCAGAGTCAGCTGCTTTGTACAGTTGTTTTGGTTAATGTATTGAATGTGTTTGTAACTTGAGGATTCCTCACAGGCCACAAGATGTTTTTTTTAACACAGTATGGGAATGCTAAATGCTATTGCATAGTTGATATTGACAAATCTTTTTCCTTGATGAAAAGTTCTTAACTTTTCACAGTCAAGTTATTGTTTTATGCTTATTTCAGCTTTCTTCTTTGTTACATCCCTTTTCTAGAATGTGGCCATACGTGGGGCTAGTAGTGAATAAGGTGTTCTAGATTTAACATATGTATTAAAGTAATTTTTGACTTATATACAAAGTATATCTTCTGCATACAATAGTATAATTTTCCGCTGTGGAAAGTACGGCAATGCATGGGGCATTTTATCTTTCCCTCTAAAGACTTCATAAAATAGATTGACGAAGAAAATATACTCTTTCTATCATATTTTATGTGGCATTTTTTCAATTATCTTTTTTTTTGTACCATCATCTTTTTATATTTGGAAGCTCTTTAATTTTGGATTTCCCATTTACCTTAAATAAGGTACGTTTACAACCACGGAAATGTTATAGCATATTTAAGCCTAGACATTCTAATGGTACTTTTGATATACAACATGAGTTATTTCTTTTGTTTTAAAATTTCATCTCTAGTAAAAACGTTTAGTTAAAAAGTAAAATTTCGATCAAAGCTTTATATTAGAATAACTACGGTTATTGATAATCAAAAAATAAATAAAAGAAATTGATTTTGTTAATAATAAGATGAATAGACGAAAGCAAAGTGAATTAGTATATTCCGATGATATTTTGTGTCTTACAAATGAACAGGTCGCCCCTTTTATAATTATTTCTAGGTGATATGTTTTGCCTTCGTCATAATAAGGCCATTATAGATAATTAAAGACATTTAATGCTACGTTATAAATGGTAATCATTGTAATTAAATACAGATTCTCTAATATTTTTGGTATTTAATGCCTATTAAATACTGTATTCGTACCTTCTTTTGTTATCAGATCATTCGCCTATCTTGATTCTTGACCATAAAGAGGTACAAGCATTGAGTCTGTAAAGAGATGCGATCATCGAGTCTCTTGAATCTTTGCTCCTGTCTGTTATAACTTGTGCCTCTTTATTCCTTTCTAGTCCGCGTTCTTTGACCAATCTACGTGACATGATACGTCACTTTTAAAAAAAAATACAATACACATGAACTTAATTTTTTTCAATACAAATAGTCGTCCCACTTGCCATTATTCATCAATAGAATATTTGGGAAGTGGATTTTATTAAAATGGGAATATTTATCGCAACTAATTTCCCTGACGTTTCATTTGTCACTTCTATTTAATGCCTATTACATGTGACATCTTCTGATTGGTTCTACGATTTCTCAGCGCTTTTTAAGGCTTTTTTACGGCTTCACCAATAACGAGATGACAATTTTCATCATGACTTTTTCATCATTGTACCTTTTCCTTTGACAATTGCTCCTAAGTGTAAATGTAGTTTTCATCTTTATCTTTCTCACATAAAGTTCAAAATTCTCAGTATATTCAACTCTTGTTCCCATCTTTCTCGTACTATTATGTCTTCGTCAAACCCAAACCCTAGGAGAGTTACCATTGTTGACAACATTTCTTTTGCTCCTATTAGAAGTAGGATAGTAGGGAGGCTGCGTAGTTTAGGGTCTTCTTCATCAAAAATCCCCTCTATTCCTTCATCGAGTTCTACTCCTCCGTCTAGAAGTAGAGGTTCTCTTTCTCAAAATTCTTCTTCTAGAGGTAAAGAACCCTCTGAACCTCTTCGTGAAATTTTAGTGGAGGAAATAGTTCCTGTGGAACTATCTTTCTACAATGATAGAGAATCCCTTAGAAACTAATTTTCCTCTTATCGTGCTGATATCTACCCAACTTAGATTACTGAAGGTCTGATTTCTTTAGTTCGTATAGACTGTAATTGGAGCCATGACTTCCCTACTATAATTCCCAATGCGAACCAAAGAATTGCTTCTTATTTAATTGTATTTTCTTTTGTTTATACATACCCTTTCACATTATGTCTCAAACCTGCTATTGACCCTGTTATCCTCGAATTCTATTGTTTTTTCAATGTGTGTTTAAGTCAAATTGGCCCTGTAGTGTGGAGGGGTGATGCCTGTTTGAGGCATTTGACCAACATGGCCGGCGTGCCTTTTATTCTCTCTCATTTAATTCACCTTTAATATCCCAGACTCTTTCGCCAATGATTTTACTTTAATAGAAAAGAGCAAAAAGAGTCCTGATCAATCAAGAAGACGATAAGGACCGTGGGCGGTACGCAAGGTTTGTTGCTGCCCCCACTGTTAGATTATTGGGTGATGGAAATGTTCCATTCCATGTGAAGTAGAATTTTGCATGTAAGTTTTCTTTTTAATAACTTTCTCGTACTTTTTTTCGTCAATTTTAATGATATATTTAATTTTTCTTTTCTTTTCCAGTAACCATAGGAGTTGCTGATGAAATTTCCAATTTCCGTCGCTGGGTAGGAAAGTTGTTAAATACAACTTCAATGGAGGGTACATCATGGAAACTCTCTCTTAACGATTTAGTTAGAAGTGAAAACTCACGGTTAGAGTTTTTTTATATAACTTTTCTTTTTGCTTCTTCTAGAACTTATTTTAATCCTTCTTTTTTTCAGGATTTTCCATTCGAAGTATTAGTGTTAAGGCTGTCGTAGCTTATCGAATTTTTTTGGAAAGGGCCAAAAAGATAATTTTGGGCTCTTTATTGAAAAGAAAAGCTACTGTTGACCAAGACACTGAAGATGAGGAAGACGGAGGTTCCTTGGTAAAAAGTCCACGAGCTCGAAGATGAATTATTTCTGATGATGAAGCATCTTCCCCTCATTCTATTCCTCTCACCGAGTCTATTGAAGCCTCTTTGATAATTTTCGATGATGATATTCCTGTTGTTGCTCATGATTTTGTTGAGCAGTTTTTTAAATGTGGGTTTGGTAGTGAAAGTTTAGGACCGATTTCTGATGAAGCACCCCTTGCCTCTTTCTATACTCCTATTCCCGTGAAATCTCCTTTGCCGGTCGTGGCTGTTACCATTCCTCCCAGGTTGTTTTGACTGCTTTCATAGTTTCTCCTTCAATTATTCCTCCTTCAACTGTTCCTCCTTCAACTGTTCACTATACTGAGGTTAGCTCCTCAAGTGGAGGTGAGGCTATGAGGCACGTTACCATCGAAGTCCCTATTGAAGGTAACCTTTTGAGGAATTCAGGCCGAGCTGACATATGGTTGAAGCCTTTAGTTGGTCCAGTTGAAAGAGTTAAGCTTGATGACCACAATTCTTTGACCTTGATGAACGATATAGTACATTCTTCTTTGAAGGTATCCTTTGTGAAGCTTGACTTCTCCCTATTCTTATTTTTAGGGTCTTCACTTTTTCTTTCTTTGTTTTTTTAGATCTACCTCATTGGCACAGAGATGATGAAGAGGGTTTTCCTCTCAGAGCAATTAATGCATGATTACCAAGTGGAAGCGGACAATTGGAAGGAACAATATGAAAGTCTACAAATCGACATGGAAATATTCGAATAAAGCAAATGTACCTTAGAGCAATAGGTAAGGGCTTTAACTTCAGAGTTGGCGGTTGAAAAAAATTCGTCAAATCGAGCAGTAAGGAAACGAATCTTCTTGAAACCTCTTTTTCCGAGCAACACTCCAAGGCAAGTGAATAGATCAGAGGGTTGAAGGCCCTCTTTGGTAAGAAAGAAGCATATGCTGGTGCACTTGTGCAGACTCTGACTCAAACTCAGGAAGACCTCCGGGAATCTTCTGATAAAGTTTGTTACTTAGAAAGTTCACATGCTTGTCTTCAAACTTCTTACGATTCTGCCTTGACTGAGAATGCAAAGCTAAAAAAATTAAATTGTTGATTGGGAAAGAGATTATGAGATACTTGATGATAAAACCGCAATTGAAGATAGTTGGGCATTTTTTAAATTCTCGCCATGATACCTTTGTTAAAGTTAGCGAGGAGAATTAACTTGGAATATGAGTTAGCCAAAATCAAAGAGACTATTGAAAAGACTCAGCAGATCCAAGACTTTCCTTCTCTCGTGGCTGAAGCTTCTGGAAATGTTGAAGATGATACGGGTACTCCAATTCCTTCAAGTCAAGTTGAGCCAGCTGCTGCTGATGAACCTGCTTTGGTTCCTTCTTCAACTCCTCAGTGACAAGTCAATGATGTGTGCTTCGTTTTTTTTCTTCTAATTTTTTTATGGTGGAATATGGTTGCAACCCTTGGTTCGTTTTGAGGGTTTGAAAACATTAAGTCCCCGGACCTTTTTCGGGGCATTTTTTATAAGCAACTCTTAGTTTATAACTAAGTTCATACTTAGTCTAAGCTTTTTAATATTAAGAAGTTTTTATAGTTATTTTTTAACTTCTTTCGTGCCTTTATATTAAAAGACTTGCTTGATAATTTGCACTTTAATTTTGTAAAATGCTTTCTTAATTACATGAATGTTTTAAATCAATCATGAATTTTATAAAAGAGGGTCCTTTTATATTCGACACTTAATAAAGAAGACATCTCAACTTCACAATGTTGTACTGTACAACAAAAGTTATATGAATACATATGCTTCCTGATATAACTTTGACAAGTTTTTATTTGAACTATATCAAGCGTTGAATAGTATCTTACATATTTGAGTAACTTCTATAAAGTTTTCGTAACTGTTTTTCCTTACAACTGATTTTCAAAAGAAAATAAAACACAAGGTTTTTATGTAAATAACCCATTTCAGTACATGTATATTAAATACAAGGTTTTCATTTATAAACCATTTCAATACTTGTATATTAACTTTAACCTAAAATAAGATGAGGTTTTTGGCTTTTCTTTGGCTTTTTAGCTTGTAGCTTTGCTCTGCACTTGACTCATTCAATGAGTAAACCTTTTAGGCTTGAACTTTGATCGTTTCTCAATCTTCTTTGCCTTCTTTATACATATGTCTAAGTGTATTATATATTCCCCTAAGTGTTTGAGATTTGAAATATGAAACCTCGAGTACTTGATTACTCCTCTTGTTTGGTCCTTTTCCTGTAAAGGAATAAAACACACGGGACTCGGAGGTACAATTATAGATGAAGACTGCTTAATCCGTATCAATTGTAACCTTAGACCGGGAATTTTAATTTATTCCACGTGCCTTGCAAGTCATGATTCATCATTTAGTACGGGCTAGCTTTTTGCTTATCATCTAAAATCGTTAGTAAAATTTTAAAAGTTCAAAAATAGAATTTTAAAATAAGGATACCTGCCCGTGGGTACTCATTAGAAATAGTATCTCTTTAGGTGAACAATATTCCAGTGTGAGAGTAATATCTTGCCATCCATTATTTCCAGTTCGTATGCTCCTTTCCCCGCGATTCCGTGAATCTTGTAAGGTCCTTCCCAAGTTGGTCTTAATTTTTCCGTATTAGCTGCCTTTGTGGATTGAAAAACTTTCTTGAGTACAAAGTACCCAGTGTTGAATTATCTTAGACGTGCCTTTAGATTGTAATATCGTTCCATGACTTGTTTTTGTGTTGCCATTCTTATTAATGCATCTTCCCTTCTTCCTTCAAGTAAGTCAAGGTTTATGCGTATTTTTTCTTCATTAGATTCTTCTGACGCTTGTGTATACCTCGTGCTTGGATCCCTTATCTCAACCAGAACTAAGGCTTCAGCTCCGTACACCAATGAGAATGGTGTTTCACCCTTGCTTGTTTATGTTGTGGTGCGATATGCCCATAAAACACTAGGTAACAATTCTGGCCAATTGCCTTTGCATTCTTCCAATATTGTTGATAATAAATTTTTTTGTTGACTCTGCTTGTCCATTACCCACCAGATAATAAGGTGTTGAGGTAATCCTTTTGATTTGCCAATTTTGAAAAGATACATGTAATTTGTGTGCCTATAAATTGAGGGCCATTATCACACACGATTTATTTTGGTAAGCCAAATCGGCATATGATATTTCGCCAAATGAAATCTCTGACTTCTTTCTCCCATACCTATTTAAATGCTCCTGCTTCTACCCATTTAGTAAAGTAGTCAGTGAGTACAAGTAGGAAATTAACTTACCTTTTGCTTGTGGCAGAGGACCTACGATATCCATTACCCTCTTCATAAAAGGCCACAGTACAACGATCGGATGTAATAACTCTGCAGGTCTATGTATGTTATTACCATATCTTTGGCATTTATCATATTCAGCCACGAAAGTTTCCGCTTCCTCTTCCATTTTAGGCATATAATAGCCCACTCTAATCATGGTTCTTACCAGTGATCTCCCTCATATGTGATGATTTCAACAATGCCTCTCGTGTATTTCTCTCATTACATATTGCTTTTTGAGAAGACCCGAGGCATCTTTCTAAGGTGCCACCGAACATTTTTTGATAAAGATTTCCTTACTTTAAACAACATCGAGTAGCCTTTTTTTGAAGAGGATAAGCTTTTTCTTGTCTTCAGGGATGGTACCATACTGCAAAAAAGCGACAATCTCGTTTCTCCAATCCCATGTTATGTTATTGAAATTTACCTCATTTTTGTCTGGATCGAGTATTAAATGAAGCAAATTAATTACAAAAGCAATTTCATTATCACCACATCTGTCGCAGATGCGAGATTAGCTAGGGCATCTGCCTCGACATTTTTATCTCTTTCTATGTGACTTTCCAGATTTGAAATTTTTTAATCAAATCTCATTCCTTTTCTAAGTATTGCTGCATTCAGGCTTCCCTGGCTGCATATATCTCCAGCATTTGATTAACCACAGGTTGTGAATCGCATTTGATGACAATGATCAATGCCAAGCTCTCGTGCCAGTTCTAAACCTACAATTACTGCTTCATACTCTGGTCATTGTTAGTTATAGGATGAAATTGTATGGCTTGTCGAATGATTTCACCCGTAGGTACCAAAACAATTCCTAAACCTGCCTCTTTCACCTTAGACGAGCCATTAGTAAATAAGGTCTAAATTCCTAGATTAGATCCGTTAAACACTTTTAGTTCTTTTTCAGCTTCTAAATGTTAGCCATACTTGAACTGTTATATTGGTGGTAGTGATCAGTTCCTTTAGCGTGATCAAGTTATGCGAATGATTTGTGATGGTACGTATGAGTTTTGTCGATTGCCGCAATTGATGTTATTCAGAAGTATTCTACTGTTATGTCCTGTTATGTGTAGGTGGATCCCGAAATGGCTATGATGGCTTAGACCACTACTTGGATATTTACATATTCTACAGTTATGAGAATTCACCGGTGTGTTGCTATGGTTCTCCTGAAGTGAGTTAAGTGAGAAGTTTTTATATGATGAAGTGTTAATCTATTAGTGGTTCCGGAGTTATCACAAAAATTGTGTCCTATTATATATTGGCATGATGGGTGCAGTGAGTGGTATGGAATTTGAAGTGAGGATTAAGGTTGCAGTTCAGTGTTGACAATGATGTCACGAGCTTGGATGAGCATTAAATGAGTCTCGATGCTTAAAGTAACTGGGTATTGTCTTTAGCATCACATGAGATTGGTGTTTTGTGAAAAAGGCTTTGCATCCTAGTCAAGGATTCCTTATCGCTTTTTAGTGTTAGTGTGGCCGGGGGTTGGATGTACAGACCCGTTATCTGTTACGGAAGGTTGTGGGAGCATTCCCCATGGGAAGGTTGTATAAGTGTGGCAAGTAGTCGTTGGATTAATTGAAGAGTTAAACCAAGTATGAAGAATGTGTTGATGTTGTTAAATTGAGGATTGATTCCTGGAGGGCACTCAATTTATTGGGTTGTGGACTGTGGAGGATTACTCCGGCTATGATTGTTGTTCTTGTGTGGTTATGAGAACGTGGGAGTTATTATGGACCTTTGAAAGGTTGTCAGCGAGATCAAAATTAGCTTGAGTCTATGGATGGATTTAAATGTGAATATAGCTCTATATCAGGCTAGATATGCTCATTTATATAATGTGCTCCTTATGGAAGAGTAGTCTGGGGAGTTATTTCGTCATCAGGTATTTTATGTAATGATATATTGCGCCGTGTGAGTTGTGAGACAACTTGGTGATTTGCTTATGTGTTGAGGTTCCACGTAGAGATGATGTTGTATGAGCAATATGGCTCGTGAGATTCAGATCGTACATCACACCTCAGTTGTGCTTGAGTTTTGTAGCTTATATCTCTATATGTCCCCTCCGGGATGGTAGTATGTACTTAGCATGCTTGTGACCGGCATTCGGTATTTTCTTGTAATGAGCAATCTTGGTCGGTGTATATCTCCTTATGTGAATTTTATGTGTGGATCGGGTGGCATGTCACCATGGGTATGTTGTTTAGATCGGGTTACGCCGTAACAGTATGATATTGAGTACATTTCCCTAAATCTATTTTTATGCGTTTTGTTTCCTATTTACTAAGGAAAACTCATACTAGTTGTGTGCCCGCATCACATGTATGATTCATGAGTGGGGTGTGAGTTCAATTATGTTGATCGCGTCGCATGTATGATTCGTAAGAAGGGTAATTGATTTCCTTTTGTATCACATTCGAATTGGCACATTGTGGCATCATATGAGGCTTTTGATCATGTCTGGGGTGGCTTATTGTCTGAGCAATTTGTACTGGGTGAGACAAGATCATTGGATTTAGGATCAATGCAATCTGATTATATGAAGTATATTAAGGAGCAAAGACCATTATTTGGTTCAGAATGAGGAAAGGGTTCTTGTCAGGAGTATTAACCCATTGATTTGTCGATTCGACAGTCGGTTATAGTAGGTTATAAATTTTTACACATCTCTTCTATCAAGGCAGTATTGTAAGAGTTAGAGGAAGACCTATGTAGGTCATGAGGTGCAATTAGAGCATCAAATTCGTGGAGTTTCGATTTGTTTGATCAAAGATCGTTATTGTGGTTCTGTGAGTAAAGTGGTGCAAGTGTTGAATTCAGCTGAGGTACGCAGTCATGTTTTGGTGCTGTGTGTAGTTATTGATACAGTGAGCGTATGTTGGGATATGCCTGGCAGAGAATTCCGAATGTTGGAATTGGGCTCTAAGGCTTATTTACTTAAGTGAAAAATGATATTTTTAGATTGGTCGAGCTAGGGTTCCCGACTGAGTTGTGGTAGCACAGGTAGGTTCTCGAGGTGTTAAATAGTAATTTCACACAACCCCAGCAAGGTTCTTAGCATGTTCGAGGATGAACACATGTTTAAGTGGGAGAGAATGTAATGACCCGACTTGTTGCTTTGAGTTGTAGCATGATGTTAAGTAGTTTGGGGCCATGAGCAGCTTCACTTCAGGTATTATAACTTTTACTCGTGGTCGGAATTGAATTTTGAGAAGTTCGGAGTTTATTAGGAAAGATAATTCTTATTTTGGAAGCTTTAAGTTGAAAGAATTAACTAGGCTTGGATATTCGAGTAAACGACCTCGGAATCGGGATTCGAAGGTTCCAGCGGGTTCGTATTATGATTTTGGACTTGGGCGAATGCGCAGATTGGGTTTTGGATGATCCGGGATCATATTGGCACCTATTATGGAAGTTAGCGTTTAGGAAGAATTTCATGAGTTTGGGTTGAAATGCATTTCAATGTTATCTATGTCAGTTAGGGATTTCTAGTTTGGGAGTAGCTCCGTATGGTTATTCTGGTTTTGGGAGCGCGATCAAAAGTGACTTCGGAGGTCAGTGGGTCATTTTGGATTCATTTGGCTAAAGATAAAAATTTGATGGTTTTTGAGAAGCTTGACCGGAAGTGGACTTTTTGATATTGGGGTCGGAATTTGATTCCCAAAGTTAGAGTAGGTCCGTAATGTCGAATATGACTTGTGTGTAAGATTTAAGGTCAACCGTACGTGACTTGATATGTTTGGCATCGAATGAAGAAGCTTGAAATTATAAAGTTCATTAAGCTTGGATTGGAGGTCTATTCATGATTTTAACGTTATTTGATATGATTTGAGGCCTCGAGCAAGTCCATAATATGTTTTGCGACTGGTTGGGGTCTCGGGGGCCTCGGGTGGATTCCGGGTGGTTAATGGATCAAATTTGGAGTTTGAAGAATGACTTCAGTAGATGGTATCTGGTGCGACCGCACATGCGAGGTTGATGGCCGCAGGTGCGAAGTTACGGAAACGGCCTGGGAGTCACATGAGCGTAAAGGGGAAGTCAATGAAAGGACCACATGTGCGAGGTATTAGCCATATCTCTGCAAGAACAGAAGCGAGATAGCGGACCACAGACGCCGTGATTGGCATATGTGCGATGAGGGATTCAGAGATGCATAATCATAAAAGCCTCGAGGAGTCCGAAGATGCGGAAGTCGCTGGGCATATTGTTTTAAAAAGCGGGTTTGAGTTCTTTCACCCCTTTTTCTCTACTTTGGGCGATTTTGGAGCTTCTTGATAGGGGCTTCCACCTTGCAACTTGGAGATAAGTTAATCCTATCTATTATGAGTTAAATACATTAATTATGTGTAGATTTTAACACGGAAATTAGTGGAAAACTTGGGTTTTGAGGGAAACCTAGAAAATATTGAATTCTTGGATTTTGACCTCGATTTTTGGGCACGGGATTAAGAGTAAATGGTATATTTGAGTTCGTGAGTTCATGGGTAAACGTATATCTTAAAAAAATTTAGGAGTCCGGGCACATGAGCCCGAGGGTGTATTTTTAACTTTAGATCGGGGTTAGGAATTATTATAAATTGGATCATTAAGGGTAATTGAGCATATATTAATGGATTTGTATTATTATTGGCTAGTGTTGGAGCTTTGTACATCGATTCTTGTCTTCGGAAGGACGTGGAATGCGGATTATGGATCTTTGGAGCGAGGTGAGTCTCTTTTCTAACCTTGTAAGAGGGAATTATCCCCATAAGTAAGTTAATTGGATATGATTTGCGGAGCTACGTACGCATGAGGTGATGAGGGTCCGTACATAGCTACTATTATGCTTAAGTCCGGGTAGTTTCAGGCCAAAAACATGCTTTACTTGGATTATTTATAATCTTATTGACAGTTGGAATTGCATAAATCACATCGAATTAGTGAATGAATTTTCAAAAAGATTTAAACTTCATTTTCTTAAGTTGTTAAAAGAGAATTGGTTTGTTTGGATAATTGTTTCCCGATGACTTCTTGATTGTCTGTCTGTGCGTATTTAAATTCTGGAACGGGCCAAATACCTCGGTAGATTAAATAGATGCATATATGGTTCGCGCCATTCGACCCTCTGGCAGTGCACAATTTAAATATTATTGGATCGGGCTGTTTGACCTCAGCATGATTTGCGCATGCTTGTATGTCTTGCCTTGAAACTTATTGAATTTGTTATATTCTCTTCCCGACTTGAGAATATATTTATAAATGATGAACAATGAAATTTTGGGAATTTCACATAAAAGAAAGAATTGTCTACATGTTTCACTCCACTGAAATACAATCCTATTTATATAAATCCTCGTTTCAGTATATTACAGACGTAGCATTATTGGACCAATAGTAAGTGTCGAAGTCAACCTCTCGTCTCTACTTCTTCGAGATTAGACGGGATACTCATTGGGTATATGTTGTTTTCATACTCATACTACACTTGCTGTGCATTTTGATTCACATGTTCATATGTGTCTAGTGGCTTAGTGGGATAGCGGCAAGGCTGATATGGAGACTTAGGCGAGCTGCAATTATCGAGACGACCGCAACCAGCAGAGTCTCCTTTAGAGTATTGTACTATATTTTCAGTTTTGTCCACTTGTATTCCAGACAGTTATTGAATTTTACGTCATTTCCTAGTAAATGCTTATACACTTGTGACATCGGGTTCTGGGATGATTATGGGGTATTTTGTATTAACTGCTTAACATTCATATTCGATTTGAAATAATTATCTTTTAATGATAAAATTGAAGGAAAATCATAGCTTTCATAATTATTAAAACGAGAATTTAATTAAGTATTTTGGTTAGCTCACCTGACAGCGGTGTCCGGCGCTATCACGACCCTTAGTGGATCTTGGGTTTGTTGAAACACGTTCTCAAGGCACTATACTAAAACGTGTGTTCATATTTGTAGGTTTTGATGAATGACAAACTATGCGCAATGGACATATGACGAGGTCCAAGCACAAGCGCGCAATTGATATATAACGAGTTTCAAGCACAAGACCAAGATCAAGCAAAGATATAAAGTTATACATGAGTCATTCTTTAATTGTGATCTTGATCCGATAACTTGACTCAAGACTTGGCTTCTCTCGTAAAAACATTTTTATCAAATCATGCATATTTAATTTAAAGCAAAATGATTTTAAATCATGCATATTTACTTTAGTCAAATGATTTTTAAACATGCCTCGAAAATCTGGACTAAGATAATCGATTATGTCAAGTCAGCTGCAAGACAATCGACTGTGAACTTATGACAATCGATTGTGTTAAGGCAGTGTGCATCAGATTTTTCAAATCTGCATGACAATCGATTGTGAACTTATGACAATCGATTGTGTTAAGGTAGTGTGCATCAGATTTTTCAAATCTGCATGACAATCGATTGTGAACCTTATGACAATCGATTGTGTTGAGGCAGTGTACATCAAAGTTTTTCAAAGCTACAAAATAATCGATTGTGAACTTATGACAATCGATTGTGTTGAGGCAGTGTCTATAAGACATTTTCAAAGTCATAAAATAATCGGTTGTGTACCTTTGACAATCGAGTGCATTAAGGCAGTGTCTAATTAATTTTTCAAAGACTGATATCTAATCGATTGTTCGCATAGAATAATCAATTGTGTAATTGACCGTTGCCAAAATATTTTCAAAAACCGTCAGGTAATCGATTATAGATTTCTAATAATCGATTGTTTTAAATAAAATCTGAAAAAGACTTTTTGAATGTTGCCAAGTAATCGATTGTAGATTTCTGACTATCGATTGATTTAAGTAAAATCTGGAAATGATTTTTTGAACGTTGCCAAGTAATCGATTGTAGATTTCTGACAATCGATTGTTTTAAGTAAAATCTGGAAATGATTTTTTGAACGTTGCCAGTAATCGATTATTGATCTTAGATAATCGATTGTTAAGCGTAAAATCTGGGAATGATTTTTGGAACGATTGGCAAACAATCGATTGTGGCATTTTGACAATCGATTGTCACTGAGTAAAATTAGCAATTCATAATTGGCAATTAGGCAATGGTAATGCATGGTTTTGCAACTATAAATACAGCTTCAAATCAGTCTTCTAAACACAACAACTGATCATATTATTGCTATAGCTTGCACACTCTATTGTTCATCCCTTTCTATTCATTACATAAGTTTTGAGAGCCAAAATTCTTGACGAAAGTTGTTGCGTTCTTGAGCATATCTACTCTATTAAGAGAGTCTTTTCTAAGTGAGTGCTAAGTGTTTTATACACTTGAAGGGAAGTGTTAGTCCCTTGTATTGTAAGAAGGAACTTGTGTTTCCTTTGGTTGAAGTCTTGGAGTGTTGTATCTTCGAGCAAAGGTTGTTGAGGCTTGTGTCCTCAGTTTGTAAAGGTTTGTTGAGCACCCGTAAGCTTAACAGTGTTAGTGGAAATCTCGAGAGAGTCTCTCGGGGACTGGACTAGCCACGGGTTGTGGTGAACCAGGATACATCGGTGCGTTCGTTCTTATTTATTTACTTAGCGCACTTATTTCCTTCCTGCAATTTTTAAATTCCGCAAGTTTACGCTAATTATTATTATGACGCTATTCACCCCCCTCTAGCGTTAAGCGTATTTTCTAACAATTGGTATCAGAGCCCAACTCTCTGAAGACTTAACCGTTTGAGAGAAACAATCCATGGCTTCTACTCGTGATTCTTTTGCAGGAATAGGTGAAGGACAATGCTCCACCCGACCACCACTATTCGTCGGTACAAACTATACGTACTGGAAGGAGAGGATTAGAATATTTTTTCAATCAAATAGTTTTCATATTTGGAAGGTTATAATGAAGGGAGAACAAATTCCAACCAAAAAGGTTGAAAATAAAGATGTTCCAAAGTCCGAAGATGAATACGATGCGGATGATATCCGAAAGGTGCAAAACAACGCTAATGCCACTAATTTATTATATTGTGCTGTAAATGCTGATGATTACAGGAAAATATCATGTTGCACAACGGCGAAGCAAATGTGGGACAAGCTGGAAATTACGTACGAAGGTACGTACCAGGTAAGGGAAGCTAAAATTGATTTCCTAACCCATGCATATTAATTTTTTCACATGAAGGAAGGCGAAAAGGTCGATGAGATGTTCGAACGATTTTCAAAAATCGTTAATGATTTACATGCTCTTAAGAAGACCTTCACGGATAAGGAACTTGTCCGAAAAATTCTCCGAAGTCTCACTCCGGCATGGCGATCCAAGGCCGACGCTATTCAAGAATCTATTGGCGTTTCAAATGTCACCATTGACGGATTAAGAGGTAATCTTAAAACTTATGAATCTACTATACTTAACCCTCTTGTTGATGATCAAAGGAAACAAAAGATCGCCCTCAAGGCAAGCACAAGCCAACCTCAAAATGATGAGGACGGAGACAACGAGTTCGGACTCGTTATCAAGAGATTTCAAAAGTTCATGCGAAAAGAGTATGAACGAAAAGGCAAAAAGCAAGGAGATCAAATAAAGTGCTATGAGTGCGGAGAAACCGGGCATATTAAATCAAATTGCCCAAATGCCAAAAAGGAGAAGAAACCCTTCAAGAAACAACGAGTATACATATCTTGGGGAGGCGACTCCGGTGACGAGTCGAGTGAGGAAGAAGAAGACGAAGCCGCAAATCTTTGTCTCATGGCTCACGAAAACAATCAAGAAGAGGTATGTCAAATTTCTTCCAAAAATTTCTATTCTCTTGAGGAAATGCAAAATGCTTTTGATGAGTTGTATAGTGAATTTATTAAAGCTTCCAAAACTGTTAAAAGCATAAAAGAAAATGTTTCTTTAAAAGGAAAAGATTTTGAAAAACAACTCTCTTTGAAAGAAAAGGATTTGGAAAAACTGATTTTGAAAAATGAGAAGTTGAAAGAAGAAAATAAATTTTTCGGCAAGAGAAGCGCCGACAAACCCGAGAGCTCTAGTAAAAATTGTACTTCTTGCATGCATCTCAAAAATGAGGTAGAAAGACTTAAGGGCACCCTAGATAAGTTTAATTCTTCTCATAAAAATTTGAATGAAGTTCTTGTTAATTTGAAGTCGACCAAGCATGGCATAGGCTTTGAGAATGAGCCTAAAGAAAAGGTTGAAGCCAACCCCCAACAACCTAAGGCTCAACCTAGGATTAATAAAACAAACGCTCATCCTAGATATAACAAACCTAGAAATGGCTTTCAACAATTGCAACCTAGAAATAATCATTCTAGAAATAATGCATACTCTAGGCCAAACACTAGAAGGAATTTTGAACCTTGTAGAACACCTAGAAATGGCTTTCAACCTAGAAACAACTATCCTAGAAATGCTGTATATCCTAGAACAAATAGTAGGAGAAATGATTTTCATGAATTGCGCAATAGTCATATTGTCAAGAATAGAGTACATGAATTTCGTCCGTCCAATTACTATCAACCTAGACGAATGCATATCCTAATGTTGTTTGTCATTATTGTAAACGAATTGGACATATTGCTCCTGCTTGTTTTACACGACATAAACATAACACTCAATGACATCACTATGATTTGCCTAACCCCCAAGGACCCAAAATGGCATGGGTACCTAAAACTCATTAACCTGTTTTGTAGGTGTGTTTGAAGGGGTCAAGTGTACTTTGGTACCTTGATAGTGGATGCTCCAAGCACATGACTGGAGACGAATCCAAGTTCCTTCAACTAGAACACAAGGAAGGAGGAAGCGTTATTTTTGGTGATAGCAACAAAGGAAAAATTATCGGCATTGGATCGGTCGGTAAGGATGACTCCTCTTCCATTAAGCATATATTGCTAGTTAAGGGTCTAAAACATAATCTCTTGAGCATAAGTCAATTATGTGACAAGTGAAATCTTGTTTTATTTGATTCAAATAAATGCTTAGTTTTTCGCCGTATCGATTTTAATATTATTCTTCGTGGATTTAGAATGGATAATATCTATATGGTTGATCTCGAAAGTTCTTCATCTGAATATGTAGATTGTCTTATGAGCAAAGAAGAAGATACGTGGTTATGGCACCGTAGAGTAGCTCACATCAACATGCATCTTTTGAACAAATTGGTTTCACAAAATTTAGTTATTGGTCTTCCAAACTTGAAGAAAAAGACTCTATTTGTGATTCTTGTCAAAAAGGGAAGCAAACAAAGCATCTTTTAAATCGAAAAATATTGTTTCAACTACTAGACCTTTGCAATTACTTCACATGGACTTATTTGGACCATCTCGCATTGAAAGTCTTGGTAGAAATCGTTATGCTTTTGTTATTGTTGATGATTATTCTAGATTTACATGGACTCTATTTCTTGCTCATAAAAGTGAAGCTTTTCATAATTTCAAATATTTTCTTAAACGTGTTCAAAACGAAAAGGACACAACCGTCACTTCAATAAGAAGTGATCATGGGGGAGAGTTTGATCACAATCTCTTTGCGGACTTTTGTGACGAACTCGGTATCAAGCACACCTTCTCCGCTCCACGAACACCACAACAAAATGGGGTGGTGGAAAGGAAAAATAGGTGTCTCGAAGAGATGGCTAGAACCATGCTCGATGAGGCTAAGATTCCCAAACATTTTTGGGCTGATGTCGTGAGTACCGCATGCTACGTTTTGAATAGAGTAGTCATAAGGCCAATACTCATGAAAACCCCTTATGAACTCTACAAGGGAAGGAAACCAAATATCTCCCATTTTAGAGTATTCGGTTGTAAATTCTTTATTCATAACAATGGAAAAGATCAATTGGGAAAATTTGATGCCAAATCCGATGAAGGAATTTTTATTGGTTATTCCTCACGTAGCAAAGCATATAGGGTATTCAATAATAGAACCGGAACTGTGGAGGAATCCCCTCATATTGTGTTTTCCGAAAATAATGCTCGCTTGGCGAGAAAGGATTCTGGTTCTGATCCTGCAGGTATCTTAAACTCAATAAGTCCTCAAGAAAAAGTACAAGAGGAAACTTCTAAGGAAATTCAAGATGAAATCTTGGAACAATTATCGGAGGAAGCGCTACAATTGGAGAAAGAAACGAAAATGCCTAACGAATGGAGGACAATCAAAGATCACCCTCTCGAACAGGTAATTGGCGACGTTGGAGAAAAGGTAAGTACCCGAAACACTCTTAAGAGCACCTTAGGACATACTTCTTAAGAGATCACGTTCTCACTTGGCCACATTGATCTAAGTCATTATTTCTTTACAAGTTACTAACTTGAGCGTCGGAGACGTCTAATTTTCTTTTGCAGGTATCGCCCTAAAGGTAGGGGGAATTATAAAGAAATGGCATAGAACAATCGATTGTTACAGCAAATAATCGATTATTTTTTCTTATGTCTCATGTTTACTGTGCGGACAATCGATTAGCAAGTATCACTAATCAACTATTTACATTTTATGCTTATTATGCAGCTTTTTTTTTATAATCGTTTTTTTACTTTATAATCGATTACCGTCTAGGCCATTCAGTACTGCTTTCCTAAAACAATCGATTGTTTCAAAAATATAATCGATTATTTTCCGAGTCAGAAAATCACTGTGCACATTGTGTCACAACAATCGATTTCCATAATTCAACAATCGATTATTTTTTGTCAGTAATTCAAATATTTGTTACCGTTTGGGTCCTGCTAGATTCCCACAATCGATTTTTGTCAGTTCCGAGTTCAAGTCAAAACTCCATAACAATCGATTGTTTCAATTCCACAATCGATTGTATAACGGTCAGTGAAAATTTTTCTTACCGTTTCTGACCGTTTTAGCTCATAAATTTCTGCAGATTTTCCCCATAAATGAAATGCCATCTTCCTCATTATAAATAGGTACCACATGCCTTCAATTTCTTCACTCAAGCATCAATCTTAGCTCCCAAAATTTTGAAAATCTTTCAAGCTTCTTACAATGGCCATTTCTACTTATTCAAAATGTCGGGCAGACACACTAAACGTTCCCGTTCAGGTAGACATGGTGCATCCTCTTCAGCTGCTCCTCCTCCTCCAATTTTTCCTTACCAAGATGGGTCTATTTTACAATTCAATTCTGAAACCGAGTTAACTAGATTCTTAACAAAATTCGAAAAGCGTGACATCCTTCCTCCTCGCTTTTCCACAAGTAAATATCTTGAATCATGCGCCCCCGCTGCAAACATACTTAAGGAATGTCAACTTCTTGACTTCTTATATCTTACCTATCCTTATATTAATCCTCCATTGATTCAAGCGTTCTACTCAAATCTTCATGAGGATGACGATGGTGAGCTTGTGTTAAACATTAATGGCGTTCAAATTCTTTTATCCAATGAAAACTTGCATTCTATGTCTCATCTTCCTCGAAGTGGGGAAAACATTTCTCGCTACATTAGAGAAGCCGGCACCTTATTTGATGAGAAAATTCTCCTAAACCAAATAGGACTTGGAGCTTATGATCCTAATCTATCTACTCGACGTCCTACCATTACGGGAATGCTCCCCGAATATCGTTTGATTTTCTATTTCATAACTCGAGTCCTCAAGCCTCGCAAACATAACCATACCACTCTCTCCCAAGAGGACGCATAGCTCATGCATGCCATTATAACCGGAGCTCACATCAATTGATGTAA
This sequence comes from Nicotiana benthamiana, assembly GCA_034376525.1. NCBI lineage: Eukaryota > Viridiplantae > Streptophyta > Magnoliopsida > Solanales > Solanaceae > Nicotiana > Nicotiana benthamiana. The sequence goes on along the minus strand of CM067324.1, from coordinate 72,333,450 downwards.
GTTCGTCAAAATTCACATGCTTGATGCCATCGGGGACGATAGACCACTTCCCTATGCCCTCCTTATTCTGAATTTTCTTGAAGCCTCTGGGTTCAACACCTCTATCGGTCCGCTCAAAAAGAGCACCAAGAAATGGGAAATTTCCGAATCCTCCTTTCCCCATGACGGCGATCATGTAGCTCCTGCTCCTCCTCCAACTCGTCGATCGCGTCAGCCTCAAGAACCTACTCTTCAATCTATTTCCGACCAAATTGCTTCTTTGACGACCTCTGTCAATCAATTGACATATGAGGTCCATGGATATTTTGACCATGTTCATTATCCATATGCTGGACTTGATCCTTATGAACCAGTGCCGGATGACGAGGCGGGAAATGATGATAATGAATAATTTCTATGTTTTATTGTCTTCTTTTGTGGTACTCATATTTTTGTTTAATAAATAAACAAGTTATTTACTTATTCATTCTATTTTTTTTTGCTAATGGCAAAAGGGGGAAAAATAAGGGATATGCACTAATAATTATTGGCATAAATTGAGGGGGATGTTGAGGGGGAACTAATTGAACTAATTGCATACTTGTTGCATATCTTTACTTGTCTTGAATCGTCATTATGAATCTCTAATATGCATATCCCGACTAAAGTTTGCCATTATCAAAAAGGGGGAAATTGTTGAAACACGTTCTCAAGGCACTATACTAAAACGTGTGTTCATATTTGTAGGTTTTGATGAATGACAAACTATGCGCAATGGACATATGATGAGGTCCAAGCACAAGCGCGCAATTGATATATAACGAGTTTCAAGCACAAGACCAAGATCAAGCAAAGATATAAAGTTATACATGAGTCGTTCATTAATTGTGATCTTGATCCGATAACTTGACTCAAGACTTGGCTTCTCTCGTAAAAACATTTTTATCAAATCATGCATATTTAATTTAAAGCAAAATAATTTTAAATCATGGATATTTACTTTAGTCAAAATGATTTTTAAACATGCCTCTAAAATCTGGGCTAAGATAATCGATTATGTACTTATGATAATCGATTATGTCAAGTCAGCTGCATGACAATCGATTGTGAACTTATGACAATCGATTGTGTTAAGGCAGTGTGCATCAGATTTTTCAAATCTGCATGACAATCGATTGTGAACTTATGACAATCGATTGTTTTAAGGCAGTGTGCATCAGATTTTTCAAATCTGCATGACAATCGATTGTGAACCTTATGACAATCGATTGTGTTGAGGCAGTGTACATCAAAGTTTTTCAAAGCTACAAAATAATCGATTGTGAACTTATGACAATCGATTGTGTTGAGGCAGTGTCTATCAGACGTTTTCAAAGTCATAAAATAATTGATTGTGTACCTTTGACAATCGAGTGCATTAAGGCAGTGTCTAATTGATTTTTCAAAGACTGATATATAATCGATTGTTCTCATAGCATAATCGATTGTGTAATTGACCGTTGCCAAAATATTATCAAAAACCGTCAGGTAATCGATTATAGATTTCTAATAATCGATTGTTTTAAATAAAATCTGAAAAAGATTTTTTGAACGTTGCCAAGTAATCGATTTTAGATTTCTGACAATCGATTGTTTTAAGTAAAATCTGGAAATGATTTTTTGAACGTTGCCAAGTAATCGATTGTAGATTTCTGACAATCGATTGTTTTAAGTAAAATCTGGAAATGATTTTTTGAACGTTGCCAGTAACCGATTATTGATCTTAGATAATCGACTGTTAAGCGTAAAATCTGGGAATGATTTTTGGAACGATTGGCAAACAATCAATTGTGGCATTTTGACAATCGATTGTCTCTGAGTAAAATCAGCAACTCTTAATTGCTAGTTAGGCAACGGTAATGCATGGTTTTGCAACTATAAATTCAGTTTCAAATCAGTCTTATAAACACAACAACTGATCATATTATTGCTATAGCTTGCATACTCTATTGTTCATCACTTTCTATTCATTACATAAGTTTTGAGAGCCAAAATTCTTGACGAAAGTTGTTGCGTTCTTGAGCGTATCTGTTTACTCATATCTACTCTATTAAGAGAGTCTTGTCTAAGTGAGTGCTAAGTGTTTTATACACTTGAAGGGAAGTGTTAGTCCCTTGTATTGTAAGAAGGAACTTGTGTTTCCTTTGGTTGAAGTCTTGCAGTGTTGTATGTTCGAGCAAAGGTTGTTGAGGCTTGTGTCCTCAGTTTGTAAAGGTTTGTTGAGCACCCGTAAGCTTAACAGTGTTAGTGGAAATCTCGAGAGAGTCTCTTGGGGACTGGACTAGCCACGGGTTGTGGTGAACCAGGATACATCGGTGCGTTCGTTCTTATTTATTTACTTATCGCACTTATTTCCTTCCTGCAATTTTTAAATTCCGCAAGTTTACGCTAATTTTTATTATAACGCTATTCACCCCCCCTCTAGCGTTAAGTGATTTTTCTAACAGGGTTGGGACACTTCCCAGTAAAATTTTCTTACCTAAATTTTTTATCATCATGCTTGCCATTACTTCCCTTGGTAACTCTGGCTTTCTTTGTGCTGGTGGCCCTAGAAGAACAAAACTAAAGAAGTCGATGCCGACTCCGAGTCTCCTACCGTTAACACCATCATACACCTTTTACTTAACACCCAGTCAGACCTTTAAGTAAAATAAGAACCTATTAATCCCAAAATAGATAGACACTGGTCTGTTCGCATGTATCCTTCTTCCATTCATTTTTCCAACATTCTCACTCTGTGAAGGAAGATTGCGATTGGAATAACATCGAGCTCTTTGCCCCCAATGCGGTGGATAGTGTTTCTTTCACCAAACCAGGGTTCATGTATATTTATAAGTACTCTTTCACTTTGAGATTGGGTCATGAGATTGACCCCATAATTTAGAATTTTACTATCGTTACCAAATTTTCTTGGCTCAAGCTCATGTGATCAATCTCTATTCCCAAAGATCTTCCATGTAGGTGTGTAAAAGCTCAACATATGAGCTCACCATGCCATCCTTACCAGCACTGATGGCATGACCGTGGATGGGTGGAATAGCTCGTATTATTGCTACCAGGGCCATTCTCCGGGAAACATCTCATCCTATTCCTGAAGCTTGGAATCTTTTTGTAAGTCTTCGGATATCTTTCCCTTTTCGTGTTCAAACAGACTTTCTTCCTTTATTTACATTTTATTTTTCTTATTCCAACTACTCATTTGGAACCACCACAGTTTAAGAACCAGGCCCAGTAGGTATTGAAAATTTTGGATATTTCTACATCGGACTCTTGAAGATAGAAAGAAATGGCTTCCAAATTTAATTGGAAAGCCAAACATCATGGTAAGTAAAGGCTCTTCCTTCCTTAATTCTTTTTTTGTCATGACTTATAATCAATGTCTTTTTGCTACACACAGGTATTCTGAAGGGATATGTTACTTTCCATGTTGTTGAAGTTTTTGATGATCTAGAGGAAGCCCAACAATAATTACAAGATCTCCTCAATCGGAAGATGGTATGTAGAGTCTCTCTTACTTAAAGTGAAGGCGCTTCCTCCCAGAGTCCCCAGCCCAAATACAAATAATCAAATAGAAAACATACCTCCATGGCAGAGACTCGAAAGAAGACTTCAGCCAAAGAAAATCCAACCAAAGCAATCACAACGGTCCTTGTCGCGCCCCTTTTTTGTCTCCCATTTTTAAGAGGGAGAAAGGTCTGGGTTTCGACATTTATGGGGGTAGTAACTCATTTCATTTTTGGGAATTGGGTATTTTGAAGAGTCTCCACCTTGCGGATTATGGTATATTAGGACACCTAGAGTGATTAACTCTTGGATTGGTTTGCATTACCAGAAATTTAGGGTAAGGGCTCGAAATAACCTTGAGGAGAAGGTGTTAGGCACCCCTCTTGGTCCACAACTTTGGGTCCCATCCTATCTTATACTTATGAATTAGACTTTTAAAAAATAAGTAGTTGAAACATATAATTCCAGATAAAGCATGTTGGACAATGTAGGACTCAAATAATAAGACAAAGAATTTGAACAAGTTATATAGAAAAGCAAAGTTTTAGGCGAAGGGAATATGGGAAGGGGGGATCTTAGGTTGGTTAGCCTACAGGATCACCCCACGCAATGCCTGATGAACACTCCTCAATGAGGGGCTACACGTGACATTAACGCGTAGTCATCATATCCCTATCTACCAATTCCCACCCCTTAGGGGTTATGAAAGCGAGTGTTGTTTAACGATACCCATGCGTGTTGTTACCCGTCCCTTTTTAATGGTCCTGGAGGAAATTAGGACCTTTACCTATAGGCAGTTCTAGACAGACCCCAAAGGTTTAAAGGAGAAAATACTAAGGTGACAAGTAAGAACGCATAGGACTCTTAGCAAATAAAAGCAGGAAGGAGCAAATAAGAGGCTCCTTTTTACCTCCACAGATATGACATGTAAACAGCACGACTCAAACACAAATAAGGGCAGTATTATTAAATTGGATCATAAGGCATGATGTCTAAGTGAAACAGAAGGTAGGAAGTTTATTTTATAAACTCAGAAGTAATGGACCCTATCAGTTTGCCTACTGATTTTAATCATGTTAACAATTAAACAGTAAACACATAAAGAGGCCGTTTCCAGTTTTATAAGAGTTGAATACCTAAGGGTTGCCTAGACGTGGGATAGTGCACAGTTGTTACCATAACCTTTAGAAGTTCAGAAGTCGTTTTTGCCTAAGGGCATGATGTTCTAGGTGTTACAAAAATATAGGGATTATTACCAGTTTGTTAAAGCAGGATGAGACCTTTAATACTCCTTTTCAAGTATCAGTATCTTAACTAGGCATAGCTGAGTGAGCATGAATGAGAACCTAATCATCGTACCAAATATGCGCACACATGGTATATGATGATTTATATGCAAGATTCCTAAATCAGGACTTCTAAATGCACAGCAGGTTACAACATGATTTCAAAATATGCATAAGTAACAATTTTATGTTGGTGCTGTTATTAGCCTAAAATGGAATTTCTAAGTGATTAAAATAATGTCAAATGAGGAGCTAAAACGGTAAATCTAGGAACGTGATATCTAATGCATGACATGCTTGGAATGGATTGGTCCTAGACATGGAATCCAATGCATACATGTGAAATGTAAATATAAGGAATGGTTTCTACCCATTGATATTGATATCATATATGACTACCCTCTCATTTTCACTAGCCAACCCCAATATTCGTTTACAGACCAGCTGAATAAATTTCATAAATAGATAAAAATAAAGGAAGAAGTTACGCTATAGGGAGCCTGACATAGGCCCAAATGATTTTCCCAAGCCTCCGATAGCCTCAAATGCCAAATTCCTTAGTCAATATCATTGTCTAGATGCGTCAGAGTTCCCTAAGGATCTTAAGGATCTCGGGCAGTGCTCACACCTAGAATTTATAACCAGAACTCAGTAGGTGCAGTGTGGAGGATCCAGCTCTAGTGCATCAAAGTTCAGAGTGATCTCATAGGGATCTCAAGGCAGTCACACACTGGATGGGCAGAACTTAAGGACCTAGGAGTGGAGTGAGAGTGCTTGACATTGTCTTAAAAAGGCTTAAATAGGAAAGCAGTATTTGAAAAGACTCAGTAGTTTTATAAATAGGAGAGTTGTTCAATAAAATAGTGTTAACAAGAGTTGTGTAATCAAACAAATGGCAGATCAAAGATATAGCCAAGACAAATTCAACAACACTAAAATAACAGCCTTTCACACAGGGGTGATCGGAATTAGGGACATATAAAGCACATAGTACATAGGAGCATAGCAGTTCTTGTAGGGATTTATAGGATTAGGGGTTAGCTAGTGGTACCAACACAGTATTAGTTTCAGAACCAATAATAAAATCATACATTTAAAGTTGCATCTCAGTTTGCAAGGTAAATGCATATAAAATCTGGATAACAAATAGACCAAAATTCAAAATAGGGTTGGGACAGACAACCAGGGGAGTAGAACATGTTCTGAAAAGCACTAAGAGGGTTAGACTGTCAGTAATATAAACATGTCAATCACATGTTAGACAACAGAACCATAGATATAAAAAAATTACAAACATGATAAACTGAATTAGTAAAAGAAACATATTGGTTTTGAGACTTGAATTGAAATAAAAACATATAAATAAAGAGATAGTAAACACAAAGTGAAGAATATGAGAACACAATAATTAGCCTTGGCTTGCAGCTAGCTAACTCAGAATAATAGAAAGTAACCAAATAGAGAGAGTAGAAAAATTTTGAGCGTGAGAGAGTTTGAACTAATGTGTTCATGTGTTGAATGTTAATGAGAGAGCACAATAGTAGTTAGAAACTAAGTAAATAAGGCAAGAATCACAATTCTACAGTAATTATGAAACTCAGAACCAATTAGAGCAAAATCAGTACAAGTACTCTCTTAATTAAGGGAATCAGTTCAAAATCTTAATTTAGGGTATCAGTTCAAACGGTAAGAGCAAGTAAAAAACAAGGAAAGAAATCAATGTGTAACTAGAGCATAACAGAGAAGGAAATAATTCAAACATAGTAGGCATATAGTAAACAATTAGGGTTGGGTTCAAAAAATTCTAATTAAGGGGATACTTAGTAAGAATAAAGTAACCATGCAAACAAGGTAAGGGAAAATTAGTTTAGGCAAGTAAACCAATCACGTTGAGTAGGAAGGTATGAATCAAAGGTTTAAAGGAAAGTTTTCAAATCAAACCAAGAAATAGGAAAATCAGAATCAATCAAAGAGAAAGTCGTGAAAAGAGTTAGCATTTAGCATATAAATAAAATAAGACATAGATAGTCAAGAGTCGACATACAACTTTAGCAAGCATGAAAGTTAAACAATACTGATTCAATGAGAAAGCGACAAGTCTTGAATAGTTAAGGAAGAACACAAGCAAATAAAATCAGTATAAGTTTAGGCTAAGAAACTCAGTAGAAACATATCAAGGCAAGATAGTAACGAGAAATCACAGAAACTGAAAAACGAGGACCGGTCAGTCATGCTGATACACAAAACCAAACGAAGAACCCTAAAACGTTAGGGCTTTCAACATAGACAAGTTAAGATGTAGTGGACTCATAGAATTATTCAAAAATATGTAAGAAATAGAAGTTTAATCACAAAGAAAAAGTTATACAAGGTTTTCAAAGAAGTTTCGAAAACCTTGGTTTTAGAAGAAGATGAAAAACACATAGAATCACATGATTTTCGTAAAGAACCTCAAGGATAGTGTAAAAGTTTTAATAATCAAACTCAAATTGTCCTAGATCTATACAGGTCTAGGAGGTATAGAAATGAAATTAGGGTTTCGAAACAAACCCATATCGAGATGAAGAAACCTGTCTAGAATCCCAAGGATCGTAGCAAATATAGAATGATTTCGTTTTAAATCACACTGGAATAGCTAGGAGCAGACAGAAGATGAACTCTAAATGCAAGTCGGCATGGCCTTGGGCTCCTGAACACCTTAGAGAAGGCAATAATTGCATGAGAGAAGCCATTGGAGGCATAAGAGACGATGACGGAGATTGGAGGTCGGCATTTGAAAATTAGGGTTAGGTTGAGAGTGTTTTGATAGCATAGAGGATTTTGGGGCGGCGGGTGCATAGAAATGATTAGGGTTCAGGGTCGTTTGGAATTAAAAAATGTGAGTTTTAACGAGGGGCGTTGATCTTTTAGATCAACCTCCATGATCTAATGGGGCCTTGTGTTGGGTAGGTGTAGTTAAGGCCTGGGTCAGATAATTTGATCTGGAATTAGGTGGGGTATTGGGTTGAATTAAGTTTTAAGTAGCCAATTTAACCCTATATAATTTATAATAAATAATAGATTATTTCTAAAAAATAATTTTGTGTAATTAAATGATTTAACTAGCTATTTAAAATTTTAAAAATATGGAAGATCATTTTATGCGTATAAATGTAATTATGCATTAATACACTAGTATTGCAAATATATGCAAATTAGCTTAAAAAATACAAATGCAATTACAAAAAATGCTCTAAAAATATCTTAGCAATATTTTGGAATTAATACAAAATTTAGACGGCTAAATTACCACAAAGATAATTTGAAGAATAATTATTAAAGATTTTGTGAGTAAAAAGGGAAAAGATTAATCGATTTGAAGCCTTTAAAATTATAGAAAAAATTATGAAAATGCTTATGCATGATGATATATGCATATATGCTATTTTGAAAGTAATTATATATATTAAACATATATAAGAAAAAATTAGGTATCAATGGCTGCCCCTCTTTACCCGGAAAGGATGACCAAGTTTTTTGGTAAAGAAATGATGGCCAATTTTGGCAGGGGGCGGGATATTTTGAAAGACAGAGGCCGAACTTTGTTCTTCGAGTTTCCTACAAATCCCTGGTTTTAGAGGAATCAAGCCATGTATAGTTCTGGATCCATCTGCGGAATATGCCGATGAAATTATTGCAAGAACATACACGCGATGCGGAAGCGGCTATAGTGAGTGGTTAAGGTTCGAGACAATTGAAGGAACTGGAGCGAGATCACTCCTTCTAGGATAGCAGTTGCTTACTGGTTACATGCGTATAAAAGATACTACAAACATGTATTTGCAAAATTTGAAACATGATGCATATTACCTTTGGACCATGAAAGTTGTATTGGGATGGTTAAAGATGTCATCCTTAGATCATGACGTCCTAGGCTATGAATTATTTATTGAGGGATTTGCAGGCCATTAAATATTGTTCTCTTGCCATGAAATAGTACTTCCGAACCATGACGCCTTTGAATAATGATATGTAAATTTAAGAGTTCCTCAGGCTATGGCATGGTGACTGGCTATGAGGATCATGCCTTTAGACTATGATGCCTTCAGATAGATTGGCGATATTTTAGCCCATGATATTCAATAATAATGTTAACAAGACATGGCTTAGTCTTGTGAAATGGTGGGAATAGCTTAGCCCGATCGGTAAGCAAATAGATAATGCTAGAAATAGAGAAACATTTGTGTGAAATGGGATAGTGATTAGTCCCATGCGAATGGGTAGGCATGGATTAGCCTCATGTAGATATGGAGGTAGGGATTAGCCTTATGCAGATATGGAGGCAAGGATTATCCTCATGCAAATAGGGAGGCAAGGATTAGCCTCATAGAATTATGGACGCAAAGATAAACCTCATGCAAATATGGAGGAAAGGATTAGCCTCATGCAAATAGGGAGGCAAGGATAAGCCTCATGCAAACAGGGAGGCAAGGATTAGCCTCATTCAAGCATGGAGGCAGGAGACTCATGCAAATAGGAGGCAATGACTAGCCTCATGCAAGCATGGAGACAAGGATTAGCCATATGCAAATATGGGGACAAGGATTACCCTCATGCAGATATGGAGGCTAGGATTATCCTCATGCAAATAGGGAGGCAAGGATTAGCCTCATGCAAGTATGGAGGCAAGAATTAACCTCATGCAAATATGGAGGCAGGGATTAGCCTCATGCAGATATGGAGGCAAGGATTAGCCTCATGAAAAGAGGGAGACAAGGATTAGCCTTATGCAAATATGGAGGCAAGGATTAGCCTCATGCAAATAAGGAGGCAGTGATTAGCCTCGTGTAAATAGGGAGGCAGGCATTAGCCTCATGCAAGTATGAAGGCAAGGATTAGCCTCATGTAAATATGGAGGCAGGGATTAGTCTCAAGTAGATATAGAGGCAAGGATTAGCCTCATCCAAATAGGGAGGCAAGGAGTAGCCTCATGCAAATATGGAGGCAAGGATTAGCCTCATGTAAATAGGGAGGCAAGGATTAGCCTCATACATGTATGAAGGCAGGGATTAGCCTTATGCAGGGAGCAAGAAGTAAGTAAAAGTAGCATATGTATTAGCTAAAGTAGCATATTCAGTGTCTGAGGGATTGATTGATAGTAATTTTGCTACGTGCATATATTTGCAGATGTTATCATTATGCTAGATGTGCCTGCATTCAAAGAAAAATTGTAAGTTTTGTGAGTGGAGTTTGGTTCGTGCTTCGTCTGTCGGCCTTGATTTGCTCTGTTCTGTAAGCCTTTTCGAGTTCCTTAGGGTAACACTTGACTGTTATGGAAATAAGTTTTTTGAAAAATATGCAATCATTGATAGAAAATAGAGTTATTTCATAAATATATTGATACATTTAGATGAATTAGTGACTGTAACACATCTCAAAGGCATTGAAGCTATATTGGAATTTTAAGGGTCCTCCTCAAAATTAACCCCATTTTGGTGGATGATCTTTTGATTTTTGCGGATGATAGGACTTGTTGAATCTTCTTTAGAATTTTTTGAATCCTTCACAAAATTGTGTCCCAGTTCCTTAACTAATTACTGACTTTCTGGCATGCGATGGCGTTGGTTGGACATGCTCTAAAAGTTTGAGGGTCCTCCTCAAAATTCTGCCCCAGTTTCTGAGCTTGGAATGAAAATTTTATTATGATATGATCGAACACATACGGCTGCCTACGTATCCCCTCTTAAATGGAAATCAAGTCAAGCGTAGCTCAATTACATCATAAAATGTAAAATAATCTAGGCATAGTATATCTTGACCGCGTCTGAATTGATTGGTTTTGGCCAGACTTCTCCGTCCGTTTCTACAAGTATGAGTGCTCCTCCTGTTAGTACCATGAGAACGATGTACGGAACTTGAAAATCGGGAAAGAATTTTCCTGTGGCTTCATCTTGATATGGAAAGATTTTCTTCAATACTAGCTTCCTTTGTGCGAACTATCTTGGTTCGACCTTTTTGTTAAAATCTCTAGACGTTATGTTCTGGTAAAGTTGGCTGTGACATACTGCATTCATCTTTGTTCCATTGATAAGGATCAATTGTTCATAGCGACTCCTTATCCATTCTGCATCGCTGAGTTTAACTTCCTATATGATTCTTAAAGAAGGAATCTCCACCTCGACTGGGATGACAACCTCAGTTCACATAAACCAGCATGTAGGGAGTTTCCCTGGTTGATATTCGAACCATGGTGCGGTATCCCAATAAAGCAAAAGGTAAATTCACATGCCATTGTTTGTGGTTCTCTAACATTTTCCTCAATATCTACTTGATGTTTTTGTTGGCATCTTCTACGGCTCCATTCATATGAGTTCTATAGGTTGTGGAATTTTTTTGTTTGATTTTGAAAATTTCACACATGGTCTTCATCAAATCACTATTGAGATTGGCAGCATTATCAGCAACAATGGACTCGGGAACTCCAAATTGGCAAACAATACGATCCTTGACAAAACCTGTAATAACTTTCTTAGTTACATCTCTGTAAGATACAGTCTCTACCCATTTTTCTGAAGTAATCAATGGCCACCAAAATAAACCTGTGTCTGTTTAAAGCAGTGGGTTCAATTGGACCAATAAAATCCATTCCCCAGCTGGCGAATGGCCAAGGTGAGCTTGTTGCATTCAGCTCGTTCGGTGGAACTTTTATCATATCGGCATGCACCTAGAATTAAATGAACTTATTGGATGCAATCTGTCTCCATGGTCATCCAAAAGTAACCAGCCCTGAGTATTCTCTTAGCCAAGAAGAAACCATTCATGCGTGGGCCACATGTCCTGGCATGTACATCCTCAAGTAGCTTAGAAGTTCCTTTGTGTCGACACGCCTTAGTAACCCAAATCAGAAGTTCTTCTAAACAAGTTCCCTCCACTATGGAAGAAATGATTGGACAATCTCCGAAGTAGTCATTTCTAACAGTGATTTGCATACTTCAGATATTCTCGCTCGATAAATACGCCTTGATGTCATGGAACCAAGGCTTACCATCCGTTTATTCTTCAACATGAGCACAATATGCCAGTTGATAATGGATCTTCATTGGAATGGGATCAATATAATTCTTATCTGGATGTGGTATCATAGATGACAAGGTGGCCACTATATCAACAAACTCAATTTGAATTCTGGGCATATACCGGAATTTTATGTTTGTGAACCTCTTTCTCAACTCATGCACATGCTACATATATGATAATATCCTGGTATTCTTGGTGGCTCATTCTCCTTGTACCTGGTGCACAAAAAAATCTAAATCACCGATCACCAGCAGCTCCTGAATGTTCATGTCGACTGCCATGTTGAGTCCTTGTATGTAGGTTTCATACTGCGCCATATTATTGGTGTAGTGAAATCTGAGTGTAGCCAATATCAGATAATGTTGACCTGTTTCTGGTACCAAAACCGCTCCAATGCGTACTCCTTTGAAATTTTCAGACCCATCAAAGAACATCCGCCAATCGTCATATGCTTCGGTAATGTCTTCTTTTACGAACGATACTTCTTTATCAGGAAAATATGTCTTCAAAGGTTTGTATGCTCCTTCCACTGTATTTTCAGCCAAGTGGTCTTCCAATGCTTGTCCTTTGACCACCTTTTAAGTTACATGAACGATATCGAACTCACTTAATAGTATCTGCCAATTGGCCAACTTTCTAGTCGGCGTGGGCTTCTGGAATATGTACTTCGAAAGGTTTGTAACGATCTGGCTGGTTGTTTCATGAGTTACCACTCGTTCCCCCATTTCTATTTCTTATTGCTTTGTTGTAGGTTTTATGTGTGATTAGGTTGGTTTGCCTGAGTTTGAAAAACACTTAGTCTCTTTTGAGGAAGCTTAAGTTGAAAAAGTCATCTGGATGTTGACTTATGTGTTAGAGGGCTTGGATGTGAGTTCCAATGGTTTGGATAGCTTCGGGGGTGATTTCAAACTTAGGAGAGTGATCGAAATGTGTTTTACAGGTCCGAAATAGATTTAGCCTTGAATTGGCGAAAGTGGAATTTTGGCGTTTTTGGTTGATAGGTGAGATTTTGAAATAGGATTCGGAATGGATTTGCGGGAGTTCCAGCAGGTCCGTTGTATCATTTGGGATGTGTGTACAAATTTCAGGTCATTCAGACGTGGTTTGATAGACTTTTTTATCAAAAGCATAATTCAGAAGATTTTTGAGAACCTTAGGCTTGAATCTGATGTGTTTTGGTTGATTTGATGTTTATTGAATTGTTTTGAAGATTTGCATAAGTGCGGATAGTGATATAGAACTTGTTGGTGCTATTGGTTGAGGTCCCAGGAGCCTCGGGGTGATTTCGAACTGTTAGCAGAAGATTTGAGTTAGGTTGTGATGGCTGAAGTCTTTCCCATTGTTGTCATAACTGCACCTGCGGCTAGGGTACCACAGGTATGGTATCGCAGAAGAGAGTTAGGATCCGCAGATGTGTCCAAAAGCAAGTAAGTGAAAAGCCGCAGATGTGGGACACGAACTGCACCCGCGGGACCGCAGAAGCGGATGTCTGGTCATAGGTGCGGAAGGGACTTTAAGTGATGACCATAGAAGCAGTGCTCGGATTGTAGAAGCGGTTGAGCAGGAGCGATGAATGGGCGACATGTGTGAAAAGCTAGGTCCAGAAGGTATAAAATATTTCCTTCACGAATTTTTGGTTATTGCACCATTTTTAAGTCAACTTTGGAGCTTTTCTTCGAGATTTTAAAGAGGAATTCAAAGGATATCACCTGGAGGTAAGGTTTTTGAACCTAATAATCAATCCTAAGGCATTATTTCACTATTTTGGCCAATAATTAATGGGAGTTAAGGGTTAAATTTGGAAACTAGGGCTTGAGAATTGGAGACTTTTGAGCAAGGGTTTAAGGGGTCATTTGTAATCAGATTTTAGTGCTTTTGATATGTATGAACTCGTGGGGAGATAAAGAGTTTAATGATGTACAATTTATCAAATCTTGAGACGTGGTCCACGGGGCTGGGTTTGGCTAATTTTGGGATTTTCTTAGTTTTTTTATTACTTTGGAGTGGGCTTTATTCCCTAAGCATATTTAGACAGTTATACTGATTTTGGCTAGATTTGGAGCATCCAAAAGTCGTTTCGAGGGGCAAAGGCATCCGAGCTAGAGTTTGGACCAGATTGAGGTGAGTAATGATTGTAAATATTTTCCTGAGGGTATGAAACCCCAAATTTAACGTTGTTGTGCTATGTTGAGGTGACCCACACGATGGATGACGGGCGTGGGTCATGCACAATTGGGAATTATGACTTAGTCCACCCCGAATGACTGTTTTACCGTGTATTTGATTGAAAACTATTTGTTATCTTTATGTTTTGGGCTGAATGCTATATTTGGGCTTCGTGCCAATTTTTTTGGACCCTTAGGGGATTTTTATTGCTATTTCCTCACTGTTTTGATTTTACATCAGTACTTATTCATGTTGTATAATACTATTTTCATAATTCAACAATGTTTACTCTATTTTTATACTTTAATAATATTTTTGGTTGAACATCATGTTTTATTGTGCCCGAGTGGTTTTTAGAGATTTCTGATTGAGTACGGAAGAGTGCCTGTGTTGTGAGGATTATTATGGTATCGGGCTGCATGCAGCAGCAGTATTGTACTAGTTATGATTATGAGGCCCAGGGCCTGAGTTGTACGCAACGAGGTGGCTTGATATGAGGCCGAGAGCCTATTAATTATGCCATGAGATGGCTTGATATTGCACTTGGTCTATAAGGGGCCCCTCCCAGAGTCTGTACACCCCTAGTGAGCGCATGTACCCATTGTGATATGAGATATAGCCCGAGGGGATGGTGTTGTTCCATGTTATTGCTTGAGGGAAGGATTTTGTTGACATTGTGCCCGAGGACAGATTTTAAGTGTGTGTCTTTTCTAGCTACCTTTCATTTAGTTGTTTAACTGTTAAAAAGGTGTTTTAAAAAAGCTTATGCTGAATTAAGCTGTTTTTATGAGATATCAGTATATTATTGCAGTTTATTGGTTTCTCTCTGCCTCTTTATAGCATATTATTGTGATTTTACACAATTTCTTATCGCTCAGTCTTAGTTTATTATTAATACTCAGTGGGTTGGAGTACTCACTTTACTCCATGCTCCCTGTATCCAGATTCAGGTGCTTCAGGTCCTGCTAGCAAGGGCTGATAGCTCCTAGTAGATTTTCAGAGCCCACTAGGTAGCTGCTCAACATTCCCAGCCCGGTGTTTCTCCCTCTTATCATTACTTCTTTTCTTTGTACTAGGTTTTGTAATAGAATGTATAGTTCCTTTTCTGTATTCCTAGACATATGTCAGATGCTCATAACTAGTGACACCCTAATGTCGGGTTGTGTTGTTTTTTTTGCAAATTGTACTATTTCACTATTCTTTGGGGATTTAATCATGTTATTAACTTATATGTGTTATTTTAATTGTTAAAATGAATTGGGTGTTGTGTTGACTGGCCTTGTCTTCACGAGAGGCGCCATCACGACCAGGTCTGGGTTTAGGTCCGTGACAAGTTGGTATCAAAGCCTAGGTTACACAGGTCTCACGAGTCATGAGAAAGTTTAGCAGAGTCTTGCAGATTGGTACAGAGATGTCTATATTTATCCTCGAGAGGCTGAAGAACCTTTAGGAAAAACTTCATATTCTTAAAATTGTTGTCGTGCGAATCTGTTTATCCGAGTACTAATCTTCTGTTATTCTATTCTCTCACAGATGGTGAGGGCACGCTCTACTAGTTAGGATGGAGGACCACCAGTGCCGCTAGTTGTGGCCATTAGAGACTGATGACGTGGTCGTGGTCACGGTATGGGTAGGGATGTGGCCCACATAACAGCTAGGACAGCACCTATAGATCCACCAACCGCCCTAGTTTAGGATCAGGTCCCATTTGTATATACTCCATCAGCACCAGCTTAGGCATCAACAGTGACCATTGTGATTCTAGGTCTCCAAGCGGACTTGGCTCAGATTCTATCGATATGCACTGTCCTAGCTTAGGCGGTCTCAGTTACAACATTCGTAACTACTTCTCAGGCCGGGGGAGGCAACCAGACTCCTGTCGCTCGCACACCTAAGCAGGTTGTGTAGGGACTTCAGACACCGGGGGCACATCCAGTCCAGCCGGTTGTACGTTCTCAGGACTTTGTAGCTCATGCCATGGTAGAGGACGAGCAATGCAGGTTGGAGAGGTTTTGTAGACTTCAGCCCCTGACTTTCAGTGTTGTAGAGGGCGAGGATGCCTAGGGTTTCTTGGACAAGTGTCATCAGATTCTTCGTACAATGGGTATTCTGGGGATCAGCAGGGTTGCTTTCATTACTTTTTAGTTTTCTGGAGTTGCCTTCACTTGGTGGGAGGTCTATGAGAGGCGTAGGCTTGTTGGTGCAGCACCCCTTACCTAGCAGTAGTTCTCCATTATCTTTTTGGAGAAGTATATGATGTAGTCTCGCAAAGAGGAGCTGCGTAGGCAATTTGAGTGGTTGCATCAAGGAGATATGTCTGTGACGCAGTATGAGATGAGATTCTCATAGTTACCTCGTCATGCTATTTGGTTGGTTCCAACAGATAGAGAAAGGATAAGGAGGTTTGATGATGGCCTCATATATCAGCTTCGTATTCTCATGACCAAGGATAGGTTGTCTGGTGCTATTTTTGAGGAGGTTATAGACATTGCTCGAGATATTGAGTTAGTTCGTCGCAAAAGTAAGATGGAAGGGAGGCCAAGAGGCCTCGGGGATCTGTTAGTTATGGCGGTGCTCCTTCGAGAGGTCAGTTTCAGCACGGTGTAGGCTGTCTATTTAAGCATGCTTAGCCTGCTCACCCAGGTTATCGTGGGGCATCATCGGCTCATGGTTCTCATAGTTCTCATCAGTTCCAATCATCACTTAGTGCCCTTCCAACTCAGATTTCAACCCATGCTACATCAGTTCAGGGCTCTTCTATGCCAACTGCATCTACTAGTCATTCCGGTGTTAGGGGGTTCCTTCAGTCCACGTCTCCAGCACCCGGGCATTACTATAAGTGTAGAGAGATGGTTCATATGTGGAGGCAGTGTCCTCGTCATCTTGGGGGTTCATCTTATTAGAGGGGTCAGCCGTCGGCTTCAGCACCATTTGCTTCACCACCACCCACCTAGCCAGCTAGGGTGGAGGTCAATCAGCTAGGGGTCTCCCTAGAGGGGTTGGTCGATCAGGTGGCAGTCAGACCCATTTTTATACACTTCCAGTTATATCCGATATTATTGCTTCCGATGGTATTATTACATGTATTGCTTCAGTCTGTCGTAGAGATGCCTCCGTATTATTTGATCTCGGTTCCACTTATTCTTATGTGTCATCATAATTTGCTCGTTATATGGATACGCCCCATGAGTCTCTTTTTTTATCTGTTCATGTATCTACTCCGGTGAGCGATACTGTTATTGTAGACCGTGCATACCGATCATGTGTGGTGACTATTGGGGGTCTAGAGACTCGCGTGGATCTATTATTATTAAGTATGGTAGACTTTGATGTTATTTTGGGCATGGTTTGGCTATCTTCGTGTCATGCTATTTTGGATTGTCATGCTAAGACAATGATTTTGGCTATGCCGAGTGCACCATGAATTGAGTAGCGATATTCGATTGATTATGTTCCTAGTGTGGTAATTTCATTCTTGAAGGCCCATCATATGTTTGGGAAGTGTTGTCTTTCATATCTAGCCTTTGTGAGGAATGTCGGTACAGAGACTCCCAATATTGATTTTATTCCAGTTGTGAAGGATTTCCTCGATGTGTTTCCTGTAGACCTGCCGGGCATGCCACCAAATAGGGATATTGATTTTGGTATTGATCTGGTGCCGGCACTCGGCCTATTTCTATTCCACTGTATCGTATGGCATCAGCGGAGTTAAAGGAGTTCAAGGAGAGCTTCGGGAACTCCTTGACAAGGGTTTCTTTCGGCCTAGTGTATCACCTTGGGGTGCACTGGTTCTATTCATGAAGAAGAAGGATAGCACAGTGAGGATGTGCATTGGTTACATCCATTTGAATAAAGTAACAATTAAGAATAAGTATCATTTGCCTCGTATTGATGATTTGTTTGACCATCTTCAGGGAGCGAGAGTGTTCTCCATGATTGATTTTGGCTCAAGTTATCTCAAGTTGAAGATCAAGGACTCGGATATTCTTAAGACAGGTTTCAGGACCTGATATGGTCATTATGAGTTCTTGGTGATGTCTGCTGGGCTACCAATGCCCCAACAACATTCATGCATTTGATAAACATCATGTTCCAGCCGTATCTTGACTTGTATAGCATAGTCTACATTGATAAAATTCTCGTATACTCATCTAGTCAGGAGGAGCACACAGAGCATTTGAGAGTTGTGTTGCAGAGATTGAGGGATTAGAAGCTTTATGCAAAGTTATCCAAATATGAGTTTTGTCTCGGTTCCGTGGATTTCTTAGGGTGCGTGGTGTCCAGTGATGGTATTCAGGTTGATCCGAAGAAGATAGAGGTAGTTCAGAGTTGGCCCAGACCATCCTCAAACACAGAGATTCGTAGTTTTCTTAGTTTGGCAGGTTATTATCGCAGTTTTTTCAGAGATTTTCAGCTATTGGATTGTACTTGACCAAGTTGACTTATAAGTGGGCTCCATTTGTATGGTCGGATGAGTGTGAAGATAGCTTCCAGAAGCTCAAGATTGCCTTAACCACAACTCTAGTGTTAGTATAGCCATCAGCTTCAGATTCTTATATCGTGTATTGTCATGCTTAGAGAGTTAGTATTGGGTGTGTGTTGATACGTGTGGGTAAGGTTATTGCTTATGCTTCTCGTCAGTTAAAGCCTCATGAGAAGAACTACCCTGTTCATGATTTGGAGTTGGCTGCCATTTTTCACATGTTAAAGTTTTGGAGGCATTATTTGTATGCTACATCTTGTGATGTGTTTACTGATCATCATAGCCTCGAGTACTTGTTCAAGAAAGGATCTCAATTTGAAGCAGCGGAGGCGGTTGGAGTTGCTAAAGGATTATGATATTACTCTTTTGTACCATACGGGGAAGGCCAATGTGGTGGCCGATGCCTTGAGATGAAAGGCTGTGAGTATAGGGAGTTTGGCATATATTACATCTGGGGAGAGAGCTCTTATATTTGATGTTCAGGCCTTGGCCAATTGGTTTTGAGGTTGGATATTGTGGAGCCGAGTCAGGTTTTGGCTTGTGTGATTTCTCGGTCTTCCTTATATGATCACATTAGAGAGTAATAGTATAATGATCCGCATTTGCTTGTCCTTAAGGACAGAGTTCAGCACGATGATGCTAGAGATGTGACCATCGGTAATGATGGGGTGTTGAGGATGCAGGGCTAGATATGTGTTCCCAATGTAGATGGGCTTCGGGAGTTGATTTTGGAGGAGGCCCATAACTCGCGGTATTCCATTCATCCGAGTGTCGCAAAGATTCAATCAGGATCTGAGACAACATTATTGGTGGAGGAGAATGAAGAAAGACATTGTGGGATTTGTAGCTTGGTGTCTCAATTCTCAGCAGGTGAAATATAATCATCAGAGACTGGGTGGGTTGCATTAGCGGATGGATATTCCAGAGAGGAATTGGGAGCGGATCACGATGGACTTTGTAGTTGAGATCTCATAGTTATGAAAGGTACAACTATCGCACAACGAACGACAAGTTTATTTGGTATAAAAACGGACGCCATCTCCCTATAATCCTTACTTCCTTCAAATTCAAAATATCACCAACTACACAAGAAAATAACAATATATACATTATTTACCAACCTTATATACACCACAAAATACTACAAAATAGCCCAACACACCTTAATCTCTTCGTACACAAAACATCCAACGTAGTAGTATCAAACAACCCGGAAATGTTACAACGAATGACCATCCCTCAACCCTGAATATATGTAGTGTTTATCCACACCCTTACGCCTCCAAAAATACAGAAAATAGTAGTAAAACACAAAGCTCAACAACAACACAAAACAGTCCGCTATAAGTGAATAACTCGAACTCACGGCTTCCAATCACCATCCCATGAGTTCTTACAACAATAGAAAAACTTACCATGAATTTACAGTAGAAAAATTGATGGAAGAGAGAAATAAACATACCTTATTTCTTGGATAGCTCAGCTCCAATCTTGGTTCTTCAAAATCTAGGTTTTACCCCCCCCCCCCCACCCCCCCCCAATTAGAACTTAAAAGTTAGAGAAAATCAATTAGGGTTTATGGGTAATTTCTAGGACGAGTTTTGCAGAGGTTTATATATATTTATTTGTGATATATAATGAGGGTTATATTTTAGGAGATAAGATCTTAAATGAGATCTTTATCTGACCTGAAATTCCCTCTTTTTGTGCTCTCATTCAACCAAGTAGGTGACACACGTACTTGTCACCTAGCAGCCTGCGTTGTCTTTTAAAAATGCATATTTCTCTCGAATCCGATGTCGTATTGATAGATGGTTTAATGTGTTAGAAAATAGACCCATATAGCTTCAATTTTATGGGTGGAACACCCCATAACTCTAAGTATATTGGGAGAACATTGCAGTTACATTTGTCCTGAGTTTCAACACATTTATGAATGTAACTTGTGATGACCTTTTCAAACCTTTTTTCCACAACTTTCTTGACTTCAAATTGTAACACTGTCTATAATACGACTAAATTAAGTCATAAAATAATCTTCTCATAATTTTAAACACCCTATTCTTGCCCCAAAAGTACATGTTACAACATTCCCAACTTGTCGACTTTCGACGAAACTTATTTTCTTCAATTCATTTTGATTCGAAGCCTTCAAACCCTCTTGTTACTTGGTATTCATGATCTTAAATATTTGTAACCTCCATTGTAACATGATTAACTTAATTTGTGTACTTTCGAAGTTTATCTCATTTCTAAGATTACATTAATTGACTTATGTATACTCTCACGTACGAAAACATGGGGTGTAACATCATTCCCCCCTTTGGAACATCCGTCCTCGAATGTTGATTGATGCGCTTAATAGTCTCATAACCCATATCTCTTATGAATATTTTAATATTGTCCTTCCTATCTAGGCAATTGTTTTATGTATAAATTCGATAGCTAGGGCATTCCCCCCTTTAAGTCTCTTTCTCACACCATGAGTTGTTGTCGAAATTCTTCAATTCTCTTAGATGTCGCAACCTTCTATCATGCTGCCTGTATGTGCGCCTATGCGACTATTCTCTCCTACTTTCTCTAGCTTTTAGCCAATTTCTAGGTCTCACTTTGTGAATATATATAGAACTATGGCAGATTGTTCCTCTAAGCATCTATAGGTGTACTGAAGTACTTCGCTTTGTACTTTGTTGAACTTACGAATATTGCTATATCTTGTTTCATAGCCTTGTATATCTTTCCTTATGGCTTTAATTCATCTAGGTAGGTCATATTAAACCATAACACATGCTTTGATTTCTTATTACTGAGGTCTGCTACCAAACTCCAAGTTACTCTCTCGTTGCTGATCCTATATTTATAAATCTAAGTCCCTTGATGTTTTCTCATTACTGTTCATCTTAAGAATGTCAACCAAATCTCATCTCGTACTTTGGAACTTTTATCCATCTATTGCTGACCATTTTAATGTTGATTTTAATCTACCACTTATAACATGAAACCTCTTATGTAATATATTGTCACTAGGGCTCACGTCTCATCGGGGAACATCTGGAGTTATTTGCCTGATCCACTTAGGGTCAATACTATACTTTAAATAACTGTATATCATAGCATCCCAACGGTATTCACCTTATGGGAATATTTTAATGATGAACAATTTATGAAATCTCTTTTCTTTGAATCATTACCCAATTAATGGCCTAAACGTCATCCTCCCATCTATTACAATTACACCCTTATTCTACCACTAGGGCAACATTAATCCTCCTAGTCCTAAACTCCTCTGAGTTCACTCACGCTATAGTGAGCTTTTTATAACTTATGAAAATCGTTATCTCTCTTGTTGTTATGGGTTTAATCCCGAGGACTTTCCTATTTTCGTCACCTTCTCACTTACCTATTCTTATCCTTACTTCTATCTACTTAAAACGTTATCACTCTTCCATACATTAGCTTGTGACCTACATATATCTATTTATACCACTCGCAACCTTCTTTAAATTTGCAAGAACCATTGATTTCTTTATGTTACTCTGGAACCTCAAGAGAGACATCATATCGTCCCTAACTGTTATTTACTCTCTTAATTAGACCTCTGTTTATCTGGAAAGCGCATGCTGGAAAATATGCCACTGACGACACCACTATCATTTATTGATACACAATTGTGATGCTTCCAGCCCTCTATTTGATATTTGAATTATTCGTATCCTTCTATACTTAGGTATCTCGTACCTTCTTCACATGTACCTTAGTTACCTTTAAATCCTGCATCGTATCATTTGCACATCATGTGCATACACAATCCGCCGAAAGCTTCATACTAACTTCTTATGAGGTTGGTATGGTTCTAACTAGATTTATCGTAGAGCAATCATAGAACATGCCTATTGTACTATCTTTTTTTAGCTCTGATAGTTAGGGTGATTCTACAATATTCTAAATTACGATTTCTATACTCATGGGGGTTCTAATAATCAGACTCCTAATTCACTTTGTTAATATAACTCTTTAGTTTCCTTCTCTATCTCAGCCTTTAAGTAGGCTTACTTTATCTTCTGATTTGCGGGTCAGGAAATTAGCATTACTGACAATGCAACTAATCTAAACAGCAGCCTTATGGGAGAGATATGCGAACAATTCAAGATAACACATATAAACTCCACTCGATATCGGCTCAAGGCTAATGGTGCAGTCAAAGCAGCCAACAAGAACATCAAAAAGATCTTGAGGAAAATGATTCAAAGCTCCAGGAAATTGCACGAAAAGCTACCTTTTGAGCTAATGGGATATCGCACCACAGTACGTACATCAATAGGAGCAACTCCCTATCTGTTGGTCTATGGAATTGAGGCAGTCATACCCGCAGAGGTCGAAATCCCTTCGCTCCCAGTAATTGTCCAAGCAGAAATCGAAGATAGTGAATGGGTCAAAACACGGTTGGAGCAGCTGGCATTAGTTGATGAAAAATGAATGGATGCGGTATGCTACGAACAGTTGTACCATCAAAGAATGGCCCGTGCTTACAACTAGAAAGTGCGCCACAGGAATTTCGAAGTCGGGCAGTTGGTGTTGAGACGAATACTGCCCCATCATCAGGAAGCCAAAGGAAAATTCGCCCCAAATTGGAAAGGCCCATACATCATCAGAAAGATACTTCTTAGAGAAGCATTGTACCTGAGCGACGTTGAAGTAGACGAGCCCGAAGCAGAAGTAATCGCAGACGCGGTAAAAAGGTATTATGTTTGAATCCCCTGCAGCAATGATCCCGGCGGATTGAAAGGACGAAGGCATTATTCTCCCGCTATCTCCACCCTCTTGTAGCCCAGAAATGTTGTTCAAAAAAAAAAAAGAAAAGAAAATGCAAAATAAAAAATTAGTCGTCTCCCTAAGGTTCAGTCACATCAAAATAAGAACCCCATTTACCCAAGAGAATCAAAATTGGGGAAGAAATGCATTGGTCCAGTTACAAATTCGTTCGAATGGTCATAAAGGTATAGATCCCCGGGGAGAAAATACTGTCGTTGGGAGCCACCAATCAAATTTTGAGAGAAATAAAATGATAGAGTCTTATCGGTGAAAACATCCGGGCACCATAAGGCGACGGTGAGCAGAGAAAAACAAAATGAGAGAGTCTGTTTAGCAAAAACTCACAAAGAATGCTATCCGGCAACGGGAGAAGAGAAATTAGAGAGGCTGACTGGCGAAAACTCGAAAAGGGCGTTGCCTGCCAAAAAGAGGAAATATTGCTACCCAGGTCTGAGTAAGTTTCTTTGGTTTTCGGAAAAGTTGAATTCAGAAAGCAGAAATGGATTTGGGCTGGGTATCCAGTCATAGAAGCATGTCCTCGCCATTTAAAGCCGGCTCGTATTTCCAGAAAAGTTCCCTCTTTACCCTCAAAGTGCATACCTCTCTAAATTCATACTTCACTCATTTCCACTTTAATTTTGATGTCCTGACCATTCCTTAAGAAAGGTAGTAGGGCCGTTTTCACGGTTTTCTCCTGGCAAGAATTATGGGAATGCCCAACATTGTCAAGCACGCTTAGCCAATCCCGTTTGACCATGACAAGTTAACATTCCAAAAGTAGGGAAATAAAAGAATGGAAATTCAAAGTCAAAGAGGCAGGAAGTTGAACCAAAATCGGAGGGGTTTTAAACCAAACAGGATGTTGATTCTTATCAAAACTCCCAAAAACAAGCCCAAAATCAAATTCGGGGGAAACCTCACAACCCAAGGCCCGAGAAATAAAGACCCTGGAATGAGGACCCCCTGGCCAATTAACAAAGCAAGGATTGACAGCCAAGGTTTCGCTTTTGAACACAAAGGAAGTTGAAATCAAGCTTGACAAGGCCGCAAAACTAATCACTTTTAAACTGATAGTATGTTTTGTTTCTGAACTACAATAGACGCAAGTGCAACCGATAAAAGTAGAAGGAACATAGGGCAAAAACAACCAAAGGATTGGCGCAGGGATCAAATATGGTGGTGCGTCAATGACAAAAGGGAAGTTTTCCTTTCATTTTTCTGCAATCTCATAAATGAGCATGATAGCACGAGATCCCAATCCCTAGTTCCCCTTTGTACAGCTTGTGGATTTCCTAGGCATAACCTAAGGATTGCATTCCACCCCCTACAGCATAAAGTCTTTTTCCCCCTGCAACATAAGCTGATAAAGTTTCCCTCCACATTCCCAGCATAACCTGAGGATTTTCTCCCTACACTTTCTACTCCCCAACATAGTGTAGGAGCTAATGCTCCCCCACCCTTAGCATAACCTAACAGTTATTCCTTGCCTCCTCTATCCCTAGCACAGTCAAAGGACCTATGAGGTCCTCCACTGCCTCGTAGATCTCCCTAGCATAACCTAGGATTTTTCATTCATCCCGGTATAACCCGTGGATTCCCCTAGCATATCCTAGGATTTTTCATTCTTCCCGTCATAACCTAGGATAATTAATTAGGATAATTTGGGTTTATTTTTATTTTAGAAAAAGAATTTAAAAGAAATATGAAAATAGAAAAAAAGAAGAAAAGGAATTTAAATCAAAGGGATAAGAGAAACTAATGAACAAAGCATATTGGGCCAGCACAGTTAAAAAATAAAACCTATTACCCACCCAAATACCCCTGACCCAGTCCATTACCCGACCCATTGTGAGCACATGATTTTTACCCGGTTGAAATAGCTCCTACAGGACCCTTAAAAGTATAGGATTTTCTTTAAATACTTATTTTTATTTTTAGAATTTAATAGTGTGCCAGTGCGTGTTTATTAATGCATGTTTAAGATTGTTTAGGATTTAATTGTTAAATAAGTTTGTTTTACATATTAAAATACAAAAAATATATATTTCCGACATTTATAATTATTTTTGTTTAATTTAAACTTGTTGCATTTTTATTTGTGATAATTAGGAATATTTTGTTTTTAAATAAAGTTAAAAATTAATTAAAATACAAAAGAAAAAAAGACAAAAAAGATATATATATATATATATATATATATATATATATATATACACACACACAGAGCCACTTAGGTTGGCCACAATTGGGCCAGACCTGAGTGGCCCAAACCCCTTTTCCCCTATAAAATACACAAACCCAGCCCACACAACAAACTCAGTCCGGTCCACGCAATACTAACCCAAACGAAACCGTTTAAGAGCCCAGCCATCACAACCGTTGATCTCAGATAATCCAATGGTCATCAAACCCCCCCAAACCATATACATATCTCCACACGTCTCTAATACACTTAGAGACCAAACCCTCCCCTTCCTCGTATTATCTTCCCCCGGTGTAACACCGCCATTGACCATCCCTTGACCACCCCATGACCACCATTGACCACCCTCTTTCCACCCTAATGCTGCCGTCGGAAATCGCCTCATGGCGGCGAGCGGTAACCAAACCTCCCTAGATTTACACCACTAAATCCTCACAACCTCCTCTATCCCGTCATGTGATTAGTTCCCGTCGAATAAACCTCCTTCGTCTTCTATATTCGAAAAGAATGTCATCGAAACCATCGTCCCCGGCGACCCTATTCCAAACCCCTCCACCCTTACACCATAGAACCACTCAGACCTCCCCTTCCCTGTCCTGCAGTCCGCTCCCTTAGAATCCCCCCCCCAATCGGCACAAATATTCAAAGAAAGGTCGTCACAACCCCCATCACCGGTGAACCAACTCCAAATCCCTCCAAACTTACACCCCTGAAACAACCCAGCCTCCTCCTTCCAACCATACGTGTCACACCTTTCAAATTTTCCAGAAACGTGTCAAATATTAGTTTGAAGTTCCACCCTAAAACTCAAACCCTGTTAGAAATTGGTCAAACTCGTCCCAGGAAACCCTTTGCCTTTCCCCTCCCTAACCATGCCACCCACGACTCTCAAAAAAGCCAAATCACTGAAGAAATCCATATCTGAGACCTCATTGGGGTCTCAGAATCACAAAGCCTTTCCTGAACTCTAAACCGGTTATACAACATTGCCGGTTATCCTATGAGGTTAAAAACCTCTATAAAAAGGGGTCAAGAACCAACAAAATCGGCTCAAGTGGATATGCATGTGTGAAACAAAAGCTAAGTAGTTTATCTTTTTCTGTATATATTTGCTTCATTTCTATTAGCTCTTAGATGTTTGACTTATTTTAAATAATTGGTTGTTTGTCCACAATCTTGCCTGAAGTAGGTTTAAATTGTCATATGATTTGTTTGTCAATAATCTTAAATTTCTCCGTCTCCTAAGTAGTTGTGATATCATTTTATGTATTAGCCATCCGATCCTAAAAGCTTAGTTTGTTAAATCCTTCGATTGTATGACTACTATGGTTGTTGACCTTCTTCTCATGCTCCTCATCTATTTTGTTCCCTGATGTTGTGCTTTGTTTAGTTAGGTCTTTATACTACTGAGTGCTTGATTCTTATTTCACAATAACTTTGATCTTCAGTACTTTTACATAATTAAGCTATTCTTTCCCGCTGAACCTTACTTGCTTCCTAATTTTGCTGATGAATTAAGTGTTCAATCCCTGCAATGTGCTTCTCATTTTCAAGTATTTCTGAGTACTTTGATTGAGCTATTTCTGAAAAGTTAAGTAGTAATGGATATATTCATTCTTCTGGTTATTTTGATCCTTTGTTTTTATATTGAATGGTCATCCGGAATATTGTTTGTTTGCTGAAAGTCTACATTAAGGCACTTGTTTTAAAACCTGGTAGTTTTGGCTGATCTTGAACTTTGATAAGCCTGTTAGTCCAAGATTGAAATGTGACCTAAACTTGATTGACCTGGGTCAATTGTAACTAAACCAGGGTTAAGGAATAACTGATATTAAAATCTTCATGTTGCTTATTTAGGAAAAGAGATAGGGGTATAAGGGGGGTTTGAACCTTAAAAGAATCTGATAGTAAATCCCAGAACCTTTTAGTAAGGGGTTAAAAACACAATTTCTACCTCAAACTTGAGGCACAAGTCAGGAAATGAGGGATCATTTTAGAAAAGCTGAAAACTAACTCAGGTACTAAAGGAAAAACAAGGGAAAAACTGATGCCCTAAGGCTCCACTATAAAAGAAACCCTCTGAACACATTTTGAAGGATCCGAACCATTCCTGAATCCTGGAGATAAATATATATATTAGCTCTTCTGATATCGGCGGAAAACTATCCTGGGTGTGCTGGTTTGTTGGGTGATGTTTTGCTTGTTGCTTGCTTTCCTTACTCATAGACTGTTGTCCTTTGCTGAATTACAGGTACATTTTAATGCTTATTAGTATATTCCTGAGTATAAAGACCTACTGCTTTTATTTTGTTTCGAATCCCTCCCCCCCCCCCCTTTGTTTACCCTTTCCTTTTATTGTAATATACCTAAATACTTTGTAGCAACTAGACATTGGGGACTGAATTATCTTGTAATAACTGGACATTTGAACTATTTTTAAGTATGTACAATCTATAGTGCTGTTAGCTAATGTATGGCTGTTCTAGGTGATTATTTCCTATTTTGTTTAGAAGTAAATAATTCACGAAATGTCTAGCTTAGTAATTATTTGAAACTCCTAATAAGTGAAACAACATCGCGTCCCATCATTCAATCTCAGCCATCGAGGATCTTTGATCCAAAAGCTGAGAACTAAAGGTTCCTAAGTATATTAATGCCCAAACGCTACCCCACCCCCAAAGCCCTCTCCTCTCTCATACTAGTAAACCCTAGAGAACCCCCACCGTTTTCGCCATCCACCACCGTCCACCGCCGTCCAACGCCTAACAAAAATCGCCCATGACTGTGGTGGAGCTCTGATGACCGCCAAAATAATACCATCACTTCCCCTCCCTTTCCTCTTTCTAAATCCATTATCGTCTCCTTTCAAAACCTAGGCAAACTTCTCGAATCTTGTTAAGACGGTCTGAATCCTCCACCGTATGCAACAGAGCCACCCCCAAAGCACCACCAAATTAACACCATAGCCTCCCAAGGTCTCCTCTTCCCTAATTTCACATTCCCAACCTCGAACATGCCCCGAATTCCCCGAATTTGGAATCTGAGGTTTTGAGCTTATGAGTTCAAAACTGAACCTGTGCATGCAAGGACACTTCTCCGAATTCCTTAGCTTGTTCAAGCTTGATCTAACACTAATGTGTCCCTTTCCTTTTTTTTCGTTTTTGTTCTTCTCCTTTTGGTCAAGGTCAGTCTCAATTGAGACTAGGCCAAAAATTCTAAACCCAAAACCCTTCTTCTTGATGTATTTTCTTTGAATTTCTTTTTATTTTTGCTCAATTAATTGCATGTTAAGTCTTTGATTTCACCTCCTGTTATGGTCACCTAGTTTAATATATTTAGGTTCATGTTAACAGCTTAATTAGTTCCATGTTTGTTTGTCGTAATTAATTAGTCAATTAGTTTACATGTTTAGCTGATTGGAACTCCTGATTTGTCGTGTGTTCATATTAGTTGATTAGGCTCTGAGGTTAGTATAGACCCCCCATCCTAGAAGGCTTTGTCTAGTCTGATCTAGAGTCTATGTTTAGCTTGAACCATTGAGTCAATTGGATGCATGAACTATAGCCTATTTTAGTGTTGATTGTTCTGAAGTAAATCTCATGGGTATGGGGGGGGGGGGGGGTGATTTGGGCAATATAGGTCAAGGAATCTTGTAGTAACCACTAAAAGAAGCCCCTGGAAACTTCTAGTCGGGGTTTCCTGTAAATTTTAGGCTATAAATTGGTTAACAAGTTATAAAATTAGGTACTAAAATGAAATAACAACACCCTTAGGGCTTCCCTAGTGACTTGGTCTATAAAGGCATAGTCACTTGCAGCTTAAGAAATAAAAAGGAGAAGAGCTAAAAAACCAAGAAACATACCAAAGCTGCATAAATTTTACTATTTCATAGAATTTTTTAAAAAAAAAACTAAAAAGTGGCTGAAAATTGAAAGAATACTGTTCTATCGAGTTTCTTCTTTCAATTTTAAAACTTTTTCATGGCTGAAATAATTCTTGAATATTCTAAGGTTAAAATGAGTTGAACATGCTGTTTTTCAAGTATTTTGATTCAAGTTTTTACTGCATTTTGACCAGTGGTTTGAATTTGGCTCAAAATTGGTCTTTCTCCTTGGTTATTTCTGGGTTTTTGCTACTGTGGTTGATCTTCTACCGATACTGCTTTGTTGATACCTTACTTCTGATTTTCTTTTTAAACTCCAGGTACATGCCCTTGAAATTTGATGGTTGTAGTTTCATAATGAAGTTGCAATGAGAGTTTGAAGCATGGCATCAAGTATGCGTTGTTTTTTTTTTTACTTTTTTCTGATGTTCATATGTTTAATAATCTAGTTTAATGTGATTTAGTTATTTTCAGTTGGATAAGATAGGTTGTTTTGTTATAATTGAACCATGGGCTGTTATAATTTGGGACTGTCAGGGACCTCTAGCAATATATCTCTTCATAATAGACTTCAACTTTGAGATTTTTTAGAATAGGTGCTTTGTTCAAATGTGATTCTGTATTCGAACAACTGTTGGTGATGACCATATGGTCTGACATGTTAGAAGTTCTATGGTATATTGTTAAGTGTAAATTGGTTGTTAGGTAATCATGTATTTGTGGTAGCCATATGTTGATTTGATTGCCATTTGTTTAACTTCCATACGAATATGCATCTTTGATTTGTTCTTTGTTCAAGTATTCAAATTCAGGGATAAAACTAGCCTAAGAGTTTAATAGATATGAGGTCTTGGTTGAGTACATGCTTTGGTATGAACTGTGTTGAACGACTAGAGTATCTGTGGATTGTTCTTATGACTTGAACCTACTTAGGAGAGCCACTAAAGAATTTGGCAAACAAACAATGACCGTTGAGACTTTTTTAATTTCATCTTGAATTAGTTTACTCTATATTGATTGCATCTTGTTCGAATTCCATCTCCTAGAAATGTTTCCATTCAAGTAAGGATTAGGTAGTTTAGATCTTTATCTTTGTGGTGAGCTTGCATTGACATGTTAAAGTAAATATTGTATAGTAAAATGGCTGCATTGGTCTATATGCTGCTTGTTTAGAACTAGAGTTTTACAAGCTAAAGACTAAATTAGGTGGTGGTAAAATGATTAAATGGCTTTTCTTAATGGTTTTGATTCGTCCTTCCTTGATCAATCATTTTATGGCATCATGTAGTCGTTACCTCCTAAATGTCTTTCTGTTGAATGGTTCACTATTTTGATTTTGTCAAATATGGTCTTATGTGGATGATTGTTAGGTTGTAAAAATGGGGTAAATTAAAAAAGTCAACATGTTAATGTCACTCAACTTTATTTTATTTTGTGGTGTAATTACCCTACCGTTTTGATTGTTGGGGGTATGCTTAAGCTGCTAATATTCGCAACATGGTAATGAGCTCTAAGCGCAAATGATTATAAATTGTCGTATCCACTGGTGTTGTTCTCGTGACGCAGTTGTAATACGTAATTTCCAATTGGCTTCAAATTCGAATATCTGTGGTTCAGTTAATTAAATAGTTTGGACCGTGCCATATTAGTCAACAATGATACATTATGGCCCTCCGAATATAGTTATTAATCCTTTAATTAGAATTGAGGTGTGCCCATGCCAAATAAAATTGAATAACAGCATGGATCTCGCTTAATTTATTTTGAATCCTTAGAATTCAAGGTGTGCCACTTAGTGAATTTTTCGTGGCCCTCGCAAATTATAAAGTACGCAATTGCCTTAGGCGTGCTAGTTAAATAATTTACCTTCCTAAATTTGGGTGCACATTTATGTGACCCAAATCAAAATCCCAACAATGTTAAAACATGTCGAAGACCGCAAGTGCATTTATGTGACGTGGTTCAAGACGTGTTTTAATAGCGTTGCAATTTTTAGGAAATAATAAAATCGGTTAATAGATTCAAAATTGCACATAGGTTCAAAATGTATTGAAATTGGAAAATTAAGCAGAATATAAAAGTTGAGCGACCATGCTAGAACCACGGAATTTGGGAATGCCTAACACCTTCTCTCGTGTTAACAGAATTCCTTTACCAGGTTTCTGGCTCGCAGACTGTATTACAGAGTCAAACCTTCCTCGATGCGGGATTTTAAACTGGTGACTTGGGACACCATTAATTCTCCCAAGTGGCGACTCTTAAATCGTTAAATAAATAAATCTCGTTTCGATTGTCCTTTAATTGGAAAAAATTCTTCACCTACGCCCTTCGTGGGGTATAGTGGTAAAAAAGGAGGTGTGATAATGACCACACGATAACACCACATGTATAAATAATTATTGGGTGTTGTGTGGGGTGATCCATGTTATTAATAAACTCAGGACACCTTTCCTCCTTATTTTCTTACCTCATTTTCCAGAAATTCTTTTAGTTATTGACTCTCAATTCTTTAAATTTCCTTTTTTACTTCAGTCATTTAAATTTTTTTTTATACTTTTTCTAGTATTATTTTTTCCAAACTTCCGTCTTTTACTCCTTTGTCTGATTATTTAAACCAATTATTTGACCCTCCTATTCCCGCACTTATATGTCCTTTAAATAAGTTATGAGATCGCTTACTTTCAAATTTCGGTATGCCTTTAACTTGTATTCTTCCTTTGTCGCAATTGTTATGTGAAAGCTATTTGTTTGCTTGTTTGCTTATATTTAAAGTCACAATTGTAGCATGGTCAGGAACTACACTAATGGATCTCAAGGCGTTCCTAACACCTTCCTCTCAAGATAATTTCAAGCCCTTACCCATTCTCTGGTTCTTCTTCTTTTAAGTTGAATTTCTCCTTAGAGTCCTAATGCACTTAATCATTAGGTGGCGACTCTTCTTAATTACAAACCCAATTCCCAAAAGGAAAAGAGTTGTCCGCCAAATGTCATGAACCTGATTTCGCCTGAGAAAAAGGGGGCATCGACATCATGGCGACTCCACCGGGGATATTCTTTAGGCTTTTACCATTTCATGTTACTTGTCACTTTATTGCTTCTTATTTGCCTTTATTTAATGTCTTTATCTCCTTTCTACTGCAAAACTGACTTGGCTCTTTGTTTCTTTTATTTAATGCCTTCCTTTACTGCTTTCCTTCAATATTGTTGTAATTATGAGCAATTATTTTAATCATCACTTTATGAACATGACAACTTGTTTCATTCTTGTATTTACATATTCAACATCATATTCCACTCGTGCCAAACAAAATACCATAGCAACACATATAATGAGTGGCTACGCCCTTCCAATATTATCACCCCCTAAATTTGGCAAAGGCGTATTTGCGGTAAAACTAGTAGATCAACGGTATAGTCGACAATTCCGTGCCTTTCCCTCTTGGGTCTTCCGCTCAAGGGTACCGTTATAGAAACCTTACTCTGTTCAATTGTGCATGCATCACGATCAAACCTAGCTGAATCAGTTATATTTTTCGCATAGTGACTCTTTAGGGTACCTTGTCCAAAATCCATTGGGTCTCCCTGGAACCCAAACGGACGCTACCACGTTTGTGCGCATTTATTTGGAGAACTAAATGCTGCTTATGCCAATTATTGATATTTGAATAGTCGAGTCTGGCGGGGGTAAGGTTCTAACACTTTGTTTTGCAGAAAATGAGGCACAAGTCCCCAGATTCAGCATGGTAAACAACTTCCACTGAAAGTTGCTAAGCTGGTGGGAGGACCTTCGCTCCAATGGTTATTAGTGTCATTTTGGGATTCATCTTATTTTACTATCAATAAAATAAAGCATTTAGCATTCTAAGTTCTCCAAATTTATTTGTCTCTAGGCCTACCTCGAACACAATGAGTCCCCGAAGATTAGGACATGTTTTATATTCCCTACACTATGTGTTTAAATATTGAAACATATTTCCTTATAATCTGTACTAACTTGCTACCTTTTGTTTTACTTTTGTTTTATTCCCCTCCCCAAAGGTTGGTTCGTGAACTCTGGCATCATCATCGTATTCCACAAGATCCAAGGCCCTCCACCTACTCCTCCTCCTAGTCCCATAAGAAACCAGAACAAGGAGAAAATGGAAGATTTGAGCAACATCAGAAAGGAAAACCCAGTTGAACGGGCAGAGGTTACTCTGGGTTTTGAGGTTCCAAGGAGAATGCCTCTCAGATAGAACAAAAGTTACTAAAGCTCCAAGAAGAGCTTAACCAAGTCCGGAATTAGGCAAGTCTTTCATTTTTCCTTACTGCTCCTGAAGTCACTTGGAATCCCACACCTCCACAAAATGCTCCAAATGCAATACTTTCCACACTCCCAACAACACTCCGTTGCTCATCCTGAAACCATTGAACCCTACAAATGACCATTGCCATAACAACACCCCCATCTATGTGGAGACTGTGTCTGAGTCTGATGACAAAGACTCGCTCATCAGGAATTTTGTTGAAGAGCTTAAGAAGCTGACCACCAGGATCCAAGGCGTTGAAGGTACTAAAGGAATTGAGGGATTAAACTGTAAATATTTATGCACATAGCCCGATGTCGAACTGCCCGAGAGGTACAAACTTCCAAAGCTTGAAATGTTTTATGGTATAGGAGATCGCAGGGTTCACCTGAGAACATACTGCGACAAGCTAGTCGAAGTAGGAAAAGATGAGAAGATCTGCATGAAGCTTTTCATGAGGAGCTTCAAAGGAGATGCTCTGTCTCGGTACATTAGCCAGGACCCAAAGAAGTGGTCAAATCGGGTAAGTATGGCATCCGATTTTATGGAGAGGTTCAGATTCAGCACGGAGAATGCACCAGATGTATTCTACATCCAGAACTTAAAGAAGAAACCTACGGAGACATTCCGCAAATATGCTACTCGTTGGAGATCAGAAACTTATAAGGTCAAGCCAATTTTAGAGCAAGAACAAATGAACAAGTTTTTTGTCCGGGCTCAAGACCCATAGTACTACGAAAGGCTGATGCTGATCGAAGAATAGAAATTTTCTGATATCATCAAACAAATGAAAAGTATCGAAGAAGGAATCAAAAGTGGTATGGTCACTAACTTTCAAGCTTTGCAAGCCACCGGCAGGGCTCTACAGTCTGGTGGTACATCCAAAAAGATGGACGTAGGTGCCATAATGGTTGCACGGAGAACCAAATCACCAGTTAAATACCAAACTTACCTGATATCTCCACTCACATATCAACCCACTCCAAATTATCAAGCATCTTTGCCTTCTTACCAAGATCTACCATCCACCAGCCGCATATCAGCCTACTTTACCCAAATACTCCAACCCGCACATGTATACCAAGCCTACAACACTCAACCGTCCCACTATCAATCACCTCCCCCTTGCCAATATTTCCCTAGACCCCGACCAAACTTCGACTGCTAACCTCCCAAACAATACATCGCCATTGTCGAACCTATCGATCGGCTGTATGAAAAGCTCAAAGATGCTGGTTATGTCAACCATATCCCTGTCGTAAACCCAGAAAACCCCTCCTAGTGGGTAAACCCAAATAAAACCTGTGAAATACCATTCTGGCATGAAAAGGCATACCATTAATGAATGTCGCTCCCTGAAGGAAAAAATCCATGCTTTGATAGACGACAAGACCATCGTGGCAAAGAAGCTTTCCCCGAATGTCTGTAATAACCCACTACTAGACCATAGGGTAGAGGTGTACACATGATTAAGACAGAAGATGATCCGGACCCCGAGGGAACGATCGGGTTGATAGCAGAAGGAGATAATCCAAAGAAACCAACAGTCACTCTTAATCCAATTGTAGTCCAAATTCAGCCTTCTGAAGATGCTGAGGTGAACATGTCCATAATGCTTGAGTTTGAAGTACCAACCTCTGCAAAGACACCAACACTGATCGAGGTCGAGTTTGGATCCCAATAGGTGCATGAGCCCTTTGAAGTCATTGTATTACCTCTTCCAGTAGCAATAATAGCCGTAACACCATTTCACAAAAAATCCATACCATGGGACTAATTAGTCGAAGCAAGAAGGCAGGGAAAAGCCAATTTCAGGGAAGCAGTTGCGACTCAGGGTATCATAAGAACCGACAGGGTTTATACCCCTAAACACCTGGCTGAGTCAAGTAAGCAGACCTCTGTTTGACAAGCCATCATTGAAACTGGACCCGGTGATCCTTGGAGAAAGATACAAGCCAATGAATACTCGGTCATTGACCAGCTAAGCAAAACACCAACACAGATCTCTATCCCGTCTTTGCTACAAAGATCTGATGCACAAAGAACGCCTTGTTGAAGGTGATGAGTGAGTCATATGTGCCCAGCAACATTACTGGAGGGAAATGGCAAACATGGTGGGTCAAGTATTGAAAACTCACAAATCACCTTCCACGAGGATGAGCTACAACCGGAAGGATTGAGCCATAACAAGGCGTTCCATATCACTGTGCAGTGCAAAGATTACTTTATAACCCGGATCCTTGTCGATGGATGGTCCAGTCTGAACATTTTTCCCCTAGTAACACTCAGAACAATGGGAAAAGGGCTGCATAAAATCAAGGACGGGACCATCAATGTCAAGGCCTTCGACGGATCTCAAAGGTCCACTATTGGGGAGATTAGCCTACGTTTGCAAATGGGGCACACTTGGTTCAATGTTGATTTTAATCTAATAGATATGTCGGCATCTTACAAACTACTGTTGGGATGACTATGGATTCATGAAGTCGGGGCCTTGGCATTAACACTACATCAGGCAGTGAAATCTGAGTTGAATCACCAAAAGGTGATCATTCATGGTGACGGTAGCAACCCCATATATAGCCGCCAGACCATCCCAGCGATCGGAGGAAGAAGAAAATTGGCAGAGAAACATACCATCACATCCAGCGAGTCAACGCCATAGACAAGGATAAATGGTGCGACGATAAAATCGAAAGCATACTGAACTGGTGCGGGTATGAACCGGGAAAAGGACTTGGCGAGAATGACCAAGGAATCTCTAAGCCTATCAAACTAAAAAAACACGACTCCACTTTTCGTTTGGGTATGAAACCAACCATCACATCGAACTGGTGTGGGTATGAAACGCCCAACGGACTTGGCAGAGTCTCCAAGGAATCGCTAAGCTATCAAACTAATGAAACACGGTACCACTTTTGGTTTGGGGTATGAGTATACATGGGTAAGAATTCAAGGACTCTCGCCACCCTAGTGCGGCCCTTACTATCCATTGGAGTAGCCGATACCCTGTCTGCAGCAGACTTTCCAACCAGTCAAAGTCATATACAGGTCAGAAGAAGAGGAAGCACTAGGAGCAATGAAAGAGTTTATTTTTGGAAGAAGATAACATGGGCAGTTGCATCATTTTCGAGGATGGGGGGGGAGGAAGGCCCTTCCATACAAGCTGTGAGCCAAGGAAAGCGCCTCAACAATTGGTTCATCAGAACAATCAGAGCTCGGCATGCCTCGGGGTAGCAAGGCTAAACAAAGCACTACACACTATTTTATTTTACTAGTTTATTTTCCTTTCGAATTTTATCTTTCGTAAAAAAATCTTCGATGTTCAAAACATTCATGGAGTTTACTAAAGTATCCTAGTTTTTTATAAATCTTACGCTTAATTTTTCATTACTTTACTCAAATAGCAATACCATTGCTTTACTTGATGAACCTATGACTGTGACGTGCAACGAGACAATGTAACAAATGGACATAGATTCACAGGAAGACGATATACCAGAAGAGATTGTTAAGAAAGTTGAGAATTTCAAAAATTGGCCTAAGTCCAACTTGGACGAGACCGAGATTGTCAACCTGGGAGATGCAGAAAACATCAAGGAAACATGAATCTTCATCCATTTGTCACCGTCAGAAAAGAAAGAATATATAGAGTTCCTGAGAGAGTATGAAGACATATTTGCATGGTCATACAATGACATGACTGGTCTAGGTATATCCATTATGGCTCACAATTTGCCGATTGATCCAGCCAGCCCGTCAGTGAAGTAGAAGCTGAGAAAGTTCAAGCCAGATATAAGTCTGAAAATCAAGGAAGAAATCATTTAGCAAGTCAAAGCTAAGGTTCTCAGGGTGGTAGAGTATCCGACATGGTTAGCCAATATTGTGCCTGTACCAAAGAAGAACAGGAAAGTTAGATCTGTTTCGACTACCGGGACCTCAACCAGGCCAGTCCAAAAGATGACTTCCCTTGCCGAACATACACATATTGATTGATAACTGCGCCAAGCATGAGCTGCAGTCATTCGTTATTTGTTTCACCGGGTACCATCAGATTTGGATGTGTGAAGAGGATGGTAAGAAAACAACTTTCATTACGCCATAGGGGATGTATTGCTACAAGATGATGTCATTTGGTTTAAAGAACACAGGGGCCACCTACATGAGGGCCATGACTACCATTTTCATGACATGATACACAAGAAGATCGAGCTGTATGTAGACGATGTAATCATTAAGTCAAAAAAAAAGCTGATGATCACATAGACGATCTAAGGAAATTCTTCAATAGATTGAGAAGATACAACCTGAAATCGAATCCCGCAAAATATGCATTCAGGGTTCCAGCTGGGAAATTGCTTGGGCTCATTATAAGTCGCCGAGGGATAGAATTGGATCCATCAAAGGTCAAAGCTATTCAAGAATTGCCACCATTAAAGAATAAGAAAGAGGTAACGAGTTTCTTGGGGGGACTTAACTACATCGGCTGGTTCATAGCACAATCTACTATCACGTGTGAGCCAATCTTCAAGATGCAAAAGAAGGACGTTGCTACCAAATGGACTGATAACTGCCAAAAAGCCTTCGATAGAATCAAGGAGTACCTGTTAACGTTGCCAGTTTTGGTTCTGCCCAAACTGGGTAGATCCCTACTACTCTACCTTGCAGTATTGGATAAAGCGTTTGGTTCTATTCTGGAGCAGAATGATGAAACGAGGAAAAAAGAGCAGGCCATGTATTATCTCAGCAAGAAGTTCACCTCGTACGAGGCCCGATATTCTTCATTGGAATGCACCTGTTGTGCTTTGACGTGGGTAGCCCAAAAATTAAGGCACTATTTCTGTGCCTGCACCACATATCTCATATCAAGAATGGACCCACTGAAGTACATCTTCCAGAAGCCTATGCCCACCGGCAAGCTAGCCAAGTGGTAGATCCAGCTGAGTAAATTCGACATTGTCTTTGTGACTCAGAAAGAAACCAAAGGACAGGCACTAGTGGTTCGCCTTGAAGAAAAGCTTATGGATGAAGAATACGAGCCCCTAAAGACGTATTTTCTGGATGAAGATGTATCATTCATATGAGAAGACATTGCAGAGTCCAATGATGGTTGGAGGATGTTTTTCGACGGAGCAGCCAATTTCGATGGAGTTGGCATAGGGGCAATCTTAGTATCAGAAACCGGCCAGCATTATCAGGTATCTGCCAAGCTCAGGTTCCCATGCACCAACAATGTAGTTGAATATGAAGCTTGCCTCTTAGGGCTCAAGATGGCCATTGACATGAACGTCCAAGAGTTGCTAGTGATTGGAGATTCGAATTTTCATATACATCAAGTCCTAGAAGAATGGGCAACTAAGAACTCCAAGATAATCCCATATTTGCATCATGTAAAAGAGTTGAGGAAGAGATTCACAAAGACAGAGTTCCAGCATGTTCCCAGAATCCAAAATGAGTTTGCCGACGCATTGGCAACCATATCATCTATGATTCAGCATCCAGACAAGAACTTTATAGACCCTATTCCGGTAAATATTCATGATCAGCCAGCTTATTGTGCTCATGTCGAGGAAGAAGCGGACAGAAAGCTTGTTTTCATAATATCAAGGAATATTTGACAAAGGGAGAATACCCAAAACTTGCAAATCCTACTCATAATCGCACACTCCGGATGTTATCTAACAATTTCTTTCACAACGGAGAAATCCTGTACAGGAGAACTCCTGATTTTGGATTGCTAAGGTGTGTTCACCCAAATGAAGCATCTAAACTGTTTGAAGAAATCCATGTTGGGACCTGTGGTTCACATATGAACGGTTTTGTCTTACCAAGAAGATACTCCAGGCAGCATATTTTCGGATGACTATGGAAACAGACTGCATCCAGTATGTCTGAAAGTGCCATCGGTGTCAGATACATGCAGACATGATAAAGGTACCTCCAAACATGCTTACTGCAACAAGCTCGCCATGGTTGTTCGCCGCTTGGGGAATGGATGTTCTCGACCTATCAAGCTCGTCGCATCAAACGGGAACAGGTACATTCTAGTGGCAATTGATTATTTCACCAAATGGGTTGAAGCAACATCTTACAGTGCAGTGATAAAGAAGGTCATGGTAGACTTTGTCAGCGACCGCATTGTTTGTCGATTTGGGATTCCAAAATCGATCATCCCTGATAATGGTTCAAGTCTCAACATTGATTTAATGAAGTCCATGTGGGAAACTTTCAAGATCAAACACAAGAATTCTACAGCTTACAAGCCTCAAATGAACGGAGCTATAGAAGCCGCCAATAAGAATATCAAGAAGATACTCAGGAAAATGATAGAGAAGCATAAGCAGTGGCACGAGAAACTATCATTTGCTTTATTGGAGTACCGCACCACTATCCGCACATCAACTGGTGAAACTCCCTATACGTTTGTTTAATGTACAAAAGTGGTCATTCCCGCTGAGGTATAAATTCCCTCCCTAAGGATCAAGAAGTAGAAATCGACGACGCAGAATAGGTAAAAAGTCACTACGAGCAGCTAGCTCTCCTAGATAGTGCAAGAATGAATGTAGTATTCCATGGTCAACTTTATCAAAACAGAATGACCAGAGCATTTAACAATAGAATCAGACTAAGACGGTTCACACTAGGGTAGCTGGTGCTAAAAAAGATTATTCCACATCAAGATGAAGCCAAAGGGAAAATTTCTCCCAATTGGAATGGTCCACACATGGTTCATCGGGTTCTGACAGGAGGAACCCTTATACACATGAGAAGTTTGGCCAAAACCAATCAATACGGATGCCGTCAAATGATACTACGTGTAACTTTTATTCTTTCCTATGTGATGTATTTGAACTACGTCTGACCCGATTACTGTATAAGAGGGGATACGTAGGCAACCCTGTGGGTTCGGTAAAAATTCAATAAAATTTTCATCTCCCCCAATCAGAAACTGGGGCAGAATTTTGAGGACCCTCAAAATTCTGAAGTAACTTCAGCCGATCATCGCAAACACCCGTCAGAAGTATCAAGCCAGCAAACTAGGGCAGAATTTTGAGGACCCTCAAAATTCTAGAGCAATAGAGGTCGCAGTGTCTCGAACCGCATCACTGTCGCCGGTTCATATAAGCAAAACTATTTTTTATTATGTATTTACGTCATGTTTTTACTAAATCATGCTTTCTATTTTCAAGATTGCTTTGTTTAGGGACGCTACCCCAAAGGTACACAACATCACTAAAAACGGAGCCAAGCAGGGCAAGAAAGGTGCACGAGGATACAAGCTAACCTTTCCCCTCTACAAACTCATGATTTTTCATGTAGGCACCCAAGTTGCACTCTTACTTCTCAGGGATACGATCCTCATAACCATCACCCACACACATTTGCTATCTACACACAACATCCCCAACAGCCATATTATCGCAATTCGCTATTAGTTGTCACGCCATCAGCAAAGAATTCTACCCCTCATATTTATTTTTTCTGCATTGCATAAGGCTACTATTCTTCCTTCCATGACTAATCTTTGTCTCCATCTGCATTTTCCTACATTGCATAAGGCTACTATTCTACTTGCCGAGACTAAGCTCTGTATCCATCTGCATTTTCCTGCATTGCATAAGGCGACTGTTTTGCCTTCTGAGGCGAGGCTTTGTCTCCATCTGTATTTTTCTGCATTGCATAAGGCTATTATTCTACATTCCGAGACTAAGCTCTGTCTCCATCTGCATTTTCTATATTGCATAAGGCTACTATCCTACCTTCCGAGACTAAATATTGTCTCCATCTGAATTTTTTGCATTGCATAAGGATACCATACTGCTTTCCGAGACTAAACACTATCTCCTCTACATTCTCCATGGCTGAAATATCACCATTTTATTTACATTTCTTGCACGGCGCAAAGATGGCCTCCTCATTTACATCCTTCATCGGCTAAAATATCGTCATTTTATTTACATTTCTTGCACGACTGGAAGATCACCACCTCATTTACATCTTGCATCGGAT
Source organism: Nicotiana benthamiana (assembly GCA_034376525.1). NCBI lineage: Eukaryota > Viridiplantae > Streptophyta > Magnoliopsida > Solanales > Solanaceae > Nicotiana > Nicotiana benthamiana. The sequence goes on along the minus strand of CM067324.1, from coordinate 72,291,743 downwards.
GAAATATAGCCATTTTATTTACATTTCTTACACGGATGAAAGATCGCCACCTCATTTACATACTGCATCAGCTGAAATACCACCACCTTTTATTTACATTTCTTGCACGACTGAAAGATCTCCACCTTATTTACATCCTGCATCGGCTAAAATATCATTATTTTATTTACACGGTTGAAAGATCGCCACCTTATTTTCATCCTGCATTGGCTGAAATACCGCTACCTTTTATTTACATCTTGCATCGGTTGAAAGATCACCACCTTCTACATTTTCATGGGCCGCAAGATCACCAAATTGTCCGAAGGTGTCATTGTTCGGAGGTACCAACTTCATATCCCGAGAATGCCATGTCATGGCCTAAGGACCCCATTTTATCTTTTGCATATCATTATTCAAAGGCATCATAGCTAGAAGGCATCATCCCCATAGCTCGAGAGCATCATTTCATGGCCTGCTAATCCTCTATTACATACTTCATGGCCCAGGACATCATGGTCCAAGGACGTCATCCTAATCGTCCAAAGACAGCATTCCTGGTCCAACGGGAACTTGCCTCATGTCTAACTTTATGCACAATATATGTTCGTATTGCTCATTTGTAGGTAAATTGGATAGCAACGACCGTCTTAGCAGGAGAGATCCCGCTCCGGTTCCTGTAGCCCTACTAGACTATAACCATCCACCCCAACCAAAATAGCGCGTTCGCTCTTGAAAGATCTATATCAGCATACAACCTAATTCCTATAAGACCAGGGATATGTAGGTAGCCTATGAACTACATACAGCATGATTCCTATATGACCAGGGATATGTAGGTAGTTTATGAACTAGAGATCGGCCATAATTCTTCAAATCATTTCGTCCGGTCAAAATTCGCCATCATATCTTTACTCGACAACTCTTTCATCCTTCCTAGGTAAAGAGGGGCAGCTGTTGATACCCAATTTTTCTCTACGTATTTTTTATATATGAAATAGTTTCAAAACAACAAATTTATACATATAGAAGCATACCTAGGTATTTTAATATTTTTCCTAATTTTTAAGGGTTTTAAAATTAATTTATTATAGATTTTTGCAGTACAAAATCTATAATTATTTCTGAAATCACCATTTTTTGTGAATAATTTATTTTGTTCCTATATTTATATCAATATATTGTTAAGGTAATTTTTTATATTTTTACAAATTTATTTGGTATTTTTAAAGCTAAATTGCATATAATTGTAATCTTAGCCCATTTTAAGATTAATAGCATTTTTTAATTATAAAATTGGTTCCAGTATTTCAAAATTAGTATTTATATAATATTAACTGATTTAGTGCTTTTAATTTATTTTTAAAGTCATTTTATTATTTTTATAAAATAAGAAGGAAGAAACTAGCTATTTAAACACTAGTCCCCATTTTGTTTAAATTATAACCTAAATGAACCCCCCAAATCAACCCAATTTCAATTTCTAAAGGGGCCAACACAAACCTGATTTAACCCAACCTATAACCTAACCCGATCCCCTCCTACCCTCTTAAATCTAAATTAATTACCCTTCCATAAACCCCAAACGGCTACCTTAATTCTCTTATTTGCATCTCTCAGCCGCCTTTGAAATCCATTCGTCTCTCAAAACACTCTAAAATCTCTTCGGAACCCTAGCCTCTCTCACTGTCTCCTACCTCAGTCTCACCGAAAATCATGGCTCCTCTAGCCATGATACTCCTGTGTGTTCGATATTTGAAGAATCAAGGCCTTGACCTTGATGGTTTCATTTTAGATCTCTCTCCGGCCTTGCTCTGGCATATTCAAGCCTCAGGAGCCTGATTCTCGCTCATCCAACCCCAGGATCTAAATTTTTCAAGCCTATCTCATTTTTACGGTTTCGCCGAAACCTAAACTATTCGAGGTTTTTTCTCTGTTTATTTTTCAAGATCTGTGATGTATGTGTGGTTTACCTGACTTTCAGAGTGTTTTCCCCAATTTTTTTAATAAATTGTTTGTCTTAAAATTAGGGTTTCTGAAAGGTTTTCAAAACATCTTTGATTTGTCCTTCTCTTTTTTTATGTGTGTTTGCCTTTTATTATACTCGTGTGTTTCTTTTTACCAGACGTGTATTGTTCTTTTTCTCTTCTTTTCCTACTGTACAAAGTACTCCTATGTTTTGTATTCTACTGTGCCTCTAGACTAGGCTTACATGCTAATCTCTGCTATATTTTCCTACTTGTTCTTTGTGTGCTTTCCGGTATTATTCTGTTGTATCTGTCTCCTGTGGAATTCTTTAATTTTATTTGTTTTACTTAATTTTTTTCAATTTCTTACAAAGCATGTTTCATCTACTTTTCTTAAGTTTGTATTACCTCTCCTCCTTTCTGAATTTTTTTAAGTCCCGCGCTTTTCTTAAACTTATTCTTTATGCTCTTAAAACGACTCTTTCACGTTGTTGTTTCAAAGCTGCTATCATGTCTGTTTATTTCTCATAAGTCTCTGAAAGAGACTTCTGAGCCTTTATTAGTGGCTTGCCTTTTTGTATCATTATCTGACTCAAGTGGAAACCCTAGGATTTTGGGTTTTCTGTTGGCAAGTTTGATTTCGTGTTTTGGTTCTACTTTGGGCTATCAGACTCATTTTGAGTCTATGAAATGATTGTGAATCTCTTTGTTGTGACTTTAAATTTTCTTCTTTCCTTTTTTCTCATGCCTATCTTTTCTAATTAGCGTGACAGTCTCTTCTTGATTCACATATTTGTGTTATATTTATATTACAACTCCTCTTTCAAAAGGTTTCACCAACTAATCAATTGATTCTGAAATCCTCTAGTGGGGTTTGATTGATTACTACTGATTTCTCTTATTGAATACTCTTTACCTATTCCTGACTTGGTCCATTCGAGTTATAATATAATTTTGATTTTACTAGTCATTTGATTGATCCCCTTTCCTTTTTCTTTTACCACTCGTGTACTATTGGACTTTGCCTTAATTAACCCCTATGTATTTACCCTTCCTGTGTTACTTTGGAAAATATTTTAATCAAAATCTTTCCATAAATGTATCCTGCCTGTTTGAAAACAGAATCCCTTAACTAAAGGGAGACTTTATATGATTGATTGCAAATTATTGCTAACCATTTCTTACTTTTCCTTTGCACTATAAAAGGGGCACGACCCTTCTGCACTTAGAACAACTGGGAACTTTCAATTCAACAAACATATTCTTATACATACTCTCAATCACAATACTTTTTAATTCTCTACTCTCATATGAGATCTCTTATACTGCTTGCTTGAAATTTCGGTGTACAAGACTGCTGCTTTACTTGTTTATTTCCCCTGCAACTGGTATTTTCTGATTTAACTTCAACCATCATACCAATATGTTTATTTACAGCTTCTTCAATCTTATTTGCCATACCATTCATGCTTAGTGGTTAACATGTATGTTATTCTCTTTGTACTTATTTCTATGATGAATTCCTACACCCCTATTCCCCTCTATGTGCTTGAGTTATTGTTCAAGGCCTGGCAGTATCAAAATTACTGCTCAGGTCTGAACCTGACCTCGAATGGGTCCTAGCTCCCAAACTTAGCTAACAGGTTGGACAGGGGTGTGCCAGCATGCTTAAAATGCTAGGCATGACCACTAGCCTGCCCTGGCCTTCCCTAACTCCCTCTATGCAGTTACACTCATTCTTATACTCTAAGTTCTTTCCCCCTCCCCCCATGAGCCTTGCCTTGGGACCTTGAGTTCCCTTTGAACTTGGACATTTGAGGGTTGGCCCTTCCATACTACACTATAACATGATCCTACAATATTTAGGTTGTAAGTATTGCCCGGAGTCCCCCCCCCCCCCTCCGAGGCTCTTGGGAATTTTGATACTCCAAATTAGAGAAAGGCTTTGGAAAATCCTAATCTTTGCAGTTGGTTCATCTCATATTTTAGACCTTGAGTCTCAATTAGGCTCATTGGTTGTAGTTTGATTCTGATGTAATTTTCTTTTTAACTTTGGTGTATAATAAGTTGTAATAAATTATGTGGCATATAGTGAAAAGGGGAGGGTTACTTACATATGCATGTGGGTAGACATCATGTTCTTAGGCATTTATTCCTGCAAATCTCATTCTGCCTATAAGTTGGTTTAATTTTCATTAGAAATATTGCCTATAAGTTATGTATTTCATCTAGAGATCCTGCCTATAAGTTATTTCATTACTGCATTATAAATCTTGCCTATAAGTTATGCATTTCATTTTAGAAATCATGCCTATAAGTTGTTTCATTACTGCATTACAGATCTTGCCTATAACTTATGCATTTCATTTATAAATCCTTCCTATAAGTTATCTTACTTCTGCGTTAGACCATGACTATAGGCTTCTGCATCCTTGCATCATATAGATAACTTTCCTATAACATCCTTTGAATTCTGCATTTACATCTCTCATTAGGCAAATGATTAATAGGTTTAAAAATGGAAAATCAGCATCGTACACATCATGCCTATAGGATTCTTGCACTTCTATAAACGTTTCAGAATTAATCATGCCTAGAAAGTATGTCTATAAAGATAATCAACTGAATCTGAATCAAGCCTAAAAATCGGTAATAATGTTGTCTTGCATCCGCAAGTTTTATGTTTTGTAATCAGTAAAACCCTTTCTTTAAAACCAGTACATTCCCATGTTGTTGGATACCAGGTCTATGGGTCTCATCTAGGCAAGCCATTAGGTAATTAATTAATGGCATCAGTCTTTGATAGTTACAACCAGGGGCAAGCCTAATTTAGACTTCTTATCTAAGAAATATGTGATAAATCAGCTTGCTTTCATGTTTAATTAAAGACCAAACCAGTACTTGTAAGCCATGCTAAATAAGTTGCTTCTTTGAATTATGAGGCCTATCTAAGCCTTTCTTTGCTATGTGTTTCCCTTTTACTGTTGTATGTGTTTTTCGTTTGTCGCACTAGACTTTTGTCTTTTTAAATCTCTAAAAAGCCAATCTCCCTTCCCTTTTAGGACTAGTAATCCTAATTGCCTCCAGGACTGTTAGGATTGGGGCGGGTAATACCATGCAATAAGTAACGAGGCCAATACGCGATTTAATACCTTAACGGGGTGGGTAAAGGGTAGACATGGATATGATGACCGCACGATTGCACCACCTGTATGAAGGATTATCGGGTGTTGTATGGGGTGATCCATGTTATTTATAAACCTAAGACCCCCTTCCTCCTTATTTTTTTACATTCTTTTCCAGAAATTCTTTTAGCTACTGACTCTCAGTTCTTTAAATTTCCTTTTTTACTTCAATCATTTAATATCATTTTTTTTACTTTTTCCAGTATTTTTTTTTCAAACTTCCATATTTTACTCCTTTGTCTGATTATTTACACCAATTATTTGACCCTAATATTCCCGCATTTACATGTCCTTCTAATAATTTATGAGATTCCCTACTTTCAAGTTTTGGTATTCCTTTAACTTGTATACTTCCTTTGTTGCAATCGTTATGTGAAATTTGTCTTGTTTGCTTGTTTGCTTATATTTAAAGTTACAATGTTAGCACGATTGGGAACCACACTACTGGATCTCGAGGGGCGCCTAACGCCTTCCCTTCGAGATAATTTCAAGCCCTTACCCATTCTCTGATTCTTCTTCTTTGTATTTGAATTTCTTCTTAGTGTCCTAATGCACTTAATCGTTAGGTGGCGACTCTTCTAAATTACAAACTCAATTCCCTAAAGGAAAAGGGTTGTCTGCCCAAATGTCATGAACCTGATTTCGCATGAGAAAAAGGGGGCATCGACACCATTCAATTTGATTTGCTCTCAATTTTCTCAAATAGGAAATCCAAGCTTCAAACTCTTTTGGCGGTTTGTAGTCTTCTACCCTCTCCTCATACTTTTTGATGAAATTGTTCCCATCTGAAGCATATCTCATGAACTTAGGATGACGCAGAAGGTGTTCGATCATCCAAATTTGTAGAATAACTTGGCAACCTTTGAAAAATTGGTCCCCAAATTTGCACAAGGTAAATGCTCGGTAAATGTCTGCCAACACTTAATGGGGCAAGTGTGTGATCTTTTTTATCCACGAGGACCTATGCGGTTCTGTCCATACGAATGTCTATTGTGCCCTCTGCATTTGGAAAGACCATGATACCTAAAAATGCCATGATGAAAGAAAACAGATGATGAATTTACTATGCACTCTTGTTTTCTTTGTTATTTAACCCTTTTTCATGTGTTTCAAACCCAGTTGAGTGCCCGAACCAAAAATACAGGAAATAGAAAAAACAACACCCTTTGCTCATGTGGGTCTTGTTCATTTGGTGCGGGAGGATTTTATGGGTGGTTGTTTTGTGTGCTTTGAGGAAGTGCTGGCTTTTTAGTGTTCTGTTGGTTAATGTCAGGGACATTCAGAGTGAGCAATAAATTTTCAAGTTGCAAACCTACTCAAGTTCTCCTTGCAGTTCCAGTGTCTTTAGTTCCAATCTCAAAACCAGATCATTTGGGGCCGGAGTACTACGACCATCTGAAGTCTCTACGTTCTCAGTATTCTCCTTTCGGATACCAGTTAAGTCATCCATTTTTGTCTTTCCTTTTCCCTTTGTGTTCCTTGGATGAGGAAGAGGTGGAGGGCCTCTAAATATGGTGTGATATGCTGATGTGGTCAGTATGAGTAAACCAACCTAAGGGGATGGGAGTAATAAAAATAATGAAAAACAAAAACGGTAACAAGTCAATGATGATTTTAAAAATATTTACAGGATTTAAATATATATTCTGGAGATGTAAATTCGTGTCTTAATTTGGGAGACTCATTGTACCCGGGTAGGCCTTCGATGAATAGAATTGGAGAACTTTTAATGCTAATAAATGCTTCATTTCACAAAATAAAATAGATGAATCCCAAAATGATACTAAGGAAATAAAAAAACAAGTCACTACTGGAAATTGGCCTTATTACATTTTAAGGATAAAGAAAATAAATCTAGCTTATTTGGTCCCAGAAGGGCCTTCCCTAGATTCGATCTTCTGAAATCCATCATATAGGTCCTCAAGCTCGCACAGCCCCAGCAGCAAGAAGGCTCTGGTCAGATGTCCTCCTTTAGCTCCTTCAGCATTTTGGCAATTTTCAATCCTCTTTATGACCTTGCCTTCAAGCTCCACTATTCCTCGCTCCAAATATTAAAGTTTCCTGTTGGAAGTAACTGTCATTTCTTTCCATTCCTCGATCAACCTCACATTCCTTTCATGTATGTTTCGGTGCTCACTCAGTTTTGTGGACCTTTTTGCGCAGCCTATAATTCTTGACTTGAGCTTCAGGTTCCTCATCTATGATTTCGTTCCCTCGACCGGCCCCTGGAGTCACCATCCCTTTCATATGGTCCTCTAAACATGCCGGATAGAGAGGCTCACACCCTGCATGATACATGTCCGACTCAGTGGTATTCATCTATTTAATGTTTTTGTAGTGCCACATGTTCTGAGCTTGGCACTTGTATGGGATATCGTCGCCTTGAAAGTCTGCCCTTAAATAACTCATCTTGACAACCCTTGGTACAACCTGTTTCCTTCCTGCTTCCCTCATAACTCAAATAGGGACATATGTGTATATCCCTCTCAACCTGATCAGCACCAAGTGTAGAGCATCCCTGGATCTGATAATAAATGCATCCATTGGGAACTATTCAAACATCCATTGCGCTTGCTCCTCGGTCAAATTTTTAAAGAACTCTACCCATTCTTTGGCGCTTTCTAGCTGAGCAAATCTATCTGGAATGTAATTCATCTTCTATGGTGATGGAAGGCAATATGGTTGTTCCAAGCCCTCCGCGGATATTCCTTGCGATAGCAACTATTTCGGAATTGCTCTAACAACCATAATTACAGCAGCAAATTACAACCCTCGAAATATTGGACCCCTCTTTGATAGTTCTCTAGAGGCTTGTAGATGTCGGTTATGATCATGGAGACTATGGTATATGTCTATCCATTAATCCCTTCCATCAAAGTCTTCGCTATCATGGTCAACCTAGTTTGGATTCTTCCCTTTTTCATTGGGAACACTATCAGAACAAAAAAGCACACAATGAATATAAAGACTCTGCGATGGATGTGACCCAAAGAAGTGAGAGAGATCTCATCATGATAAGTGAGGGAAAACTTACTATGGCTATACCTCTCGTACAGACATTCAAAAGATATGTAGGATTTCCTTCAAGCACACTAGGTCAACATTGCTCTTCATCCCCATCATCTTCAAAATTCCTCTGCCCATACGATTTTTTGGTGCCAATAGCCCAGGACTATCCCAAGTCAACCCTACAAGCCCTCTAATTTCTTCTCGAAGTGGTGTCATTTCTATGTCATCAAAATGAAATACAACCCTTTCACTATCCCAGAATAAAGTGGAAGCTTCGATCAATATAGCAGGGAAGCAGATTTCCTAAGTACTTCTTCACAGGTTTCTTGTCACTTGAGGAAAGGTCCTCCCACCACTCTAGAAACAATGGTGGGATATTGCTAACCATAGCGAATCTGGGGACCTCGTACCCCATTTTCTACCAAACAAAAGGGTTAGACCTTACTCCCACCATACTTGACTATTTAAACATTAATGATCAACATATCGGCATGTAGTTCTCCAAATTAATGCACAGGATGTGGTTGTGTCCGTTGGGTTCATGAAAACCCCGATGGACTTTGGATAAGGCGTATCTTAACGGACCATTATGCAGACAACACAATTGATCCTACTAGATTTGACCATGATGCATGCACAATTTAACTAGAGTAAGGTTTCTATGGGGTTTTAGACTGGTACCCTCAAGCGAACAACTCAAGGGGGAAGTCAAGAAACCATCGACTACACCGCTGATCGATTGGTTTTACCGCAAATAAACCTTTCCGAATTTAAGGCTAGTAAATACGAAGAGTGCAACCACTCATTAAAGTGTGATGTAGGATTCGATACGCACGAGTAAAATATGATGAAGAGCATGATTTGCGCAGTAACTAATAGCATGTAGTCAAGTATTTCACATAGAAAAAATAAATACAGTATTTAAATAATTGAAAGACAGCTACAAGAAAAATAAAACAAAGAGACAAGTCAGTTTGAGGGATAAAGAACTATAAATGCTTAAAATATGGACAATTAAATTCAAATAAGTGAGATGGGTACAGGATAAAGCATGCTTGGACTAATTTGTAAAAATATAAGCTCATTATGGTAAGTGCCTAAAGGTTTCCCCGGCAGAGTCGCCATGTTGTCGCGCCTCCTTTTCTCTCTTTGCGGAGAGAGATTCAGGTTTCGATATTCATGGGGTGTAATAACTCATTTTCTTTTGGGAATTGGGTATTTGAAGAGTCTCCCCCTAACGAGTTATGGTGCATTAGGGAAACTAGAGAGATTAAATATTGGATTGGTTTGCACTACCATGGACTTAGGGTAAGGGCTCAAAATAACCTCGAGGGGAAAGGTGTTAGGCACTCCTCTTGGTCCGCAACTGCAAGTCCCGGCCGAACATATTTTTACGAGTTAGTCCAAATATATACTTGAAACAAATAATTACGAATAAGGCATGTTTTCATAACTCAAATAATAAAACATGGGTCTTGGATAATTTGTATTATAAAACAAAAAAGGAATTTAAAAAGGAGGAGTCCTAGGTTGATTAGCCTATATGATCATCCAACACAATATCTAGTAAACACTTCTAAATGAGGGGCTATATCTGGTATTAGCGCATATTCACCATATCCCATATTTAGCCTCATCATCCCCTTAGTGGTCATTCAAAGTGAGTGTTGGTCAACAATTTGTATTGCGTATTGTTGCATGTCCCTTCTTATTGGTCCTGGAGGGATTTAGGACCTTTACCTATTAGTGGTTCTAGACAGACCCCTAAGATTTTAAAGGTGAAATATTAAAGCGACATACAAGAACAATTAGGACATTAGCATATAAGATAAAAGGGAGCAATTAGAGGCTTAGGTTTACCTCCTCAAATAATACGCATAGGCGGCATGACTCAAGCATAATAAGGGCTTTTTGTTAAGAAGTATCCTAAGGCATAATGTCCAAATGAAATATACAGAAGACAGAAAATTTATTTTTTGAACTCAGCAGTAATGACCCTAGTAGTTGCCTACTGATTTTAAAATAAAACATGTTAAACTAGAACAACATTAAGTCGCAGAAACAATTTCAAAGTTGTAAGATTTGAAAATGTCCAATAGTCTTGCCTATGCGCGGAATACTGATGACTACATTTTATGTAGCGAAACAAGGCAGGTTTTTAAAACGGGCTCTTTTAATCCCTGTAGGCATGTTTTCTAATGATAGATTGAGGCAGTTTTGAAAGAACTTGTTTTAGGGAAAATAGACCATTAATTAAACCAGTTTTGAAGTGAGCTAACAGTTAACTGAATTAATCCATTTTAACTAATCTAGTTGAGATATGTAGGCAGTATTTCTGGTAGCGTACCTTATAGGCATAATATCTAGTTTCAATATTAATTTAAGCAACTTTACAGGCATGATGATAAATAAAAAACAAGTAAACACTTGTTATAACGGAAGCTAGATTGGGATTATATCCTATAGGCATGTCATCTACTTGTTAAGTTTATTTTCAGACCTACAAACATGATTTCTACTATGGAATCAGTTGAGATCTATAGGCATGACTTTTAACATGGTAAAGCAAACATAGCAAAAAAAATGTAAAGTCATATAGGCATGTTTTCTATCATGGTAGGGCAATCATATCAAAATGTAAATTCCTATAGGCATGATCTTTTCCCGTATTACCCCAAAGACATGTAATTACCCGCCCTTTTCACTAGTTACCCCAATTTTCAATTACAAATTATTACAGACAATATGAATGATTACATAAGTAGATAAGAAAATAAGAAGTAATTCTATAAAGATCTTACAGATACACCCAGGTTTCCAAAGCCTCCAATAGCCTCAAATGCCTGAATTCCATAGACAATATCATAGTCTAGGTGCATAAAAGTTTCCTAAAGATATCAAGGATCCCGGGAAATGCTTACACCTAGACATGGTAGCCAAATTGAATAAGTGCAGTGTGGAAGGGACAGCCTCAGTATGCCAGAGCTTGGAGGGTTCTCAAGAGGATCCCAAGGTAGTACACATAAAGGATGGGGCAGAACCTATTGACCTAAGAGTAGAGTGAGAGTGCTTGACACAATTTGAAAGGCTTTAGTAGGAAAACAATATTAAAAGGATGTTTATTAAAAAATATTTGTGAAGTAAAAGAGGGAGTCATACAGTAGAAACAACTCTGAAAAAAAAGGAGTTATATGATCAAACAATAGTAAATCATACATGGAGTCTAAAACCGCATCAGCAATACACACAGGACCAAAACAAGAGGAAAGAGCCTATATACAGGGGTGAAGGGGATTGGGGATACATAGAGCACATGATTATAAAGACATAAAATGCAAAGGTCTTAGGAATTGGTACAGACATGCTTAGACACAATTGATCAGACATAGTCACTAAACCAGCAACGCATAAAGGGGTTCAGTATAGAATTCACATGGTTTAAGATCAATCCCAGAACCATACAAGTTCACGAGTGCAGACTACTTTGCAAGCAGACTCATACTAGGAACTAGATAGAGCAAAATCACATGGAGACATGACATATGGGCGGGGGGTAACATGTTCATACTGATCCTGAGGAAAAAGAGTACATAACATGCTAATCATGTAATCGTATTAACTGCAAGTCTTATAGCAAAACCATAAGTAAAAGCAAACTAGAAATAGGATGAACTGAAGCAATAAAAGAACCATATTATTGTTGGAACTTGAATTGAAACTAGATCATACCAGTAAAGAAGACAGTAAACCAAATTGAAGTAGCAAGAGAGAACAATAGTTAACTTTGTATTGTAGCCAGCTAACTCAGAATAATACCAAGTTGCACAAAGGGAGAGCAGAAAGTTTAAGTGTGGTAGAGAGAGCTTTTGAACCAAAATGTTCTTGTCTCTTGTGTTAATGAGAGAGTATGTATATATAGTACTTCGAAATTAGATAAAAATAAGGTGAGAATCATAGTAGTATAGTAATTATGAAACTCAGTATCAATTAGAGCAAAATCAGGGCAAGAACTCTCTTAAGTTGAGGGAATTAATTTAAACGGAAATAACAAGTAACAGATAAAAAAAAGAAACCAGTGTATGACTAATAAGGGAAGATTCAAATTCAGTAAGGATAGGGTAAATAATTAGGTCTAAGTTCAGAACACTCTAGTTAAGGAAATAGTCAGTAAGAACAAAGTATCATAGCAGACAAGGTAGGTGAATCAGTTGATTTGAATAGAAGAGGTAGAAACTGAGGCTTTGAAGGAAGGTCTTTCAATTAAACCATAAAATAGGGAATCTAGAATCAATCAAAAAGGAAGTTATGATTCAGCATTCAGCATATAAATAAAGAAGATAAGAATAACCAGACATAGCAAACATGCGGGTTAAATAGTATCGATAGAAAGTGGCAAGTCTGAACAATCAAGATGATCATAAGCACATAGACGTGATATAACTTAGGCATAAGAAACTCAGTAGAAAGACATTCGAAGAGAGATAGTTATAAAAACTCAAACAAGAACAGGCTAGTCACAAAATCAAACGAAGAAACCTAGAAATATTAAGGTTTTCAACATAGGCAAGTTGAAGAGGTAGTAAACTCATAGAATCAGTTGGAGTATGCAAGAAAATGGAAGTTTAAACATAAAAATAAGATTAAATAAGGTTTTAGAAGAAGTTCCAAAAACCCTAATTTTAGAAGAAGGTGAAAACACTTTAAAATCGGTGATTCTTGTAAAGAGTTCCAAGGATAGTGTAAAACATCAAAGAAATAGACTCGAGTCGTTTTAAAATCGTACAGATCTAGGAGATATTGGCAGAAATCAGGGTTTCAGAAGAAACCCAAGTAGAGGTGAAAGAACCTGTCGTGAATCCCAAGGATCGTAACAAGTACAACGTGATTTTATTCGAAATCACACTGAAGCAGCCAAGAATAGCCAAATGACAAAGTATAGATGCAAGTCGGCATGGCCCAGGGACTTGAAGATCTTAGAGAAAGCTAGCATAGCATCAGAGGAGCCATTGGAGGCTTATGAGTTAATGGGATATCACCAGAGAAGAATGGAAAAAGGGAGATTGCCGGTTTAAGGAGCTAGGTTTAGGTTGAGTGGTTGAGAGATGAGAGGAGATGAGAGAATACAAACGCGGCGGTCTTTGAATAATGAGCAAGGCTTAGGGTCATTTGGAATTAAAAATAGTAAGGGCTAATACGGGTCGTAGATTTCTCAGATCAACAGCCAGACTTTAATTGATGTTGGGTCATGTAGGCGGGTTCAGGGTTTAGGTCAGGTGTTTTTAATAACAAATTAGGCTGGGATTGAGTTTAAATTAAGGCTGAAATTAAAATGCAAATCTGGCTACATTTTAGACAGCCAATTTTTTAGGATATAATTTATAATAAATAATAAATAATTTCTGAAAAATAATTATGTGTAGTAAAATAATTAAAATAGATATAAACATTTTAAAAATATATGAGATCAATTTTACGCATATAAATGTAATTATATATCTTAAAGGATAATGTTATAATTATATGCAATTTAGGTTTAAAAAAATAAATTGCAATTATAAAAATGCACAAAAAATATATTAACCATATTTTGAAATAAATATAGAATTTAAATGACTAAATCACCCCAGCAATAATTTGAGGGTAATACTTGGGGTTTTTTTATAAGTAAAAATGAGAGGAAATAATTTAATTAAATTTTTTTAAAATTATAGGAAAATTATAAAACCCTTATGCATGCTTATATATGCACATAAATTCTCTTTTGAAGGTATTTATGCATATAAAAAATATAGAACATTTTTGGATATCAACAATAGGCATGATTTCTAAGTGTAGAAAGTGATTTTTGAAATTCTATAAATATCTACAATTGTAAACTTATAGGCATGATTTCTAATAATCACATGTGGGTAGAATTCTTAAGCACATCGCTCGAAAAATTTGTTAATCAAACAGACACAACCCTCTGGACATGGTCACTAGTGCACGTTGAGTTGAAAATACAAATAGATCATATAAGTAGGATTTCTAATGCCTAGAATTAAAGATAAAGCCCTATAAGCAAGGTTTCTAACATGCAGATGTGCATCACAAAATTAAACTATCATAAAAATCTTTCATGCAAGATCATTGTACAGTATCCACATAGTGCAATGAACATAGTTAAGTCCAATAGATAGGATTTCTACCCAATTTAAACAAAAACTATAAGAATAGACCCCCCCCCCCAGCTGTTAGTAATAACCACATATCTTATAACAGAGATTATTATAGGCTAATATGAATAAATTACACAAAAAAGAATCATTATACTATAGGGAGCCTTAGTATGCCCAATATAAACCTCGAGAGCCAGGATTAGGCACAATAGTCTTGAAATAGTCGTAGGGATCCATTCAAAGTATATTAAACCAATCTTTCAATGTGTCAAAGTTCCCGAAGAGACTCAAGGACTCCGGAAATTCTCACACTAGAGCCATGTATTCAATACAAAATTCAGAAAGGGTTAAAAAACCAACCTCAATGTGTCAGAGTTCAAAGGAGCCTCAAGGTCCCTAGCCAGTGCTCACACTGGGAGTTGTAGGAACCTAAAGGAGTAAGAGTAGCAATTTGAAAACCAGTACATAGAAGGTACAGGGGATATTTTTAGAAAACAATTTAATTTTAGAAACAAATAGAATTAGGCTCAAGGGGTTGCAAACAGAGTCATACAAATAGGATCCATACTTAGCACATGATGCAAGGAGATTGGTATTTGTTTAGACTGGATACTTATATTAGTGATCACAATAAGCAATGATACTTGAATTAACATACAAAGTTAGCCACATTACATGCTTCCCAACCATGTTAAGAACAGGGAACATACAACTGATTTAGACAGGGTTTCATATAACTTAGTTTATTAGCTATCACTAGGTGGACTCATAATAGACATATATTAAACATAAGCATGCTGTAGTTTGAAATAACTAACCAAACAAACATATAGCACAGGATGGCAGGAACTGAAGCTCTCTTGTCTATAAAGAAGTAAATGAAATCAGGGTCCAGACACCCTAAGGTAAGCCCATCACATAACCAAATAAAACAAAGCAACTTAATAGTATTTAAGGCATACTAGTCGGGGAGAATATAAACAGGACACACATGGCAAATAGAAACATATCGCAGTTGGAATTACACTAACTATATAACCACCTGGAACAACAATAAATAAGGCATAACAGGTGAGAACAAGATGACCAAGAATCATGTATCAAACAGGAACATGTTGAGGTCTATAATAGACTGATTACGTAGCATATAGAATAGAACACAATAATAGGAATTGAGACATACTAGTTAGGAGAGCAGTAAATATGGAACATAAGGGCAAAAAAAATCATATTGAAGTCTAACTACATAGCATATAGAAGAGACAATGATAATAGAAATGGAGGAATACCAGTTAAGGAGATCGCAAAGAAAAAGGTGAAGATGAACGAAATCCAAGAGTCTAACCTTGGCTTTCAGCCGGCTAGACAGTGCAACAAATTAAAGAAACTGAAATTGTGTAAGTTTGTAAGTGTGTATCGGTGTGTGCTTGTAAGAATAGATGTTTGAGTCTGAGCGTGTGTGTTTGAAAATCATAACACTGGATGGTTTTATAGCATATCGTAGAGTAAAACCAAATAAGGTAGGAGAATCAATGGTACACCAATAAGCCAAAGGGATCAATCAATCCGTCAAATAGGGCCTAACATGAATCAATTAATAGGATAAATCATGGACGTACCGCTTAATATAACACGGAATAAACCACTAGCCGAGATTGAGGTCTAAATAAGGTAAGTAGTATGTCCAGAAGTCAATTAAAAGTCAGAACATACAATTTGGGCCAGTAGCAAGGATAATTAATCATATAAATGAGGTAAACTGGTAAAATCTTAATAAGGAGATGTGGGTACTAAATTCAAGCCCTAATTTGGGCAATAAAATCAAGTAACACTTAATTGACAGGATTAAAGGTAAATGGGAAAAAGACGGCAAGATAGGCAATCAAATAATCAAAACCCTAAAAATACAAAGTCATATACATGTAGCTAGATTAAAAAAGATAAAATCAATCGAAGAGTAAATAAGAACGTAAGAGATGAGAGCATATAAATGCTAAAATATTTTTGTAGAAATTCCTCAAAATCAAAACCCTAGCTTTTAGAGCAAACTAAATCGGTCAATAACAATAGTAAGAACAAAAAATCATAAAGGAGAAATACCAAACAAACACAAAATCATCTCAGATCTAAAGAGATTTGGACGAATTCTACAAAAAATAGCTAGGTTTATAAAAAGGATAGAATCAAATCTGGTTTAAACCAGAGATCTGAAACCCAAAAAATACGAAGATACTCAAATTCACAAGTATCTGAGTGAACATAGACGGAATAATCAAGATAGGAGAGACTTTGAAATAGATTTAGTTCTGGTCTCTTGATATTCACATCAAGCTGCATAGAAATCATATAATCAATAGAGATAGAAGGCCATATAAGGCCCAAGATCGAAGAGAAACCCCATAGATCGAAGGGTTTCAGGTGACGATGGGCTAGGGTTTGAAAGTGAAGAGAGCGGAGATTGAGAGAGAAGAGAGGAGGAAGGATTCAAGCGGCGGTACAATTGGAGAAATGAGTAAGGTTTGGGGGTGGGGTATCGATAATTAAAAAAAGATCCTGGATCGTTTATCTTAAAAGATCAATGACCAGGATTTGATCTGAGAGTTGGGCGGGTATAAAATTGGGTCAGGATATTGGGCTGTGATTTTAATTGGTCTGGGGGTAATAATTTAGGCTAAGGTCCGAAATTAAACAAAATTAAAGAGGCTATTTGTTAAATATTCAATTAATTGATAAAATAATTTGTAAAAATAAATAATTAAATGATAAAAATAATTATTATGTATGAAGATAATTTAAAATAATTACTTAATATTAGAAAAATACAAAAGGTTATTTTCTTGTTAAATAAGGTAATAGTGCACACATGGGTCATTATTGCAAAGTTATTGCAATTATAACCCTAACATGTAAATACGGCTATTCATGAAATAATTAAATCTTAGTATAAATCTAAAATAATATAATTAATAAAATTATCATAAAATCATTTGTGATGAAATTAGTAATTGTTTGAATAATAAAATGCTAGAATAAATTAATTAAAATCCTTTTAAAATTACAGACAAATTATGAAAAAATATTGGTTGATGCTCATGCACTATCTTGGAAGTATATATGCATTTTAAAATATATGAAGGAAAAACTAGATATCAACAACTGTTAGTTTTGTCCTCTTTCTTAGCCTTTTTATAGCACTCCCTATTCTTCATCCTCTCCTCCTTGATTGCACTCTCCACTAGTTTCAGATGTGCTGCTTTTTTAGCTTTCACTTTTTTTTGGAGCTCTTTATTCCACCACGAGTCCCATTCGTGACCTCCCGCATATCCATTTGTTACCCCTAACACCTCTCTCTCAGCTTCCTTAGTATTGTTTACGGTCGTGGTCCACTTATTACTCGCGTTCACACTGCCCCTCCAGGTCCCCATAGCCGCCAACTTCTCCCCCAACTCACGAGCTTTGTCCTTAGTCAAGGATCCCCACTTAATATTGGGTTGACGATACGCAATTGTGATGACCCAAAAAGTCATCACTTGTTTTAGAAACAAATCTAGTGTTCTGAGACCTAAAAACCTCCTTTTTACCTCACCTCGATTTTTGTGCATAATCCGGGTTATTAGACGGAAAGCTATTATATAACAAGCTATGAAAATTGATGAATTTTTCCTTAAAAATAAATTTAAGTTGATTTCGGGCAATATTTCGAGCAAACGGACCCGGATCAGCATTTCGACGATCTCAAGAGGTCCGTAGAAATATGGGACTTAGGCATGTGTCCGGAATCGAATTCCAAGGTCCTAAGCCCAGGAAATAAATTTTTAAGGAAAATTATTTTCCGAAAATAATATGAGTTTTTAAAAATAAAATGTGATTGAAATTTGATGGTATCGGGCCCATATCTTGGTTTTGGAGCTCGGTACAGGTCTTACATGTGATTTAAGATGAGTCTGTGAAATTTGGTAAGAAATGGACTAAAAATGACGTGAATCAGACTGTATTTGAGATAAATTTGGAAAAATTGATGTTCTTAAGTAATTTTATGATTTTGATGCTAAGTTCAAAATTGTTGATGTTAGTTTGATTGTTTGAGTGCATTACCAAGACCATATGAAGTTTGTAGGTTGGTGTACATATTTGGTTTGGAGCATCGAGGGCTCGGGTGAGTTTTGGATAGGCCACAGTGTTGAATTTGGACTTGGGAAAATTGCATGTTTTCAGTTGGCATGATCAAGTCGGCATGCTTCGCAAATGTGAATCCTGGCTTGCAAAAGGAAAGCCTGGCTCAAAAATGCGACAAATTCTCGCAAATGCAAAAAGTGGACCTGGGAAACCTTAGTCTCACATGCGACTATTTTCTCGTAAATGAGATTTCGCATTTGCGAATGGTGTCTTGCAAATGCGAAGAGGACCGGAAAGCTAATTGGATTGCAAATTCTACATTTGCTTTGCAAATTCAAAAGTCCCAATTTTCTGAGGGATTCACAATTGCGAACCCTGGTCACAATTGCGACATCAGAGACCCGTCAATTCACATTTAGACGCATTGTCAACCATTTTTCATATCATTTCAAAACCAAGACACTCTATGGTGATTTTTCAAATCCAATTTCTTCTCTAAATCGATTATAAGTTATTTCAAACTCGGTTTCTTCAATCTTTAACATCTTTTCACATGATTTCAACTGAAAATTAAAGGTTTCATGGGGCAAATTGGGTGTTTTGGGTAGAACCTAGGTTTTTAAAATTTTGGGAATTTGGAGGTTTGATTTTAAAATAAATGATACGTTTGAGTTCGTGAGTGAATGGGTAGTCGGATTGTGGTTCGAACCTCGGGTTTTGACCATGAGGGCCCGAGGTCGATTTTGACTTTTGGGAAAAACTTTAGAAAACTTATTTCCATGCATTAGAATTGATTCATTTAGCATTTATTGATATAATTAAATAACTTATGGCTAGATATGAGCGAATTGGCGGTGGAATCAAGAGGTAAAGCGATAGTTGTGGCTTGAACTGTGTTCAAAGCATCAAGGTAAAATCTAACCTTAACTTGAGGGATTGGTAGTTGTGTCCTATTTACTATGTATTATTTGCTGAGTATGGTGTATAGGCATGGCGACGAGTATCTATGTTGGTATCAAGCATGCCCGTGGGTTTTATATGATGATTATTATGACTCCGTTTGTATTGTTCATCTCTTTTATGATGATTTCCATTGTTGAGTAAAGTTTGTGGAAGTAATAGTGATATTTGAACATTGAGGAGCGTTGCCTCAATTTGTATAATGAAATATGGAAGTGTAATTAGAAATTGAACCTTATAGAGAATTGGCTCAATTTGTGAAGTGAGTTGTGAAGTAAAAAGTTAAAAAGAAAAGAGAATTATTATATTGTCTCCCTTGTCAGGATGTTGTTGCTTTTAATACTATCTCCCTTGCCATGATGTTGATGCTTTCTATATTGTTCCCTTGCCGGAATTTGATTGTTGAACTAATGTTCCCTTGTCGAGATCTTATTGCAAATTTTATTTATTTCCTTTCCCAAATTGCTTTGTGATTGTTTCTTGGGTGACTAAGAGTGTAAAGAACGACGGGTGATACCATGCATTGTTTCGGTAGAGTGTTAACGCAAGAAGGGTGATGTCATGCCACAAGATGGACCATTCCGTGCCTTTATATGAGAGATAATGCACGAAGGTTCATTTCGTGTCATAATCATGAGATGTAAAGCACGAAGGGTGATGTCGTGACAGTTATATTAATTTTATGGCGAGGATGAGAGTAAAAGCATGAAAGGGGATGTCTGTCACACCTCCTTTTACACGGCTACCCCAAAGGAAAAGCGTATAAGGAAAATTTTTCAATTGAAGTTACATTATTCAAAATGGGATTATTTATTTATTTAGAGTCGCCATTTGGGATAGGTTTGGCTTTTGGTGTCCCAAGTCACCGGTTTATTTAGAATCTCAAATCTAGGAACTTTTTCGACTGCCCAACTGGAGTCTACGAACCAGAAATTCTAAGTAAGGAATTTTGTTGACTCTACGGACGGTGTTAGACACCCCCGGATAACGTGGTTCTAGCACGGTTGCTTAAAATATTACAATTGGCTAAAATTCTGATTTTATACATGTTCTTCCTATAGTGCAATTTTAAATTAATTTTACCGCTTTTAATTATTTTTGAAAGAAAATTGCAATGTTGTTAAAACATACCACGAGCCACGTTACATAAATGCACCCGCGGTTTTTGACATATTTCAACTTCATTGGGATTTGGATTTGGGCCACATAAATGCGACCCCTACTTAGGAAGGTAAAATTTTTAAAGACGTGCCTAGAGCAACTAGCGCATTATTATCTTTGGGGAAAAACCGTGAAGTTCGCTAAACGACATGTCACGAATTTCTAAATATTTTAGTATAAACACTTAAAAGAGAGCCATGTAATTTATGAATTTTTGTTTGGCGCGGTGCACCTCATTTCATTATTTCAAGAAGTCCACTATAGAGAGAACTAGAATTTTTTCTATTTAATTTGTCTCTAATAGACCTAGTTAATCAATATTAGAAACTTGGGCTATAAGTTCAGTCCAACAGTGTGTGTTTAAATCCTGGAGTTAACAAATCCATGCAATCAAACCAGGAATTGGTCTAACTTAACAGCCCAAACGTCATGGGTTCAATTGGAACTGATCCAACAAACCACTAATTTATATAGTTTGATTTGCCAGACTTAATCACATTTCTTTTTCTTTTTTTTACTTCGAATTAAGAAGAGCTTTTATTTACAAGGAGATTTAAACAAAAATGAGGAACTAATACTTGATCGAAACCCATATTAATCATTTAGATTTCACTCTTGCACGTCACCAATATTATAAATTCAAAAAATGGAATTCTAGTACTAAAGTTTATAACAAGCAGTCCTCCTAAAATTTTAAAATACTGCTATGTCAATAATTCAACCTGAATCTAACTACAACTAGCATATCACTCACAGTTTATATAATCGTCCATACAGTCCAACAAGTTATAATGATCACAAACTAATACCTAGTATAATAATTACAGGTTTCAATCCTATATCAATTACTAGCTGAAGAAGAAAACTTAATTAAAACAAGGCTGAATAGGGAATTCAAGGACAGTCTTCATTCCATTCTTAAATCATGTTATACAGCAGAGCAAGAGCAGGAGAGGTACTTGAGTTAAGGAAAAATAAAGGCACCTATGAGTAGGTAATCAGGAAATAATAGCATCAACAAATCTACCAACAGATATAGCAAATAAACCAAGCTCGAGACCCAGAATCGAATAGGAGAAGTTATTAAATAAACCAGGACAATGATCTAAAGCAAAAAGCACCAGCAAACAAACCAAAACAGCTTTTGATTAACCTTAAAATCACTTGAAACCGAACTAGTGAACCTCTAGAAAATTTCAATGACCAAACCTAAGCTAAATGATATAAATCCAGAAACCAGACTTTGAAATTAACTTGACCCTCAATGGAACAGTATTTTTTTTTTTTTGAATTTCTATTGGTTTTGAAGCTCTAAGTTACCTAATTTTTAAAGGAAAACTCTCAGGTATTCAAACTAGGTAGCATATTTTATATTTGTTTTGAACTTGAATTGCAGGGATAGGAATCTAAATATGAACTTTTTGAATATTTTGAGCTGCTGGGAATTTTAAGGATTTTTCAGGATTTTTTAGACTTCAATAACTTTGAGAATTTTAGGGATTCCAGACTGCTAGAAAATTGTGAATGAAGGCATTAGGGTGTCTTTTTATAGCTAAAGCCTTAGGGAAACCCTCTTATTTGTTTTAACCATCAGTCATTATCTTATTCTTTTAGATGTATTCACTTAGTCCTTGAATTCTTAATTTGTTGTCCAAGTTATATCATTGTTATCTCAAACATCTAGTTGGAACCCCATCTAAAATGTTCTAGGGGTTTCTAAATCAGTTTCATGTAACACTAACCAGAATTACCATTTTTACTATATTAACTTTTCAAATATGTTCATCACTACTTTAACACTAACCAGAATTAAACTAGTCAGCTATATCCAATTCCATCCTAAAGAAATCCGAGCTATTGAACCAGAGTATACCAGATTTGATTCTAATATCCTGAAGCCATCCTTTGTATTAAACTAACAACCACAAGAGAATAGCAATATCCAAAGATCAAGTCTATTTATGCTAACCCTAAACGAATCCCTACCACTCCAAATTAGGCAATTGTCAGTTAACAAGTACAAACAATGAACAACAAACACAGGCGAGAGGTCATAACACTGAATTTCAACCAAACTTAAACCAAAACGAATGAAGTATATATTAAGGCAAGAATAGAAAAGGAAAATAAATCGTGAATAAATTAACAAAAACTAAAAACAAGAATTACCTTCAGAATAACTTACAAATAAAACTAAAACTAAAAGACTAGACTAAAATTAAATGAAGCATAGACCAAGGCTGGAAACAAAACTAACTTAAACTAAAATTAAAACTAGAAGAAAACAAAAATTAACAGAAAAACTAGAAGGAAACTTAGCTTAAACTTTCGAAGCCCAGGAATTTGCATGCATCCTTAAAGGGTTCCGGACAATTTTTGATTTGATATTTGAACCAAAAAGGAGATGATTCGAGGGCCAAGGGTCGCAGATTTGGGATGGGGGGTGCAAGGGGACCATATGGTGTTAATTTGGCAGGGTTAGGGAGTGGTGGTGTTTTGCTGTATTTTTCAAATTAATGTTCGAGGGATTCTGTGTATATTCGAGGGTCGGGACTTGAGTATTTAGAGAGACGAGAGTGAGCGGATATGGTGGTTGTTTTTGTGGTGGCGCCGCCATGGGCGGCGACGGCCAAAATTTTGAACACTCGAAGAGTTGGGCTCAAATTTGAGGGCTGGTTTTTGGAGGGTTGGAAAGAGGAGGCGGAGAGGAGTAATTGGTGTATTTTTGGGCAGATTTGGAGCTACGCCACCGCCGCCAGTGATTTCAAGCCGGCAGCGACGAGGCGGAGGGTGGAGGTACGAAGAAGATGAAACTGTCTCTAGGATATGTGACAATTTCAGACAGTTTTATTAAACACCTCCAACTAATATGGATCATTGGATGATAACTATGGATGGACAAAATCGATAAAGGCCAGAGAATCTCAAAACGATGTAGTATTGGCATAATACTACGTCGTTTAAGTGTCTGATGAATTGGAAAATTGGGCGAGGTTTGGGGTGGGTTTATAGGTTGATTTTGATAATGGATTTGGGATTTGTGCTGGTATATTTAAATGAAAAAGTGCCCAATTCGGGTCTCCTAATAAGAAGAGTAAAAAATTTATTTGTTTTATTCCTTTTCTCTTTTAAAATAGTTAATCCTCTTTTGTTTTGTATTTTTTTCAAACTTTATTAAATAAAAAAATTAAAATACAAATAGACAAAACCAAAATTTAAAATCTACAATTAAAACTACTTAATTTCTAAAATAGCCGGAATCCTAATTTTTAAAAGGACAACTAAACAAATGTAGAAAAATGACTATCTTTTGTTATTATTATATTCCCTTTTTGTTTTTGTTATTTTATATATTAAAAATATAAATTGAATCCCAAATGCAAATGTACTTTTTTTGTATTTTTATGAATTATATCAATTTAAAATGCAAACAAGTACAAAATTATGCGATTAATTCCTAAAATGCAAATAATAAAAGAAGATTCCTAATTTTAATGAATTCTATAGGAATATTTCAAGCGAGCAAAAATCGCATGCTTACAGATGCCCCTGCTTGCTCGGAAACACGAAGGGTTTCGGGCAAAGATAACTGAGCAAGTGAGAGATTGTTTCCTGATTGGCATTCCGTGAGAAGTATATTTGAAAACTGTCTGACCGAACCCTACTTCAAAGGTTGCCTACATATCCTTGGCTATAAAGGAATCAGGTCAGTGTAGTTTTGGAGCTTTTTGGTAGCTGGGAGTACCGTGAGCTATGATTTCACTATTGATGTTGCTGCTACTACTTGCTAACCTCCTTATTACACCAAAAGGAAAATCAAAAGCTAAGCTAGCTATGCCTATCAACTATGAGTTACAAAATTCTTATCTATAAATCTCCCGGAGCTTGATCTTGAGTCTTAGCTGGATTTAATGTGGACCCCGATCTGAATCTTGATGCTCGTAAGTCATAGGTGTCAGTTCTTTCTTCAGCATTGAAACCAAGCGGGACATGCGCGACTTGTGATTTTGAATCAAATTTGAGCAGTCCGCATCTTTCTTTTTAATCATTCTAGATTTGTTTCTTTTTGTTTTTTTCTTCTTTTCCTTTATTCTGGATTGAGATTCGCTCTTCCGGTCATCTCAAATCCTGTGCCTTGAGGTAAAACTTTCTCGGACATTAAAGTAAACAAATAAACAAATTTTTTCTGCCCCAGTTTTCACCGAAAAATTTTGTGAGTTATTTATGGCACATAATTAAGCTATCTCTTTATTGAAAATTATAAAGCCAAGATCGTTTATCTTTTGGAATGATTACCAGGTTATGGTGGGAAAAGAAAACGGGTCCCTGTTGGGGATAAGAGGAGGATCTACGGGTTATGCCGGGATAGAAATAAAGATTTCCCGCTGGGGATGAAGAAAAAAAATCCACGGGTTATGCCGGGATGACATGACAAAGATTATTGGGTTATGCCGGGATAGGAAAAAAGGCTCCTGGGTTTTTCCATGGGAATTTGCGGGTTATGCCGGGAAGGGGAAAAAGACTCCTGGGTTATGCCAGGGAAATCCGCAGGTTATGCCGGGATAAGAAGAAAGGATCATGGGTTATGCAAGGGGAATCTGTGGGTTATGCCGGGATTTGGGAAGAAAAGACTCTTGGGTTATGCCAGGGGAATTCGCGGATTGTGCCGTATTTGGGAAGAAAGACTCCTAGGTTATGTCAGGGGAATCCGCGGGTTATGTCGGGATGGGGAAAAACGACTCCTAGGTTATGCCAGAGGAATCCACGGGCTATGTCGGGATTTGGGGAAAAAAAGACTCATGGGCTATGCCAGGGGAATACGCGGGTTATGCCGGGATTTGGGAAGAAAGACTCCTGGGTTATGCCAGGGGAATCCGCGGGTATGCAGGGATTTAGGAAGAAAAGAGTCGTGCTGGGGAGAAAATAAAAAGACCCTCAGATTATGCTGGGGATAAATGGGAAATGGCCCTCGGGTTATGCCGGGGAATGAAAGAATGAAAGACCCTCACGACATGCTGGGGATACAAGGAAACTGGTCCTCGGGTATGCCGGGGAATGAAAGAAAGAAAAGACCCTCTAGTTATGCTGGGGATAGAAGGAAACTGGTCCTCGAGTTATGCCGAGGAATGAAAGAAATAAAAGACCCTCAGGTTATGCTTTGGATAGAAGGAAACTGGTCATTGGGTAATGCCAGGGAATAGAGAAAAAAGAACCCTCGCGTTATGCCGGGGAGGTCCACAAGTTATGCTGGAGATAGATATGGGATATGGTCCTAGATTTTAAGGATCCGGGGTCCTATGCTACCATGACTTGTGTGATTCTCCTTTTCTTCTTTTCTTTTATGAAATCTGCGGGAAAGGGTTTAAAGAGAACTTCCCTTTTGGTTGATCATTGCTGCAAGGCTATTCTTAGCTCCTGTGCATTTCATTCGGTTGCATCTGCTATCTATACAATTGCTTTGGATTGGACTTGTTTCATATTTTCAAACAAAGCACGATTGTTAGTTCGAAACGTTGGTAAGTTTTGTGGCCTTGATTGCTTGATCTCGGCCTCACTTTTGTTGATAAGACCTTCGGCTTTCCGGACTTTGCCTTGTTGGTTGGTCGGGAGGACTCATCTTTCAGATTTATTTCTCCTTCGTAAGCCTTTTGGTTGCAATTTCTTTGCCCTGATTTCAATTTTCAAAACCTTTGGGCATCTTGCCTTTTGAAACTTTGTTGAGACAATTAACCCACCTAGGCTTAACCTTTCTAATCTTCATTTTGCCTCTATGGGAATTTGACTTTGATTTTCATTATTTCTAACCTTTTCTGCTTCTGAAGCGTCATCCATTATGTCCAGCCGGGATCAGCTAGATGCGCCCGCTGAGACTGGGTATCTTCTTTAGTCCTTTCCAGGCGAGCCCCGTGAAACCGGTCTTAACACCTTCTCTTGTGGAGTAGTCATGGAATTAAAGTTAAACCGAAAGAGATTCAAGGAAGCAATATACAGAAGCAATCATATGGATTTAAGGAGAAGCGTCCCTTTCAGGGAAAAGTGAAGGACTTATCTGAGGGTGCATGCTGACTTCAAATGGACATGACGTGTTTCTCGGACTGGATGCCCGACCTGTACAACATTTCTAGATTCTCGTGAACCGTATTTCAACCTTTCGAAACCAGAGAACCTTACCCAGGCTTTTGATGGTGATCTATCTTCTTTTCGGCCGACACCCTTTTAGGTTTTCGCCAATCGACCTCTCTCATTTCTCTTCTCCCGTCACCTGATATGCTCTTTACGAGTTTTCACTAAACGGACTCTCTCATTTTTATTTTCTCTACTCACCATCGACTTATGGTGCCCGAAGGTTTTCACCACTAAGACTCTCTCATTTTATTTCTCCCATATTGAATGGTATTGAATCCCAACAATGGCGTTTTTCATTTCCCTGCCTTTGCCAATCGATCGGAAGGACTTGGGCCAGGTTTTGGGTCAAAGCAGTTGGGATAGAACTACGACTTTGGAACCGTATTGGCGAGTTCATGGCCGAACTGTTACATCATCTGCCCCAGTTTCCGATATTTGGGGAATTGGGATTTTTGTTTTGGTGTGACTGAAACTCAGGGAGAGAATGCCTACGTATCCTTTCATAATCAAGTACGACATAGTTTAGGAAGTATTTCCTAAACTAATTTTGCTTTGCTTTGTATATATTTTCTTTTTTTTCTCTTTTTTTTCCTTTTGTTTTCTTTTCTTCTTTATTTAATGTTTTTCTTTTTCTTTTTCCTTTTCTTTTTCTTGAATAGCACTTCCGAGTTTCAAAGAGGGTAATCAAAGAAACGTAACCAGCTTAAAGGGTTTGTGAAGGATTGATAGTGTTTGGGGTAGTGGGAAAGAATAGCATTCGTCATTTCAACCAGACTAAATCATTGCTGCACGGAGTTCAAACGTTGTACCTTTTTACTGCATCTGCATTCACTGCTGCTTTGGGATTGTCTCCTTCGATGTCGCCCAGGTATAATGCTCCTTTGGGGAGTATTTTTCTGATAATGTATGGGCCTTTCCAGATAAGAGAAAATTTTCCTTTAGCTTCCTGATGGTAAGGGAAAATACACCTCAATACAAGCCATCCAACCTCAAAATTCCTGGGGCGCACTTTCTTGTTATAAGCAGGGGCCATTCTTTTTTGGTACAATTGACCATGACAAACCACAACCATTCATTTTTCGTCAATTAATGACAACTGCTCCAGCCGAGTCTTAACCCACTCTCTATCCTCAATTTCTGCTTCGACAATTATCTGGAGTGAAGGAATTTCTACTTCTGCAGGTATAACAGCTTCAGTTCCATAGACCAATAAGTATGGGGTTTCCCCTACCGATATGTGCACCGTGGTGCGATATCCAAGAAAAATCTTCTTGATGTCTTGAGCTTTGAATCATTTTTCTCAAAATCTTCTTGATGTTCTTGTTAGCTGCTTCGACGGACCCATTGGCTTCGGGCCCGTAAGGAGTGGAGTTTCTATGTTTCATCTTGAATTTCTCACATATTTCTCCCATCAAACGACTATTTAGGTTGGCAGTGTTGTCTGTGATGATGGTTGTAGGAATACCAAAGCGGCAAATGAGTTTGGAATGCACAAAGTCTACCACAACTTTCTTGGTGACTGACTTAAGTGTGATGGCTTTAACCCTTTGTAAAATAGCAAATAGCAACCAATATGAATCTATGTCCATTTGAGGCTTTTGGTTCGATGCCAAATGGCATCCATGCCCCAGGCAACGAATGGCCAAGGTGTTGACATAGAGGGTAGTTCAGATAGCGGTGCATGAATCAAGTCACCGTGCACCAGACATTGATGACATTTCCGAATGAACCTAAAGCAGTCTTTATCCATGGTTATCCAGTAGTACCCTGCCCAAAGTAGTTTATTTGCCAAAACATACCCGTTCATATGAGGTCCGCACACTCCCGCGTGTACTTCGTCCATAATTCTTCCGTATTCCTCGACATCAACACATCTTACCAAGTTAAGATCCGGGATTCTTTTATACAAGATATCACCGCTCAAGAAGAAACCACTCGCATGATGTCTGATGGTTCTCTTTTGATCCCTAGTGGCTTGCTCGGGATATTCTTGTGTTTTCAATATTTTCTTAATATCATAATACCATGGATGAGTGATGGGTTTGGCCTCGGTGACATAACAGTATCCATGCCTCTCCCATATTTGGATTTCCAAGGGATCGATGTAGGCATTTTCGGGGTAAGGCAACATGGAAGCCAAAGTAGCGAGTGCGTCAGCTAACTCATTTTGACAGCGAGGAATGTACTTGAACTGTACCGATTTGAAACGTTTGCTGAGATCCTCCACATGTTGTCGATAAGGGATGAGTTTGATATCTCTCATTTCCCACTCCCCTTGGGCTTGCCGAATAAACAGATCTGAATCTCCCATGATCAATAGTTCCTCGACGTCTTGGTCGATAGCCATATTCATGCCCATGATGTAGGCCTCATATTCAGTTGTGTAATTGGTGCAAAAAAACCGAAGCTGAGTCGTGGTTGGGTAGTGTTGACCGGTGGGGAAATTAAGATTGCCCCAATTCCTACACCTTTTGCATTCTCCATCGAAGAACATTTTCCAAGCAGTAATGTCCTCAGAGATTAACTCCAACGAATTTACCTCTTCATCCGGGAAATAGGTATTCAGGGATTGGAATTCATCATCAACCGGGTTCTCGGCTAGATGATCTGCTAATGCTTGGGCCTTCATCGCTATGCGAGTGACATATACTATGTCGAACTCGGTGAGCAGGATTTACAATTTTTCCAATCTCCCTGTGGGCATCGGTTTTTGAAATATGTACTTCAACGGATCCATCCTGGATATGAGGTAGGTGGTGTGGGCTTGTAGGTAATGCCTCAGTTTCTGAGCCAACCAAGTTAATCCACAACTGGTTCTTTCTAGCAAGGTGTATTTGGCCTCGTAAATGGTAAACTTCTTACTCAGGTAATACATGGCCCACTCCTTCTTTCCGGTGGCATCATGCTACCCGAGAATACAACCAAAAGTCTCCAGGACCGTCAAATATAGAAACAATGGCCTTCCCGGTTCCAGTGGGAACAAGACTGGTGGGTTGGACAGGTTGCCTTTAATCTTCCCAAAAGCCTCTTGACATTCATCCGTCAACTTGATTGCCGAATCCTTTTTTAAAAACCTGAATATGGGCTTGCACATAGAAGTCAGATGGGCGATGAATCGGATAATATAATTCAGTTTACCCAGCAGGCTCAT
The DNA here is from genome assembly GCA_034376525.1 of Nicotiana benthamiana. Classification (NCBI taxonomy): domain Eukaryota; kingdom Viridiplantae; phylum Streptophyta; class Magnoliopsida; order Solanales; family Solanaceae; genus Nicotiana; species Nicotiana benthamiana. The sequence goes on along the minus strand of CM067324.1, from coordinate 72,261,931 downwards.
TACATCCTTCTTGGTTTTCGAAGGAGGTAAATCTCGAATGGATTTTATCTTTGTTGGATCCAACTCAATACCCCTCCAGCTGATGATGAACCCCAGGATCTTGCTTGATGGGACCCCGAATGCACACTTGGCTAGGTTTAATTTCAAATCATACTTGCAAAGCCTTTCAAAGAACTTTCATAGGTCTCGTACATGATCACCTTGAGTCTTGGACTTTATAATCACGTCATCCACGTATACTTTTATCTCCTGATGCATCATGTCGTCAAATATAGTGGTCATATCCCTCATCTACATCTCCCTAGCATTCTTTAAACCGAAAGGCATAACACATGTAGCATTAAGTACCCCAAGGTGTGGTGAAGGCAGTTTTCTCAGCATCTTCCTCATCCATCAACACCTGGTGATATCCTGCGTAGCAGTCCACGAAAAACTGTATCTCGTGTTTGGTGCAGTAATCAACAAGGATGTGTATATTGGGCAAAGGAAAATTGTCTTGGGGACTTGCCTTGTTCAAATCTCTGTAGTCCATAGACACTCGGGTTTTTCCATCTTTCTTCGGCACTGGACTACATTGGCCAGCCATGTGGTGTATCAAACCACTCAAATTACTCCCGCCCCAGCTGTTTTGTGATTTCCTCTTTGATCTTATCATTGATGTCAGGCTTCAATTTTCTCTGTTTTTTTACCAAAGGGCATTCGGCGTAAGTCGGCAACTTATGAACCACCAAGTCAACACTCAACCCTGACATATCATCGTAGGACCAAGAAAACATGTCTTTGTATTCAAAAAGGAGTTGAACCACTGAATCCCGAATTTCCTCATTTACATGGATGCTTATTTTGGTTTCCCTAGTTTTGCCGGGACCCTCCAAGTTAACCGGTTCGGTATCATTTAGATTTGGCTTAGGTTTATTTTCAAAAATTTTCAGTTCTCAATTGATTTCCCTAAAAGCCTCTTCTTCGTCATACTCTGGTTCTTGGTTCATTATTTCACAATTAGGCGCCATGTTTGGATCGGGGCATGAAGTCCGCAAGCATGTCAAATTATTTAAAGCCGCATTATTGGAACTAAAAGAAATGAATAAAAAGAAAACAACAAAATCAAAAAGAATAAAGGAATATAGATAATGATATATTGATCATTTCTTTGGAATCATAAGATAACAGGCTTTACATTGGAAAATTAAAAGGACAAAACGCTAAAGGAAAAACACCTAAGTTACACCCTGAAATAACTCGTGATGCAAGAAAAGATGGCAAGACAGGACTACCGGGCCTCCCACCTGATTGGGAAAGGCATAGCCTTCCAATTTTGTAATTTGGCGTCCGGTGCCATGTAGAGCACCTTAGCGGTGCTCAAACCTTCTCCAAGTTGGACCATGTTGGCTTCATACAATAGTTTTTCATAGCCCCACATATTTCCTAGATTTCTTCAGTTGTGAAGGTCTCATCTTCTTCCTCCTCACTGTACTTGGGCTTCACATTTCATACAAGTGGGGTAAGGGTTGAGGTAAAGCCCATCCATTTCGCTTTCTGTGGTTTGCCCATGTTATGTCCTCTGGTGTCAGCTGGAATCCCAACCCAAAAAACTTCTCTGTAGTGGGAAAGGAAATCGGCTCATCTATCTCTTGTAAAGATCTTCTGAGTCCCTTCCCCGGTTTGAATCCTTGACGTATCATCTCTCTAGACGCCATGATTGAAGCATTGGAGAGGAAAGGTTGGGGATGGGGTTTGCCTTCTTCATGTTGATCAGCCACCACAATTCTGAAAGCCTGATAGACTATATGTTCACTACCTTTTTTAGCTTCGAGACAGGGGACAGAGGGATCGCGGTAAATTGACTGTTCAACTTCACCATGGACCACGATTTCCTAGTTCTCATGTTCAACTTTCAACATCTGGTGTAGAGTAGAAGGTACAGCTCCTGCTGCGTGAATCCATGGCCTTCCCAGGAGGTAATTGTAGGATGTGTCCATATCTAACACTTGATATGTTACCTCGAAATCAATTGGGCCAATGGTCAAAACTAGATCAATCTCTCTGATTATGTCTCTTTTAGTTCCATCGAAAGCTCGAACACATACATTGTTGGAGCAAATCCTTTCCATCCCGATTTCCATTCTCTGTAATGTTGAAAGTGGGCATATGTCCACCCCAACGGCTTCATCTACCATTACCCTTTTGACATAATAAGCTTCAAATTTGACCCTTAGATGAGGGGTTTTGTTGTAGATGGCTCCCTCTGAAGGCAAATTATTTTTATTTAATGTGACTAATTGACAGCGAAGAATATTTCTGCCATTCTCTCCAAATGTTCCACAGAGGTTTGAGCCTGCACGTAAGCCTCATTGAGAGTTTTGGCTAGCACCTTCTAGTGCTCGGGAGAATCTGTCAGCAAGGATAATAAAGACACTTGTTCAGGGGACTTCCAAATCTCGTCCACTACTTCATAGTCTGGTATTTTCATCTATCAGAAGAAAACTTTTGCCTCCTCAACGCTTACTAGCTTCTTGGGTGGGAATCGCCTTTTGGTGGCCCTGTTCACTTCCTCCAAGTCAGAGTATTTCTTTACAGGGTGGCTTTCTTGGGTTTCTCTGATGACTTCTTTGCCTTTATATGTCACCGTTGTTTCTTGATAGTTCCAAGGGACTTTAAAGGTGTCTTTCATAGGCCTCTAAGGTGTGCGACCAACCACCACAGGCTCATTCATCCTTGGCGGATTAGTTGGTCCTCGCACCACATAGGATCCTTTGGGTACGTACATAGTTCTTTTCAACTAAAATCTCTTCGGGGGACTCAAAGTCAACTATTTTTTCTGGTGACCCTATAGGACGTAAAGGACAGTTTCCTTGACAGGTGCCGCCTCAGTTTTAACCTCAACCTTCTTTTCAATTTCTGGATGCGTGGTTTTATTATTCTTCTCTTCTTCAACGTTTTTGTAAGCAGCTCTTGGCTTTTTATCTGCGTCAGCAATAGCATTATGGCTTTCAAAGCAGGGTCGAATTCTTTGTCCTGGCAGATCATCCTAATTACTTGGTCCGTTGTTGTGGGCCAGCAATGGGTTATTAGTCACATTCAGGACAACTTCATCCCTCAAAAATATTTTCCTTTGTTCTATTAGATCTTCCACAGCTCGCTTCAGAGTCCAGCAATTTTCTGTGTCATGCCCTTCAGCCCCTCAATGATAAGAACACCGGACACCCCGTTGGTAAGAAGGTGACTCGGGATTTTGTCTATTCGGAGGCACAAGCTGCAATAGACCCAACTGGACAAGTTTTGTCAACAGGCTGGAATAGGACTCCTCGATTGGCGTAAATTTTTTCCTTCTGGGTGGCCCCCTGGGACAGAAATTGTTTTGAGGAGGGCGGGGATTATAGTGGTTTTGATGGTGAGTCTGATTTCTTGAAGCCTGGTTCATGTTGGCCTGCTGCTGCGGTCGTGCAAATGGTTGGCAGTTCAGAACTACATAAGGCTGGGGAGCATAATGCATGTCTTGATGAGGATAATAGTGTTGAGGGGTTCTTTCCGAGAACATGGGCCTATGAGCATGAAACCTTCTCATACCGGATGCTGCCACCAAGACTTCTTCTTTCTTTTTATTCCTTGCGAGTCCTCCCGCCCCGCCTTGGATGGCCTGGGAGTTTTCTCTGATGGTTGACTGACTTAAAATTCTTATTGTTTTCAAACCATCGTCAATCTTGATTGCTTCTGCGAAAGGCTTGCCCATGGCCGGCATCATTTTTGAAAGTAATCTGCATCCTATGCCTGGAGAAAAATAGTAACCATTTCTATCTCATCCATGGGCAGCTTTACCCTCGATGCCTGTTTGTGCCACTTAATTGCATATTCTCTGAAAATCTCTGAAGGCTTCTTCTTGAAATTAGCCAAGGAATTCGTGTCTGGAGCAATGTCGATGTTGTATTGAAATTGCCTTACAAAATCTCTGGCAAGATCGTCCTAAATATGCCATCATGAGACATCTTGGTCCATATACCACTCTAAAGCAATGCCTACCAGACTTTCCCCGAAATACACCATCAACAGATCGTCTTTTCCTGCCCCCCCCCCCCCACGCAACTGGTTGCAATAGTTATTTAGGTGAGCAATAGTGTCGCTATGACCATCATAATTTTCGAACTTTAGCGTTTTATATCCCATGGGAAGATATACATGCGGGAACATGCACAGATCTGTATAAAAAACACTTTTTCCCCACTCAAGCCCTGCATATTCTTTAAGCTCTGCTCAAGGCTCCTCATTCTTCTTGCCATCTCATCTTGTTTAGGAACTTTGGGAGTTTTATCTTGCACTGGTGTAAGCTCATATGAGGGTTTGATGATAACTATAGGTGGGGTATGGAGGAGGCTCAGTTTGGTAAGTGGGGGTTTGGAATGTAAAAGTCGTCGGATCAAACATGGGTCTTGGCATTGCGGGCTGTGTGGTGGCTGCACATGGGGGAGCCGTAAAAATGTTGGGGACTGCGCCGGATGTGAACAGCTGATGGTGTACTTCGGAAGGTGCTCCAATAAAATTGGCCGGTATGGTGGGCTGTCCCAACTGGATGTTTGGATGGCTAATGGGAACAGTGGAAGTACCCCCTGATCTTGGGAAGAGCTCAGGAAATCCAATTATGGCACTCAGAGGCCCTTTTCCATTAGTCCATACATCCCACATCTCCATGAACCAAAGATGTAGGATCCTGTTTTCCTCGGTTGTTGCAGACTCTAAGGCCGGGATTCCTGTAATAGGGCTATCTTCTAAGATGGGAATTGCTAGCAAAGTCATTTCAGACGACATTTCTGTGCTTCCTTTCGATCTGGTGAAATACCGATGTGGTTCCATCTTACCAGAAACCAACCACCATTTCTAAAACCTGGACTGAAATTATAACAGCAACAAACAGTTAGTTTAAGATATAACAGATAGGGAATCGCACATTGGAGTGTGATGCACCTATACAGTTAAGGGAGGTCTACATGTTTGCAATGGTTGCATGTGTCATTCCGGCTTTTACTTCATTTCCTTTCTTTTGGTTTCCACTCTTTGTTTTTCTTTTTTTTTTCCCTGTTTTTTTTCTTCCTCTCTAGTTCTTATTTTGTTTTCTTCTCTCTTTCTGTTTGGGTTTTCTCTCTTAGGGCTTTTCTTTCTTTTTTTTCATTCCTCCCCCTTTCTTTTTTTGTTGCTTTTTGTTTTTGTTTTTAAGATTACGGTCGAACACTATGAAGATTGCATATGTATCATGCCCCGCATGAATCAAACCAAGCGTAGTTCATGCAAATAAAAAGTGAAGAATAAAATATTTTGGAATTTTCAAATTTTATTATAACAAACTTTGGCTACAAAGATCGGAAACGGAAAGACTCTGATGAAAAGACGAACTACATTCTCAAAGAACAACCAACCATGCGTACAAGACAATACGGACTCTAAGACAAACTAACTGACTTTAAAGAGAAATACAATCTCAAGAATTCACAAATACATTAGGGATTCAACTGCTCCTGGGACCCGTGAAGCATCGTTCGTCCTTGCGGCAGGTCGACTAGCTAAATCCCCTGGAGGTGATGGAGATCTTCCATTACGCTGCGAACAAAAAGCATAGCGGTGGCAAAGAACATAGATCTAGCAATGTCATCACAGCTGCTACACTTCATTGTGATGTAGTGGGCGATTCTTTTGATTCTCTCTCATATGACACCTTTCTCCTGCAATAACTGCCCAATTTTCTCAGTTCTGGATCCCAAAATTTGTTCGGCTACTTGATTCTGCTTTTGAAGCTATTGCAAATCCAATTCTAATTATGCCAATGCTCTATAACAATGTTCCCCTTCCATTTTGAACTCTTTGGCCTGTTTGAGAATTTTGTTTTCTACAGTGATGACCATTTTCTTTAATCCTTCCACCTTACTATCAAACTCTTCTTTTAATTGGTTAACCAGATGTGCTCGTTATGACGCATTTTCAGCCAATTATTTTCGAGCCCTGGCTAGTTCCCTTTCTGTTTTGTTAAGATCAAAACTGTAGTCATTCACCTTCTATCTCAGGCCATCTATAAGTTTTGTATCCTTGGCACTCCGGACGGGGTTTTCTGCTGCTACTTTGATTTTTTGGATTTAGGCCCTAAGGGCCTCATTTTCCTTGATCAGTTTCTTCTTTTCGCCCTCATCTGCAGCAGCCTGCAAACATTTCTCGAATTGCAAATTCATGCCTGCTTCTCCAGTTTTCCTATCGTAGCCCTCTACTCATGTTCTTTAGCCAACAAGTCCCACTGTTCTTGCGATGCCTCAACGAATTCTTGGAGATGTGGCCTTTTGGCTAGCCTCTCGAACTCAATTTCTCTCCTATACTAAATATGGTATCCTGGCGACACTTCGCCTCTGGACCAATCCCGTACAAAAGTGTTTGTTGTTAGGTATTAACATTCATTCCAAATTTTGCGGACCTTTGCTTCAGGGAACTGACCATCAAGTCCAATCTCGACTACCCGGATACTGAGATCTTTGTCTTTTGGCACTATCTGACACCTCCCGAGCTGTCTCAAGACCCTATGTGGGACATAAGGTTGGATGCTCATAAGACCCATCAGAAGGAAGTGAGGCTCTGCTGCCAGCATGTATATGATCTCGTCCAGCATCCACTCTATTTGACCGGCCGTAACGGACCGAAAGTAAGATATCCATCCTGTCACTCCTTCGAGTAAACTGAGCCCTCAATCCTTATGTAAAATTCCTCAATACAAGTTTTATCCGCTGAACCATAGCTCATAAACAGGGGACGATGGCATAGATGTTCATTCATCCACATTTGCAACAATATATTACACCCCTCAAAGAAATCTTTCCCAGTCCTGACAACCCTTGCTATTTTTATGTCGATGATACCATCTTTTCTCGGAACACCAAGACCCTAGGAATGCCACAATAAAAGCAAAACATCTATGCTCTTCCCATTTGACGCGGTTTTCTTTGTTGTAGATTTTGTTCTCTGGTTTGTTGAACCCCCTATATGACCATATCTCCCATACAAGAACGAAAAGGTGTAAAACCCTGCAACCAAGTTCGAGTCATGTACCATTCTACTTATTTTCAGGGTATCTAAGAATTTATGCACAGCTACAACTCTTGGAGCAACCAAATACTTATGCCTTAAAGGAAGCTCAGCATCTCCAATGTACCCAGCTATTTCTTCTAAGGTCGGGGTAAGTTCAAAATCTAAAAAGTGGAACACACTGTGCGTCGGGTCCCAGCACGACCAACGCTATTATGATGTCTCCTCGGGACACAATCTCCAATAGCCCTAGAAGACCCTCCAAATGTTTCTTTACCTTGTCTTTCCCTTCTCTACCTAGATCATTCCACTACATCCACAACTCCAAAGGGATTCTGCTTACAAATGACAAAGGTTCGTGTTGAATTGTGCTCATCCTGCACATTTATTAAGGCGAACTAGTATCTTAAGACTTTATTCTGTTTGACTTCAAAATCAAAATTGACCTCTTTTCTTTTATAAAATTTATTTTCTAAAACCAAAACCCAGCTTTGCAAATACAGCCTTTCAGCACTTCCGGAGGAAGATTTGAAGGTTGTGCCCACTAACCGGCCAAAAACAAAAACCCAAATGTGGCCGTTTGTACAAAATCAGCCTTCCTGTGTCCCTTTCGATATCATTCGGCTATTCTTACAACAAATGCATCACCAGATTTATTTAGGACAACAATTAAAAAATTGGCACTTATTTTGTGTTTTGGCTATTTTTGCAAAATATAGGTTGGACCCAATGGGGGTTGCCTACGTATCTCACACCTGGTGAGAATCAAACCAGCGTAGTTCGGGCAAAACATTTTGTCAAAACCAAAATTTGTTGAAAAGGCCTTTTTGGTTTTCCGAAACAAGTGATTACTCTCATTTAGCCTATTAATGCCAATTTTCGGAATTTTTCCCTCCTTATTCACAAGCCGATCAACATGCAAATCCAAAGCAAATAAATGCGCAAGTAGCACGTAATATGCATCAGGATGGTCTTTTCATTTCGGGTCACCTGTCCTAGGCGGAACCAACCCCTTTGTTGAGTCCCCTTTGCTTGTAATGCAAACAAACCCTACTACTGGGGATTCGGCATGAGAATTTGTTATACTAGGTTCAGAACATGGGTATTTGTTCTAGACTGTGTGCCCGAGCGGACAACTCGAGTCCGCTTGCCGGGGACCCGCAAGATCATCCGCCTTAGTAACTTATCTGAGCATCTTTCTTATTGAAAGGTATGACACTAACAGAATAGGGAGTCGCGACGAACGAGCACATCCCCAAAGATAAGAAGGGAATGGTTTCGTAACATTATATATATACAATTCATCCAATATCAAAGCGGTAAAGCACTTAGAATCAATAGCATGGAATATGTAGAAAAATCAGAAAAGCCAAATATAATAGTTATTCTAAGCTCGAATTCTTGAACGCTGAACCAGAGATTCTGGGTTCAATCCCCAGTAAAGTCGCCAGAGCTGTCACACCTCCTTTTACACGGCTATCCCGAAGGATAAGCGTATAAGAGAATTTATCCAATTAAAGTATATTATTCTAAATGGGATTATTTATTTATTTAGAGTTGCCACTTGGGATAGGTTTGGCTTTTGGTATCCCAAGTCACCGGTTTATTAAGAATCCCAAATCGAAGAAATTTTTTGACTTCCCAAATGGAGTCTGCGAACCAGAACCTCTAAGTAAGGAATTTTGTTGACCAGAGGGAAGGTGTTAGGCACCCTCGGATCTCGTGGTTCTAGCACAGTCGCTTAAACTATTACAATTGGCTAAAATTCTGATTTTTATACATGTTTATCCAATAGTACAGTTTTAAATAATTTCTACCGCTTTTAATTATTTTTTACAGAAAATGCAATGTCGTTAAAACATGCCACGAACCACGTCACATAAATGCATCCGCGATTTTTTGACATATTTCAATATTATTAGGATTTGGATTTGGGTCACATAAATGTGCACCTGTACTTAGGAAGGTAAAATTATTAAAGACACGCCTAGAGCAACTAGCATATTATTCTATTTGGGAAAAAACCGTGAAGTTCGCTAAACGGCATGTCCCGAATTTCTAAGTATTTTAGTATAAGCACTTAAAAGAGGGCCACACAACTTATGGATTTTTGTTTGTCATGGCGCACCTCATTTCATTATTTTAAGAAGTCCACTATAGAGCGAACTAGAATTTTTTCTATTTAATTTGTCTCTAATGGACCTAGTTAATCAATATTGGAAACTCGGGCTTCAAGTTCAGTCTAGCATTGTGTGTATCAATCCTGGAATTAACGAATCCATGCAATCAGACTAGGAATTGGTCTAACTTCATAGCCCAAACATCATGAATCCAATTGCAACTGATCCAACAAACCACTAATTTAATAGCGTCAGATTTGCAAGACTTAATCATATTTGTTATTTTACTTCGAATTAAGAAGAGATTTTATTTACAAGGAGATTTAAACACAAATGAGGAGCTAATACTTGATCGAAACCCCTGTTAATCATTTAGATTTCACTCTTGCACGTCATCAATATTATAAATTCAAAAAATGGAATTCTAATACTGGAGTTTATAACAAGCAGTCCTCCTGAAATTTTAAAATAATGGTATGCCAATAATTAACCTTGAATAAACAACAGCTAGCATATCACTCACTGTGTTAATAATCGTACATACAGTCCAAAAAGTAATAATGACCACAAACTAATTCCTAGCATAATAATTACAGGTTTCAATTCTATATCAACTACTAGCTGAAGAAGAAAACTTAATTAAAACAAGGATGAATAGAGAATTCAGGGACAATCTTCATTCCATTCTTAAATCATGTTAGAGCATGAGCAGGAGAGGTACCTGAGTTAAGGCAAAACAAAGGCACCTATGAGTAGGTAATCAGGAAACAATAGCAGCAACAAATCTACCAACAAATGCAGCAAATAAACCAAGCTCGAGACCCATAATCGAATAGGATAAGTTATCAAATAAACCAGAACAATGATCTAATGCAAACAACATCAGCAAACTAACCAAAATAGCCTTTGATTGACCTTAAAATCACTTAAAACCAAACCAGGGAACCTCTAGAAAATTTCAATGACAAAACCTAAGCTAAATGATGTAAATCCACAAACCAGACTTTGAAATTAACTTGACCCTCAATGGAACAGTATATTTATTTTTGAATTTTCTGTTGGTTTTAAAGCTCTAAGTTACCTAATTTTTAGAGGAAAACTCTCAGGTTTTAAAACTAGATAGCATTTCTGAATTTTGTTTTGAATTTGAATTACAGGGATGGGATTCTAAATCTGAATTTTTTGAATACTTTGAACTGCTGGGAATTTTAAGGATTTTTAGGATTTTTTAGACTTCAAAAACTTTGGGAATTTAAGGGATTTCAAACTGCCAGAAACTCGTGAATGAAGGCATTAGGGTGCCTTTTTATAGCCAAAGCCTTAGGGCAACCCTTTTATTTGTTTTAACTATCAGTACTTATCTTATTTTTTCAGATTTATTCACTTAGTCCCTGAATTCTTAACTTGCTCGCCAAGTTATATCATTGTTATCTCAAAAATCCGATTGGTACCCCATCTAGAATGTTATAGGAGTTTCCAAATCAGTTCCATGTAAGAATCCTTTCACCCAAGCCCTATAATACCCTCCTAATCCACTAAAATTACCATTTTTACCATATTAACTTTTCAAATATGTTTATCATAATCTTTATCACTAACTAGAATTAAACTAATCAGCAATACTCAATTCCATCCTAAAGAAATCCCAGCAATTGAACCAAAGTATACAGATTTGATTCTAATATCCTGAAGCCATCCTTAGTATCAAACTAACAACCACAAGAGAATTGCAATATCCAAATATCAAGTCTATTTATGCAAACCCTAAACGAATCCTACCACTCCAAATCAGGCAACTGTCATTTAACAAGTATAAATAATGAACAACAAACACAGGCGAGAGGTCATAATACTGAATTTCAACCAAACTTAAACCAAAACGAATGAAGTACGTATTAAGGCCAGAATAGAAAAGGAAAAAAATCGTGAATGAATTAACAAAAATAAAAACAAGAATTGCCTTCATAATAACTTACACATAAAACTAAAGCTAAAAGACTAGACTAAAAATAAATGAAGCATAGACCAAGGCTGGAAACAGAACTAACTTAAACTAAAATTAAAACTAGAAGAAAACTAAAATTAACAGAGAAACTAGAAGAAAACTTAGCTTAAACTTTCGAAGCCCATGAATCTGCATGCATCCTTAAAGGGTTCCGGAAGATTTTTATTTAATATTCGAACCAAACAGGGATGATTCGAGGGCCAAGGATTGCAGATTTTGGATGAGGGGTGCAAGGGGACTATATGGTGTTAATTTGGCGGGTTCTTGGATTGGTTGTGCTTTGGCCTTATTTTTCAAATCAATATTCAAGGGATTCTATTGATATTCGAGGGATGTGGCTTGAGGATTAAGAGAGAGGAGGGTTAGGGATATGGTGGTGTGAATTTGTGGTTGTTTTGGTGGTTGCGCCGCCATGGGTGGCGGAGGCGGCGTCCAAACTTTTGAAGATTCAAAGAGTTGGGCTCATTTGAGGGACGGTGTTTGGGGGGTTGGAAAAAGGAGGCGGAGAGAAGTAACTGGTGTATTTTAGGGGGGTTTGGAGCTACGCCACCGCCGCCGGCGGTTTCCGACCGGCGGCGACGAGGCGAGGGTGGAGGTACGAGCAAGATGAAGCTGTCTCTAGGATTTGTGACAATTTCGGACAGTTTTATTAAACACCTCCAACTAATATGGATCGTTGGATGATAACTATGGACGGACAAGATCGATAAAGGCCATAGGATCTCAAAACGACGTAGTATTAGCATAATACTACGTCGTCTAAGTGTGATGAATTGGCAAATTGGACCGGGTTTGGGGTGGGTTTATGGGTTGGTTTTGAAATGGATTTGGGATTTGAGCTGGGATATCTAAATGTAAAGTGGCCCAATTATGGTCTGCTAATAAGAAGACTAAAATTATTTTTTTTTATTCTTTATCTCTTTTTAATTAATTAATCCTCTTTTGTTTTATACTCTTTTTTTAGATTTTATTAAATACAAAAATTAAAATTAAAATAGACAAGACCAAAATTTAAACTCTACAATTTAAACTAATTAATTTCTAATATAGCCTGAATCCTAATTTCTAAAAGGAAAACTAAACAAATGTAGAAAAATGACTAGTTTTTGTTATTATTATATTCCATTTTTGTTTGTTATTTTATATAATAAAAATGTAAAATTGAATCTCAAATGCAAATGTAATTTGTTTTTTGTATTTATATGAATCATATCAATTTAAAATTCAAACAAGCACAAAATTATGCGAATAATTCCTAAAAATTTAAATAACAAAAGACGATTCCTAATTTTAATAAATTCTATAGGAATACATTAAGCGAGGCAAAACGTATGTGCTCACAATACCATGTACTTGTCCCTGATTTTCTTGATTTTCCTTTATAACTGAGTTATGTTTTCTCTACATTTAATTGTTGCTTTCCTGTTGATACTTGTTGTACCCCGCAACATGATCACCCTCTTCCAATTTTCAATTGAACTGTGGTGATCCTCACATTTATTTGTCGTTCTTTTGTTATTATTTGATGTCTCCGCAGCATGTTTCCCCCTCCCATCCTTAACTGTATATTTCTGCTTTTATTTTTGATGTATTCGATCTAACCACACACGTTTATTTGGTGGTCTGGTCCTCACCTCGTCACTACTTCGCCAAGGTTAAGCTAGGCACTTACCAGTACATAGGGTCAGTTGTGTTGATACTACACTCTGAAAAGTGCAGATCCCAGCGCAGTAGGTTTTGGACCTTAGCTTTGGTGGCTGCCTTCAGCCCATATTGAGATTCAAAGAAGTCCTGGAGGCGTCCGCAGGACCTAGCGTCTCCCTCTATCCTTTCTTCATGTTTCATTTATGTCATTTAGAAACAATGTTGCATTTATTTTTTTCGGACCTTGTTTATATTATTCCTAGACCGTCTGTGAAGTTGTGACACTAGTTTTGGGTAGTCTTTTTTTAAGAAATTGTATTGGATATATTTAAATGGTTTTATTGTTTATTCCACTATTTAAATTTCGTTGTTTATAAGTTATTGTTTCATAATTATTAAACGATCAGAATAAGAAAAAAAAGGTAATTTGTTCAAATAGTTAGCTTTCCTAGCTTTCATTAGTAGGTTCCATCACGACTCTCTATGGTGGAAAATCCGGGTCGTGAAAAGTTAGTATCAAAGCTCTAGGTTACATATGTCTCACAATTTACAAACAAGCTTAGTAGAGTCTGAGGGATCGGTACGGAGACGTCTGTATTTATCCCCCTGAGGCTACAGAGTTAGGAGAAGTTTCACCTCCATTCTTCTCTATAGTGTGATTTTGTTCTCTCACTGCTAAATTAAAACCTCTCTACTGTTGGAACATATATATATATGTTCATAATTATATGTTTTGATAAATGACAAACCGATTTAGATGGAAAATAATATATGCCAAATAAATGTGAGTTATTATTGAAATACACTTTGATTTATATTTTAACAAAAGTGTATTTATTTTGTATTTATCTTGTAGATATGCAAAAGCATACAAGGAGGAAGATAAAGCCTTGATATGCGAATGCGCAAAGGGGAAGATTTGCTTTGCGACATTATGTGAGCGGACAAAAATTGGAGTCCAAGAAGTTCAAGACAAGATCAAGAGAAGATATGAAGCAATGAAATATGTTTTGATAAATGACAAACCGATTTAGATGGAAAATAATATATGCCAAATAAATATATGCAAAAGCATACAAGGAGGAAGATAAAGCCTTGATATGCGAAGTTGATATGCGAATGCGCAAAGGGGAAGATTTGCTTTGCAACATTATGTGAGCAGACAAGAATTGGAGTCCAAGAAGTTCAAGACAAGATCAAGAGAAGATATGAAGCAATGAAAATAAATGAAGACCTTTTGTTGAGTCTTATTTATATTGTCTTTATTGTGATCTTGATCCAACTTTAAGTTTGAGTCTTGGCTTCTCTCATAAAATGATTTTACAAATGCATATTATTTTACAATATATGCATACAAATGATTTTATGCATATCATAATTGATTTTACAATATATGCATATCACAAATGATTTTACAATATATGCATATCAAAAATGATTTTACAATATATGCATATCAAAAATGATTTTACAATATATGCATATCATAAATATATATAATATACTTCAAACAAAATAATTTTAACATTTTCATTTTAACCAAAATGGTTTTTGAAGTAAGTTTTTGATTCTAGTATACTATGGTATACTTAGTGTATATCAATGGTATATTCTGGTATATTCCAGATTTGTTTTAAACTGGATCTTTACGCAAGCTTAGATAATCGATTAACCAAAGTAGATAATCGATTATCTTAGTGAGATAATCGATTATCGCTTTTAGTTAATCGACTATCTCATATCCGTTGCCTTCCAACGACTAGTTTTTTGAACGTTTGAACTACGATAATCGATTATCTTAGTGAGATAATCGATTATCTTGCTGAAAAATCAGATTTTAGTGTTTAAACATGAGCAACGGATACAAGAGTTTTTGGGGCTATAAATACACCCCAAAAACTCTCATTTGAACACACAACATCTGATATAAACATACATAAGCTCTCAAACATTTCCAATATCATATTTGATCATTTTTATCATATTTTGAAAGCCAAGTTCTTGAATTTATTGTTGTGTTTTTGAGCGTACTTGTTTACTCATATCCACTCTATTAAGAGAGTCTTGTTCAAGTGAGTAGTAAGTGTTTTTATACACTTGTTGTAAGAAGAAATAAAATATTTCTTCTTGTGAAGTCTTGGGGTGAGGTATCCTCGAGCAAGGTTGTTTGAGACTTGTGAGATTCAAGTTCTCAAGTTGTAACGGTTTGTTAGGTACCCGGAAACTTAACAGAAGTCTTGGAGTTCGGTATCTTCAAGCAAGTATAACGGTTTGTTAGGCACCCGCAAGCTTAACGGAGATAGTTGAACCTTGAGATTATATCTCAAGAGACTGGACTTAGCCACGGGTTGTGGTGAACCAGTATAAATTTGGTGCACTCTCTCCTTACTCTTTTAAATTCCGCATTTGAGTTACTTTTTACTGCGAATTTTTATAATACGCTATTCACCCCCCCCCCCCCTCTAGCGTTAAGCACTTATTCTAACAATTGGTATCAGAGCCTAACTCTCTTTAAGACTTAACAGTTTGAGAGAATATTTCTATGGCTTCTATTAGTAGTGCTTGTGCAGGAATAGGTGAAGGATTTTGCACCTTTTTGCCTCCAATATTTGATGGAAGCAATTACACATATTGGAAAGATAGGATGAGAATCTTCATCCAATCTAACAACTTTCGTCTATGGCAAATCATCAAGTATGGTGAACAAATGACGACACAAGTTGGGAAAGCCATGGTAAGTGAATATAACACCAAGGCAATCAATATGTTGTATAGCTCTTTGAATCAGGAGGACTATAGGAAAATTTCCCACTGAAAAACTGTTAAAGAGATGTGGGATGAGCTTGAGGACAAATACGAAAATACACCTCAAGAAGTGGACAGCTCGTGTGATGAACCAAATGCACGATGCCTCATGGCCGACGAAGAAAAAGAGGTAAGTACTTCTAACTCTTACTCTTTTGAAGAATTACAAATAGCTTTTAAAGAATTATTTTATGAATTGAAAAAGACTTCTAAAATCGCCAACGAGGCCACGGCCAAAACAAAGTTTTTGGAAGAAGAAAATAATTTTTTGAAAAATGACAATCTTGATCTTAGAAATAAGATTAAAGCGATAAATGAATCTTCTTCAATTGATAAAGGTTCTATTTGTTTATCTTGTGATTCTTTGAAATTAGAAAACGTAGAACTTAGAAACACACTGGAAAAACGTAGTATAGATGCTCCTAAAATTGTTGAAGGGATCAAGAAGAAAAAGCCTAAGAAAAATAGAAGGCGTAAAAAGAATAAAAATCAAGCTAGAAATCATGATACACCACCTAGAAATAATTCTAGGAATTTTCCAAGTGAGCCTAAAAATAATGCTTTTAGGCAACCTAGAAATGATTCTAGGAGTGAGTCTAGAATTAACCACTTTAGACCACCTAGAAATGGTACTAGGTTTTTTGATAATAAGTCTAGAATTAATAATTTTAGACCACCTAGAAACAATTCTAGGAATTGCGCTAATGAGCCTAGAATAAATCATTTTAGGCCACCTAGAAATGATTCTAGGATTTTTGTTGATAAGTCTAGAATGAATTATACTAGACCACCTAGAAATGACTCTAGGAAATTCAACACGTCTAGGAATGACTTTAGATCACCTAGAACGCATTTGGCGCAACCTAGGCATAGGCACAACCCGAACGTAGTATGTCACTACTGCAACCGGGTAGGACACATAGCACCCATATGTTTTGCGAAACATAGGGATTTATCTTCCAGCTATGATTATTATTTGCCTAACCCCCAAGGACCCAAAATGGTTTGGGTACCAAAAACCTATCCTTAGGTATTTTTGCAGGTGTGCTTGAAGGCTACAATATTGTAGTAGATGCATCAAGTACGACACCTCATTGCATCAAGAGGGAATTTCGGTTAGTTATCCTTTTTTTTTTTGATAAAACCCGAATTGATGATATGTGCCAGCAACCGATATTAACATATTTATTGTTAATTTGGTTCTTATATTGTTGAAATTTTTGATGTGCTTAATCGTAATAGTTGATATGTGTTAACAATTGAGATATCCTTGTTAACAATTAATATCAATTATCTTTGATTGATTCATATGTTGAAAATTTGTTGTTAAAAAACAATTGGTATCAATTATTAAATGATTGATCCATGTTTTGATAATTATTTTTAGTATCAATTATTTTTATTAATTCATGTTTTGATAATCTTTTAAAATAACAATTGGCATCAATTATTTTTTTTAAATAATGATTGATCCTTGTTAGTTATTTTTTGATAAGAATCTAATTGTTGATAAGTGTTAACAATTAGTATCTTTTTGATAAAAATAACCTTTGAAATGTTTGTGCAACAATTGATAACAGTTGGTATGTATTAACTGTTAGCTTGCTTCTAATAAAAACATTTCATTTATGATTTGATAATTGTGGTTTAAATAACTGTTGGCATATACTAGAAAAATAAATAATTTTTTTGGTGTGTATTAACTGTTAGCATATTTTTGTCAAAAACTTTTCACTCATGTTTTTTTTATGAATGCTACTTTTGGTTTGAAAAATAATTGATATATTCCTAAAATAATTGATTCATGTTTTTAACAGTTGATAAAAGTATTTCTGTTAAAATTTACTCTTGATGAATATATCTTTTGGTTTGAAAAATAGTTGGTATATTTTTCAAAATTGATTCATGTTTCTAATAAACTATTTTGTTGTATATTAACAGTTGACATATTTTAGTAATATGTTTTACTAAAAACATCAATTATATCACTGTTAATAAAATAATATTTGATATATTTGTTATGTTTTTCCAACAAACGGTTTTACCATTGTTTTTATAACAATTGGCATATTTTGAAAAATATCAAATTGATATGTTTTGTTTTTCAAACAATTGGTATATTTTGAAATATCTATTGATATGTTTTGTTGGCATGTCTTGATAAATTTCTAGCAATCTTCATATTGCATACTCCTCAATGTCCTTCCTATTTCTACATTCAAGAAATGTCGAAAAAGGAAGTAGCCTTAATATACTCTCTTCTTGCTAAATGCCAATAGAAGAAGTGTTTAGGCGATATGTTTCAAATAAGAGGGAATGTCTTTACATTCTAGTTTTGCCTTATTTGAGGGGAAATTTTTCATCAAAGAAAAATAGATTGCATGAATTTTATTGATGATATTATATCTGTTGTATTTCAAAAATAATTTTATATTGATGATATTATTTTTGAAAATGAATTTTATATTGATTTATGCTGATGCTACTATTTTTGTATTTCAAAAATAATTTATTTTGATAATATTATTTTTGTGTTTCAAAATAAATTTATATAGATGATATTATTTTGATGATATTATTTTTCAAAATAAATTTTATGCTGATAACTCTTATGTTATTAATATTATTTTGCATTCCAAAATTTTTGTTGATATTTCAAAAATATTTTTATAGCGATGATATTTGTTTTTGAGCAACTAATGTATCTATATGCAAGGAGTTTCTGAAACTCATTACTAGCAAAATTAAGATGTCAATGATGGACGAGCTTAAATTTCATCTTGGAGCTGCAAGTTAAGCAAATGAAAGAAGGAACTTTCATTTGTCAAACTAAATATTGCAAGGAGTTGCTGTATCAATTTGAAAAGAGCAATGCCAAAGCAAATGGCCACTCCAATGAGCATGCCAGACCATCTTGACAAAGATAAGAAAGGTAAGGAGGTTGACACCAAGATATACCGAGGTATGATCGTTCCCTACTTTACCTTACTGCTAGTAGACTTGATATAATATTTAGCGTTTGTTGATATGCTAGATATAGATCATGTCCAAAGAAGTCACGTCTTAATGCGGTTAAACGGAAAATGAAGTACATTATTAGGATTTTTGAATGTGGGATTTTGGTATCCCAAAGATTCTTCATGCCAATTAATTGGCTATTCCGATTCTAATTTTGCTAGATGCAAATTAGACCGCAAGAGCACAATTGGCACTTGCCATTTGCTCGGTAACTCCTTAGTTTCTTGAATTAGCAAGAAACATGTTAGTGTCGCTTTGTCCACAACCGAGGCCGAATATATTGCCGCGGGGAGTTGTTGTGCACAACAACTTTTGGATTATGGTCTTAGTCTTGATCACGTCCCTCTTCGATGTGATAATACTAGTGCCATAAGCTTGACGAACAATCCAATTCTTCATTCAAGAACAAAGCATATTGAAATTAGGCACCATTTTCTAAGAGATCACGTTCTTAAAGGTGATGTCCAAATTGAGTTTGTTTCAATTGGCCGACATCTTCACAAAACCTTTAGATAAAGAGTCCCTCTTCCGTATTCGAAATGAACTCAGAATTCTTGACTCTACGTTGATCTAAATGCATACATTTTAGGTTGCACTTATTTTTGAAGATTACTGACTTAAGCGTCGGAGACGCGTATTTTCTTTTTGCAGGTATCACCCTATGAGACAGGGGGAACCAAGAGGAAGTTTTCCTTTTAAATTCAAGTCAATATTTATTTTGGATTGTGAATTCTTTTCTTGGAAATAGCATACTTGTTTTGATAAAATTATTTTCATAAAATTATGATATATATTTTTATCAAATATATGGTTTATTCTTATGTTTTCAAATGAATTTCATAAGATGAAAATTATTTTCCAATATTTTCTGTTTAAACGATTTTCAAAGTCGTCGAAGTTAATCGACTAACTAGAAGTTATTCGAATAACTTGATTATCCAGAAAATCAAGCTATTTCTCCAGATATTCGATTAACCAGAAGTTATTCGAGTATATCTGTTTCCAGATATTCGACTATCCCAGAAGATGTTCGAATATGGCTCCCAGATAGTCGACTATCACATAAGATATTTGACTATCCACGATCAAATTTCAAAAATCTGACCGTTTTATAGCCGTTCCAATCAGTCCAAAAATCTGATTTTTACCATTCAATGCTATGTTTTCTTGAACTCTATAAATAGGAATAGTATGTACTCTTTGTTTCACACCAAAATTATTCTTGTTCAAGAATTCCCTTCAAAAATTCTATTCCAAATTTCTTCCAATAGTTCTTCTTGCAAACTTCAATAGAAGTTCTAAGCGTTCTCGTGCAGGAAAGAACATCCCTTCTTCTTCCAATACCCCTCCATCTATTTTAGGCTATGATGATGGATCGGTTCTTTGGTTCGAACATGAAATCGAACTACAAAGATTTGTTCAAAAGTTTGAGAACCGGGATATTCTTCCACCTCGATTCATAACCGCAAGATATCTAGCGGATTCTAATCATTCCAATATACTTCTAAAAAGTTCAATCATTGACTTTGTTTATTTGAAGTATGATTTCATTCATCCTCTTTTGATTCAAGCTTTCTATTCGAATCTTAAGAAAGATGAAGATGGTGTTCTCTCTACCAAAGTTAATGGTATTCCTATTCTTCTAAGTGAAGAAAATATTCAAGCCCTGACAAACCTTCCTCGTGAATGGCGAAGACATCGATCAATATACCGGTGCCGAAGGAATACTCTATGTTGAACAAGTCCTTTTCAACCTTATTGGAATTGGACAATTTGATTTTACTCAAGAGCAAAAGAGAGCTCCCATTAGAGGAATTTTTCTAGAATTTCGTTTGATTCTATATGTTGTCACTCGGATTCTCAAACCGAGAAAAAGCAATCACACGACAATTGGCCGTGAAGATGCAAAAAAAATTATGCATGCTATTATTTCCAAAGCACGCATAAATTGGTGTAAATTTGTTCTTACACATATGTTTGATTCAATAGGAAGTGACAAACCTCTTCCTTATGTATTACTTATAATGCATCTTCTTGAAGCATCTCAAATCAACACCAATGTTGGTATCAAGAAAACTCGTACCAAATATTGGGAAATTCAAGAGACCTCTTTTCATGGCCATGATCAACCACATGATCAAATTCCGAATCCTCCTCCTCCAATTCAAGCTCGTCGTCCTTATGCTCAACTGGATGTGTCTCAAGCCATCTTGGATCAACTTGCCTCTCTATCGACTTCAATTAATAGAATCGATAGTAATGTGTCTCGCACGGAAAGAAATGTGCGTAGGCTTAGTGACGAAATCCACGGATATTTTGACCGTGTCAATTATTCGTATTCTCACGTCTATTCCGCAAGTACTTCTAGCGATGATTTCGACGATGATGAAAGTTCTTGAATTGTATTTTCGTTATTTGAATTGTATTTTTTCTTTGAAATATGTTTTCAATTACTCTTATTGTAATTTTCCTTCTTCATTAATGAAATTATCTTTTTGTTAATGTCAAAAGGGGGAAGATTAAGGGTATATGCATATTTATTCTTGTTTATCTTTTTCATACATTTGGGGGAAAGATAAGGGTATATGCATATTTTATTGAAAGGGGGAAGATAACTTGTATATGCATATTTATGCAATTTGATAACTATTGCATAATTGAGGGGAAACTCAATAATAACTTGTCTTATATTTGGCATAGTGTTTATAAAGGGTATATGCATATTCCCATATAGGTTTGCCATTATCAAAAAGGAGGAAATTGTTGGAACATATATATATGTTCATAATTATATGTTTTGATAAATGACAAACCGATTTAGATGGAAAATAATATATGCCAAATAAATGTGAGTTATTATTGAAAATACACTTTGATTTATATTTTAACAAAAGTGTATTTATTTTGTATTTATCTTGTAGATATGCAAAAGCATACAAGGAGGAAGATAAAGCCTTGATATGCGAAGTTGATATGCGAATGCGCAAAGGGGAAGATTTGCTTTGCGACATTATGTGAGCGGACAAGAATTAGAGTCCAAGAAGTTCAAGACAAGATCAAGAGAAGATATGAAGCAATGAAATATGATTTGATAAATGACAAACCGATTTAGATGGAAAATAATATATGCCAAATAAATATATGCAAAAGCATACAAGGAGGAAGATAAAGCCTTGATATGCGAAGTTGATATGCGAATGCGCAAAGGGGAAGATTTGCTTTGCGACATTATGTGAGCGGACAAGAATTGGAGTCCAAGAAGTTCAAGACAAGATCAAGAGAAGATATGAAGCAATGAAAATAAATGAAGACCTTTTGTTGAGTCTTATTTATATTGTCTTTATTGTGATCTTGATCCAAATTTAAGTTTGAGTCTTGGCTTCTCTCATAAAATGATTTTACAGATGCACATTATTTTACAATATATGCATACAAATGATTTTATGCATATCATAATTGATTTTACAATATATGCATATCACAAATGATTTTACAATATATGCATATCAAAAATGATTTTACAATATATGCATATCATAAATATATATAATATACTTCAAACAAAACGATTTTAACATTTTCATTTTAACCAAAATGGTTTTTGAAGTAAGTTTTTGATTCTAGTATACTGTGGTATACTTAGTGTATATCAATGGTATATTCTGGTATATTCCAGCTTTGTTTTAAACTGGATCTTTACGCAAGCTTAGATAATCGATTAACCAAAGTAGATAATCGATTATCTTATTAAGATAATCGATTATCGCTTTTAGTTAATCGATTATCTCATATCCGTTGCGTTCCAACGACTAGTTTTTTTAACGTTTGAACTACGATAATCGATTATCTTAGTGAGATAATCGATTATCTTGCTGAAAAATCAGATTTTAGTGTTTAAACATGAGCAACGGATACAAGAGTTTTTGGGGCTATAAATACACCCCAAAAACTCTCATTTGAACACACAACATCTGATATAAACATACATAAGCTCTCAAACATTTCCAATATCATATTTGATCATTTTTATCATATTTTGAAAGCCAAGTTCTTGAACTTATTGTTGTGTTCTTGAGCGTACTTGTTTACTCATATCCACTCTATTAAGAGAGTCTTGTTCAAGTGAGTAGTAAGTGTTTTTATACACTTGTTGTAAGAAGAAATATTTTATTTCTTCTTGTGAAGTCTTGGGGTGAGGTATCCTCGAGCAAGGTTGTTTGAGACTTGTGAGATTCAAGTTCTCAAGTTGTAACGGTTTGTTAGGTACCCGAAAACTTAACAGAAGTCTTGGAGTTCGGTATCTTCAAGCAAGTGTAATGGTTTGTTAGGCACCCGCAAGCTTAACGGAGATAGTTGAACCTTGAGATTATATCTCAAGAGACTGGACTTAGCCACGGGTTGTGGTGAACCAGTATAAATTTGGTGCACTCTCTCCTTACTCTTTTAAATTCCGCATTTGAGTTACTTTTTACTGCGAATTTTTATAATACGCTATTCACCCCCCCCCCCCCTCTAGCGTTAAGCACTTATTCTAACATCTAGTGTCCATTCATGAACTAGGAAGTCACATACCGCTTCTTCAGCCAAGCAGCAGCACAGACCGATGATAGATCGGCTACGCCTTCAGAGGCTTTGCGGAGGTTGGATAGGTTTCACCAAGCTCTTCACTACCACTTACAGCAGTGCATCTTTTGAGGATCCCCAGGATTATTAAGACAGCTGTCATAAGGTTTCTCAGGAACATAGAGATAGTGGAGACCAATAGGGCCAACTTTGCTACTTTCTGCTTGTCTGGATCCACCAAGACTTGGTAGAGAGATTATTGTTTGGATAGACCAGCCGGATCGCCATCTTTGACTTGGGAGAAGTTTACTCAGCTATTTCTGTAGAAGTTTCTCCCTATCAGTCAGAGAGAGATCTACCCGAGATAGTTTTAGCATCTCCAATAGAGTTCTATGATTATTACTCAGCACGAGACCAGGTTTAATGATTTGACCTGTCATGCTCTTCTTACACTTCCCATTGTGAGAGAGAGAGAGAGTGAGGAGATTTATTGAGGGACTTGTTCAGCATGTTCAGACAGCTAGAGATGGAGGTAAAGGTATTAGAGGTGGAGGTACAAGTACAAGTACTATTTTGGTTTGTAGTAGAGATCTTTTGATTTATTTGACCTAGAAGGGTGCCCAATTCAGATGGTCAGATGAGTGTGACACAAACTTTTAGAAGCTCAAGACAACTTTGACTATGACACCAGTTTTGGCTTTGCCCATAAGTTTAGGGCCTTACACAGTTTATTATGATGCATCTCGTATTGGACTTGGTGTGGCATTGATGGAGAATGGCAAAGTCATTGCCTATGCTTAACGGTAGTAGAAGATTCATAAGAAGAACTATTCGGTTCATGATTTGGAGCTAGCAGCCATTGTTCACGCGTTGAAGATTTGGATGCATTATCTGTATGGCGTGGCATGTGAGGTGTTCACGGATCACAAGAGTTTGTAATACTTATTCAAGCAGAATGAGCTAAATTTGAGGCAGAGAATGTGGTTGGAGCTGTTAAAAGACTATGATATCACCATCTTATATCATCTGGAAAATGCCAATATGGTGGCCAATGCTTCGAGTAGGAAGTCATCAAGTATGGGCAGTATTATGTATATTCCGGTTGGTGAGAGACTTCTTGCTTTGGATGTCTAGGCTTTGGCCAATCAGTTTGTGAGGTTGGATGTTTCTGAGCCCAGCCATATATTAGCTTGCACAATTGCGTGCTCTTCTTTATTGGAGCGTAACCAAGATCGACAGTATAATGATCCTCATTTATGTGTTCTTAGAGACACAAGGCAACACGGAGATGCCAAGCAAGTCGCGCTAGGATATCATGGAGTTTTGAGTATGCGGGGTCCAATTTGTGTGCCAAATATGGATGGACTTCGAGAGTTGATTCTAGAGGAGGCCCATAATTCCCGATACTCTATTCATCCGAGCGCCGCCAAAATGTATCAGGATCTGCGGCAACATTATTGGTGGAGGAGAATGAAGAAGTACATTGTTGCCTATCTGGATTGGTATTTGAATTGCTAGCAGGTTAAGTACGAGCATTAGAAGCCTGGTGGTTTGTTCCAGAAGATTGAGATTCCTGAGTAGAAGTGTGAGCATATCACTATGGACTTCGTCGTTGGACTCCCATGGACTCAGAGGAAGTTCGATGCTGTGTGGGTTGTTGTTGAGAGGCTGACCAAGTCAGCGTATTTCATTCGTGTAGCAGTCTCCTCTTCTTATGAGAGGTTAGCTGAGATCTATATCGGGGAGATTGTTCATCTTCATGGTGTGTCCGTGTCCATCATCTCAGACTGAGGTACATAGACATTTCTGGAGAGCACTTCAGCCAGAATTGGGCACGCGGGTTGAGTTGAACACTGCATTTCATCCTCATATGGATGGGCAGTCTAAGCAAACTACTTAGATTTTGGAAGATATGCTCCAAGCTTGTGTCAATGATTTCGGAGGGTCGTGGGATCAGTTCTTGCCTTTAGCAAAGTTTCGCTACAACAACAGCTACCAATCGACATCCGGATGGATCTTTATGAGGATTTTTATGGTAGGCGGTGTCGGTCACCGGTTGGATGGTTCGAGCTGAGAGAGGCTAGGTTGTTGGGTACAGATGTAGTACAGGATGGCTTGGACAAGGTCAAAATCATTCGTGATAGGCTTTGTACGGCCCAGTCCAGACAAACGAGTTATGAAGATTGTAAGGTTCGAGATTTAGAATTCATGGTCGGTTCGAGCGGGTAAATCTTCGGGTGTCACCTATGAAGGGCTTGAAGAGATTTGGGAAGAAGGCCAAGCTTAGCCGTAGGTTAATTGGCCCATTTGAGATTTTTTATCGAGTGAGAGAGTGGCTTACAGACTTGCATTACCACCGACCTTATCAGTTGTGTACCTAGTGTTTCATGTGTCCATGCTTCAGAAATATCACGGCGATCCATCCACGTGTTAGACTTCAGCACTGTCCAGTTAGGAAAGTATTTGTTGTATGAGGACGAGTCAGTAGCTATTCTAGACCGGCAGGTTCAGCAGTTGAGATCAAAGAGTTTCTTGTCTGTTTATATTCAGTAGAGAGGTCATCATGCTGAGGCATTGACCTTGGAGTCCGAGTCCGATATGCAGAGTTGTTATGCCCATCTTTTCCCCGACTCGGGCACTTCCGTCTTGTGTTCGTTCGTGGACAAACAATTTTTTTAAAGGTGGAGGATGTGATGACCCAAAAAGTCATCACTTGTGTTCAGAAACAAAGCTAGTGTTCCGAGGCCTAAAAACCTCCTTTTTACCTCACCTCGATTTACGTGTGCAGTTTAGGCGTGTAGACGGAAATCCATTTATATGAAAAATTATAGAAAATAATGAATTTTTCC
Organism: Nicotiana benthamiana; assembly: GCA_034376525.1. Classification (NCBI taxonomy): domain Eukaryota; kingdom Viridiplantae; phylum Streptophyta; class Magnoliopsida; order Solanales; family Solanaceae; genus Nicotiana; species Nicotiana benthamiana. The sequence goes on along the minus strand of CM067324.1, from coordinate 72,235,877 downwards.
TTTAAAATAAATTTAAGTTGAGTTCGATCAACATTTTGAGCAAACGGACCCGGATCAGTGTTCCGACGACCAAGAATTGAATTCCGAGGTTCAAACTCGAGAAATAAATTTTTAAAGAAAATTATTTTTAAAAAAATATATGAGTTTTTGAATATGAAATGTATTTGAAATTTGATGATATTGGGCCCCTATCTTGGTTTCGGAGCTCAGTACAGGTCTTATATGCGATATAAGATGAGTATGTGAAATTTGGTAAAAACAGACTGAAAATGACGTGAATATGACGTTATTTGAGAAAATTTTGGAACTTTTGATGTTCTTAAGTAATTTCATGATTTTGATGCTAAGTTCATAATTGTTGATATTATTTTGGTTATTTTAGTGCATGAGCAAGTCCGTATGAAGTTTTTAGGTTGGTGTACATGTTTGGATAGGAACCCCCAAGAGCTCGGGTGAGTTTTGGATAAGCCACGAGGTGGAATTTGGACTTGGGAAAATTGCAGGTTTTCAGCTGGCATGATCAGGTCGGCAAGCTTTGCAAATGCGAATCCTGGCTTGCAAATGGAAAGCCTGGCTCACAAATGCGACAAATTCTCGCAAATGCCAAAAGTGGACCTAGGCAGCCTTAGTCGCAAATGCGAGTGTTTTCTCGCAAATGCTATTTGGCATTTGCGAATGGTCTCTCGCAAATGCGAAGAAGACTGGAAAGCTGATTAGGTCACAAATACGACATTTGCTTTGCAAATGCGAAAGTCCCAATTTTCTGAGGGGTTTGCAATTGCGAACCCTGGTCGCAATTACGTTATTAGAGACCTGTAAATTTACACTCAGAGGCATTTTTAACTAGTTTTCATATTTTTTCAAAACCAAGAAACTCTAGGGCAATTTTTCAAAGGCAATTTCTTCTTCAAATTGATTGCAAGTTATTTCTAACTCGTTTTCTTCTATCTTTAACATCTTTTCACATAATTTCAACTCAAAATCAAATGATTTCATGGGGGGAAATTGGATGTTTTGGTAGAACCTAGGGTTTTCGAATTTTGGGGTTTTGACCTCTATTTGAGATCCAATTTCAAAATAAATTATATATTTGAGTTCGTGAGTGAATGGGTAGTCGGGTTTTAGTTCGAACCTCGGGGGTTGACTATGTAGGCCCGGGGTCGATTTTTGACTTTTTGGGAAAAACTTTAGAAAACTTATTTCCATGAATTATAATTGATTCATTTAGAACTTATTGATATAATTAAGTAACTTGTGGCTAGATATGAGCGAATTAGTGGTGGAATCTAGAGGTAAAGCGATAGTTGAGACTTGAACTATGTTCGAGACATCAAGGTAAGTGTTTGATCTAACCTTAACTTGAGGGATTGAGAGTTGTGTCCTATTTGCTATGTGTTATTGGCTGAGTATGACGTATAGGCATGACGATGAGTATCTATATATTGTGTGTCAAGCATGCTTGTGGGTTTTATATGATGATTATTATGACTATGTTTGTATTGTTCATGCCTTTTGTGATGATTTCCATTGTTGAGTAAAGAATGTGGAAGTAATAGTAATATTAAATATTGAGGTGCGTTGGCTGAAGTTGTATAATGAATTGTGAAATTATAATTGTCAATTGAATCTTATAGAGCATTGGCTCAAGTTGTGAAGTAAAAGTAAAAAAGAGAAGAGAATTATTATATTGTCTCCCTTGCCACGATGTTGTTTGCTTTTAATACTATCTCCCTTGCCGGGATGTTGATACTTTTGATATTGTTCCCTTGCCAGGATTTGATTGTTGAACTATTGTTCCCTTGTCGGTATCTTATTACAAATTTTATTTATTTCCTTTCCCTAATTACTTTGTGATTGTTGCTTGGGTGAAGAAGAGTGTAAAGCACAAAGGGTGATGTCGGTAAGAGAGCGTTAAAGCACGAAGGATATTGACGTACCGTACAATGTATCATTCTGTGCCTTTATATGAGTGATAATGCATGAATCATTATTCCGTGTCATAATTCTGTGAGGTAAAGCACGAAAGGTGATGGCGTTCCATTTATATTGATTTTATGGTGATGACGAGAGTAAAAGCACGAGAGATGATGCCATGCACTTGTCCCTAATTTTCCTGATTCTTGCTGATAATTGAGTTATGGTATCCTTTACGTTTATTTACTGATTTTCTATTGTTACTTGACTTTATTGTGATGTTATTAATTCCCTTGCCCTAATTTCTTTGTGATTGTTGCTTGGGTGAGTAAGACTGTAAAGCACGAAGGTGATACCGTGTATTGTTTTGGTGAGAAAGTGTTAAAGCATGAAGGGTGATGCCGTGTATTATTTTGGTGAGAGAGTGTTAAAGCACGAAGAATGATTCCTTGCACTTGTCTTTGATTTCCTGAGTTTTATTGATAACTTAGTTATATTTTCTTTACATTTAATTGTTCATTTCCTGTTGATACTTGTTGTACACCGCAGCATGATCCCTCCTTTCTATTTTCAATTGAATTGTAGCGATCCTCATATTTATTTATTGTTCTTTTGTTATTATTCGATGTCCCCGCAACTTGTTTCCCCCTCCCATCCTTAACTGTATATTTCTGCTTTTATTTGTTGTTGTATACGATTTAACCGCAAATGTGTTATTTGATAGTCTGGTCCTAGCTTCGTAACTACTTCGTCGAGGTTAGGCTAGGCACTTGCCAACACATGGGGTCGGTTGTGCTGATACTACACACTACACTGTGTGCAGATCTTGGCGCAGTAGCTTTTGGACCTTAGCTTGGGTGGTTTCCTTCAACCCATACGGAGATCCAAGGTAGTACTGCAGATGTCTGCAGGCCCTTGCGTCTCCCTCTATACTTTCTTCCTGTTTCATTTATGTAATTCAGAAACAGCGTTGCATTTATTTTTACGGACCTTGGTTGTCATATTCCTAGACCATCTGTGAAGTTGTGATTACCAGTTTTGTATAGTCTTTGTTTAAGAAGTCGTATTAGATATATTTAAATGGTTTTATTGTTTCTTCTGTTTGTTTAAATTCCGCTATTTATAAGCTATTGTTTTATAGTTGTTAAAGGATTAAAATAGAAAAAAAGTAATTTGTTCAAACAATTGGCTTGCCTAGCTTTTATTAATAGGCGCCATCATAACTTTCGAAAGTGGGAAATCCAGATCGTGCCAGCCGCTCTCTTATTCCTCTTTCTCTTAATCTCTGGATCCATTACTAAAGTCTATGGTGTGTCAATAGACACTCACTCTTTTCTTGGGGTCTGGGGAAGGAGGGAGAAGCAACCTACCAAATGTATAACACTTGCAGTCATATTACTTGCACTATAATAGCACCTCAGAAACAGCAGTATTAGAAGTACAGAAAATGAACAAAAGAAGATTCATCAGTCTAAAAAATAAAAATGTAGCCTTGAATTAAATTTTTTTATGTAAAAGAAGTGGGGATTCACTACAAGAAACTGAAACCAAGTTTATACAGTGAAATAGGCCACTACAAAACAACTACATCAATTTTCTCCCTTTCTATTACACAAATTGAACAATAAACTACAATTGCCAAGATGAGAATTTCTTGTTAAAAAAAACAACAATTAAAGCAAAATTACAAAACCCCCATACAAAAATTTGTGTTAGGGAGCACTTTATTTTCAAGCATGTACAAGTGCCAACCCAACTTCCTTGCTAAATGTAATTTAACTAATTTACTTCCCCTGGTTATAACCTTTACAGTTACAAAAAATCAAAAAATTCTCCAAACCCCATTTACTTATATTTCTCCAGTTTCTGCAGCCAGTTTATCCTTTACAGCCTTCTTTAAAGCAAAAGACGCGTCTCGGATTGATGTTTCGTATGTAGCTTAGCTTGTTTTTGGGACCAGTAACCATGAGCAATGAGGACCCTATCAAGGAGTTCCTGAGGCACAGGCACACCTCTCCTTTGTTGAGGAGATATTCTTGCTGTGTGCACCAGTGTTTTCCATTTGTCCTGAAGAATCGTGAACACGAACTATCACGTGATTATTAAACATAAGGAACAAACTTACTTCTCAAAATGAAAATTGCACGACCAATCAAGCCAGCTCGATCAAGCCCGAGCTTTGACCAAGCAAAGCGGAGTCACATCAAGGTTTGACTGAAACCAAGTGGACCAAGCCCCAAACTCCCCACAATTCACATTTTTAAACGTGGAAAAAATTAACTAGCTAAGTGAGAAAAGAAGCCTAAGATAGAATGACCCAGTGAAATCCCACTAGTGGGGTCTGGGAGGTAGTGTATATGCAAATTTTACCCCTACCCCGAAGAGGTAGAGAGTCTGAGTTAGAAACTGGTGGGAAAATATTAATAGTAGTCGAGATGCAAGAGAACTGCGGTTTTGTACCTTTAAATCGACATAGGTTCTGTGTTTGGCATTATCAAAAGCTCGCATTTTGACATCACGCCACCTAAAAAGTTAATTACATAAAGAGGACACAAGGTTATTAAAGTCAGCATTTCCATAGAGCTATTCAGATGATAACAACTTAAGCAAGTATAACTCATTTATGCTGCTTTGTGCTCTACACAGTTCAGAGATGTGGTTTTAATAAGTATACCTTCCAGTTCCAAGCTTCTCAACAGCTTGAACAAGTGCTTCCACTTCAAAAACAGAAAACGGTCTGCGGATTCGACGTTGTACGCTATCAGATCGCTTGGGCTTTCGCATTCGAACTGCAGCCAAAGCTTCTGCATTCACTGCAGCAACCGGAACCAATGCTCTTGAATCTGCAGCATCTTTCTCCAGTGAGGCATCAGGAGGGGATGGAGCTGAATCATGATCGCTTTCAACGAAGTTATTCAGATTTGTTTCCGGATGATCTGAGAATGCATTATATGTCCCCTGTCGTATGCCATTACAAATCACAGTAGGCGTAGGCGGGCCCCTGCTACGAAGCATAGGACAAGATAATCAACACTTTTGATTCTAGACAGTTTTAGCAAGACTCTGTTTCCAACACCAACTACGCCTCAGTCCCAAACCCAACAGAGTTGAGGTCGGCGATATGAATCCTCACTTCTTTCTTTAAGCTAAACTCAGAACATCATCATGCCAAAAAAAATAGTAGTGGAGAAAGAAGTTAAAATATATATAGATAATAGTAATAATAATGAATAAATAAATAATAGTAATAGAATTCAAAGTTCTCTAACAAATTTAACCGTGTTTCCAACTTGGATTAAAAATTAAAGACTCCATAATAACCACCTAGCAGTTTCCACAAAAACAACAGCAGATATAGAAAGCAGTTGGAGATTTTAACTACATATACGGCATGTATGCATTTGCAAACTGAACGCGGCACCAGCCTCATAGAATCACAATCTTACAGCTAATTGAATACCAAATTAAACTGGTAAAAGACCGAAACTTAAGACCACAAGGTAACTAATGCCAATTGGAGCTCATTGAGCATATGATATACCTTGTTAGTGATTGAGGTGTGTCACAAGGAAGTACACGAGAATGGCTTTCTGGACCTAGAGCTGAGGAAGCTCGAGAGGGCTTAGGCTCCAGAGTAAAACCCAAAGCATCAAGTTTGTCATCATGTGAAATTCCAGCCTGCAATAAGGTCTTGTTGTCATCTCTAACCTTCTTACCCTGAAAAACTACACCAATGTGCAGCCCACCGCCAAGTATTGCAGTCACTGCTTCCATTACAGTCCTCTGCGGAAGAGTATTAGAAGATAAAGAGTGAATTTCTGTGTTGGAATCTGGAAAAAACCAAGACTGCCGCAATACAGAAAATAAAACCTTATTTAGGTGAATTAATGCTTGTACATGCCTTTAAAGAACCAACAGTCGCATTTTCTGGAATCTCAAAAAAAAGCTCAGGAACTCTAAAAGATTTGATCTTGAGCTTCACTGAGGAAAAGGCATCTTTGTACAATAAGAAATTCTACAAAATGAAAAATAGCTAGGAATACAAAAGAATCATTGTTTATTCCAAAGAAAGCTTCTCACCATGGGAATCACTAGATGTACGAGCGCCACTGGAGATTGATGTACCAACTGCTGCACGGGCTGTTAGAAAGTCGACATGAGAAATTAATGAATATGATTAATGTGCATGTCTATTAATGCAGGTAAGATTTCAGAAGAGAACAACAAACCTCCTGATGATACTAGACTATAACCGGCATCATCTCTATTTAAGTCTTTTGTTGGAGAACTACATATTCTATCACTACTCCCTCCATCAGAATCAGAAAACGAGTTACAATAATAAAGCTTTCTTTTCTTGAAAGGAAAATCCCTCTGAGACCTTCCGCTCATGTAGTCATTTTTCCTGCTGTACACATGCCTTGTTTCACTATCTGCAGAGATTCTCAATATGTCAAATCCCAACAAGTTAAAACTGAAGATCAGAACTAAAAATAAAGAATTAAAAAACACTCACCAGCATCTTCAAATTTAGGCTTTACGTCACTTAACTTCCTCATCCTAAACTTTCCTACACGTGGTTTTGGCCTGAAGGCCTTATTTCTGGTGCTCGGTTGAGCGTATCCACAATAATTTTCATCATCATCTTTGTTAGTTAACTTTACATCATTCTGGATCACCGGAAAGGACCCAAAAGGAACAGGGTCCGTAGAAAGAGATAATTTTACAGTATTGTCCGAAGCAACAAGATTTGTAGGTTTCCTATCCCAAAGATCAGGAAACTCTGAACCGAAAATCTTTGCATCATTTGACAGATCAATTTTCATTTTCCTTTTACTTTCAGCGCCTAATGTACAACTAGAAAAATCTCCACAGCCAGATGCCTCCTGCTCCGCCTTAGTAGAACAGTTCCCAGTTTCATTTTTGCTTTCACAATTTATGAATCGCTCTGCAGAATCCAACTTCTCCGAGCAACCAGAACTTGTAATTACAGATGCTTGTCCAGATAACATATCCTTCGATTTGCTTAAACAATGATTTACAACAGGAGCTTCTGAGACAATCGGAGAAATGAAGAACCCTCGCTCTCGAATACCTTCATTATAAAGATTTTCCTTTAAAGATGTATCTTCATCCTCTTTAACGGTGTTAGTAGAATTTGGAGTGCTTTCTCCTTCCAGTAGTAACTTCCCAGCTACGGTAGTCAACAAATCAAAAGCACACATTTCGTTGCCATCAGATTTCTTCCTAATATTGCCCCTTCCCTAAAAAGATTGACAGTGAGATAAGATTAGAATTAGTACATCAAGCCGAAATAGTGTAAGGCCAAATAATTTCATTGGAAAAGAGAGGTTACGTTACCCTAGCTGATCTGGTAGCTCGAGGGATAGGAGGGACCTGATAGCCATTAAATCCATAATCCAACCTCTTGTGCAACACCATATCTCAGAAACCATAGGACTAAGCATTCAAAAAATACAGCAGCCTTTGATCAACTTTACAGTATAAAACCTTATATCTATACATCACCGGTCAAGCGCGCCAAGTATTCCAACTAATCTAAAGAAGAAACCTGCCAGATCACAAATCATGAATCAAGACATTGAGGTAAAAGTATTGGAAGTTAAGCACAATGGAATAAAGAAAATCAGGGAACAAAAAAGGACACACAACAGAATGCATCAAAGCACAAAGAAAGTCGATCAATCTTAAACTTTTAATCATAACTACAACTAAAGGTAAATTTCAAGTGAAACCGTAAAATTTTAACTATGAGGGCTGAAAACATACAAGAAAAGTTCTGATCTTGATTTCATAATTTAAAAAAAGCTATTCCCTCCAATTTCGTGTTCAAGCTATTCCACGCATTAAATACACAAAGGAGAAGTAAGTTCTCAAAAAGGCACTGAGGTTGTTTAGATTGAAAGAATCATTGGATCAGAGCTACAAGAAAAACTTTCACCATCATTATGACAGAAAGAAATATGTTTAGATTGAAAGAGAAAAAGGCGTTAACGTACTTCCAACTCTTAAACCATTTCAGGTAGAGGAGGAAAAGAAGCCTGTTGGTTTTTAAATAAAAGAAAAAGAATAGAGGAGCAAAGAAGCCATTTTCTCATGAAGGTAAAGTTAATTATACAAATCTAAATGAAATTAAAGGGCCAAAACCCCTCACAGATAGCACCTCAAAAATCCCAACACACCATAACCCCAACACATAGATTGGAGGAACAATTAAGAAAAAAGAATTTAAAAAGTTTATATAAAAGAGAAAAACATTTGATCAACCAAACCAACCTAGGAAATCCAGAATTCATTTGAGAAAGATCAATAGATCTAATCTAAGACACACCCTTATTTTCACAGAAGAAACAGAAAGGGAAAAGGTTTAAGGTGAAGTATTCTTGAAATTTTACTCAGTGCACTCTCAAAAATTAACAATTCCTTTTACTTAAGATTTTCACCCAACCCATCAAAGGCTATGAACCAAAGATTGGAACTTTATGCAGATTATCCAACAACAACAACAATCCAGTATAATCTCACTTAGTGGGGTCTGGGGAGGTTACCCTACCCGGGGTAGAGAGGCTGTTTCCAAATAGACCTCCGGCATCCTTCTCTCCAAAAAATTCCCACCTTGCTCTTGCTCTTGGGGAGACTCGAACTCACAACCTCTCGGTTGGAAGTAGGTTTGCTTAACAACCCCTCTTGTCTTTTATGCAGATTATGCAATCAAAGAATAAATTAAAATAGATCACATCACCTTAAACCAACCAAACAAGAAACAAATGAATCACACAAACTTAAAACAACCATATTTTTCATCAAGAACTCACCATATTCTTACAAAATTTAAATGCAACAAATGAAAATGGCAGAAAAATTCAACAGCCAAACAGAAACAAAAATCTTGATAGCAAAATACCCAAAAAAAAAATCTGTAACATATATTACAGAAAATCCAGAATAATTCCCTTCATAATCCCACAATTTCCATGTCATAGTTATTCTTACAATGTTTAAATGCAAGAAATGAAAATGGCAGGAAAATTCAACAGCAAAACTGAAAAAGAAAATCATGAATTCAATAAATATCACATAATTATGAATTTTTTTTCCCACTTACTAAGTAAGCAAATATTGTGAAATGCAATTTTTTTCTTCAACCAATTAATTCTTTCATGGCCCAAAACCCCTCTGAAAACCACGTAAACATTGCCTAAAACCGCAGTTCTTTATACACTTTGATACCGGTGACCGGAACTATCGGTAAATACCGGTAAATACACTGGCAATCGCAGGTAACTGGTGAAAAAACTACCAAAAGACCGGTTCTTTGCAAATTGGTGGGCCCATATGAATTCTGCTTAGTTTGGAAGATGATGCCACGTGGACGGACAGACGGATCGGTTGGTTTTGGTTGGTCTATACGCGATCAAATATAATGTTGGGTGAGGGAATTTTCTTTTTAAAGCATTTTTTTGTCTTCTAAATTGTCCCTTCAAGTACAATCCGATAAAATTGGAACACAAAAACTTTTCATTTTATTTTCATATAAATTGTGGGGTTAGTTTTTTTTTCTTAAAATAATATATATATATTAATTATTTTAGATGCGCATCATATATAATTCATTTAAGCGGAAAGCATTCCTTATCACTATTTTATTTTTATTTTTTGAGTTCGAACTCAAAGTTTCTAATTAAGAGTAAATAGATTATTCTATCCCAACATATACTTTAACAACACTAATATAATCATATATGACCAAGAAAATAGTGAATTTAAACGAACTGATGATACAACGTAATTACGATTCAAATTTTAACTTTTTAAGTAATGAATTATCTTCCGGGAGACTTTGATTGCAATCATAGTTAAATAATTTCCTTAATCAAAGATCAATCTATTTAGATACTATAAAGAATATTCTTTTTTTTTCAGTTACTTTAATTAATTTTATGGCTTTTTGTGATTTATATTATCTAATTATTAAAATATCAAAAATTGACTTTTTTTTCTTTCTAAATTTTTTTTTTTTTTTAGCTTAACTGACAGTGTGTATTGATATCAAAAAATATACAATGAGTCCTAATGTAGTAGTATGGACTTCTACTACTCATTCCTTTCCTTGTAGTTACAATTGGTTCTTAACTAAGCATGTTATATACAAAGCAAACTAACATCTAATTCTCAACCAACTAAGGAAATGTATTGAGATTTTGTAAGTTATCCTTCCACTTCTTTCGATTCCTATTTCTTGTATGTAACAGCATTGTTACTTCCTTACAGCATTGATCTTCATCAAAGGTCTTGCTTTCAAATCTGATCAGATTCCTGTACCTCCATAGCAATGCAACAGTGGTCACAAATGCAGTTGCAGTGACCTCTTTCTTCCAGCTTTTGCTCTTTGCATTATTACAGATCCACTTCAGTTCATTCTCCCAGCATACTGTAGTTCTAGGATGTCCCAACCATATACAAATTCTCCTCCAAACTCTACTGGTAATGGCACATCCAAAGAACAAGTGTTTGAACTCTTCATCATATCCTTTGCAAAATGCACACAGAGTTGGTGTTTGAATGCCCATGATCTGCAGTCTCTCCATGGTAGGTAACTTCTGATGAGCAGCCAACCATACAGTAAATCTATGTCTTGGAAGTGCAGATGATACAAGCATTACATTCCTCCATAGAAACTTAGGAAATATAGGAAGAAGAGCAGTATAGAGTTTATGAATTTGGAACTTTCCAAACGTACAAACAGATTCAAGCCTGTTGAATAAACTGCCTTGCAACTGAATATTCTCCATCATGAGAGCTCTACTGGCCAATATCTTCTTGATGACCCAAGATGAGTTTGAAGGCAAAGCTACAGACTCAATGGACCTATGCTTGATGTAATAAGTATGCACCCACTTAACCCATAGGCAGTCCTTCTTCCTTGTCAAATCCCATAGCAATTTAGCTATGGCAGCTTTGTTCCACACTTCCATTCTCACAATATTAAGGCCACCAGTTGAGATAGGCTGACATACCTTATCCCAAGCTACAAGAGCTCTTCTGGATAAGGTTGCTTTGCCTGTCCATAGATAAGATCTGCAAACTGCCTCTATAGCCTTCAATACTTTCTTAGGAATAACAAACACCTGAGCCCAATAAGTCTGCATACCAAAGATCACAGCCTTAATTAGTTGAGTTCTACCAGCATATGATAAAAGCTTTGCAGACCAACAAGTAATTCTAGCTGTGATCTTTTCAATGAGAAGCAGGTAATGCTGTATGGATAGCTTCTTGGAATCCAGAGGAACTCCAAGGTATCTAAAAGGCAATTGCCCTTCAGTGAAGCCAAGAGCAGCAATAATCATCTCTTTAGTATCCTGAGGAATTCCTGCTAAATAAATAGCAGTCTTTCCTACATTTGCCTGAAGACCAGAAGCATTTGAGAACTTGAGGAAAGTGCTGTGCAAGATTTGAATAGACATCATATCTGCTCTACAGAACATTAATAAATCATCAGCAAAGCAGACATGAGAAATATTAAGCTTCCTGCATCTAGGGTGGAAGTTAAAGTTTCCATCCTTATGCAGTTGTTGTAGCAGTCTATTCAAGTACTCCATTGCTAGAACAAATAGATAAGGAGACATAGGATCTCCTTGCCTAATACCCCTCTTAGCATTGAATGGTTTAGTAAGGCCACCATTCATTACTAGAGAGTATGAGGTAGAAGAAACACAAGCCATAATCCAATCAGTAAATTTAGCAGGGAATCCCAAAGAAATGAGAATCTGCTTCAAGAATTCCCACTCCAAAGTATCATAAGCCTTCCTTAGATCCACTTTAAGAACACATCTAGGTGAAACCCATTTCCTAGAGTATCCTTTAAAGATTTCATGACTGAGAAGGATGTTATCCATGATGCTCCTGCCTTCTATAAAAGCAGACTGTGCAGGCCCAACCAAATCTCCAATTACTCTCTTCATTCTATTAGTTATAACTTTGGATATGATCTTATATAAAGTAGTACAAAAAGCAATAGGCCTGTAATCCTTCATTGTAGTAGGAGCTTTAACCTTAGGAACAAGAGCTATTGCAGTTGTATTGATCATATGTGGGACTTTACAGGTTTCAAAAAACTCCTTTGTAGCAGAAAGGACATCCTCTTGAACTATCTTCCAGTTCTTTGTAAAGAACTCAATGGGAAATCCATCAACTCCAGGAGCTTTATCCTTAGGCATCTCATTAACTGCTGCACTGATTTCCTCCATTGTAACTGGACAAATAAGAATTCTTTGTTGTTCAAGTGTTAGACATCTGCCACTTCTCATAATACTAGAATCCACACAGGGTAGTTCAATCACAGAATCTCCCATTAGAGATTGGAATACCTTCAAGAATTCCATTTCTACAGCAATAGGCTCAGTCAATTTGATACCTGTATCAGTATGAATAGAAGTAATATTGTTTTGCCCTGTCCTGATCCTCCATTGTGCATGAAAATACTTGGTGTTTGCATCTCCACATTCAATCCAAGTAGCTTTGGATTTTTGCCTCAGTACCTGCTCTTCAATTTTGCTCCACTTGTCAAGTTCTTCTAGTAATCCTCTTTCTTCAGTAATCAGCTCCCGTGAAAGACAGTTTGTCTGCATTTGGAATTGTAAAATATCAAGCCTCTCTCTTGTCTGGATTATCTGCTGCTTATATTTGGCTAAGTAGTCATTTAACCCCTTTAGTTGCTGCTTAACTGCCTTCAATTTGCTCCAAATTTGCTGCATATGAGTGCCAGAATAGACCTTCTCCCAGACTTTTTTCACAATTTCATGAAACTGCTCATGTTCCATTACATTGCTATAAAGTCTGAAAGGTTTAGGGTGGAGTGGCCTATATACACCAAATTTAACTAGTATAGGGGAGTGATCTGAGATCAGTGGATTCATGTAGTCAGCCTCCAAGTGCCCAAACTGCTGTAACCATTGGAGATTTCCAAATGCCCAGTCTATCTTGCTATAAACTCTAGAGTCAGCATCTTGCTTGTTAGTCCAAGTGAAGTGCCATCCAGTTGCTCTTAAAGCTGTAAGTTGTAAGTCATCTATTGTATTTTTGAAATCCCTTACTTCAGCTTCAGTTACTGGAGAACCAATTCTATCATCAGAGCTTAATACACAATTAAAATCACCACTTATAAGCCATGCATCTTGCTGAGGAATAGAAATTGTTCTGAGATCCCTCCATAGTTGTGTTCTAAGCACTGAAGTATTGTAAGCATAGATAATAGTGAAGTGAAATCTGACTAGACTTCTAGTGTCTCCCACTAGACAATGAATGAACTGATCAGAAAGAAACACCCCTTGAATCTGAACATAAGGTTTCCATAATAGCCATATCCTCCCATTAACAGCTTTTGTATAGTTGCATTGCCACATCCAGCCCTTTGCAATGTTGTTAAATATCTTCTTAGCTTTATGTTCCTTTATTCTTGTTTCCAGTATACCAATTATATCAACTTTATTATCATTAAGGAATTGCTTCAATTCCTTCTGCTTTGGGGACTGGTTAAGTCCCCTAATGTTCCATGTGACTGCTATCATGGATCAATATTTGGCAAACTATAAGAAGGCCCAGGATCAAATAGTTGCCCTCTTCTTCCCATAATTTCCATGATTCCTTTTCCTCTAGTATCCATGCTAGCCATTTAATCACTACTGGTAGTTGTTTCACTCAAATGACTTGCAGGATTCACTTGCTCATTCAACTCTACATTAGCTTGATCATCAACCTTGCTTGAAATCTGATCAGTCTGCACTATTGCAACTGGTGGATTAACAGCTTCCTCAGCCTGCTTTTGGGTTCCATCAGTTGCTACAGTCTTCTTTACTAGCCATTCTTTCTTCTTTTGCTTCCCCTGCTGTATTTGTTTAGCTTTCTCTCTCTTTATGTCTTTTTGCTCCTTCACATGATTGTCTGAATTCCCAGAAGAATACCAACACTCAATTGTGTCATGACCAAACTTAAGGCAGTGGTTGCAAAAGGTAGGCTTCCAGTCATATTCAACAGACTGGATTTTAGAACCAAAAGGTGTATCAATTTCCAGTTCATCAGGAAGTTGATATGCAGCATCAACTTCAACAAGGATTCTAGCAAATGAAATTTTGTCATAATGAGCAGTATACTTATCAGTATACAATGGTTTCCCAATAGCACTTGCCAACTTACTCAGCACCTCTGTGGACCAATACCCCACAGGCAGACCTGGAAATCGAATCCAAATAGGTATAGTGCTCAGCACACTAGCCTGAAAATTGAAATCAATTTCCCAAGGTCTTAGAACCATTGGCTTGCTTCTAAATGTATATGGACCAGATTGCATGACTGTATCCCTGTCTTCAGCATTATTGAATCGAAAAATACACTAACCTTCAGCATGCATAAGGATTTGAGGCTTAGTAACAAAATTCCAAATATGGCTAACAAAGTTTTCCATATTTTGTTCACTAGGTCTATCTGCAATTACAAATCCAATCAGTGCATTCTTCCAATACTCCAGTTGTGGTTGTAGATCTTCTTCACAAATCTGCACTACCTTTTTACCATCTCTCAAAGTAGGAGGAACAAATGATAAAGGCTTACCCATTTGCACATCTCTGTTGCCTCTGACTACTTCCGCCATTGTAGGTTTTGGGTTTTCTGTGTCAACAGCTTCAAAAACCTCTGGTACTGCATTTTTTGGATCCATAACTTCTGAAAATTGCAATCTCCTTGCTGTTGTATCATTACTTCTTCAATACCTTGCACTCGATTCTCATTTCCATCTGCATGCAATTGATCCTTCGATTGATACTTCAAAGGTAGAAAATTACCAAATGTAAGAGGTTCAAGTGTAGTAGTGATGCCATGTTCAGGTGTAACAAGCTTAGGGGGGACTGCATGGACGACCGGAGCAGCATTCCGTCTCTTCCGAGCCATTTCCGGCGTCAATTACTCCTTGCTAATGTATGCCGGCAATAGCACTGTTCTATTAAAGTGCTAATGTGCGCCCAGAGCATCCCTCTCTAGCCTCTCGTGAATTCGACACTTCTTTCTAAAATTGCACTTAGAATAAAAAGTGTTAAGATCCATAGAAGCGTTGGATTGAAAGAAAAATGAAGAAGATGAACAGTGATAAAAGAGAGAGAAGAGAGAGAGTTCTGAAGAGGCTTCTGTGTATTTGTTACTCTCAAATGTTCTATACAGCTGTGTATTTACAATATATCAAAAATGAGAAAAGCAAAGAGGAAAAAATATCTGTGTGTGTGTGTTTACATTGTGAACAAATAAATATAATGGCTATTGTTGCAATGGCTATTTCTTCAATGTGGCTACTGCTGCTGCTTCAGTTTGGGCTATTGCTGCTGCTTCAGTTTGGGCTGAGCCCAACATCTCAACACCCCCCCTCAAGCTGGAGGGTGGGTAAACACCCAGCTTGGGCAAGAAAGAATGATGCAAAATACCAGCCAATGGCTTAGTGAAAATGTCAGCAAGTTGAGAACCAGACACAACATGTTGCAGTGTAATGAGACCTTTCTGAAGCTTGGTCCGAATGAAATGGCAGTCAAGCTCAATGTGTTTTGTCCGCTCATGAAAAACAGGATTGTTGGCAATGTGGATGGCAGCTTGGTTGTCACAAAAAACAGGGACAGCAGAAGAGAGAGGGAACCAAAATCAAAGAATAAACGAGTGAGCCAAGTAATTTCTCCAACAACTTTGCTCATAGCTCTATATTCAGCCTCAGCTGAAGACAAGGACACCACAGGCTGCTTTTTGGCCTTCCAGCTGATCAGTGAACCCCCTAAAAATATGCAGAAACCAGAGACAGACCTTCTAGTATCAGGGCATGAGGCCCAATCACTGTCACAGTAGGCTGATAAGGCTAAGTCAGGAGTGTTATTAAGGAAGACCCCAAGATCAGGAGTGCCTTTAAGGTATCTAAGGGTATGCAGGGCAGCATTCATGTGAGCAGAAGAAGGGGTCTGAAGAAACTGACTAAGATGCTGGACAGCAAAGGCCAAGTCAGGCCTGGTATAAGTGAGGAAGTTAAGCTTGCCAACAAGACTTCTGTAACTTTCAGGGGAAGTAAGAGGAATACCCATGTCTTGTTTGAGTTTGACAGAGAGATCAAGAGGACAAGTCACAGGATTAGCATCAAGACAATTATAGGAAGTGAGAAGGTCAGTAATGAACTTCTTTTGGTGAAGGAGAAGACCAGCTGAACAATAACTGACTTCAATGCCAAGAAAGTAATTGAGGACACCAAAATCTTTGATTTTGAAAGCAGAATCCAGAAATGCCTTTAAGGCAGTGATTTCCTGTAAGTCATTACCAGTGAGGATAATGTCATCAACATACACAGCCAATAGCACAATGGAGGAACCAGATTTCTTATGAAAGAGAGAGTAATCATTGAGGGAGGAAGAATACCCTTTAGAGCTTAAAGCCTTAGATAACTTGGCATACCACTGCCTAGAGGCTTGTCTTAAACCATACAAAGATTTCTGAAGAAGGCACACTAAAGGAGAAGAAGAAGAAGAAGAAGAAGAAGAAGAAGAAGAATGAGAAGAGACTGTCAGACCAGGAGGTATTTTCATATAAACTTCTTCATTTAAATCACCATGGAGGAAAGCATTATTGACATCCAGTTGGAAGAGAGTCCAAGACTGTTTCACAGCAACAGCAATTAAAGACTTGATAGTAGAGAATTTGACAACAGGAGAAAATGTATCAGTGAAGTCCACACCCTCAACCTGAGTGTCACCCCTCACAACCAACCTAGCTTTATATCTTTCCACACACCCATCAGCCTTGTATTTTATTTTGTAAACCCATTTGCATCCAATAGGCCTCTTACCATGTGGAAGGGGAACAATGGACCAAGTATTATTGGCTGCCAAAGCAGCAAATTCCTTGGTCATGGCATCCTGCCAGGCAGGATCAGAGGCAGCTTGCTGGTAGGAAGTGGGCTCAACATGTGCAATATGGACTGAGCTATTACAGCAAGAGGAGAAAGAACTAGTGCCAGAAAGGGAAGGGGGTAGATTACAAATGTATTGTTGAAGATGGGCAGGAGGCACATGAGGTCTGGATGACCTTCTAAGAACAGGTAACACAGGGTCTGGTGGGACAGAAGAAGGGGGAGAGATGGTAGGGTGATGGACTGAATTATCAACAGCAGGACAGGGGTGAGAGATAGGAGGAGAAGGGGAAGGAGAAGTATTAAATATGGAGAGAGAGCTAAGCAGGGAGTCTTCAACAGTAGGTGAACACACAGGGAAGGAAGGAAGAAGGGAAGGTGGAACAGAAGAGGTCCTTCCTGAAGAAGCAAAAGGAAATATATTCTCATGAAAAGTAACATCCCTGGAGATGAGTGTTAGTTTGGTTTTCAAATTATACAGCTTGTAGCCCTTTTTACCCAATGGATATCCCAGGAAAACACAAGGGTCAGCTCTTGGATGGAATTTGCTTCTGTGCTGGTTGGGAATAGAAGCAAAGCAAAGGCACCCAAAAGTCCTAAGATGGTTATAAGAAGGACTTTGTCTAAAAAGCAATTCATAAGGAGAGGTATTGTTAAGTAATTTGGAGGGAAATCTATTGATGAGGTAGGTGGCAGTAAGGACACAGTCCCCCCAGAATTGAAGAGGAAGATGTGACTGAAAAAGTAAAGTCCTGGAATTTTCCAGAAGATGTCTATGTGTTCTTTCAACCACACCATTTTGTTGTGGTGTATAAGAACAAGAAGTTTGGTGAAGGATACCATTTTCAGCAAAGAAGTTGATTCCAGCAGTGCTAGACCCAAGTTCAAGAGCATTATCACTCCTGATGGTTTGGACAGTAGTGTGAAACTGAGTTTTGACCATGGCAATGAATGCCTTGATAATGGGAAAGGCATTGCTTTTGGACCCCATAAGGTGAGTCCAAGTAGCTCTAGTGAAATCATCAACTATTGTTAAAAAATATTTGCACCCAGTATGAGTGGCAGTGGTATAGGGTCCCCAGGTATCTAAATGAATAAGTTGAAAAGGATGAGATGTTTTTATAGAGCTTTCAGGAAATGGCAATCTAGACTGTCTTGCTAGTGGACAAATAGTACATATAAAGGGCTGTTTATTTGCAAATTTACATGGGATAGAAGAAATGTCTTTCATTCTGACAAAAGGAATGTGTCCTAGTCTGTTATGCCATAACATCTCCATTTTATTCAATTCAGAATGATATGTACAATGAGAAGAAGAAACAGATGCAACAGTTAATGGAGAATGGTAATTACAAGGAGTATAAGATGGGGAAGGGGAAGAGAGGGAAGACTGAACAAGCTTGTAAAGACCATCATCCAGTTTACCAATTTCCAGTGGCCTCTTCAGAGAAGGGGCCTGTATCAAGCAAGAAAATTTAGTAAATAGGACAATAGAATTTAGTTGCTGAACAAGTTTGGAGACAGAAATGAGATTGTAATGAAAGCTAGGGAAATAGAGTACATTATGTAGGGTAAAACAGAGAAATTTAATGGATCCAGTATATGTTACCTTGACTTTATAACCATTGGGTAAAGCAACTAAGTATGGTACAACTAATGGTTTGATATCAAAGAGGAGAGTTTTATTGGAAGTCATGTGGTTAGTGGCACCAGAATCTATAATCCAAATGCATGCATTAACTCTAATCAACATGCAAGCTCCATAAGACACATTTTTTAAAGGACTGAAAGAAGAAGGAAGTGTACCAGCAAAGTTTGCAGAGGCCATAATACTTGATTGATGCTGAGACTCTGAGATTTGTGTCTGCTGAAGAAGCACCATGAGCTGTGAATACTGCTCCTTTGTTAAACCAGGGATAACAGATTCTGAAGCAGAATGCCCCTGATTACCCTCACCCATGCTTGAGGAATTAGTAGAAGTTGCACACCCTTGTATCTCAACATTAGCAGCAGTTCTCCTGTTTCGGGTGAACTTGAATTCTGGTGGAAATCCATGCAACTTATAGCATTTGTCAATCAAGTGGCCTGGTTTCTTACAATATCTACATACTGAATTTGCCTTGGTGGTGTCAAAATTGAGCTTCTGAGTGAATTGTTTGGAATGTGGATGAGCTCCAGAGGTTTTATTAGAGGGTTTGTTTAGGAAGTGAGTGCTGAAGGCACTGGAATCACTACTGAAATGGGATGGTGCACGAGTGACTTGTCTTTACCTTTCATCCTGAAGTAGTATACTGTATACAGTGTCTAAGGAAGGAGGAGGTTGAAGCATAAGTATATTACCCCTAACACCAACATACGTCTCATTGAGCCCCATAAGGAATTGGTGCAGTTTATTCTCATCATCCTCCTTTTGAAATTCAAGCCTAGCAGCACATGTACATGTACTGCCCCTTGAGGCTCGCATGAAACCCAACTCATCCCATAGCCTTTTCAATTTATTGAAATAAGATGCTATGTCTAAGGGTCCCTGAGTAGTAGAAGCTAGCTCTTGTTTTATTTTAAAAATTTTTGTGCCATTGACTGTTCCATATCTATTGTTGAGTTGATTCAAAATACTCTGAGCAGTGTCAGAGTATTGAACACTCTCGGCTATCTCTGGTGAAAGAGAATTTGTAAGCCAGGATATGACCATATTGTTGCACCTGTCCCACTGCTTAGAGTGAAGAGAATTAATAGCAGGTTTCGGGACAGATCCATCAATGAAACCTAATTTGTTTCTAGCAGACAGAGAAACGATTATGTTTCTCCTCCATTCCCCGAAGCCAACCCCTGAAAACGGATTGGTAACTAGAGAAACCCCGGGTACATCAGAAGACATAAGAAACAAAGGATTTGACGGGTCAGGAACAAAATTAGTAGAAGCATGAGAAGAATCTTCACCAATATCAGCCATTTTAAGGAATTAATGGTGTCAAAAACTAACGAAACCCCCAAAATACATGACGGACAAAAAATATACAGACTAATTGGTCTAAAAAAACAAAAAAAAAAAACTCCGTGAATACACTACATATAATCCCGATGAAACGACGAACAAACTCAAAAAAAACTGGATGAAAAAACTAACCGATTGCGAAGAAACCCTAGTTTCTGAAAAAGACTGCAAACTCGGATGAAACTCGACAAGGGTAGTATCGCACGAAAGCTCTTGACGAGGAGAGTCGGAAAACCCGCTCTGATACCATGTTAAGATCCATAGAAGCGTTGGATTGAAAGAAAAATGAAGAAGATGAACAGTGATAGAAGAGAGAGAAGAGAGAGAGAGTTCTGAAGAGGCTTCTGTGTATTTGTTACTCTCGAATGTTCTATACAGCTGTGTATTTACAATATATCAAAAATGAGAAAAGCAAAGAGGAAAAAATATCTGTGTGTGTGTGTGTTTACATTGTGAACAAATAAATATAATAGCTATTGTTGCAATGGCTATTTCTTCAATGTGGCTACTGCTGCTGCTTCAGTTTGGGCTATTGCTGCTGCTTCAGTTTGGGCTGAGCCCAACATCTCAACAAAAAGCGTAGAAGTATTTGTTATATTTTTAATAAACAAATTAAGATTAATATTATAGGCGGATTTATAGCCCTATGGGGCACATGAACCCGTAGTTGTAATGTAAGATTAAGTATTTTTTAGAATTAGTACAATATAATTTCTTGGCACACATGATTCAAAAGGTTGAATAGGGCACTTGCTTGAATATTTGGTTATTTACTTTGAGAATCAGGGATTAATTCCCACTTAATATAATATTTGCTATTTTTTTGTAGTGGTGCAATTATGTTCAAGAAATCCTAGACGCGTTTCAAATTAATATGGTTCATTTTATTATTAATTAATACTAATAAGTGAATTCCTTAATAAGAGTATAAATAATCAAAAAATTAATTAAAATAAACCAAAGAAATTAGATCTAAAAAAAGGGTCAGTCCAATGTTTATTTAAATGAAAGTGAATTAATGCTTGAAGCTATAACATATGTTTTCGAGTGATTAAAAATAGTAAAAATTGCGTGGAATAGGTACTTTTTAAAGTCATATTTATTTTTTATTCAGTATTTTTAATATTTAGCAATAATAGTCATTAATATATTAAAATTAACATTAAAAGACAGTGTTAGCCTTTCCTTTTCAAATGGAAATACGCCATTTTCCTTGTCCGATCTGTAACCCTGTCATTCACCACCGTCGGCGAGAATTCACTGTTTAACTTGATTGATCTTTTCCTCCTTATGCTCTTTTCTGTTTTTTGATTTATCATTCTTTTTTTTTTTTTTGTTTTTGCTTGTGATTATGATTTTAAATTTTACGTGGAATAAAAGAAGTATTCTGTTATGATTTTAAAGTTTATATGGATATGTAATCCTGAAGTCCTGGACTTAGTGTTATAAGTTCAAAAGTTAAGGACATATAGTCCTGAAGTTAAGTTTAAAAATTAAGGATATATAGTCCTGAACTTAGTGTTAAGTTCAAAAGTTAAGGACACGTAGTCCGTAAGTCCTGAAGTTAAGTTCAAAAGTTAAAGACACGTAGTTCTGAAGTTGTGAAGTTAAGTTCTAAAGTTAAAAACATGTAATCCTGAAGTCCTGAACTTAGTGTTACAAGTTCAAAAATTAAGGACATGTGGTCCTTCAGTCCTAAAGTTAAATTCAAAAGTCAAGGACATATAGTCCTGAAGTCTTGAAGTTAAGGATATATAGTCCTGAAATCCTGAAATTAAGTTAAAAAGTTAAGGACATGTAATTCCGAACTCCTAAAATTAAATTCAAAAGTTAAGGACATGAACAAAAGGGTATTGTTATCCGAATAATTAAAGTTTATTAAAGTAATAGTTAAAATTAAAAATATTTTCAACAATAACATAAAAATAAATATATTGTTATAAATAGACTTCTATTTAAGGTGAATGGGGTTTACTTCTTGGTGGCTAAGTCACCACCTCCCTATAAATAAAGGGGTTCTCTTCATTGTAAACCATCCCAAAAATATCAATAAGAATACTCCTCTTTCTACTTTTCTCTCTATTGTTCTTGTTCTTGTATTATTGTTCTTGTTCTTATATTATTTCATAACACGTTATCAGCACGAGTCTCTAACCAATTGAAATTTTCGATTGTCTTAACTTTTGTTTGTGTAGGGTTTCACGTGAGGTTCTGCCGTAACCAAATCCCAAAAATTTCTATACGAAAAAAAAGGAAAGAGAAAAACGTGAGAGAAAGAAAGGAATTTACACACGAGGTATATTTGATATCACAACATTTATTGGTATACCTTAAAGGTAAGTAATTTACTTTTCCCTTTCAAATTCTTGAAATTCTACGATTTGATTTTATATACAAAGAAAGACAACAAAGTTTGATTATAACTCTAATGGTGTTCGTAAGAAATTACACTCACATGAAGTGGTAAAATTTCTATGTCTTGCCATGATCAAATTCATGTATGATTGTGGGCAAAGAATTGAAAATCCGTCCCATTGAATTTGCTCCATTCCCTTTAGAGAATGTGGTAGCAGTATGTGATAAGTCTGAAAGAAGACAAAATTATTACCATGAAGGTATCAATGAATGTGGACGTGGCAAAGAATTAAAATTCCGTCCAATTGAATTTGCTCTATTCCCTTTAGAGAATGTGATAGCAGTATGTGATAAGTCTGAAAGAAGACAAAATTATTACCGTGAAGGTATCAATGGATGTGGACGTGGCAATAGACGAAATTATAATCGTCATTATTGTGATAATGAGAATAATAAAGATTCTCAAAATAATCTTTCACTTTATGAAAGTAATATTTGACATGAGACTGTGTAAAGCACATACAGATGATTATGATCCATTCCCTGAAGTGAATGTGATAATTGCAATAGAGCCCGTAAGTATGAACACGCTCTTGATGTAATTTTGTTTTATGTCTGACATTATGAAAAGAAAGTTCGTTGCCCTTGAAACTTCAGGGCACGAACTATATGACATGGGTATTGGATGCTGAAATCCCTTTGGATGCAATGGGTCCTGGAGACGCCATTAAAGACAGAAATAATGCATCCACCCAAAACTATGCTAAGGCCTTGATTTTCTTGCGCCATCACCTTGATGAAGGTTTGAAAATTGAATATATCACAGTCAAAGATCCACCT
Organism: Nicotiana benthamiana; assembly: GCA_034376525.1. NCBI lineage: Eukaryota > Viridiplantae > Streptophyta > Magnoliopsida > Solanales > Solanaceae > Nicotiana > Nicotiana benthamiana. The sequence continues at coordinate 72,212,829 of CM067324.1, read as the reverse complement.
ATCTTGTGGAATGGCTTAAAGGAGAGATATGACAACCTGAAGTTGGTCACTCTGCCACAAGCACGATACGATGAGAATCCAAAGGCATATAGTTCAGAAATTATATGTTATCGTTGCGGCGGAAAAGGGCACTGGTCAAAAGCTTGCCGTATACCAAGACATTTGGTTGACCTTTATCAAGCATCTCGAAAGAGTAAAGGCCCTGAAACAAATTTTGTCTCTGACGACAACTTTGACATCACCCACTTGGATGTGGCAGACTTCTTTGAGCAACCCGATGGGAAAATAGACCACCTAATCGGTGATGGATCTGTGATGAAAGAAGATGGAATTGTTTGATTTTATTTTACTTATTTGTATTAGTTAGTGAATAAACTAATAATCATTAGTATCAACTCGTATTAGTTATTTTATGATATAATGTTAGTATTAGTTCTTTAGAATGTTTCAATATGCTCAAATTTCAATGATATTTTTATTTTCCAGTAGAGTTAATCGACTAACCTAACAGTTAGTCGATTATCTAATATTTCGCAATAAAACTGGATTTTTCCGCAAGCTAAAATAGTCGACTATCTTATTTAGATAGTCGACTATCCTGATGACTGTTTACTAAGATAGTCGACTATCAACTTAGTTAGTCGACTATCTAATATTTCGCATTAAAACTGGACTTTTCCGCAAGGCATGATAGTCGACTATCTGATTTAGTTAGTCGAATTACCTCCGCAGATTTTGAAAATATTGTTTAAATATGAAGCAAACAGATTTGTATATTTTCATGTTCATATATTTTCTTTTGTATGTCAAACCATGGGAATTAAATTGATTGAAGGCTCCTAGAGAGCAGCTATAACTCTGCATAAAGGAACAATATTTTAGAGAATGCAATGCTCTCCTCCAAGTCTAAGAGGAACTTGTTGAGTTTTAATGATATCAGTCAAAATGTTCTCCTCCAAGTCTAAAAGGAACTTGTTGAGTTTTAGAGATATCATTCAAAATGGATATCAGATTGAGACAATACATGAGTATAATCTTGAATACCTCATTTACTCATGAAAACGAGGCTGCCCACTTCGGTTTGGGGTCACGCCATTTTGCATGCAGCAATGCTAGTTCGTCGGCTGCCCACTTCGGTTTGGGGCCACGCCATTTTGCATGCAGCAATGCTAGTTCGTCGGCTGCCCACTTTAGTTTGGGGTCACGCCATTTTGCATGCAGCAATGCTAGTTCGTCTCTGACTGACGAATTGTCACAAATATTCCCCGTTGCAATTAGTTTTGGGTCATGAACCTAATATATCCCATTTAAGAATTGTTGGATGCGCAGTATATGTGCCTGTAGCACCGCCATACCGCACCAAAATGGGTCCGCAAAAAAGGTTAGGAATATATGTTGAGTTTGAATCGTCCTCCATTATTCGCTACCTCGAAACATTGACAGGGATTTGTACACTTCACGATTTGCAGACTGTCAATTTGATGAGACACTTTTCCCAAAATTAGGGGGAGAAGTTGGTGAAACCAAACGGGAAATTTTGTGGAAAAATGAATCATTATCTCATCTTGATCCACATACCTCCATTTGTGAAAATGAAGTGCAAAAGATTATCCATTTGCAAAGAATAACAAATCAAATGTCAGACGCATTTACAGATTTGAAAAGGATAACAAAATCACATATCCCCGCAGTGAATGTGACAACATCTGATTCACGAATACATATTCATTATTAGAAGAATATGAACATGAAATTGGTATAGAATATACCACACTCACCCCTAGAAGGAGGTTTGAGATAATACCACACTCGCCCCTAGAAGGAGGTTTGAGATGATGTCATTATTATGGCATGAATGGTCATTGGTCACGTACCTATTGTACGCCAAAATAATTTGTCAATGTGATTATCAAAGGACAAAAATAATGCAAGAAACATATCTTGCATATAAGTTTGACATGACCATAATGGTATAACTTTCTCTTTAAGAAAGATATTCACCACATGGATGTTGATGGATGTTGATGAATTTGTGGTAGTACAAAATTAATTGAGAGCTCTAGAAGAGCCAATTATTACTATGTTGGAGAAACACAATTGAGTATTGTGCTGTAGTAAGTCTCAAAGAAACTTATTCAGTTTCCAAAGTACACGCGAACGCGCTGATTATATTGAGACTATAAATAAAGGAAAGATTTGATATCTTCTATTACTACAACTTGTAGCGGGATAATTTGTATATGAAAAGCTACCCGCTTTATTCTCTAGTTTGTACTACACAAACAAAAGAATGCCACAATAAAGTGGATATCTATTGGTATAAAAACCCATGTCATAATAAACCTGAAGTTTATTGATAAGTGCACATGTCATGGTATAAATTTAAAGTTTACCAATATTGATAATTTATTTAGTTGGCATTCGGGTTAGCCATCTCATTTTAAGTATGATGTGCAATAATAGAGAATTCACATGGGTGAATATTAAAGAACTAGAAAGTTCTTTACGAATTCTCTTGTATCACTTGTTCTCATTAATGAATTGACCAACTAAAGAGTTCGGGTTGATGCCCATAAATTCTGGAAATATCAAAGGTGAATATGGGCCCATTCACCTGCCATGTATACCACATATGATGCATCTATGAAATGGTTACATGCGCGATTGTTATTAACCCGCAGCCTGGCCGGTGCTTGCGAGGTAAATTGCTCAGTAATCTAACTTCGAGCATACTTTCCAGATTTTCTACTCAAGATAGTTCATCTTGATAAGTTGGTTTATATCAAAGTTGGTTTAGCAAGATAATTATTGAGTGCCTCCACTTAATAGCTAAACTGTTTCTTATGAGAACAAAGTTATATATATCAGTTTGATATACGTTGTATACGAGAGTATATTCTTCCCTCACAAGTGGTTCAGGGTCAGGAACCAAATAATTTCATCTTATTATTAATGTGCTGTGTATATTGACATGATAATGCACAAAGATGATTTCTCAAAGTTGAGGAAACAAGTTAGCTTTTCTAACATGAGGAGACATGATAAACACTTGAGAAAAGGTTACATGAGATGAATTATCATTTGTATATATAGATCCTCGAATATCATAATATGAACCTGAAGTTCATAAAAGGATAATTCAATTGCAACATATTGCAAAGCATGCTATACGCATTTGCTGACCCAAAGAATGTAACTATGTTCTCACTGCAAATGCTCATATTAAGTCCTAGAAGGACAAAGTCTTGGATACGCTTGAAGCGTATAGACAAATCGGTTTCAAAATAACTTCTTAATAAAGAAGATGAGCAAATGATCAAAGTGATCATAATAAGGAGGCAAGTGATCCAGAAGATCACAAAACATAACACTTCATAAAATCTCATGAGAGATTCAGGTACCTGAATATATGAATAAAGATATCTCCATGTTATGTCTTTATGAAAATTTTATTGGAATCGATATAAAATGATCGTCGACGACATCTATGATAGCGCTAAATATCGATGAGGATCTTATGTTTGTCGAATACAAACAGAATATTGGCCAAATGGAAGAGATACAATTCAAGTAGAATTGATTCTATATGAAAGACATGTAGTTTTGGACATGTAGTTCGAATACTTGAAAGTATAAAGTCAATGGATGGCATCGAGAATACCCCTATGGAGATATTGAAGAGTCATTCCACTACATTATATGAAGATGTTCATATCTATCAAGAATGATAATTTCAAGGTGCGGAATATTTATTCAAATCAATATGGCTGATTTATTTATCAAATCTGTACAAAAGATCGTTTTGAAGATGGTGCACAAGATTGGAATGCAAATGCTCAAGGATGTGAATTGATGCTCTATTCAGGGGGAGTTAATGCGCGTTGCACTCTTTTTCCCTTACAAGGTTTTGTCCCACTGGGTTTTCCTTGCAAGATTATTAACGAGGCAACCAATAGGCGCATATTCAAATATGTGTACTCTTTTTCCTTTTCTTTAATTTTTTCCCATTGGGTTTTGTTTTAGTTAAGGTTTTAACGAGGCACATTATTGAATAGACATTCAAGGGGGAGTGTTATAAATAGACTTCTATTTAAGGTGAATGTCCATAATTAGAGAGATTCTAGGGTTTACTTCTTGGTGGCTAAGTCACCACCTCCCTATAAATAAAGGGGTTCTCTTCATTGTAAACCATCCCAAAAATATCAATAAGAATACTCCTCTCTCTACTTTTCTCTCTATTATCTTGTTCTTGTATTATTGTTCTTGTTCTTATATTATTTCATAACATATATATATATATATATATATATATATATATATATATATATATATATATATATATATATATATATATTATTAATGATTAACCGTACACTTTTACTTAAAAATTAGCGGCATGTCAGTCCAACGTGGCATCTACGATTTCCTTTATTGAGAGCACTTTTGCTCTACCCATTACTACCTCAAATTTTTTTGTCCTTTAAGAAAAGTAATGTTGATAAGTTCAGTGGCTAACGGAGAACCGAAGATAAATAACGGCGTTAAATTCGGAAAGAGTTCTTAACCTTACAAAACAAACGTTACTAAAATGACGGTTACAACGTCAAATTACCTGTCAGTTCTTTGTCGTGTATGTAATTGTCTAATTGAAACGTGTATTATAAAAATAAAAAAACGACAATCCATAAGCCTCTTATCGCAGACAAAGGTCGTTAAGGGTGATCGGAAAGCCATGTGTAATAATTTAGTTGTATAGAGTGATGGTAAAATGGTTAAGAAAAATAGTCAACTATTTATATTATTTATTTAAAAATAAATTAAATAATAAACTTTTTAAAAATGAGCTAAAATATAAATAAGAATTATATTTTTATATTTAAAAAATGGGTAATCAATGAGTAACCAATGAGTTTAACTTTTATATATGTAAAGCTTCAAATTAGGTGTTTCCCAAATTCGGACGATTAAGAATTCTCCCAAAAGTAATCATTTCAAGAAGTCATGAATAATATGATTACCCGTATTATTTGCCGATTAGCGTAATTTTTTATCTGTATTAAATATGAATCAGGTCTTTTTCCATTTTTTCGTTTCGTTTTAAAACGTACATATCCGACCAGACCCACCCGTTTGTGTAATTATTTTCTTAGTATTTCACACCCTAATAATTATATTGTGTGAACGTGTGATTTTTGCCCCGCGTGAATTACTCCTACAAAATTCTTAGATTTAGGATTTTTCCTTTTAATTATTTTATTTTTAGGATTAATTGTATGATGTTCGTGTTTGTCTGCATTTTTGTTTGCATTTTTGATTTAGATAATTCATAAAAAATACAAAATATGCTTCATGCAGATTTTAAAGTTGATTTGATCATTTTTCAAACATTTAATTAGCAATTAGTCATTTTATAAAAGGAAAAATAAAAAAATAGGATCAATTTGCTCTTTTAATTTTAATTTTTGAATTTTTAGGTAACTTTTCCTTTAATTTTGTTTTGTTAATAATTATATAGGATTTTTTAATATTTTGTAGGTAATATTTGAATTTTATGATTAATCTAGAATTTTTAATAATTTGTGAAAATAAAAAAATAAAAGAAAATGAAAAGGAATGAAAAAGAGAAGTCTGAAAATAAGGAGACCCAATTTGGGTCAAGTTTAATTAAACTTTCAGCCCAAATTACCCAAACCCACTTCAAATTACCCCTTTTACCCAGCCTAGTCCATTAAAATACCCGGTCCACCCCCGTCCAAACGAAACGACACCGTTTGGACCTAAAGCAATCAGGATTGTCGAGATTATCTAATCAAACGGTCCTGAAGCCCCCATTGGTTAATATAAATATGTCCAAACAACCATACCCCCCTCAGGACCCCTGCCCTCTTACTCTCAAGACCTCCCACAGAAAAACCTAACGCCGCCGCCTACCACAGCAAACCGACGGCCGGAAATTGCCTCCACTGGCGGTGACTGTCCAAATACCTTCAAAATAACACCACTTACTCTTCTCGTCTTCCTCTTTCCAAATCCGCCATTACCAGCCTTCAAAACTTAGCCAAAATCCTCGAATCTTCATTTGAAAGGCTGGCTCCGCCGCCGTGCACGGCGGCGCTGACGCCAAACGGCCCCAAATTAACACCTTATGGCCACCGGACCTCCCTCAGCCCAAATCCGCAGGTCCCATTTCTCGAATCTATGCCGATCATCTCGTATATTGAGTTAAAGAATCCCGACCAAACCTCACCACCACCAAACCACCGAAAAGACCACTCCATATAGTCTCCTCATCTCCTCCACCTCAGAATCACAATCAGTTTCCCTCGACTGTCCATGCAACTCCTCAAATTTTGAATCTAGGGTTCCCAAAGTAGTGCATGAAGATTTCCAGGGTTCAACACAATTTTTTTAAAGCTAAGTTTTCCATTTACCTTTTAATTTCAGTCTTCTTCATATATATTTGTTTGTTTAGATTAAGTTTTAGTTTGATTTAATTAAATTGCACTAGCCTTTTCTGATAGTTTGTTCTTCATGCTTGATTCCTGAGCTAGGTCAATTAGGACTTGCCTAAATAATATGAATTAGATTTTTGTTTAGAGATGAGCACATGCAATGTACATTTGTCAATTTCTCTTTTAGACCTATTTCGATGTTTAAGACAACTGATGCCTTGACTATGCTCGCCAGTCATCTCAAGTTCATTTGAGTTTTTAATTTCTCAGGGATTTAGCATCTGCGGCCAAATTCCCGCTTCTGCGGTCAAGATAACGGCATCTGCGGTCCTCACTTAAATGAGCAAAATTCATCTGCGAAGCACAAGCTGCACCTACGCCATTACAGGTGTGGTTCACCAACCGCTTCTGCCTTCACAACTTCCTAGCTCCTTTCCGCTTCTGCGGTCCTTTTCATCGCACATGCGGTCCCCAATCAGCATATGCGAAATACCAAAAGCAGAAAATCTACAGCTTCTCCAAACTCTCAAACTCTCCGTCAACTATCTGAAATCACCTCGAGGTCCTCTAGACCCCAACCAAAAATACCAACATACCCCATTACTTTATTCAAACTTGTATCAATCTTCAAAACACCTCAAACAATATTAAAACACCAAGATCACACAAATTCAAGCCTAAGATTCCAAAAATCTTTCGAATTCCGCTTTTGATTAAAATCCAACCAAACCATGCCCGAATGACCTGAAACTTTGCACACACATCCCAAATGACACCACGGAACTACAACAACTCTCGAAATTTCATTCTGACACTTATCAAAATCTCACCTATCAACCAAAAATCGCTAATATACCAACTTCGCCAATTCAAGCCTAAATCTACTTCGAACGTCTAAACTACATTTCGATCACGCTCCTAAGTCCAAAATAACCTCCTGAAGCTATCCGAAACATCGAAACTTACATTCGATCCCTCTAAGACATAAGACAACATCCGGTTGACTTTTCCAACTTATGCTTCCTCCAAAAGAGACTAAGTTTCTCAAACCTTACCAAATCCTTTCCAAACCTGAGCCAACCAATCAGATCAAACATAGAACTGATAAAAAAAGCAATAAGAAGCAGAAATGGGAAAAACGGTGTGGTAACTCATTAGACGACTTGTCAGATCATCACACCAAGCCTATTTGCAAAAATTCTGAAACTCACCCTCGAGCCCACGTGCCCTGATTTCAAAATTATTTGAAGAAAGTTATTACCCATAATCTTAAAAACTCAAAGATATAATTTTTACCAAATTTCATAATAAATTTTGTGGTTAAATCTTATATGTACAAAAATAATTTTGGGTTTTCACATAAACTCATAATTTTCACTAATTTACATGTTATAACCTACCTTGAAACTATGTATTTAACTCGCAATGAGTAGATATCACTTACCTCCAAGTTCTAGGTAAAAACCCATCTCAAGAAGCTACTAAAACCACCCAAAGCGGGAGAGAAATGTGTTCGAAATGGCTTAAGTTCCATATTAAATGAAACCTTTTTGCCCCACGATTTTCGTACCTGCGGTGTTGCCGCTTCCGCATAGGTTCTTCGACTATAGCATGGGCCACTTCTGCGGTCCTGCTTCTGCTACGAGCGTGCCACTTTTGCGACTAGGTCCGCACCTGCGCCCTTCCCTTTTCGCACCTGCGTTTTCACGGGTGTGCACCAAATTCTGCATTTTCGATCCCTGGCTAAATACTTTTGAACCGCTTCTGTGGCCAAGCCCTCACACCTACAGCTGGCCAAGAGTAGGTGCGATTATGACAGCAACTAGGAGCTTCAGCTGTTGCTCCAAATTTCCAATTTGGTCCGAGCCTCGTTCGCTTGACACTCGATCCCCTAGGGCACGTACCAACAAGTTTGAAAATCATAAAACGAACTCGCTTGAACTCTCAGAATTCCCCAAATAACATTAAAGCTACCAATCACACCCCAAAACCAATTAATTAAACTTATGAACTTCAAGTTCTTCAATTTACCCTGAATGCACCGAAACATACTTAAACTACTCGGAATGACACCAAATTTTACGTGTAAGTCTTAAACAAAATTATGAAACTGCTCCCGGTCTTGAAATTTTACTCGGACATTGATATCACCAAAACCCCGCTCCAAATAAAATTTAATAAACTTTTAAAACCTTCAAAGAATCAACTACTACTATTAGGAGCCAAAACAATCCTGGATCATCCAAAACTGGATTCGAACACATACCCAAGTGCGAAATTGGCATACGAACCAATTAGATTCGTCAAACCTTATTTCAAGTACGTTTGCTCAAAATATTGACCAAAGTCAAACTTGCCCTTTTTAAGCCAATCTTAAGAAATCAAGTACCCCGATTTCAATCCGAACCTTTTCAAATCCTGAACAACGATCCCCGCAAGTTATAAAATAGTAAAAGCACATACGAAAAGTCCTATTTAGGGGAATAGGGTTATAGAAAGTAAAACGACTGCTCGGATCGTTACAAATTGTATGTGATAGGAGCATGTGCTTCACTTTCGTATGGCTTGAGTGGGAAGGTATCCAACATGATGCTATAATCATTCTTGATTATATTTACAAGATAAACTCTTAATTTTCCCCATCTTTTAGCAGGTAAGTAAATATAATATTATGTTTTGTAAATTCCTATCTTGTAAATATCATTTTCATATCAATTTATCAATAGAATTTTTCTTACTTGAATTAGTTAAATATTCATTAGTTGATTCAGAATATTCAATAATGTCGGGTTACTTGGGATCATATAAGGGTGATATCTCCCCGATTGGGACTTAACTCAAGGTTTCAAATTCTAAGTGAGGCTTTAACTTTTTTTCTGCTCTAGCTAGAGATGTACAATTAAACGAATATTTGGGATTTGAAAAAATAAATTTTGTCTTTTTCGCTCGGTGTCATCTTTCAATCTTGACACTTAGGTTCATCTTGTTACATCTATTATGACTATACGTAATTTTATATGAGGAAATTCTTCATTGATGTTGTGTTTAACCATTATGCAAATGAAAATAATATGCCGGAGCTTGAAAAAGAAGATGTGCATTTAGACATTCTTTCATAAATGCAAGGAATGTCTTGTAATGTTATGGAGTTGTTATGTAATAGAATTAGAAATGATATTATTGAGAACCCTCCTAATGTATAAGTATATCTTCTTATTTTTAGTATCACTTTTTATTGTATTGTAACTTTTGATGGGGTAAACATTTTTATATTGATTGAATAATATTTTTAATATATTTAAATTATCTTGAAAGAATATTTTTTAATTTTTTTAATATTTTAATTAAATAAAATAAAAAAATTAATTATTATTTTTAATAATAAATATTTGTGATTATTTATCTACTTATATAATATTAACTATTAAGTAAATCTAAGCTGGAGAGCTGGGCATAAGGTCTCACAAATCAAAAAAAAATTGACTCTTTTAACTGGTTTAATTTGGTGACCCTTACACTAACCGCATGCACCGTGGGTCAAAGTCCTTATTAATAACCATGCATTTAGGAAAACTAAAATTAATACGTCTTTTATTTGGAGTAGTGTTCTGAGAGGATAGAATTACTGCAATATTATAATTCTTTGGTTACCAAAAGCCAATTCTATCGTGGATATTTGGATTTCTAGATGGATCCCAAATGTTCCTTGCCTTATAAGTTGTATTAAAGGTCCTTGACCAAAAGTGATATCTCTTAGAATAGAAGACTTCTGTAATAAATAGGATCTATCTAAAATATCCTTCAATCTGCCTAAAACTATTTTCAACAATTTGTGTACCACTCCACTACCCTTAAAAAATAGAACCAACGATATCCATACTTGGTCTGTCTACAATGGTGGTCTCTTTAGTACGAAGTTCAGTGTTTTCATGAAAGGCTTCCCTGTAGATCTTATCTTCATCACATAGGTATTAATATTGACGCAATATGCCCTGTGTGCAAAGCTTCTATAGAAATTATAACTCATATTTTCTTCTATTGTTCTATTGCTAAATCTTTCTGGTCTAAGTTAGTGCCCAACATAAACATTCCTTCCACTGCTTGGCTATGTTGGATAAGAGATCTCAATTTTTACATATTTATTTTTCATATTAACCGGTCAGGATTATTCTTGTTTATACTATGGAGTCTGTGGATTAACAGGAACAAGAACAATCACAATAACATGGCATTATCGCTGGCTACAAAAAATATTCTTCATTATATTTTGGAATATAAATTTCTATCTGACTGTGACAATAATATCACCAAGAATGGAATAATTTATGTCAAATGCCATAAGCCACCAAATGGTTGTTACAAATTAAATGTGGATGGTTCCTTCAAGGAGGAAAACCTTCAATCTGGTTTAGGTGGCCTCATCGGAAATACCAGCGAAGACTGAATTGTGGGCTTGTATGGTTTAGGTGGCCTCATCGGAAATACCCGCGAAGACTGAATTGTGGGCTTTACAAACTGCAGATATGCGGCATCTCCACTTCAGGCGGAATTTCTAGTGCTGAAACAAGGCCTCCGAATTGATTTGAAAATACAACTACAACCACTAGAGATTGAAACAGACTCGACAGAGGTGATTAAATTAATAAAAGAATATAATGAAATATTTAACGATCTTATTTATGACCGCATGTTGTTAATGTTGCAACTAAAAAACCTAGCGATTAGACAAATCCTTCGTTAAGGAAATGCAGTCGAACACATAATAGCAAGGGAAGCTTCCCATTAGTCCAAGTTGAATAAGATTACCACTTTTGTTAACTATGCACGGAGAAAAGATAAGCTTGGTGGTGTTGTTTTTGTTAAGTGTATGTAATATGCTAGCAAGTCTAGGTAATCTGAATGTCTTAAGTAACATCACTATGAATTGTAATATGGTGGAACTGGTTTAGTATTAATTCAATATTTCTATTTTCTAAGAAAAAACTATTAAGTAAATTTTTCACGTCCTTTGATATTTAAAATACTTTTTGAAAAGTTTGCCCAAACATAAATTATCGATTAAAAGTGCTTTTCAAATTGATGATCCACACATAAACTGTTTCTATCCAAAAATACCTTTTTGAAAAGCTACTTTTTGAAAAAAAAAAAATCAAATAAGATGATTTCTTCAGATTTGTTTTTGTTTTTGTTAATTGTTGTTCCTTTCCTTCACTGAGCCGAGGGTCGATTGGAAACAGTCTCTCTGCCCTTTCGGGGTAGGGGTAAGGCATGTCTACATATTACCCTCCCCATATCCCACTTTGTGGGACTATACTGGGTAGTTATTGTTGTTGTTGTTGTTTTTAGACTATAAATACACTCACTCTCCTGTACATGTAGATCATTTAATTTAATCTCAACTCACTCTTTATTCTCAACTATTGCATTCTAGCCAAGTTGGACAGTCAATATCTCTTTACTTTACAAGCATGGTAACTCGTAACGAAACTCAATAAGATCATTTTTACTGTTGTTTATTTATTTTATTGCTTTATTTATAATTCTTTTTGCCTAATTTTATGACCCATTCAACTAAACTTTGATTCGAACCAATTGCAAATGATCTCCTTAAAATAAATTTAATTTTGAATTTAAAAAATATGAGAATCGGCACAACTAATTAATAATTATGCAAAATGTATCTCGACAGTCGTAAATACTCATTTCTTTCTTTAGGGGATTAATATTACTAATTTGTTAAAACAAATAGAGGGTAGCTCTTACCTATTTTTTCCAGCAATGGAGACAGATTCTATTAAACAACCAAATATAGGAGGTTGAAAATAATAAATAGGTAATAGATCAACGTTGAATGTGCTGGTCCAAATAATGACAAGTGACAGATACTAAAGCATCGTTCTTCTTTTAATGTGTTTGATAATGACTTGTAGAGATGAGCATATTTTTAAGTTTTGGATGCTTCTTAAAAGAAAAAAAGAAGTAAACTTATGCGTGTTTGCATAATTAGCTTACGAGAAAATGATTTTTGCAAACTATGTTAGTCAAAACCTGAATTTTGTGTGTTTTAGGTTCTAGAAAACATGTTAATTTTTCTTGTTAAATGGTGATATTTATGTAACAGGACCAGCTTGGCACACCTCAACTATTTTACCAATAGTGTCACCTTTCATCAGTATATATACGTACATGGCCATTTTTTTTCCATTAAAATTAAGCATATGAAAAAAAATTACCTATTTTTTTGGTTTATCATGTTTGCTTGTGGTTATCTGAAAATAGAACTTATGTATTATTTTTATTTTATTTTTGGATAAAAGAAAACTTATCCAAAAAGAAAGCATATATAAAAGTCATTAAGACTCGTCTGCTTCGTTTTCGCTTTTGTTTTCTGTTTCGGGGTTGGAGGGAGATAAGAATTGGAGTTAATTTAATATAATTGTCGTGCAATATGACTATGAACCAACCTAATTGGCAACCAACAATGAATTAACGCTATCAAACAGGAAACAACTTTCATGTGGCATTGAACAAAACTCAGTCTCCTCTTAATTTAGTTCAACAAATCATATTGCAATTAATAAAGTAATTATGTCAGCCATATTTAAAGTATGTATTTATATCTTTCAGAGATGCATGTGTTCTTGGTTGTACTTTGTTTTACGTAGAAAATTTACTCCCAGTAACCTGGTGCAGACCCCTAATTGGATCAAGTAGGTTAAATTGAATTGAATCCATTTCATTAAAAAAAATTATTATTTACATATATAAATTCATTTTGAAATATGACATGTAAAACAAATGAACCAACTTAACACAATCATAAAATACACTTGCTCGAACAAACCACATTTTATAGTCACTCGCTAATTCTATTTTTTTCCTTGTCTTTTTTAAAATCCAATCATAAATTAATAACAATGAAAACATTTCTTTTCCCCTACAATTTTTTTTTCTCAGCCACTAGGAATCAAATAGATGCGGCAGGGTTCAAAATTAAGGTATTCACTATTCCCCATCACAAAAATGAACCTTTAGAAAAATGTAAAGGGCACATAGATTCATATAATAGTAAAGGAAAAAGATAAAAATTGTCCATGTACTATTGAAGGTTAGTTATGTTTATACCTGTTTTTATTTTCGGTTCGAATATAGGTTTATCGTTAAGAAAGTACTAACCGTAATAGTTTTCTATGACTCAATAACTAAACTGATACGGTGGACTCCATGTCACTGTCTATTTTTCATATGTAATAATAAATAACTAAACCCACTCAAATTAGTCTTCTTTTTCTCTAACAACAAACCACCATTGTTGTAAATTTAAGGTTCTTATCTTGCTCCACAAAATTATTTCATAAATTTCCATCATTACGAGTCAGTGTTTGAACCACAACTCCGGTCGTCTTCCACCAAGAAAATATCCCACCTTTTCTCCACCTAGAAAATGATCAGCAATCACTCATTGGAAATACCCACCAAAAAGCTTCAACAGAAACCATCTCTTTAAATACTACTAGCCACTCATCAGAAAATCATCTCTCTTTTCTTCCATTTCTCGCTCCTCTTTACTGGTCGTTGCTGGCTAGTGACACCCATTTTTCAGAAAAAGAAGAAGAGCTAGATCCAGAAGAAAGAAATCCTCCATAAAAACCCATTTACCGATTACCACATGTTCCTCTTTAAAATTCCACCCGAAGGAAAAAATTTCTTTTTTTTTGCTAAAAAATTTGTTTACTACTTGAACATAGTAAAACCAGTAAAATCTTGATGGAACAATCTTTTTCGCAAACAAAGAAGAATCAATCGGGTGAAAATTATTTAGTTATTTATTATTACAAAAGGAAAAATAAATAGTGATATGGAATTCAATGTGTCATTTTAGTTGCTGAGTCATGGACAACCATTAGGGTAAGTGACGATTTTATCTACTTTCTTAATGGCAAGCCTATATTTGAACCGAAAGTAGAAACATGTATAAAAGTGACTAATTTTCGATAGTACAGGTAGGGGTATTCATAGTTCAGTTTGGATCAATTTTCCCCTATAAAAAAACAAACCAAATAAGTCGGTTTTTCAAATATTAGAACCAAATCAAACAAATTAAGTCGGTTTTTCTCGATTCATTTTATGTCGATTTTTTGATTTTTTTATTATTCATTGGGTTTCTCTTAAATATAAGACATACACTACCATACACATACTCCGACACTCATATTTTCAATGTAACACTAACAAATCAATTGCTTTTTGAGAAATCTATTATTTACCAAAATATATTGATGATAATTGAATCAAATAGTGATGAATAATTCAAGGACTCAAATAAAAATATGTTATTTTTCACACGAAATGGATTCTTACACTAAACAAAAGATAATTAGCAATCAAACTAGAATGTAAAGGTAAAAAACTATATTAAAAGTGCAAACTATTAACATTTACCATAAATTTTTTGAAAGTTTGTATAACAATATATATATATATATATATATATATATATATATATATATATATATATATATATATATATATATATATATATATATATATATATATTTGTATGTGTGTGTGTAATAATAAATTTAAAATAGCTACTCCTATAGTCGGTTTGGTTCGATTATTTTCTTATTAAAACCAAAACCAAACAAAATTTTATCGGTTTTTAAAATTCAAATCCAAAACCAAACCAAACCAAAAAGTATCGATATTTTTGGTCGGTTTGGTTTGGTTTTGGATTTAGTTCGATTTTTCGAGTTTTTATGAACACCCCTAAGTACAGGGACATTTTGGCCTTTTCCCAATAATAAAAAGGAAACTTACACAAATATCCCAAATAAATCTCAGCTCCAACCTCTAGCCATTAGTCATAGACTTACCAAAACTAACAAACAAAAATTAAAAGACCAAATAATAGGGTTCTTTCTATTAAAGAATCACATGCAAAAGTTACCTTTCATATTTTTAAACGTGATTAGCAACACTAGACACAAGACGGAAAGGAAATTTCATCTATGTGATAGCAAATAAAGAAATGAATACCAAAATCTACACAATATTTCAAAAATCTAAAAAAAAAAAGGAAACTTTTTCAATGGGTATACTTGAAATTCATTGAAAATGTGTAGATAAGTCAATATACAAAATTTGAGGAAGAAAGGAGATGATTTGATCTGATTTTGTATCAAAATTCGTAATTTAATCGAGTTCAAAAAAGTCTTCTGCAATACATGTATCAAACATGTATCATGGATGTATCTCACTTGGTATACGTGAATATACATGTGATACACAATTAATACAAATATGATACATATGTGATACACAATGTGATACACATATCATTTTTTTCATGTTCAACTTTTACATTGAATTTTCAATTTAAACCATCTCAAAACTTCACCAAATCATCCCAAAACTGAGATTCAAGCTTCTTAAGTTGTGCCCAATTTATTCTAATAACATCCACTCAAAACAAAGTAAAAATTTGATTTTTTTTGTTACAGATAACTAATTGGCTGAATATTAGTAGTATTTTATCAATTGATCGATTTTTGTAAGCTACTTATGAATGGACATAACTGATAATTTCCCCAATTAAAAATCCCCAAAAAAACGTGTCCCAAAAACTGAGGTTTCTAATTTTCAACTAAAAAAACTCTCTTATCTGGCGAACAGGAAGAGGAAAAATAAAAAGAGAAAAGCGACAATCCTAAAACAAGACTATAAAATGTGTTACAATGTACATATTACACAAAAAACAATTGCTTCTCTTTTTACCCAGAAAGGTCAGCCCACGGATTTAACATCTTCTATATCAATGCTTGTCCGATGCTCGGTGTACTTGCCATTGTAGTGGTAGATTTCCAGGTCACCCCATGGTGTTGCTGCAATTTCATCGGTCATATCAAACCATCTTGGTTTGAACTCATGTCCTTGTGCCTCTGTATTTCTCTTTTCAGCTCTGTGCCTCTCCTCCAAACAAAAGAGATGCAGAACGGCAAAGCAAGCATCTTAGAAACGAAAGGATTAAGTTCACCATTGAGGCTTATCAACCAACTATCATCTCAACTCTATCTCACAACTTTGTATACTCGCAAATTATACTTAGAGAGATTCGATAGTTTGAGGCATGATCCAAGGAGTAACTGAGAGCATTCAAGAACGCTAACTTCACTTTTCTCAACTCTATGACCCTAGAATAATTCAGTATACATGTTAAAGCCAGATCCACCTTTTGCCCCGGTAAGAGCAGAACATGTGATGTGTGGGTTAGATGTACGTTACGAAAAGTAATTCTGTTGCAAGCAAAAATTTGAGATTTAAGTGGAGAAGGAAAAAGCAGTGTGCCTATTATCTACTGAGTTCTGAACCATGTGCTACTAGCCTTGGAAAAATTCTTGGTTATTAAAGAAAAGTCAGATCCACTTTACGTGGAGCTTCAATACCATCAAATGAATCTACAAATAAATGAAATACTTTATGTGAGGTTCTAAGAAAAAAAGGAATAAAGCCTGCAAATTTATCTTTTATAGTTTATTAGTTTCTTTTTTTTTAGGGGGACATAAATGAACTCTTTATACCAACTGATGGCGACTTTGACTAAACTAGAGGTCCGTCTCACGTCTTATCTCCCAAAGATATAAGGCATAATCGAGTTAGAGTGCACCAAATTATAGAATAGCTTTTTGTTACCAGCCATTTATAAAACAAAATTTTGGAATTTATCCCTGAAAAAAAATAAGAACATATGACATATCACACTTTAGGATGCCATCATACATGAACTCCTATAGTCCATTAGAGCATATTTGTTTTTGCAACTTATCAAATTAACGTTGGCATATGATAGAACAAAATTCCATTCAATGAGAAAAGCTGGCCAGACATTAACCTCTTTTAGCTCTGTGCTAGGAAGAGGCTCCCCCTCCATGTCACAGGTTGGTAACTCATTGACTCATTCCATTTTCAAGTCATCAGCATCTTAGGTTCCTCGTTAGCATTATAAACATACCCATCAACCTCATACCATCCAGCCCTGCACCCTAAAAGCAAC
Organism: Nicotiana benthamiana; assembly: GCA_034376525.1. Taxonomy (NCBI): domain Eukaryota; kingdom Viridiplantae; phylum Streptophyta; class Magnoliopsida; order Solanales; family Solanaceae; genus Nicotiana; species Nicotiana benthamiana. The sequence continues at coordinate 72,195,324 of CM067324.1, read as the reverse complement.
TTTATCGATAACCAATGATAGGCTGGAAACACTGGTGATTGAATATAAAAGCATGCTGTGATATTGTTATCACACCATACATGTGATAACAAAAGAAAAGGACCAACAGATATAAATATGAAATATAGTTAAGAGGAGATGCCAACATACACAAACTAACCACAAGGTTGGAAATAGAGCACCGCTTTGTCTGATTTGTCATGATCATTTACCCAGGAGAATCAACCCAGGTTCGTCCAAATATTAAATTATTAACCTTTGTGGGAGGGGGAACCAAATCCAAGACAACACCATCTCTCTTAAGGGTCACATGTGTCCTGAAATACGAATAAAGAACAAGAATTTCTAGTGTTACAAATTTATTGAGATGTAGGTAAGTTAATTGCGCAGTAATATAGAATAAAAAGCTGCAATACAGAGTTAATATATTCTTAACCAACACCTACTTTGAAGTGTTGGGATTTTGCTTAAAAATGAGAATGGTCATTGTCCTACATTGGAAAAATATTGAAGAGTAGTTTGGAGGATTGCCTATATAAGGGGGCTTAAGTTATGTTTTCAAATGTACTAAACCAAATGTATTTCTAATACTTTTTGTTAGGAGAATGTACTAAGGTTAATGTGATTGTAAGAATTTTTCACATAGTGGTCGGTTGTTGTGTTTTGATAACGGTTGTGATTTTTTCCCGATTTTGGGTTTCCACGTTAAATTCTTGTGTTGTTTTATTTCTCAGTTTTTCTCTTTACAAAAGGGGGCGGAGATCTCGGAGTTTACAGAAAAGGGTCATTCTTTTTTCCCAACATGAAGACTATTGAAGATTCCACAAATCGACATAAAAGAACAGAAAAGAAATCTTTCTAGGTCAGATATCAACGAAGAAACTACATTGTAGCCATCTAAGTTGCTCGTACTAGGGCGCGGATATTCGATACGGACACGAATTTGAGTGTCGGATTCAACAAAATCTAAATTCTAAAATTCGTAGGTGCAGATCCATATATGGATACATGTGTGGCGATTCGACTAAGAAAATTCAAATCATAAAAAATAGAGCTATAAGAATATTATATATTTTGAGAAATATTATGTAAAAAATTTACATGTATATTATAAAATTCTATCTTTCATTCTTCAAGATGTGCATTTATTCTTTCATTCTCCTAAGAAATAGCAATTGAATTTTAAAGGTATATGACAATAGAATAAATATAATTAAAAAAATTAAATATAAAGTGAGAGAGAATTAACCTTTTATCCGAGAAAAAGAATGTGACTACTCTTAAAATAAAGAATGTAACTTGTATTGTAAATAAGGCTGTATTGTGGGCCAGGCCCAGCTTGGGACCGGCTCAGGACCGCGTGTCAAACTGGCCAAATGGGCCGGTTCCACGGATCGGTCTCTATTGGTGCAAAAGCCTATAGCGGGCCGATCCTTATAAAAAGCCCGTGAGCCCGGGACCATTCAGACTGGGACCGACAGGCGGGCCTGGGCCGGTTCAACCGGGCCAAACAGGCCTAACGGCTATTTTTTTAAAATAAATTTAAAATGGGCAACAGTCAATGTTTTAAAATCTAGCCGTTTGCATTCATTTTTAGCCGTTTGACACTTTAAAAAATAGCCATTTGGCCCCCAAACTTTATTTTGCACACTAATCATAAATAACATCACAGACCTATTCTAACTTTTAGAATCGGGATCCGACCTCAACTTCGCCAATGCTGAATCGACCTACAGACCTCCAAATCAACATCCTGACAGTTATTGGAACCATAAAAACTCTGTTCCGGAGTTATCTTCACTCAAGTCAAACTACGGTCAATTTCTACAACTTAAACCTCTAACTTAGGGACTATATGTCCCATTTCACTCCGAAGTTTACTTCAAACCAAAACCAAATAACTCGACAACTCATGTAACCACAATATAACATTGAGGAAGCACAAATTATGGAAAGGAGACTAAAATACTCAAAGTTATCGGCCGGATCATTACATTTTTTAGTACGCATTTTAATTTTGTCTTGATTATAATATTATTTTCTATTTTCATTGAAAGCACTTTGAATAAATCTATTTGCTGGTGGCCTCAAAATATAAATTTAATTATTCTATAATAAGTTTTTAGGTTACACAGTTATAACCAGACGTAATTGACTATAAAGCCTCTTACACACGAAATAAGACTGAACTAATAAATAACTTTTTATAAAAAAATTAATATGTATTCGAATAAGGCGGATCAACCTCTAGAAAATTGCGGGGGGGGGGGGGGGGGGGGGGGGAGGTGGTTTGCGATAAGGGGACAAGAGAGTGCATTGTCTGAGTTTAAGTAAAAACAGAACAGATGAGCAAACAATATTATATATTGTTTTAGAATATTTTTAAATTTTTCAAAAAAGATTTTTTGATTTGAGTTTTTATTATCCTTAATAATGAAGTATTACTCCATAATAGTATTTGCTTTCGTTTTTACATTTTCTTCAAATTTTGTTGGAGTTGTATTTGCTTGTACAACTACGGATAAAATGTCATTTTAAGGATCATATCAATTAAGATTAAAAGGGAAACTTTTAGAAACGACGACCTTTTAAGGGGCTTTTGACAATCCGTAGCTATATTTTATGTAGTTATATTTCGTAGTTAGTTTTTGACAATGCGCTATATTTGAGTGTTTTTGAATACACTTTTCAACCTTTTCAATCTTTTTTTAAACTTTTTTCGCATGTATTTAGTGTATTTGAATATGTCGTTCAGTTATATCCAACATTATGTATTTGAATGTATTTACACTAAAAATGACGAAATAAAGAATACAATCAATTCAGTTAAATCTCCGGCAAAAATACAAAATACATTTATTAAAAAAGGAAGAATACAATCAAACTCGGTGGATCTCCGACGAAATACAAAATAACACTATATTTACACTAAAATAATGACAATATACATTCAAATCTTTTTTAAAAATATATAATATTTATATTAAAAAATAAAGAATACCATCAAATCCGATCGAATCTCCAATGAGAATACAAAATACGTTGTATTTAACAATGAAGAATACAGTCAAATCCCATAGAATAATCGACCAAAAGATAAAATACACATTAGATCTCTGATGAAATTTAAAACATATACTATATTTATACAACAATATTTCGGCGTGAAAGGTAGTAGAGGAAAAAGAGAGGACTTTTTTTATGATGAGAAAGGCAATGGTGCAGGAGAAGAAGCCATGAGTTATGGCATCTCCGTTAGATCCTGATCTGGTGACCCTTCTGGTCTTCCTCCTCCATTGATTTCGTTATCGTTAATTGAACTTCGTGATTTTTCAGATCTGGATCTGACAATTGAGATGAGAGAAGGGAAGAGAGAGAGGCGGCTGTTTGGTTGGGCTCCACCAGAGATGATTGGTTTAATCATTGATGAATGGAAGCTTAAACCTTCTGGTTTAGGCAAGGGGACTCTGAATTTATTTAGATACTTCATAATCTGCTTTGATTAAACTTCTATATCATAATAACGTTGCAAAAAAAAAATTGTTCGTCCTCCTTTATGCTTTAGAAAAACTATGAAAGAATTACAAGAAAATACACCATAATAAAAAATGGTATATGTTTTTAAGTTTTATCCCACCTAATTTATATTGTATATATTTGAGAGCACTTGCAAGTTCAATATATGTATTTTTACAACTATTGCTTCTAAAAGCTATGGAGTTAGTTCTTTGTTCTCATAACTATTGCTTTCACTCTCTCTTCTTCTCATATGTTTTACATATGCTTCAAAGGGTCGTATATTTTCTGTTTCTCTTCTTGTATCACCTGTTTGAAAGAAAATTGAAGAGTAGAAATCCACAATTGACGGCCATTTAAAGCTTTGCTTTTGAAAATTAGTTTTTTTGAATTTGTTAGTTGTTTGGATTTGATATTGTTCCTACTAATTGAAAATATCAAAAGGAGTTCAAAATTTAAATTTGAAGTAATTTGAACAAGATTTGAGTTAAATATTTATGTCTAGTTTTTTGGAAAATAAATAATTTGGAATTTATGGTTGTGTACAAAAAATTATGATTGGTACACTTCAGGATATCCGAGAAGATATTTGAAAATCGCGAAGAAAAAATTTGTGTTGTACTAGGTTAACTTTGACAACTTATATCTCAAAATATATGAGAAATTAAGAAATGACCAAAACATGAAAGTTAAAGATCTTGGTATCTAGTTTTCGAAAAGTTAAAACATTTATATTTTGAGATTTGTATAAAATGTTATGACCATTATACTAAAGACATTATGAGAAGAGTTATTGATTTGTGGACTGTCTGATATAAGAGGAAGGAAAGAAATATTGAAGGTTCATACTTAGTAGTAACAAGAAGAAGTTTGATAAAGATGTCTTCTTCTACGCTTGGAGGTACAGATATTTTTGCTTTTAGAGCAAGAATTAGAGTTATTGCTATAACTACACTTACGATAAAAAAAAGTAACTTCTATACTTTTATCACCGAAAGAGATTACATTTTCTATTTTATACAAGTAACACCTTTGAAAACATCTAATGTATTTTATTTTATTCTATCCGGACACTGTTATCTGTCTATTGATCGAGCAAGATTCTCAAAGCTTGCAGCCATTACTGTTAGATATATGGACTTATACTACATACATATGGACAATATATGAATGAATTATGTGTTATGTGCTATCTTTTGGTTTGGCCTAAATTAGTGGTCTTTTGGACATTATTATTAACGAGGCCAATACATTGTCATATAAAGTATAGGGTATAATTTCTTGTAGATATCCATAAAGAGTAATCTTAGTTAATGATGGGCTAACTAAGGTTACATACATGTAACTAAGGTTACATTCTTGTAACCTTTGAGTTTTCTTAAGTTACATTATAATAAGGTGGTTATGGTTCCCACAAGAATGCAAGACCATTCTCTTCTTCTTCCCATTGAAATTAGAGAGCAAACCATTGTCTTGCACATCAAGTGGAAAGCCAAACCTTGGACAATCTTCAAGCCGGATCAAGGAGCTTCCACCTATGGATTCAGGTACGCTTCCGCTTATGTTATAGTTCCAAATAATTCGATATGAAGGCTTTAGTTTTATAATCGGATTTATTCCAACAATTGGTATCAGAGCCTCCTTCGTATTGGATCATTAGGAAGTTCATGAATTCAATGTTATAATGCTTAATGACTAAATTCAAATAGAATGTTTTAATTTTGAAGTTCTAGTACCTTGATATAGCATGCTTTCATGAATGATTTGTTGATGATAAACTTCAGTATTTCGATACCTTTCATATCACCAAATGAATTGAAATGTTGAAATTATTTGTATAATTTCGGTTGTTGAATATGATTCCATGATTAAGCCTTTTGTTGAAAGTCCCATTAAGTTGGACAGATTGGTAAGATAATGAATTATCTTATATAGGTAATCGATTATCTTGATAAGTTCACCAAAATTTTGCAAAACAGAAGCTTAAAATAATCGATTATGTTTTGAAGATAATCGATTATCTTATTTGTAACGTTTACATAATCGATTATTTTAGATCAATAATCGATTATTTCATTTGTTTATCAAATATTTATGAAACAGAACCATACAATAATCGATTATTGTATTTGGATAATCGATTATGTTATATGTCCGCCAAATTCCAGAAAGCCAAAATAAACGATTATCTGGAATTTCCAGCAAAAAATGGAAATTCCAGAAGGCCAAGATAATTGATTATCAGGACCAGATAATCGATTATCTGGCAATAAATTGCAGAAACGTTTCATTTTCTTGCAATTTAATGAAGACATAATGTAAAATTAATTAATGAAACTTTTTTCCATCATTAAAGAAACTTTTTTCTTAAGATTAATAGACACATAATGCATGATTAATGTTATAACATTAATGTTTTGTCCATTATTATTCAGATTTTACATTATAAACATGTAAATTTCTGTTGAGATTCAATATATGGCTTAAAGAACTAATTAATTTTGCATCTAATATTTTACATTAGTCAATTGAAACATTATGTTACCAAAGTAAGCTCTTTTGTGTAGATTGATTGATTTTTAAAATATAAGATGACTGTGTATGTTAGTATTCAATGCGTTTAACACCGGCCCAAAGGAAGGTTGTTATTTGGCAGGAATTCGAGCATGCTTGTGGTTATAAATATGTGACAATTATTAAGTGTTCCATTTGAATATTAAGTCGGCCCAAAGGAAGGCTTGATATTTTACAGGAGTTTATTGTCAATATTTGATTACTACACCAAGAGTACCACTTACAAATTGATTTTCTGTCCAAAGACTAAAACAATGTTGTGCTAGGTATCTTGTAATGGGATTTGCCTATTTTGAATCTGTATACTAAAGTTAAAATTCGAATAATTGTAAGCATGTGTTAAGTTGTCCTTGTTCTATTTTCAATGAATTCTTCAGCTGCTACAATATCTACGAACATTAACAGCATCCCTGTGCTTAATGGCACAAATTTTAAGGAATGGAAAGAGAACATTATGATAGTTCTCGGTTGCATGGATCTAGACCTTGCACTTCGGATTGAGAAACCTACTTCTCTTGAGGATACATCTTCTTCTGATGACAAGAAGGAGATGGAGAAGTGGGAACGCTCAAATCGCATGAGTCTTATGATCATGAAACGTGCAATTCCAGAATCTTTTAGGGGCACTATGACTGAAGAAAACAATGCCAAAGTTTTCCTTGAGGACCTTGAAAAGCCTTTTGCACAAAACAAAAAGGCGGAAACTAGTACTCTTTTGAGTAAACTTGTTTCCATGAGGTATAAAGTCAAAGGAAACATAAGGGAGTATATTCTAGAAATGTCTCATATTGCTTCGAAAGTAAAGTCACTCAAGTTGGAATTACCTGAGGAACTGCTTGTGTACTTAGTTTTGATCTCTCTCCCTGCACACTTTAATCAGTTTAAGGTCAGTTACAACTGCCTAAAGGAGAAATGGACTCTTAATGAGCTCATTTCACATTGTGTGCAAGAGGAAGAGAGAATAAAGCAAGATAAGACAGAAAGTGCTCATTTGGCATCCTCTTCTAAAGAAAACAAGAAGAGGAAAAATAAGGAAGTTGCGGTCTCAAGGCCCCAGAAGAAGCAACACAAGGAAACTAAGGTTGAAACTACAGAATCAGGTTGCTTTTTCTGTAAGGGGACTAATCACATGAAGAAAGATTGTACCAAATACCACGCTTGGAGTGCGAAAAAGGGTATATATCTTGCTCTTGTTTGTTCTGAAGTTAATTTAATTTCGGTACCTAAAGATACTTGGTGGGTAGATTCTGCTGCTACTACTCACATAAGTATATCTATGCAAAGTTGTCTGAATTGTCGAAAACCAAGTGATGGTGAAAGATACATCTACATTGGTGACGGCAAAAGGGTTGAAGTTGAGGCTATTGGAAAATTTAGGCTATTATTTAAGACTGGTTTTTATTTGGATTTGAATGAGACTTTTGTTGTACCATCTTTTAGACGGAATTTAATTTCTGTTCCCAAATTGGACATATCCGGTTATTCTTGTTCATTTGGTGACAATAAAGTGAGTCTTTTTCAAGGTTCAAATATTATCGGTACTGGTCTTTTATCAGCATATGATAGCCTATATTTGGTTGACATAATAACCTCACATAATGAAACTTTGCATACAAGTTCTAGTGGTACCAAGAGAAAATTATATAATGAGAATTCTTTATCACTCTGGCACAAGCGTTTAGGTCACATATCTAAACAAAGAATTCAGAAACTCGTGTCAGATGGAATTCTTGATTCTCTTGATTCCTCAAATTCGGATATTTGCATTGAGTGTATCAAGGGTAAACAAACAAACAAGACGAGATTAGGTGCCCAGAGAGCTTCGGATATCTTAGAATTGATACATACGGATATTTGTGGGCCATTCCCTACACCTTGTAGAAATGGTCAATAATACTTTATCACATTTATAGACGATTACTCTCGTTATGAATACCTATATCTCATTCATGAGAAGTCTCAATCTATAGACGTGTTCAAATCATATAAGGCCGAAGTTGAAAATCAACTAAGCAAAAGGATTAAAACCGTTAGATCTGACCGTGGTGGTGAATACTATGGTAGATATGATGGTTCAGGTGAACAACGTCCAGGGCCATTTGCTAAATTCCTAGATGAGTGTGGGATCGTTCCTCAGTACACCATGCCAGGCAGTCCTACTATGAATGGTGTATATGAGAGACAAAATCGGACCCTAAAGGACATGGTGAGAAGTATGATTTGTCATACTACTTTGCCAGACTCATTCTGGGGAGAAGCATTGAAAACCGCATCATATATACTTAATAGGGTTCCAACTAAAGCTACAATCAAAACCCCATATGAACTATGGACTGGACATAAGCCCAGTATAAAGCACTTACACATTTGGGGTTGTCCAGCTGAGGCAAGGCCTTACAGGCCAAATGAAAAGAAACTAGATTCTAAAACGGTTAGTAGCTATTTTGTTGGATACTCTGAAAAATCCAGGGGGGTATAAGTTCTATGATCCCACTTCTAGAACTATTTTTGAGACGGTTAATGCTCGGTTCTTTGAGGATATTGAGCTTGGGGGGTGGGGGAGATAAAGTTAGAGATTTTGTCTTTGAGGAAGAACATGTATCTTTGCCTCCAGTTGTTGATCTTGATCAGGGTGTTCTCATTCCTGATACGGATCACACAACTCCAGTTCAAGACAATCTTGATAATCTCCCTAATCAAGTTCCTGATATTATTAATGAAAATCAAACTCAACAACCTCAAGAATCTGAAATGCCATTAAGGAGATCCACTAGAGAGAGGAGAAGTGCAATTCCGGACGATTATGTTGTATTTCTCCAAGAACAAGAAAGTGACGTTGGACTAGAGGAAGATGATCCAATCAATTTCCGTCAAGCCATGAAAGGTTTTAACTCTCAAAAGTGGATTGATGCAATGAATGATGAGATGAAGTCTATGAGCGATAAAGGCGTTTGGGAACTTGTTACATTGACCGAAGGTGTTAAACCAATTGGTTGTAAATGGATATTTAAAACCAAGAGGGATTCAGAGGGCAATGTCATTAAGTATAAAGCTCGCCTTGTCGCAAAGGGCTACACTCAAAAGGAAGGCGTTGATTATAAAGAGACTTTCTCTCCGGTTTCATCGAAAGACTCTATTAGGACAGTAATGGCACTAGTAGCACATTTTGATCTTGAACTTCATTAGATGGATGTTAAGACAGCGTTTCTCAATGGTGACATTGAGGAATCAATTTATATGGTGCAACCTGAAAACTTTGTTTCGGGAGACTCAAAGAAAAGGGTTTGCAAATTAAAGAAATCCATCTATGGGCTCAAGCAAGCTTCCCGTCAATGGTATCATAAGTTTCATGAAGTCATTACATCTTTTGGTTATGAACCAAATATTGCTGATGACTGTATATACCATAAGTTCAGTGGGAGCACACATATTTTTCTGGTTTTATATGTCGATGACATACTGCTTGCCAGTAATGATATAGTATTATTGCGCGAAACTAAGAAATTTCTTTCAATGAAATTTGAAATGAAAGATCTTGGTGATGCCTCTTTTGTATTAGGAATTCAGATACATCGAGATCGCTCCAAAGGTGTGCTCGGTCTGTCACAAAAGGGCTATATCAATTGTTGAAACACGTTCTCAAGTCGCTAAACTAAACGTGTGTTCATATTTGTAGGTTTTGATAAATGACAAACCGACGTGAACGGAACATTGACATATGCCGAAGTCCAAGCACAAAAGAAACAAAGATCAAGATTAAGTAAAGCAACAAAGTTATACATGAGTCGTTCAATAATTGTGATCTTGATCCGACAATTGATTCAAGACTTCGCTTCTCTCGTAAAATCATTTTTATCAAACCATGCATCTTTAATTTAAAGCAAAATGATTTTCAAACATTTCATTTTAACCAAAATAAATTCTAAACATGTCTTTCAAATCTGGACAAAGATAATCGATTATGTACTTTATGATAATCGATTATGTTAAAGCAGTGTACACCAGATTTTACAAAGCTGTAAGATAATCGATTATGTACCTTATGATAATTGATTATGTTAAGGTAGTGTACACCAGATTTTACAAAGCTGCAAGATAATCGATTATGTACCTTATGATAATCGTTTATGTTAAGGCAGTATTCACCAGATTTTTCAAAGCTACAAGATAATCGATTATGTACCTTATGATAATCGATTATGTTAAGGCAGTGTTCACCAAATTTTTCAAAGCTACAAGATAATCGATTATGTGCCTTAGACTAATTGATTATGTTGAGACAGTGAGCATCAGATTTTACGAAGTAGCAAAATAATCGATTATGGCTTTTCTGGTAATCGATTATATTAAAGACCATTGCCAAAGTATTTTTCAAACACTGAAAGATAATCGATTATGTACAATCAGATAATCGATTATGTTAAGCATAAAATCGGGGATTGATTTTTGAACGTTGTCAGGTAATCGATTATACGATTTGGATAATCGATTATTCTGCTTAAAATCTGGGATTGATTTTTGAATGTTGTCAGGTAATCGATTATACGATTTGGATAATCGATTATTCTGCTTAAAATCTGGGATTGATTTTTGAACGTTGGTAGATAATCGATTATGCAGAATCAGATAATCGATTATCCTAGCACAAAATCAGCAATTTGTGATTGGCAATTAAGCAACGGTCTTGGGTGTTTTGAGCACTATAAATACAACTCAAAATCACTCTTCTAAGCACAACAACTGATTACATTCTTGCTAAAGCTTACATACTCTCTTTGCAATCATTTTATATTCATTTCATAAGTTTTTGAGAGCCAAACTCTTGACGAAATTGTTGTGTTCTTGAGCGTATTACTTTTACTCATATCTACTCTATAGAGAGAGTCTTGTCTTGAGTGCTAAGTGTTTGTACACACTTGAAGGGATATTCTAATCCCTTGTTGTAAGAAGGAAAAGTAGTTCCTTGGCTTGAAGTCTTGAGGTGCGGTATCCTCGAGCAGGTTGAAGTCTTGTAGAGTGTATATCTACGAGCAAGTGTAACGGTTTGTTAGGCACCCGTAAGCTTAACGAAGTTAGTGTAAAACTCGAGAGAGTCTCTCGGGGACTGGACTAACCACACGTTGTGGTGAACCAGGATAAAATTCGGTGTGTTCTCTCCTTATCTTTTTAATTACTGCACTTAAGTTATTCCTGCAATTTTTAATTCCGCAAATTTACATTGCTTTTTATTATAACGCTATTCACCCCCCCCCCTCTAGCGTTAAGCGTATATTCTAACAATTGGTATCAGAGCTTAACTCTCTGAAAGACTTAACAGTTTGAGAGAAACTTTCCATGGCTTCTACTCGTAGTGTTTATGCAGGACTAGGTGAAGGACAATGCTTCACAAGGCCACCACTTTTTGGTGGCACCAACTACACTTACTGGAAGGAGAGAATGAGGATTTTATACAGTCAAACAACTTCCAACTGTGGAAAATTATCAAAAATGGAGAACTACAACCTACCAAAAAGGTTGGAGAAGAACTCGTTCCAAAAACGAAAGACGAATACGACGCCGATGATATCAGAAAAATAGAGAACAATGTAAAGGCAATCAACATGATGTATTGTGCAGTGAACCCCGATGACTATCGAAAAATATCATGTTGCACCACTGCCAAGCAAATGTGGGACAAATTAGAAATCACCTACGAAGGTACGGACCAGGTAAGGGAAGCTAAAATTGATTTCCTAACCCACGAATATGAACTGTTTCGCATCAAGGAAAATGAGAAGATAGATGACATGTTCGAACGATTTTCAAAAATCGTTAATGACCTACACGCCCTCAAAAAGACATTCACGGATAAGGAGCTTGTTCGGAAAATTCTACGAAGCCTCACTCCGGAATGGCGTTCCAAAGCCGATGCTATCCAAGAATCAATCGGCATCACAAACGTCACCATCGACGGACTACGAGGTAATCTTAAGACTTATGAATCAACTATTCTTAACTCTCCTTTGGATGATCAAAGGAAAAGAAAGATTGCGCTCAAAGCATCAACTACTCAACCTCAAAACGATGAGGAGTCAAGTGATGAAGATGTCGAGCTTGGACTCGTTATTAAGAAATTTCACAAGTTCATGCAAAAGAAGTATGAACGAAAAGGTAAGCAACAGGGCGACCAATTGAAGTGCTATGGATGCGGAGAAATCGGGCATATCAAATCAAATTGTCCAAACATCAAAAAGGAGAAGAAACCATTCAAGAAGCAAAGAGCATACATCTCTTGGGGAGGCGACTCCAGAGACGAATCAAGTGATGGAGAAGGAAACGAGACCGAAAACTCGTGTCTTATGGCACACGAAGAAACGCAAAATGAGGTATGTACTACTTCTAAGAACTACTTCACTTTAGAAGAAATGCAAGATGCATTTGATGAGTTGTATAAAGAGTTTATTAGCGCTTCTAAATCTATAAAAGATTTAAGAAAACAATTTTCTTCAAAAGAAAAGAATCTTGAAAAACTTACTCTTGAAAATGAGAAATTAAAAGAGGAAAACAAGTTTTATGGCAAAAGAAGCGCCGATAAACTCGAAAGCTCAAATAAGGATTATACTTCTTGCAAATCTCTAAAGGAAGAAGTAGAAAGTCTTAGAAGCACTTTGCACAAATTCAATTCTTCACACAAAAATCTCAATGAAGTGCTTGTAAATCTGAAATCCACTAAGCACGGTATAGGCTTCAAACACGAGCCAAAAGAAAAAGTTGAGTCCATTCCTAAACCACCTAAGACTCAACTTAGGCCAAACAAAATAAATGTCAACACTCAACCTAGAAATTTTAATCCTAGAATTGCATCTCATTCTAGAACAAATGCTAGGAGAAATATTGGAATGTATAGACCACCTAGACAAGATTTTCGAAAACCACATCAAAACTATATTTCTAAAAATTTAGTGAACACTAGAAGAAACGTTGGCATGTATAGACCACCTAGACAAGATTTTCGAAAACTACATCAAAACTATGTTCCTAAAAGTAGAGTGAATAATTTTAGACCCCCAAATTATTATCATCCTAGAAGAATGCACAATCCGAATGTCATTTGTTATTATTGCAATAAAATTGGACATATTGCTCCCGCATGCTTCACTAGACATAGACATTTCACTGCATGGCAATCACAACAATATGTTGCTCCTAACGCACAAGGACCCAAAATGGCTTGGGTACCAAAATCTCATTAATTTGTTTTGTAGGTGTGTTTGAAGGGATCAAGTGTACTTTGGTAACTTGATAGTGGATGCTCCAAACATATGACCGGGGATGCATCAAAATTCCTTCAACTAAAACCCACGGAAGGAGGAAATGTTATTTTTGGAGACAATAACAAAGGAAAGATTATCGGCATTGGATCGGTCAGTAAGGACGAATCCTCCGCCATTAAGCATATTTTGCTAGTTAAAGGTCTTAAACATAATCTCTTGAGCATAAGTCAATTATGTGACAAGGGAAATCTTGTATTGATTGACTCCGAAGAATGCTTAGTTATCCGTCGTAGTGATTTTAAAATTATTCTTCGTGGTATTAGAATGGATAATATCTATATGGTTGATCTTGAAAATTCTTCGTCAAGTTATGTGAATTGTCTTTTGAGTAAAGAAGACGACATGTGGTTATGGCATCGTAGAGTAGCTCATGTGAATATGAATCTTTTAAACAAACTAGTTTCACAAGATTTAGTACTTGGTCTTCCAAACATGAAATTTGAAAAAGACTCTATTTGTGATTCATGTCAAAAAGGGAAACAAACAAAGGCTTCTTTTAAATCCAAAAATGTTGTTTCAACCACTAGACCTTTACAACTTCTACACATGGACCTTTTCGGACCTTCTAGAATTAAAAGTCATGGTGGTAATCTTTATGCTTTTGTTATTGTTGATGACTATTCTAGATTTACATAGACATTATTTCTTGCTCGTAAAAGTAATGCCTTTCAAGCTTTTAAAAGTTTTCTTAAACGTGTTCAAAATGAAAAGAACACAACAGTCACTTCCATAAGAAGTGATCATGGGGGAGAGTTCGATCACAATCTCTTCGCGGACTTTTGTGATGAACTCGGTATTGAACATACCTTTCGGCTCCACGTACACCACAACAAAATGGAGTGGTAGAACGTAAAAATCGATGTCTCGAAGAGATGGCTAGAACCATGCTCGAAGAGGCCGATATTCCCAAATATTTTTGGGCGGATGCCGTGAGTACCGCAAGCTATGTTTTAAACAGAGCTATAATTAGACCGATACTCATGAAAAAATCCCTATGAACTCTATAAGGGAAGGAAACCAAATCTTTCCCATCTTAGAGTCTTTGGTTGTAAATGTTTTATTCACAACAACGGAAAAGATAACTTGGGAAAATTTGATGCGAAATCTGATGAAGGAATTTTTCTAGGTTACTCATCATGTAGCCTAGAATGTTGAGGAATAATCGAACCAAAACTGTTGAGGAATATACAGAGTGTTTAATAATCGAACCAAAACTGTTGAGGAATCTCCTCATGTAGTATTTTGTGAAAATGATGCTCGCTTGGCGAGAAAGGATTCTTGTGTTGGTCTTGCAGATGCTTTAAAGAAAATCAATCTTCAAGACGAGGTACAAAAGGAGGATCCAAAGGAAGTTCAAGATGAAGTCATGGAAAAACCTTCGGAAGAAGTACCACCACAAGAAGAAGAATTGATGATGCCTAAGGCTTGGAGGACGTCTAAAGACCATCCTCTTGACAAGGTAATTGGCAACATCGAGAAAAGGGTAAGTACACGAAACCTTCTTAAAGAATCCTATTCTTCACTCAAGAACAAAACACATAGAAATTAGACATCATTTTATAAGAGATCACGTTCTCAAGGGCGATGTCGAAATTGAATTTGTTGAAACCAAAAATCAATTGGCCGACATCTTCACAAAGCCTTTAGAGAAAGAGTCCTTCTTCCGAATTCGTAGTGAACTCGGGATTCTTGACTCCACGTTGATTTAATTCATGCATTGCATTTTTTTGTTTTAACGATTACTAACTTGAGCGTCGGAGGCGCCTAATTCGTTTTTGCAGGTATCGCCCCAAAGACAGGGGGAATTATCAGACACTGGTGCAGAATAATCGATTTCTCTAAAGTCAATAATCGATTATTCCCCATTTACGTTTTATGTTTATTATGCTGGAAAATTGACATAATCGATTATACAACACTACAATCGATTATCTAACAGTTTTGGCTTTGCAGGACTAGCTGTTAAATATAAAAATCGATTATCACATATCCCTAATCGATTATGTTGACATTTATGTTCAGGTGTTAAGTCACTGTGTGAAAATAATCGATTATTTAAAATAGTGTAATCGATTTTCCTATTACCGTCTCGGATGTCCATTACTACATTGCCTGAAATAATCGATTATCTCAAAAGCACAATCGATTATTCATCGAGACGGAAGTTAATGATGATACTGAATAATGTCTTGTCTCTTTGTTTTTCTAGTTTGCATAATATTCTGTCTTTTATTTTTATATATTTGCAATATTGTTTAATCAATGAAGAGTTAGTTACTTTTTTGCTAATGTCAAAAGGGGGAAGATATGGGCTACGCACATATATACATATTGGCCTAAATTGAGGGGGAATTCATTACTTGAGGGGGAACTCGTTGCATATCTATATACTTGTCTTGGATCGTCATTATGAATTAATTAATATGCATATCCCGATATTGGTTTGCCATTATCAAAAAGGGCTATATCAATTGTTGAAACACGTTCTCAAGTCGCTAAACTAAACGTGTGTTCATATTTGTAGGTTTTGATAAATGACAAACCGACGTGAACGGAACATTGACATATGCCGAAGTCCAAGCACAAGAGAAACAAAGATCAAGATTAAGTAAAGCAACAAAGTTATACATGAGTCGTTCTATATTGTGATCTTGATCCGACAATTGATTCAAGACTTGGCTTCTCTCGTAAAATCATTTTTATCAAACCATTCATCTTTAATTTAAAGAAAAATGATTTTCAATCATTTCATATTAACCAAAATAAATTCTAAACATGTCTTTCAAATCTGGACAAAGATATTCGATTATGTACTTTATGATAATCGATTATGTTAAAGCAGTGTACACTAGATTTTACAAAGCTGTAAGATAATCGATTATGTACCTTATGATAATCGATTATGTTAAGGTAGTGTACACCAGATTTTACAAAGCTGCAAGATAATCGATTATGTACCTTATGATAATCGATTATGTTAAGGCAGTGTTCACCAGATTTTTCAAAGCTACAAGATAATCGATTATGTACCTTATGATAATCGATTATGTTAAGGCAGTGTTCACCAGATTTTTCAAAGCTACAAGATAATCGATTATGTGCCTTAGACTAATCGATTATGTTGAGACAGTGAGCATCAGATTTTACGAAGTAGCAAAATAATCGATTATGGCTTTTCTGGTAATCGATTATATTAAAGACCGTTGCCAAAGTATTTTTCAAACACTGAAAGATAATCGATTATGTACAATCAGATAATCGATTATGTTAAGCATAAAATCGGGGATTGATTTTTGAACGTTGTCAGGTAATCGATTATACGATTTGGATAATCGATTATTCTGCTTAAAATCTGGGATTGATTTTTGAACGTTGTCAGGTAATCGATTATACGATTTGGATAATCGATTATTCTGCTTAAAATCTGGGATTGATTTTTGAACGTTGGTAGATAATCGATTATGCAGAATCAGATAATCGATTATCCTAGCACAAAATCAGCAATTTGTGATTGGCAATTAAGCAACGGTCTTGGGTGTTTTGAGCACTATAAATACAACTCAAAATCACTCTTCTAAGCACAACAACTGATTACATTCTTGCTAAAGCTTACATACTCTCTTTGCAATCATTTTATATTCATTTCATAAGTTTTTGAGAGCCAAACTCTTGACGAAATTGTTGTGTTCTTGAGCGTATTACTTTTACTCATATCTACTCTATAGAGAGAGTCTTGTCTTGAGTGCTAAGTGTTTGTACACACTTGAAGGGATATTCTAATCCCTTGTTGTAAGAAGGAAAAGTAGTTCCTTGGCTTGAAGTCTTGAGGTGCGGTATCCTCGAGCAGGTTGAAGTCTTTAGAGAGTATATCTACGAGCAAGTGTAACGGTTTGTTAGGCACCCGTAAGCTTAACGAAGTTAGTGTAGAACTCGAGAGAGTCTCTCGGGGACTGGACTAACCACACGTTGTGGTGAACCAGGATAAAATTTGGTGTGTTCTCTCCTTATCTTTTTAATTACTGCACTTACGTTATTCCTGCAATTTTTAATTCCGCTTGCTTTTTATTATAACGCTATTCACCCCCCCCTCTAGCGTTAAGCGTATATTCTAACATCAATAAGGTTCTTAAAAGATATGGCATGCAGGATTGTAAACCAGGCGACACCTCTGTTGCTAAGGGAGACAAGTTCAATCTCAAACAGTGCCCAAAGAATAGTTTTGAAACCATGGAAATGGAGAAGACACCTTATACTACGGCTGTAGGAAGTCTGATGTATGCTCAGGTATGCACACGACCTGATATCGCATACATTGTTGGGATGCTGGCAAAATATCTCAGCAACCCGGGAATGGACCATTGGAAGGCAGCCAAAAGGGTTATGCGGTACTTACAGAGAACTAAGGATTACATGCTCACATATCGGAGATCGGACCAGCTTGAGATCATCAGGTACACCGACTTTGATTTTGCTGGATGTCAGGATAGTCTGAAGTCTACATCAGGCTATATCTAGATGCTTGCTGGCGGTGCTATCTCTTGGAGAAGCATCAAGCAAACTCTTACGGCCACTTCCACCATGGAAGCGAAATTCATGGCATGTTATGAGGCATCCCATAAGGGATTATGGCTGCGAAATTTTGTTAGCGGACTGCGCATAGTAGACAGTATTAAAAGGCCACTCAGGCTATTATGTGACAACAGATTAGCAGTCCTTTATGCAAACAATAACAGTAGCTTGACGAAGGCAAAGCATATGGACGTCAAGTTTCGGGTTGTTAAAGAAAGAGTACAAAATGGACAATTGTGCATAGAGCACATCAGTACAAACTCCATGATTGCGGATCCGCTTACTAAGGGATTGCCACGCAAAGTATTTCATGAAGGACTGCTCGCATGGGTGTCAAATCAGTTGAGGATTATGAGTTTTAGTGGGATTTTGTATTATACAATTATGTATTGTCCAGTACATTCGGTAATTCAGTCTTTAAGGTTTTATCTGCAGATATTCAGTCTTAAAGTTTTATGAACTCTTATGGTTTATGATTGATCTCAATAAGGTGAACCAGTTGGAAATAGACATTCTATTTCAGACCACACTTTATGTTATTTCCATGCTACACACCTGTACTTGATCCATGTCGTTGGTTATATTGATATACGTGATCAATGTTGGGTCTAGTTACGCGAGAGTAACTAAGATCTCTTAGGTCCTATGTTGATATGATTGATGGACCGGATTGGTCATGACAATTTTATTTTGATAGCAATACTGAGCTCATAAAGTTATAATGTAACATATAATACTAAGGTTTGTACATATGCATGAGTATATCGTCCAAGTGGGAGATTGTTAGATATATGGACTTATACTACATACATATGGACAAAATATGGATGAATTATATGTTATGTGCTATCTTTTGGTTTGGCCTAAATTAGTGGTCTTTTGGACATTATTATTAAGGAGGCCAATACATTGTCATATAAAGTATATGGTATAATTTCTTGTGTAGATACCCATAAAGAGTAACCTTAGTTAATGATGGGCTAACTAAGGTTACATACATGTAACTAAGGTTACATTCTTGTGACCTTTGAGTTTTCTTAAGTTACATTATAATAAGAGGTTATGGTTCCCACAAGAATGCAATACCATTCTCTTCTTCTTCCCTATGAAATTAGAGAGCAAACCATTGTCTTGCACATCAAGTGGAAAGCCAAACCTTGGACAATCTTCAAGCCGGATCAAGGAGCTTCCACCTATGGATTCAGGTACGCTTCCGCTTATGTTATAGTTCCAAATAATTCGATATGAAGGCTTTAGTTTTATAATCGAATTTATTCCAACAATTACTTCTTGAATTTTTTTGTTTGGATTTACTGTTCGAATAATGTCCATGTATGTATTCAGTTACATGTTTAACCTGTATTTTTAAAATTGCTTTGTGATATATAATAATTATTTTCTCTTTGTGTTGCTGAAGTTAGACTGGCTCAATAAATTGCTTGAGCACGTGTCCTTATTTGGATAACGTACCCTTCAACAGCAACAACAACTCAGTATAATCCCACTTAGTGAGGTTTGGGAAGGGTAGTATGTACGCAGACTTTACCCCTACCCTGAGATAGAGAGGCTGTTTTCAAATAGACCCCGGCATCCTTCCCTCAAAGAACTTCTCACCTTGCTCTTCTTGAGGGTTGGATAACGTACTCTTCATTTCTTAATAATATCTTGAATAGGTAACTAGCTTGTGTTAATCTATTTTATATAAACAAGCTACTTACAAGACCACAAAAAATATTATTGGACAACAAATTTCAAAGTATAAAATTAACTCTCTTGAATTTGAAACGTCGAATGGGCTCTTTACCTGCTTTCCAAGCTAAGCGGTTTCTTGATGGCCAGAAATAAATTTAGTTGGTGCTTCTATTTTTAGATAATGTTCCGACTTGCTAGAAATTAAATTATGATATAAGATACCGAAAATACTAGTTACATTTATTACTTACAATTATCGTGCTCTCTAACTCAAACACATTCTCATTTAATCTCTTAGTTACATTTATTACTTATACTTATTGTGTTTTATCAATTGTTCTTCATTTATTACTTATTATGATCATTAAAAGCTTTTATCAAAGTTTTTAAAATTGTTTGACCTTCATCGGTCGGTCACTACTTAACGCATAGCTCGACCTCGAGGCCCTGTATAGGCCAGCTCGAGGCCCCGATTCTTAGCCATTCCGTTTGCTTAACCTACTGCTTTTAGGCTTTTGTCTTAATCTCTAGTCTCAAGTCTAACAACTAGCATAAAATTAAATCACGTATTTTTAAAATTACAAAATTAAATTTAATTTTAATTATCATTTTCAAGGTAAACACCTTTTAAGTTTTTGATTGGTCAGTTATATATCTTGTTGAACATAAAATCTTAAAGTTGTAAGCCAAACTGAACCAATTCATAATATTGAGTAAAATAATAAAACTAAATTGAACCAAATCATAATTAATGATAAGTATAGGTTGAGAAAACTCAAGAATTAACCCCTCATCCTGTGTAAAAATATTAACCTCCTTGATCTCATTTCTCTTTCTATAACTATAGTCTCTCTCCAAAAACAAAACTTAGTATTCTCCTCCCTATGTTTCACAACATGCAATCCATTGGAATGCTCTTCCTCATTTAGTGCTACATCAACCAATGAACTTTTTTCACATAAAAATTCATAACCTCTCATATCTCTTCTCTCCTTTTTCCTCCCAGTTTTGTTCTTTGATCAAGGCAACATTATGGGAAGGAGGACTCCGTCGAGTAATTCTTCGCCGGAGTCGGACCTCGATACGATCAAAGTTCAACCTCGGGACAGCGGTCCAAATCTAGAGGAACGTGATCGGTACCCTGCACATTATTCTAACCAACATTCTCGTCCTCCGGCGCCGCCGCGTAATTATCAGCCTTATACAAAATGGTTTCCATGGCTAGTACCTATTGTTGCTATTGTCAATGTCTGTCTTTTTGTCCTTGTTATGTACGTAAATGATTGTCCTCGTAATAGTCAAAATTGTTTTGGAACCGAGATCTTTGGTCGTTATGCATTTCAAGATGTCCATGAGAACCCTTTACTTGGTCCCTCCACAACAACGTAAGTCCCTTTCTGCATTTTATTTCCTTAATCATAATCTGTTAATCATTATACTTCTGTAAGACAGATATAATTGTATGATTTTTTACGTAAAGCAATGTAATTCCAAGAATATATATATGTTATCGTTTAAAAAGGGTTTCATGCAAAGAAGAATTTCTAACAGGTGTTTATTTAAATGTATTTTTCCAAAAAAAAGGATATGTTATGCATAATATGCCGACACTTCTTGAAAAATAATGCAATGTAAACATCTATTTGAGACAGAAAGTAAAATCATAGAACCAACATAGTCCTAAAGTTAAACTTATTTACAGGTCGAATTAGTATAATATATAGGCAGATACCGTTTACACAAAATCATGTGTACATCACTCTGTGCGTATAAAGTATTCTTCGAGTTACGTCGAATAACTTTTTCACTTGATGAAGGGTTTTTGAAGAATGTAAAGTTCTAAGCTTAAACTCATTTACAGGTCGAATTAATATAATGGGTCGATACTGTTTACGCAAAATTATGTATACAACACTCTGTATGTAACGTTTTCACTTGATCAAGGGTTTTTAAAGAATGTAAAGTTCTAATGACATGCTCATTATTTATTCTTATAGGTTACAAAAGTTGGGTGCTCTTGACGTGAAAAAAGTGGTTGAAGATCGTCAATTATGGAGATTACTTTCTTGCATGTGGTTACATGCTGGTGTATTTCATGTTGCTGCAAATATGTTGAGCTTGTTCTTTGTAGGTATTCGTCTTGAGCAAGAGTTTGGATTTGGTACGTCAAAAAAAAAAAAAATAACAGTTCCAGATTATCAACTTAAATATTCATAATAGATGAAATAAGTAATTTGAAAAATACTGCTCGTTACCGGTTACGACTAGCGAAGGATGGTCAGGTGGATGCTTTTTACCAAAAAATTATATTGTTTATATCAATACAAATATATCAAATCTTGGACACGCTTTTATTGAAATTTCTGATTTCACCGCTAACTATAATATGTAGTTTCTTTTAACTTAGCTTATATAAATTAAAACTTTATTCTGATAGTACTGGCATAATTACTTTCTAACTTCTACTATCTGTTTTCATAGTTAGAATTGGTCCACTTTATGTTTTGGCTGGGGTTGGAGGGAGTCTATTATCAGCTCTATTTGTGAGGAGAAAAATCTCTGTTGGTGCTTCTGGTGCATTGTTTGGTCTACTTGGAGCTATGCTCTCTGAACTCCTCACAAATTGGACATTATATGAAAACAAGGTATGGTTTAAACTCTTTTGAATAATGGATTTAGCTTATACACATTAACCGTGTAAATTATTTTTTTCGCTAGTCGTATAGTTTAATATGTTGTAGCAGGTAATTTATCTTTTCTTTCATATTAATAAATCTCACTTAATATTGGGGGTTACATGTGTAGAGAGTTTTGGCGAAGTTAATTGGTTTGAGGCTTCTCATTAAAATATATTGCTTGCAAAGGTATATATAGAGTATAGGGAAATCAAAACCTACCAACTATAGGATTGTACAATAATGAAGGAAAATCAAAACCTACCAACTATAGGATTGTACAATTAATGAGAGAATATTCTACCAATTATAAAAAAATACACAAAAGATATTTATAATATTTCCTAATAACATGTAACTGTCATTTATATTAATGTAAAGAGTAAAAGGGTTAAATATATCCATTTATTGTACAGAATATCTTCATTGTATCCCTTGTTATACTTTCGAGTTATTGGTACCCATGCCATTGACAGATGATGTCATGTTTGCCCTTGATTTTAACGGAACTCCAACTTAAAGTATACTCCCTCCGGTTCGGTGTTCAATTTGCTTTTAACACGTCCATTAAGAAAATATTAAATTCTATATAAAAATACTTAGTGCAACTAAACTATTTTTAATTAAACATTTAATGTGAGCAGTAAGAAAACTTTTAATGAATATTTATATATGGATTATTTTGTAAAAATAAATTAAATTTTTTTAATTACATAACTGGACACTTATTTCAATGAAAAATAAAAAAATAAATGGAACACTAACCGGAGGGAATACATAGAATATTTAAAGCAAAGTTAAAAGTACCTTTTTCCCGAAATATTTTGACATACGGAATTCATCCAATTCACACTGGAACTCCTTTAATGTCAAGAGCAAATAAAAGATTTGCCAACGGTAAGAGTATGTATGACACCAAATGATAATTTTACGTAATATTTTATGTAGTAGATGGGTATATCCAGGCTTTTTTTGTAATGTAACTTTTTTTTAACTTGTCAACATAGAAAATTTGAATTCTCGTATAATTTGGCTAGCCAAGCTTAACATTTCCTTGATATCTCTGGCAAATGGACTAATTAATTTGTTTTTGTCAAAACAGTTGGCAACACTGCTTACTTTGCTCCTCATAATTGCGATAAATCTAGCTGTTGGAATTCTTCCTCATGTGGACAATTTTGCACATCTTGGAGGATTTATAACTGGATTTCTTCTTGGTTGTGTCCTTTTGATTCGTCCACAATTTGGATGGATGGATAAGAAAAAAGCACCTTCCGGTTATTTTACGACATCAAAAAAATCCAAGTACAAGATTTATCAGTACATACTATTGATTATGTCATTAGCAATTTTTTTAACTGGGTAAGTAATGTTTTTAGCTTCTTGGTGTATACACCGTCATTGTAGGTTGTTTTACTTGTTATAATAAGTAATCTGCCTTATTTTCAAGATAATAACTTTTACTTTTATGGAGGGTTATCTATAAATGTCTTTCGAATGATCTGATAATATAATTTTCTTTAAATTATCCGTGTATATACAGGTTAAGTAATAATGATTACATTTATTGTGTAGGTTTATCCTTGGCCTAATTCTTCTAACAAGTGGATGGGATGGATTAGCACATTGCTCTTGGTGTCACTACTTAAGTTGTGTCCCAACCCCTCTATGGTCGTGTAATGAAGCACGTTGTGCGGTAAAATCTCTCTTCTACTTTTTTAAAAAAAAAAAATCTTAGAATTGCTTTAAATTTATTTATTTTATTCCTTTTTGTTGCATTTTCTTTAAGTTTAAGTTGAGTAGCCTCTTAAAATTTATTTATGTGACTTTCTTTCTGCAGACCACCCAACTAGAGAACCAAATGAACATGACGTGCACATCTAATCATAAAAATGGGACTTATATTTTGTCAAATCCCAACAACACTATAGAGATTCAAATGCTATGTTCAAAACTTTGCAAATGAAGAGTTTGTGGCGAAAAATTATGAAGCAATATTTTTTGTGGTTCATTGCCCAAGAACACAAGCTTTGGAGACTACAAAAAATTATGTAAACCTTCATTTAAACAAGTATATATATCTAAATATAGTTATTATTATCAGTGAAATTTTTGCTGTTTTTTCTTCTTTCTCCTCTTCTTTTCTTTGTGTTCTACTACTTTCAGAGATATCTCATCTGTATTTTTGCAGTTGCTCTCACCAGTGTACACCACCATATGTAAATCCTTCTATTGTTGATACATTTTTTTTAATCTTGTATTATACCTAATTTTATCTGGATTTCAATAGCCATGTAAACTAGATTTTGATTCGTAATGAAATAAAGTGATAGAGAACCAATTTGAACTTACTGTTTATTGGAAAAACGAGACAGTTGAATATGTAATGTGGTTTATAGACACGTGAATCAAATTGATCTAATAAAATAAAATAAGAAAGCGCAAATAGAGTAAACAATTGAAGAAGAAACAAGCCTAAGTTTCAGAAAGTTCCCACTAGAATTTATAATAATTGAAAAATCTCGAGCACACTTGTATAAAGCTTAAAAGAATGAGAGAAAAATATTAGCCTTTTGGTATTAGTATTTCTTGATGTTTCATAATTGAGAAGCCTCTATTTATACTAGAGCTATAGAGTGTACGATTACAAATTATGTCCTCTTAATTACCAATATTAATGCTATAACAAAAGGTAATTAAAAGGTAATAAAGCCTAATAAAGGCTAATAAAAGCATGAGGAATCTTGGGGTCTCCATAAAGTTTATATAACGGTCATATCTTAAATTGTCTCTTTTTCGGCCACAGGTTTGTATCCAGTGTCACCTTGGTTGAGTCACTGTTGTCTGGCCATCCTTGGCACGTGTTGCTTCTTAATTTACCCAACTCTTGAAATCGATTTTTACGCTATACAGATAGTCCCGCCACTTTTTAGGCACTCATTGTGATGTGACCTGGACGTGAAAGATTTTATCTTTTTCACCTTCGCTACTGCCTCATTAAAAACCTTGTCGGAAAAGCTCAATTGGGTCAAAATTGGACGAAGGAAAAAAGAGTGCAGAACTCTGGGATTTAGATGGTAACTATGCTACTTATTTTTCTTTCATCGTGATCGATTGGCAGTGAAGTAGTACTATCGTCATAGGAAGCTTGATCTTGGATTTTTAGTGTTCACCTGAAACTTTTAATCTTTGAATGTTGACTCTTAGATATATAGTTTTACATGGAAATTTTTCTTTGAGTTTTGACTCTAGAATTTCAGTTGTACCCAAAAAATTTATAATCTCACAGCCTTAGAGATCGGGTATGTAAATAACAAAAAATTTTGTACTTCTGGTTTTGATGAAATTCGGGAATTTAATGTTTCTAGTTGATCGAAAAATAAGGCATCCGACCTTTAGACATTTGATTGGATGGCTTCATAAGAAAAGACCCTTATGTTTACTGTTCTTATGAAGAGGACATCTACTGATTATCTAGACACAATTATTTGAATTCGTAATCCTTATTTTCTTATAAACATGAGCAAATTTTAAGAGTAAGTTTGTTCATTTAAACACATACTAGAATAATTCAGAATGTGCAAGTATTGCTTTCTTACATTACTTGGACGTACACAAGTGTTTACAACTTTTTATAGACAACATTTTATAGGAAATGAACAAAAATACCGCGTAGGAGAATTATGGTTGTGATGATATTTATTGGGTCTAGCTGATTTTTTATTCTGATTCCTTCTTCTTCTTTTTTCACGAGGATAATCTGGTAGTTCCCAGTCATTTCTAGCAGTCCTCTGACCTTTTATTTATTACAGGGCTAGTTCTGGCTATCTCTGATATCTTGTACGGACAGCTCCGAAGCCATCTTCATATTCTTCCAGTACTTATGTTGTAGTTTCTAATGCTCTGATACACCATTTCCCGGCGACTCGTTCTGGAGACGTCCCTGCCTCCTATCAGTCATTGATCATAATCAATATGGTTCAAACCAGTGTCTGGAATGCCTTCGATCAAAGTTTAGTTGACCTTGATTCCGGGCTATAAAAGATGTCAAAGCAATTACCTGGTCATCTTCTACGCAAATCTTTGAATCGTACCTGTTATGAACATCTGCCCAAGTTGTTGCTTAAAAATCTAACAAACTCTCCTTCAACTTCCTTAAGGTGTCGGAGCTTAAGGATTGAGACCCTTGGTATATTCTTTTGTTTCCCATTCATATAGTACAACCGGTAACAATATTCTCTCCGTTTGGAAGAGGATCACGAACTCTCGTAGAAACTCTAAGTCTCCTTGAATGATTCTGAAAATATCTTATTTCCTAGCTTGAACTTTTCATGCTCCAGCATGATCTTTAATGAAAAAATCTACAAAAATTTCAAAAGAATCAATTAAGTATTCATGTAAAAGCGAATACTATGTTAAAGCCCCTTTTGTTAGGGTTTCATCAAATTTCTTTTACAAAACTGATCAAATCTCATATGGAACCAAATTATGTTCCTTCACATTTGTGGTATAGGTTGTGATGTATTCCTATGGATACGATGTTCCATCGTATTTTAGAATATCCGGCATCTTGAACCTTTTTGGAATCAACACTGTAGTTGCGCTCTCAAATCCAAGCCCTTTCGGGTTGGAGGTGCCCCAGAATCTGATCCATCCAGGCATGAAATTCTTTAGCATTTTGATCTATTCGAGGATTTATTCCTCTCATTCACCACATGAGTTCAGCTTTAAAATGATCATTTATGCTGTTCTCATTTTCAAATCCATGATGAATATAAATAATTCTTATATTTTAATATAAAAATATAACATTGTAGATATAAAACATGATCAATTTATATCATATTCTTGCATTTTTCTAACAATTTTTAGGAAAAGGAATACATATAAAGAGAGAAAAAAAAGAACCTAAAGGTCAAGGTAGAAGGATGCATCCGTGACAACTTCATCAAAGACTATATAAAGGTAAGAGATACAAAGTTATGGCAAATTATCACTGAAATTTTATGACAAATAATCATGTCAAATTCTCATCAAAAGCCATATGATACAATGATATTGTCTTGCTAATTCTCTCAAAGGCCACGTAAAAATTCTCCTCTAAATAGAAATATATTTGTAGAAGAATGACATTCCACTCTGTATCCAATTTCTTATCATGTTTTCTAACGTTTCTAAAGAGAAAGTGTAATGATCCGATCGGTCTTGAGCATTTGCACTTCGATCGGTAACTTAGGGGCATGAGTAGCTTCGTATAATGTATTACCATTTGTGTAAATCATTGGTTTTGATTTTAGATTATTCGGAAAAAATTTGGAAGAATAATTTTATTGTTAAAGCTTTAAGTTGGAATAGTTGACCAAGTTTTACTTTTGTGAAGTTGACCTTAGAAAGAAGTTTTGATGGTTCCTTTAGGTCGGATGGTGATTCCGGATTCAGGCGTATGCCTGGATTTGAATTTTGATATTTCTAGAAGGGTTCGACACTAATAGGAAAGAGTTGGAAAATTTTAAGATTAGGAAAGTTTATAAGTTTGATCGGAAGTTAACTTTGAGAATATCATATTCTAATTATGGTTATACAAATTGGAATAACTTCGTTATGTTATTTGTGACTTGTATGCAAAATTTTGGATTTATTCCGGTATGATT
The DNA here is from genome assembly GCA_034376525.1 of Nicotiana benthamiana. Taxonomy (NCBI): domain Eukaryota; kingdom Viridiplantae; phylum Streptophyta; class Magnoliopsida; order Solanales; family Solanaceae; genus Nicotiana; species Nicotiana benthamiana. Next base: position 72,167,334 of record CM067324.1, on the reverse strand, counting down.
TGATACGTTTCAGCACGAGTTTTTTAAATTAAAAATTTTGAGAATTCACAAGTTCGATTCGAGGTGAAATTTGTAATTTTGACATTTTTAATGTGATCTGAGACCTCGAGTAGGTTTGTGTTATCTTACGGGACTAATTGGTATATTCGGAAAAGGTTCCAATTGGCTCGAATGAGTTTCAGACAGGGTTAAGATTGTTTGGAGCCTTGTTGAAGTTGCTGTAATCTTTAGTTACTGTAATCTTTAGTTACTGATGCCTTCGCACATGAACATAAGGGACCGTAGGATGCGTGCTCGCGGAAGCGTGAAGTTGGGCGCAAAAACGACCTAGAGAAGGCTAGCTGGGAGGCTTAGCAGAAGCAGTTCTACTTGTGCAGAAGTGCGATCGTAGAAGAGACCTGGAACATCATATAAGCGGCCACTGGTGGCCAAGACTGTCTCGTATGCATGACTTTGTTCTGTAGAAGCAAATGTCGCAGGTGTGACCTACTGTTCGCAAATGCGGGAAATGCTGGGTAGAATGCTTTAAGTTCAAGGATCGGCCATTTTTATCACATATTGATCTATAGACGTCGGAATTGAGAGATTCTGGAGGCAATTCATCACAAGGATTAGAGTAAATGTTCTATACTCGGATTTGGTTATATTTTGTGAATCTATATTTGATTTTGGCATTTGGATTATGAATTATAAAGAGAAAATTGTAGGTTTTTGTCCAAGTTTCTTAGACCGATTTGGAGTCGGATTTGAATAAAACTAGTATGGTTGGACTCGTAATTCAATGAGTTGTCAGATTTTGTAAGTTTTATCGAGTTTCGAGGTGCGGTCCCAGGTTGGACTTTTAGGATGATTTTTGGGATTTCATTAAAGGTTCGATCTTTATTGATTAGGTTTGTTTCCTCTGGCACTATTTTATGAATTTGAGTTGCTTTTGGCTAATTAGGAGCCGTCCGAGCGTCGGTATGCGCAGGATGGTATTTTGAAGCATCGTTTGGCATGATCAGTATTAGATTTGGCTTATTCGAGGTAAGTAACACTTCTATCTGGTATTGAGGGTATAAAATCCTAAATTACGTGCTATGTGATTGATGTTGAAGTGACGTACATGCTAGGTGACAGGAATGTGGGCGTGCACCGCAGAAAGTGTGATTTAGTCAGTTCCATAGAATTGTGTTGTTACCTTTTCTGAATATTTTGACTACACTCTGTGTGTTAGATCACTTGAGCTATAATTTAAGCGAAAAATCATGTTTAGGCTATATGCCTACTATATTGGGACCCAATAGTGGTTTTTCCTTGCTATTGAGTTATTTTTCTAATTGTAGTTATGTACTCAGTCATATTTATCATTACATATCATATTTCAGACTCTGTTATTGTATATTATCGCATATCATATCATTGACTTGGGCTGCTTAGCATGAGTGTTGTGAGCCCAAGAGACTGATGACTGAGTGAGGCTGAGGCTTGATTGCGAAGATATTAATACTATAGCACGTGAATTGTCCGTGCAGCACATGTCCATGCGAATCCAGATATTGATACAATAGCAAGTGAGTTGTCCTTGCAGCATGTGAGTTGTCTGTGCGGATCCAGATACTGATATTATAACATGTGAGTTGTTCGTGCCCGTGAATTGTCCGTACAACTCCAGATATTGATACTCTAGCACGTGAGTTGTCCGTGAAACACATGAGTTTTCCGTACATATTATAGATCTTGGACTGAAGGATCCCCTATGAAGTCTTTACACAAGCTCAGTTGCTAGCAGTTATTATGTTTGGGTTGGATCTACCCAGTTCAATACTGAATATGTCAAGTGATTGAGCGTGATGAGTGAAAAGTATGATACAGTGAGATTGAGTACTCTGAAAGTGTGAGTACATGAGTTCATCACTGAAATGCATTGCATTTGACATGCATACTTGATATACATGCATAGAGATGCATTTCCTTATGCTACCCGATTGTTGATGAAATTCATGATTTCACCTGTATATTGACATGTAGACATAGAGATGTATTTTTCTCATGCCATCTGAATATGAAACATCATAATTATTGTTGAAAGGTTTTTGGGAAAAATCACAATTTTCAAACTTACTTATATATTTTGTGGTTTTCGGTGAAAGATTTGGGATCTACTGTTATACTTGAAAAGCATGCCTATTTTCCATAACTGTGAATGAACTGAGCATTTATTTCTGAGTTATTTCTTTTAGAACTTTTATTGTGTTATTATGAACTGTTGTCGGTTATTGATATTGGATTCCTACCCTTGTCCCAGCTTATCACTACTTTCTACCTAAGGTTAGGTTTGTCACTTATTGAGTACATAGGGTTGGTTGTACTAATACTACACGGTTGCACCCTGCGTGCAGATATTGGATGTTGATGTTGCTGCGTACAGCGGGAGCTGGATCTAAAGATGTACATACATTCCAGTTCTGGCTATCACTTGTCCTTGGTAGCATTAGATTCGAATTATGTTCATTTACATTTCAAACAGATATTGTAATTATTTCAAACCAGTCTTGTAAAATCTAAATCTTAGAAGCTATTCATTTGTACTACCATTCCTTGAGAATTTCTTTATATAAAAGCAGTTGTATTATCATTTCTTTTCTTAATAAATCTCATGGAATTGGATAGGTATTAATTGGCTTACCTAATGGTTTGGGTTAGGTTCCATCACGACTAGTTGGATTTTGGGTTGTGACAAGTTGATATCAGAGCTCTAGGTTCACAGGTCCTAAGAGTCATGAGAAAGTGTCTGGTAGAGTCTTGCGGATCGGTTTGATGACAACCATACGTACCTTCAAGAAGCTATATCGAATTTAGGATAAATTTCCCATCTTTATTTCCTTATGGTGCGGTACTGATTCAGCTTGAAGTGTAATTCTTTGAATTCCTTCCACATATTTTTATATGCGTGTGAGTGCTCGGTATAGGCCATACGTCAACGACTAGTAATTCCATGGATTTTGGTGCGTTGATTATGGGCTAGTCTAGAGGACATGAAGCCGGGTTTTTATTGTAGGTTGATCATAAGGAATTCAATAGTGTGAGCACATGCTTTTGGACTTATAAGTCTAGTAATGTCCCTATGAGAGGTGCTTTTGGACTTATAAGTCTAGTAATGTCCCTATGAGAGGAATTTGTGGCTCGATGAGTTATTGGATGGCTATATGATGAGTATGATGTGACTATGATGTGTTAATATGGACTGAATGTGTATGAGATGAATTTGCGTAAAATGTAGAAAGGACTATTGGGTAGTTGATTTTTGTCTTAATGTGACGTATAGTCTCGAGTTATAAGTGTATTGGAGGATCTTTCATGTTATCTAAATGTGAAACGAATTAGGTTCTCATGCCTTGTTGGTGAGTTCAGACTCAAGAAGATTAAGTGATTGTATAGTAGTGGTGGCTATGAAAGGGTATAAAGATGTTGGAAATCATGTATATCTATGATGTGTGCGCTTTGGTTGTATGAGCATGATTTTCAGGTATAGGTTTTGATGAATGACAAACAATGAAGTCAAAGCGTCAAACAACGATATAATACGACAAACTATCAAATGGAGAGAAGCATATTGATGACGGGATTGCATAGACAAGCCAAGTCGAGCCAAAGAGTTCAAGACCGAAGACCCAAGGCGAAGGTCGTTAGGTAGAACCAATGTAAGAACAACGTTTAAGTTATCTTATCTTTTGGCTCAACATTAGGTCATCATAAATATGCATAAAATCATTTTATTAAAGTAAATCATTTTATTAAATCATATATATCATAAATATTTTTAATATACTTCAAACAAAATGATATTAACATTTTTATTTTTAACCAAAATGGGTTTTGAAGTAAGTTTTCAATTCTGGTATACACAGTGTATATCAAGTGTATATCAATGGTATATAATAGATCCGTTGCCAGTTTTGAACACTGGAACAACATAATCGATTATATGAAGTAAACAATCGATTATATGAAGTCAACAATCGATTGTTTACTTCTAACAATCGATTATTTTGAGACTGCAACCGGTTTTTAAATATCAAAACAATCGATTGTCTTTGTCCCACAATCGATTATCAACAATCGATTGTCATTTTCATACAATCGATTATATTTTGACCGTTCCCACAATCCTATTGATTTTTGAACGTTGATTACAATCGATTATTTAGCGTTAACAATCGATTGTTTAGCCTAAAATCAGGAATGTTTTTGAACGTTGGTCAAACAATCGATTGTCTACTCCAAACAATCGATTGTCTGAGCACAGAATCAGGGATTTTATTTGTCAATTAAGCAACGGTCAGCACCACTTTTTCACCTATAAAAAGAGGTCTTTTGAGCTCATTTTAAACACACAACTCCTGCATATATTGATATACATATTGATCATTTTCAAGCATCATTTTAGAGCTTTTGTTGAGCCATTTGATAGACAACTTTTTGTTGTTCATAGAGCTTATTTTGTTTCTCTTTATCCACTCTATTGAGAGAGTATTTGTTGTAAAAGAGAGTTGTTTGAGAAGAACATATCTTCTCATTTGTCGGGTTTGCTAAGTACCCAAAGTCTTAGTGGTTGAAGTCTTGGGGTGAGGTATCCTCAAGCAAGTGAAGTCTTAAGGTGCGGTATCCTTGAGCAACTGTAACGGTTTGTTAAGCACCCGTAAGCTTGACGAAGATAGTGGAAATCTCGAGAGAGTCTCTCGGGGACTGGACTAGCCACGGGTTGTGGTGAACCAGGATACATCGGTGCGTTTGTTCTAATTTATTTACTTATCGCACTTATTTATTTCCTGCAATTTTTAAATTCCGCAAGTTTACGCTAATTTTTATTATAACTCTATTCACCCCCCTCTAGCGTTAAGCGTATTATCTAACAATTGGTATCAGAGCCTAACTCTCTGAAAGCCTTAACTGGTTGAGAGCAATATATATTTTTTCTGTTGAGATTATTGAACGCAGGAACGATGAATGAAGGACAATCCACCACTTGCCCTCCATTTTTCGATGGAACGAATTACTCATATTGGAAGGAGCGAATGATAATCTTCCTCAAAGCAAACAGTTTTCGTTTGTGGCAAATAATCCAAAACGGTGAACCAATGCCAACAAAGAAAGTTGGAGAGACCACGGTTCCAAAATCCGAAGATGAATATGATGCCGAGGATCTCAAGAAAGTTGAAAATAATGCAAGGGCCATCCATGTATTATATTGTGTGGTGAATGCGGATGACTATAGGAAAATCTCGTGCTGCACAACCGCCAAGGAGATGTGGGACAAACTCGAGATCATTTATGAAGGTACGCCTCAAGTCCGAGAATCTAAAACTGATTTTCTAACACATAAATATGAAATCTTAAAAATGGAGAAGGAACCCATTGGTGTTATGTTTGAACGATTTTTAAAAATCGTCAACGATCTACATGCTCTCGGGAAAGTTTACACGAACAAAGATCTTGTTCGAAAAGTCCTACGGAGTCTCACTCCCGAATGGCGTTCCAAAGCCAATGCCATCCAAGAGTCAATGGAATTCACGAATATCACAATTGATGGACTAAGAGGTAACCTCGAAACTTATGATAGCACAATTCTCAATCCTTATCTTAGAAGTAATTCGAATTTTGCCTTCAAAGCCTCATCCTCTAAAAGAGAAGAGGTAAGTGATTCGAAAAGGGATAATATTTCCAATGATATAATTGAAAAGTTTTGTAAGTCTATGAAGAAGGACAAGAAAAAGAAGCATAGGCGAGTATCACGGGACTCGGACAGCTCGGGCGATGAAGCCGCCGCATTATGTCTCATGGCAAAGGACGAAAAAGAGGTAAGTACTTCTAACTCTCACTCATTTGAAGAATTACAAAATGCCTATGATGAATTGTATGGTGAATTTGTTAATGCTTCCAAAACGATAAAAGATTTGAGGAAAACACTTTCTTTGCAGAAAACACTTTCTTTGCAAGAAACAGATTTTCAGAAAACACTTTCTTTACAAGAAAAAGATTTTGAAAAATCCTCTTCTTTGAAAGAAATAGATTTTGAAAAATTGACTAATGAAAATGGCGTTCTTAAAAATAAAATTGAAGTTTTAGAAAAAGAAAATAAATTTTTGGAAAATGACATTGTTGATTTCAAAAATAAAATCAAGGAATTGAATGAAGCTTCTTCTATTGATAAATGTTCCAATTGTTCTTCTTGTAGTTCTTTAAAATTAGAGAACATAGAACTTAGGAACGCACTAGAAAAACGTAGTGTTGATAGTCCTAAAATTGAAGAGAATAAAAAGGATATTAGTAATGAGGTTGGTCCATCTAGAAAGAATTCTAGGAACCTCACAAATGAGTCTAAGATTAATTATTTTAGACAACCTAGAAACAACTCTAGGACTTTTGCTAATGAGTCTAGAATGAATAATTTTAGACCACCTAGACATGACTCTAGGAAATTCAACGGTTCTAGGGGGAACAACTTTAGATCACCTAGAACGCATTTGGCTCAACCTAGACATATGCACAATCCAAATGTTATATGTCACTATTGTAATCGGGTAGGACACATTGCACCCGTTTGTTTTGCTAAACATAGAGATTTATGTGTTGATTATAATTATTATTATCCTAACCCCCAAGGACCCAAAAGAAGTTGGGTACAAAAAACCTATTTTTAGGTTCTTTTTGCAGGTGTGCTTGAAGACTACAATATTGTAGTGGATGCACCAAGCACGAAAGCTTAATGCATTAAGGGGGAACGTCGGTTAGTTATCGTATTTTGAATAAAAACGCAATAAGTTGATATGTGCAAATAATCTATATCAGTTTTGGTTGATACATGCTTTAACAAGTTTTATTTTTGAATAACAATTAGTATCAATTGGTTTTATAATAAATGATTGATTCATGTTTTGATGAATATTTTTAGTTTAAATAACAATTGGCATTGTTGAGAAAAATGACCGTTATCATTAGTATGCCATTTACTAATATTTGATATGATCTTGTTTATGACGATTGGTATCGTCAATGGTTTAAAATTTTTTGGTATAGTCTTTTTGCTAATGCCAAAAGGGGGAAGAATATGGGCGATATGCATGCCTTAATTGAGGGGTAATATTCAATTAAGGGGGAATTATATTGAATTGAATTGGTTGCATAAATTATATGTTGAGATATAGCATCTATTTAGGGGGAAATCAATATGCATATCTTCCGTTGTTTGTCATTATCAAAAAGGGGGAAATTGTTGGAAATCATGTATATCTATGATGTGTGCGCTTTGGTTGTATGAGCATGATTTTCAGGTATAGGTTTTGATGAATGACAAACAATGAAGTCAAAGCGTCAAACAACGATATAATACGACAAACTATCAAATGGCGAGAAGCATATTGATGACGGGATTGCATAGACAAGCCAAGTCGAGCCAAAGAGTTCAAGACCGAAGACCCAAGACGAAGGTCGTTAGGTAGAACCAATGTAAGAACAACGTTTAAGTTATCTTATCTTTTGGCTCAACATTAGGTCATCATAAATATGCATAAAATCATTTTATTAAAGTAAATCATTTTATTAAATCATATATATCATAAATATTTTTAATATACTTCAAACAAAATGATTTTAACATTTTCATTTTTAACCAAAATGGGTTTTGAAGTAAGTTTTCAATTCTGGTATACACAGTGTATATCAAGTGTATATCAATGGTATATAATAGATCCGTTGCCAGTTTTGAACACTGGAACAACATAATCGATTATATGAAGTAAACAATCGATTATATGAAGTCAACAATCGATTGTTTACTTCTAACAATCGATTATTTTGAGACTGCAACCGGTTTTTAAATATCAAAACAATCGATTGTCTTTGTCCCACAATCGATTATCAACAATCGATTGTCATTTTCATACAATCGATTATATTTTGACCGTTCCCACAATCCTAAATTGATTTTTGAACGTTGAATACAATCGATTGTTTAGAGTTAACAATCGATTGTTTAGCCTAAAATCAGGAATCTGTTTTTGAACGTTGGTCAAACAATCGATTGTCTACTCCAAACAATCGATTGTCTGAGCACAGAATCAGGGATTTTATTTGTCAATTAAGCAACGGTCAGCACCACTTTTTCACCTATAAAAAGAGGTCTTTTGAGCTCATTTTAAACACACAACTCCTGCATATATTGATATACATATTGATCATTTTCAAGCATCATTTTAGAGCTTTTGTTGAGCCATTTGATAGACAACTTTGTGTTGTTCATAGAGCTTATTTTGTTTCTCTTTATCCACTCTATTGAGAGAGTATTTGTTGTAAAAGAGAGTTGTTTGAGAAGAACATATCTTCTCATTTGTCGGGTTTGCTAAGTACCCAAAGTCTTAGTGGTTGAAGTCTTGGGGTGAGGTATCCTCAAGCAAGTGAAGTCTTAAGGTGCGGTATCCTTGAGCAACTGTAACGGTTTGTTAAGCACCCGTAAGCTTGACGAAGATAGTGGAAATCTCGAGAGAGTCTCTCGGGGACTGGACTAGCCACGGGTTGTGGTGAACCAGGATACATCGGTGCGTTTGTTCTAATTTATTTACTTATCGCACTTATTTATTTCCTGCAATTTTTAAATTCCGCAAGTTTACGCTAATTTTTATTATAACTCTATTCACCCCCCTCTAGCGTTAAGCGTATTATCTAACAAAAGAGACGTCAATTTGAGGCTAAGTAGGTGGGTTTCGACCTGCGAGGTAATCTACGGATGTGTGATCCATACGATGTTGTGTGGAGGCCTTCTTTTCTTCTAGTGGGTTATATTGTGTGATTTGAGTTTGGATTGGCTGTAATAGTTGACCTGACCGTCATGAGGATGAATGTGAGGCTTGTAGACTATTTGGGGTATTAGAGGGTTTGTGTTATATAAGCTTATGAAGGATATAGTTGAATCTTATTGTGGTATTATAACACTAATGTGGTACTGATTTCGATTAGAGACATACTTGCGAATCAGATATGACTTGCAGAGGTTGGTTTGAGGATGACTCGAGTAAGGGAATTTTTTAATACGAGTTATATTGCACTTTATGAGTATATGAAAATCATGGGATGCTTGAATTTTTATGTGTGAAGGATGTAGCGCATGGAGTATGAATTTGATCGGCTATGTTAAGGTATGGTTAATTCTTTGGGTGTTGTTGTTCTAATGAGGCACATGTCATTCGTCCTGTTTGGGCGGTGCAATTGAGAGTTGAGCAGAGTAGGATACTTTCAAAAGGGTTCTAAAGGATTCAAGATTTATATGTAGCAAATGTGAATATCTTTTGATTGGTATATGGTTAGGATCTGAGATTTTCATTGGATGTTGCCGAGACTTGCGGTATTCCTATATCATTATGAATTCGACACTTCAATATCATGAAGTTGAAGGAAACAACTTTAGATTCACAGAAGGCCTCTTTAGAGTAGGCAGAATACATGTACGAGTATACGTCAGTCGGTACGGTACAATGTTTAGACATTTCAATTTGGTATTTTTAGTATTCAATTTCTTAAAATTATATTCCAATACCTTACCTAATTAAATTCGGTATGGTTTGGTCTTTCTATTTTTGGCTTCGGTTTATTCGGGTTGAATATTAATAAGTGCATAGAGTCATAGACTATAATATTCTTAGTTAAAGTACTCAAAAAAATAGAAAATGTTTTATTGACGAAAGATTTATCCAAACCATCAAATATCAAACTAGAGAGAGAAAACTACACATAAAGGAATAAATTCGATCATTAGAAATATCTTCTTACTTTCTTAGAGTTAATTGATGAACTTAGAGAATAAATAAAAGTAAAATTTCAATTTTTTATATTTATATTATAATTAATAATATGTCTGTAATATAATATATATTTCAGTACGGTATCAGTATTTCAGTATTTTATTAAAAAAACCAAATATCATACCTAATACCATATTTTTTTAAAACTTAAACCAAATACCATACTGAATACTAAATTATCGAATACCAAATACCAAAACTTTCCATTTCAATACGGTAATTCGATATTTACCAAATTATGCACATCCCTAGTACAATAGCTTATGGGCCTTAAAGCAGTGTGATTTTATTCTAAGGCCTCGTGGGAAACTTTTAGTTAAGGATCGTGGTGCTCTAGAAAAAGGAAGTGTCACGTTGAGGTAATTCGAAAGAAACTCTGACAAATGGGACAACTCGGTCGTAGGTTGGATTAGCACGGCAATGGACACGATCAGTTCTTTGGATACTTATGGTGTGGTGAGTTTTTACAGATGTTTTATGGTAATACTCTTGGGTATGCGTGACTTGGTTAAGTTATAGAGGTTCAGATTTGATGGCTTGGTTACGTATTAATGGGTTTCGAAGCGTTTTTGATGGTTTCTACCATAATTTGAGATGGATATTTGCTATCGACATAAGAAGCATGTTGTGTATTGTGATTTTCTCGTAGATGAGATCAAATTGAAGGTTCCTAGCTAATTGAGTATGTAGTTTGCATATGAATCAGAGTTGATTATGAGATTCTCATACTTTTCATATAATGGCATGATAGATATGGTGTGTTGTGTAGGACAGGAATTTGCGTGTGCAAGGTCACAGTTTAGTTTCGAAGGGAAGGCCATAAATTCTTGGATTGTATGGATGACATTGATACTTGGTATTTCCTAATAAGGGTGCGTATTTCAAAAGGCATAGTGTTCTGACTTATGACTACTTCATTGATATTGGGGTATTCATCTGGTTGATCGACTACTCATATTCAGATTATTGTGAAGGGGCACGGAAGAATTATAGAAGTATTCCTCGTGGGATAATCTTGTGTGAGAGATATGTTAGATATTTGGGTGGTGGATCTGGGATCAAATATGGTGGTTCATGTGTTCTATGGATTTGGAGAACGGGAGTTCTTAGGAACAGATTGTTTCATGGTTGTGGACTATGAAAATATGTCCAAAGCTATCCAGGGGATGATATATGTTAAGGTTAGGTCATTGTTGACTTTCGGGGGTTATTTATCTACTTGTGGATGACTAGAATTGATCTAGGTCCATTGGTAGGCCCGATGAGGATGTGTACTCTACACCAGGTCGGATTGGTTGACTCCATACTGCTATGGTTGAGGGATGTACCATTTGGTTAGAGTTGAGCTTATTTGTGTTCTGATATGTTCTATGAGTTACTCTTGTATGCTATGAAGGGTTGTGATCCGTTGGTTACATGCACACATAGTGCGGTTCTATTTGGGTCTTAGAGTGGAATTGGAGTGAGATGGGTAATAAGGTGTTGAATGATTGATTCGCATCTGGTTATGTTCTTCCGGACTATGTTTTTTGAGTTATTTGATTCTTAGGGGTTATAGTTGTGTACTTTTGGTACTAGATATCGAATTTCACATATCTTATGGTTTTACGGTGTAATGGGTTCTTAGCAATTGCGTTGTGGCGGTACTTGTTGAACTTGCATGACAGTTCTCTCATTTGAGTCATTTTCTATGTTTCAGTACACTTGAATTGTTTCATATTGGTGCATGGATTGCATAGTCTGTACCTAAGGTGGTATTGATGTGGCATGTCACTAGGGTGGCGTAATCTGATGAGATGAGGTTGTTGGACCTAGAATGGATGCTATCGGATTTGATTGCAGTATATTTGGAGGGATAATGTCTCTGATCGGCTAGGAAATTGGCTATTGTTCTTGTCAAAGGATAGGGAGCTCCATGACTTGTTTATTTGATGAGTGGTTATGCGTTGTTACGTGTTTCTTTCATCATTGGAAGTGTACAATGGTTTTAGAATGAGGTTTTGTTTTATATGAGGTATATCACCGGTATTGGGATATTTTGACCAACAACTGTGATAAAATATTTTGCTACGAGTATGCGATTCGTGTGCTATGTCATGTGTTTATATCTTGGGTTCTGGTTATGGCTTAATACTGCATGTTCAGAGTTATACCCTATGTAGATCCGAGGTTCGAGTCTTTTATGAAATTCCATCTGTTGGAGATTGGATTCTATGGTTTGTGGGCTAAGGTTGAAGTATTGATCTTAGTATGTTATGTTGTTAGGCCTATATGGAATAGGGTGATATGGGATCACCCCCGGGTATGTGCATGTTAAGATTACGCGGCGATTTGATAGCTCTGGAATGACTCTTAGCACGTTCGAGGACGAACATATGTTTAAGTGGGGGAGAATGTAACGACCCGAATTGGTTGTTTTGTGAATTTGCACTTTTCTCGGTAGCTTGGGCATGAGAAGCTCTGTATGACGTATTTTGACTTGTCTCAATCATTAGTTTTAATTTTTACGTTATTCAAAATCGATTTGGAAGAATGAATTTCATTGTTGAAGCTTGAAATTGGAAGAGTTGATCAAGTTTGACTTTTGTGAAGTTGACCTTGGAAAAGAGTTTTGATGGTTCTGTTAGGTTTGGGTGATAATTCTGGCTTCGGGCGTATGTCCATATTTGCATTTAGATATTTCTAGAAGGGTTCGATACTAATTGGAGAGAGTTGAAAATTTGAAGGTTAGAAAAGTTTATAAGTTTGATCGGAAGTTGACTTTGAGGATATCGGATTTGGATTGTGGTTCCAAGAATTGGAATAGCTTTGTTATGTTATTTGGGACTAGTATGAAAAATTTGGGTTCATTCCGGATGGATTTGATACGTTTCGGCACGAGTTTTGTAAATTAAAAAGCTTGAAAATTCACAAGTTTGATTCGACGTGCAATTTGTAATTTTGATGTTTTTTATGTGACTTGAGACCTCAGGTAGGTTCGTGTTATGTTATGGGACTTATTGGTATATTCAGGCGAGGTTTTGAGTGGCTCGGATGAGTTCCCGACGGGGTTCAGATTGTTTGAAGCCTTGTTGAAATTTCTAATAATTTTTGTTACTGATATCTTCGCACCTGCGCGTAAGGGACCGCAAGTGCGTCTTTGCGGAAGCGTGAAAGCTTGTCCCAGAAATGACCTGGGGAAGACTGGCTGGGGAGGCTTCATAGAAGTTATTCTACTTGTGCAGAAGCGTGATCGCAGAGTCGACCATCTATATTGCAGAAGCGGCCACTGGGGGCCAAGGCTATCTCGCAGGTGCGCTACTTCGTTCCACAGAAGTAAATATCGCTGATGCAACCTACTGTCTGCAAATATGAAAAATGCTGGGCCGAATGCTTTACGTTTGAGGGTTGGTCATTTTTATCACATATTGAGCTATAGACATCAGCAGTTGGGCAATTTTGGAGGCAAATTTCATCATAAGGATTGGGGTATGTGTTCTATACTCGATTTTAGTTACATTTTGTGAATCTATCTTCGATTATGGAATTTGGATTATAAATTTTAAAGAGAAAATTGTAGGGTTTTGCCAATGTTTATTAGAGTAAATTCTTGAGTTTCGAACATTGATTTGGAGTCGGATTTGAATGAAACTAGTATAGTTGGACTCGTAATTGAATGGGTTGTCAGTTTAGGCTATTTGCCAGCTCTATTGGGACCCACAATGGTCGTTCCTTGCTGTTTATATTTGTCTAGTTGCGGTTATGTACTCAGTCATATTTATTGTTACATATCTATCCTTGTCTTTATTAGTGTATATGGCGCATATCATATCATTGACTTGGCCTTCTTAGCATGAGTGTTGTGAGCCCGAGAGGCTGGAGAGACTGATGGCTGAGTGAGACCGAGGGCTTAAATGTGAAGATATTGATACTATAGCACGTGAGTTGTCCATTCGGATCCAGATATGATAATATAGCACGTGAGTTGTCTGTGCAGATCTAGATATTAATACTATAACACATGAGTTATCGATGCAGCACGTGAGTTGTCCGTACAGATATAGATATTGATACTATAGCACGTGTAATTTATCCGTGCAATACGTGAGTTATCTGTGCGGATTATAGCGCTTAGGCTAAAGGAGCTCATACGGAGTCTGCACACACCCAGTGCGCATAGTTGCTAGCGGTTATTATGTTTGGGGTGGATCTGCTATGTTCAGTACTAAGTGAATAGGCGTGTCGAGTGATTGAGCATAAAGAGTGGAAAGTATGAGACAGTAAGATTGAGTACTTTGAGAGTGTGAGTACGTGAGTTCATCACTGAGATGCATTGCATTTGACATGCGTACTCATACATGCATTTATTTATGCTACCCAATTTTTGGTAACATTCATGATTTCACCTGTATATTGATATGTAGACATATAGATGTACTTTCCTCAGGCTATCTGAAAATGAAACATATTAATTATTGTTGAAAGGTTTTGGGAAAAATCACAATTTTCAAACTTACTCATATATTTTGGGGGTTTTTGGTGAAAGATTTGGGATCTACTGTTATACTTGAAAAGCATGCCTATTTTTTCCTAACTCTGAACGAGTTGAGCATTTTATCTCTAAGTTATTTCTTTCAGCACTTTTATTATGTTATTATTAACTGTTGTCGGTTATTGATATTGGACTCCGACCCTTGTCCCAACTTGTTAGTACTTTCAACCTAAGGTTAGGTTTGTTACTTATTGAGTACATGGGGTTGGTTGTACTCATACTACACGTCTGCACCTTGCGTGCAGATGCTGGATGTTGATGTTTCTGCGTACAGTGGGAGCTAGATCTTAAGATGTACCTGCGTCCCAGTCAAAGCTGCCTCTTGATCCTTGTAACCTTAGTATTTTAGATTTGTTCATGTATATTCCAGCCCGATGGTGTATTTTATTTCAAACTAGTTTTTTAAACTCTAAATTTTAGCAGCTCATGATTTGTACTGCCAATTCTTGGGAAATTCTTTTTTTTAAGGTTAACTGTTATATTTCATTGATCTCAAAGAATATGTACATCATAGAGCTCTATAGTAGTAGTTTGGACTAGTTACTACTCATTTACAACTATCATCTATACTATCATAGCTATCTAGACCCAAATGTCATTACAGTATAGGGATATCAAATTGCTATAGCTAAGGAAAGCAATTAAGCTGTCGCAAGCTAGGCTGCCAATGTTTGCATTTCCTGCCTCGAATATGTATAAGTAATGCAACTTCTCTACAAATCAGTTTCTCCACAAACACAGTCCCTTCAAATTGAATGCTATTCCTTACTCTCCAATGAGGGCAACAGTAGTGACAAAAGCAGAAGATGTAATAGCATTTTGCCACAATCTGCTTTTTGCTTTGCTGCAAATCCAGTGAAGTTCTGTTTCCCAGCTACAAACTGTTCTGGAATGCCCCAGCCAGCAACGGATTCTGGTCCACAGTCTGTTAGTAATTGGGCACTCAAAGAATAGGTGATTAAATTCTTCAACATTTTGATTGCAAAACACACAAGTTGCTGGGACTTGTATGCCAATGTTCTGCAGTCTGTCAACTGTAGGAAGTCTATGTTGAGCAGCTAGCCATACAGTGAACTTATGTTGAGGTTGGATGTTAGTGATCAGCATCAAGTTCTTCCATTCAACCCTATTGAAACTGGGGAGCATTGTGCGGAATAGTTTCTGAATATGAAATTTATACGGTCTACATATACTTTGCAATCTGCCAAATAGATCTCCCTGAAGCTTCTGGCTCTCCAGTATCATAGTTCTGCTTTCCAGTATCTTCCTGACAACCCAAGAAGCTGATTTTGGAATGTTTACTGTGGCAATGTCACCCTGTTTGATGTAATAAGAGTGAACCCAGCTAACCTAAAGGCAATCTTTCTTCCTGGACAAGTCCCATAGCAATTTAGTAATGGCTGCTTTGTTCCACACAGTCAAGTCTAGAATGTTGAGACCTCCAGCTGAGATTGGTCTGCACAACTTGTCCCAAGCAACCAGTGCCCGTTTGGACAGATTAGCAGTGCCAGTCCAAAGGAATGTTCTGCATATTGCTTCAATGGCTTTCAGTACTTTCTTGGGTAAAATGAATACTTGTGCCCAATAAGTCTGAATACCAAACACCATAGCTTTGATCAGTTGGCTACTCCCTGCATATGATAGCAACTTAGCTGACCAGCAAGTAATTTTATCTGTTATCTTTTCAATTAGGGGCAGATAATGATGGATAGCTAGTTTTTTTGAATCAAGTGGTATCCCCAAGTACTTGAATGGAAGTTGGCCTTCAGTGAATCCCAAAGTTTCAATTATTTCTTCTTTTGTACACTGCTGCACACCAGCCAGGTAAACTGCACTTTTGCTGATATTTTCCTGAAGACCAGATGCTTCTGAAAACTGAAGGAAAGCTTTCTTTAAGATCTGGATAGATATAATATCAGCTCGACAAAACATAAGAAGGTCATCAGCAAAACAGACATGAGAACAATTGAGTTTCCTGCATTTGGGATGGAAGTTGAAGTTCCCATCCTTATGTAACTGTTTCAGAATTCTGTTTAGGTATTCCATAGCCAATACAAACAAATATGGTGACATAGGGTCACCCTGTCTAATACCTCTCTTAGCAGTGAATGGCTTAGTTAATCCACCATTCATTACTAAGGAGTAGGAGACAGAGGTGACACAAGCCATGATCCCGTGACTAAACTTTACTGGGAAGCCCAAGTCAATGAGAATTTGCTTGAGAAAATTCCATTCCAAGGTGTCATATGCCTTCCTCAAATCCACCTTGAGTACACATCTGGGGGATACACCTTTTCTTGAGTATCCCTTAAAGATTTCATGGCTTAGCAAGATATTATCAACAATACTTCTCCCTTCAATAAAAGCAGATAGAGCAGGCCCAACTAATTATCCAATGACATTTTTCATCCTCCTTGTAATAACGTTGGAGATGATTTTATAGATAGTAGTACAACAAGCAATAGGTCTATAGTCTTTAACAGTAGCAAGTGCTTTGACTTTAGGAACAAGTGCTATGGCAGTGGTGTTGATCATATGAGGCATTTTGCATGTAGGAAAGAATTCCTTAGTAGCAGCTAGAATATCACCCTTCACAATCTCCCAGTTTTTAGTAAAGAATTCCACTGGGAAGCCATCTACTCCTAGGGCTTTATCTTTAGGCATCTCTTTTACAGTTTCAGTGATCTCTTCCAATGTAATCTCTCTAATTAATATTCTTTGCTGTGTTAAATTTAAGCACTGTCCCTCTTTAGTAATATCAGAATTGACACAAGGGAGTACAGCAGCACACTCCCCCATTAATGATTGAAATACCTTTATGAACTCATGTTCCATAGATAAAGGGTCAGTAAGTTTCAAACCTGTATCAGTATAGATAGATGTGATGTTGTTCTGGCCTGTTCTGATCTTCCACTGAGCATGGAAATACTTTGTGTTAGCATCCCCACACTCAATCCAGCAAGCCTTGGATTTCTGCCTTAGAATTTGTTCCTCCACACAACTCCACTTTTCAATTTCTTCAAGTGCTGCTTTTTCCTCAGTAAATAATGATTGTGTTAGTGGCCTGTTCTGCAGTTGAGTTCGTATAATACCCAATTTTTCCCTTGCCTGAATAAGCTTCTACTTGTATGAGGCCATATGAACATTTGTCTCCTTTAAATGCTGTTTTATAGCCTTCAATTTTTTCCATATCTGCTGCATAGTTGTTCCTTCACAATCCTATCTCCAAACCTGCTGTAAAATGCTATAAAACTGAGGTTGTTCCATAATAGCTAGGTATAGTCTGAAAGGTTTAGGGTGCAGTGGTTTTTGATCTCCAAATTTGATAAGAATAGGGGAATGATCAGAGACTGAAGGATTCATGAAGTCAGCTTCCAGGTGTCCATACTGTTGTAACCACTAAAAATTGCCCAGAGCCCAATCAATTTTACTATAAACTCTAGTGGAAGTACCTTGCTTATTTGTCCAAGTGTAGTGCCAACCTTTAACTCTAAGAGCAGTGAGTTGAAGGTCAGTGATAGCATCTTTGAAGTCTTTGACTTCAGCATCAATTAACTAGGGAGCCAATTCTGTCATCAGTACATAAGACACAGTTAAAATCCCCACTGAGTAGTCAAGCATCTTTACAGGGAACATAGATTGACCTTAAGTCACTCCACAGCTGATTCCTAAGGTTTGCAATATTATGGGCATATATAACACTTAAATGAGTTTTGGCTTGGCTAATAGAATCTTCTAAGAAGCATTGAATGAGCTGATTAGTCACATAGGATATTTGGATCTGGTTATGGGGTTTCCAAATCAACCATATTCTACCATTTGCAGCCTTTGAGTAATTGCATTGAAACTTCCAATACTTAGCAACCTTATCAAGTATCTTCTTAGCTTTGTGCTCCTTTACTCTAGTCTCAAGACATTCCATAACATCTCTTTATTAACAGCAAGAAAGTTTTTCAACTCCTCCTATTTATGGGCTTGATTAAGCCCCCTAATGTTCCAAGTGATAATAATCATAGGATATTAGGGGGTGATCTCTGAGAAGGCCCCGGGTCAATCTGGTGAGTCCTGTTGCTAGCCACAACAATAGTAGCCTTCCCGTTATTGCAATTATCAACCATGACTCCAATAGTTACCATTGGGTGCATTGACTGCAATCTCAAGCCTCCCTTGGACATCAGGTCCAGTTTGTGCATTCTGCTGAACAATAGCTATAGAAGAGAGGTTCTCATTCTCCTTGTTAGGTTCAGGTTGTACTGGCAGGCTTTCCTGTACTTCTGCATTAGCTACAGGCTGCTTGACAAGCCATTCTTGTTTAGTATTTTTTGCCCGCTTCTTCAATTTGCCTCTCTTCCTCCTTAGTTTACCCTGCTCCTCCATATCCTTCTCTGCATTGTTATCAGCATAGTACCAGCAATCCAAAGAATCATGCCCAAATTTCAGACAATGATTACAAAAACTAGGCTTCCAATCATACTCAATTACCTGAATCCTAGGGCCATAAGGAGTTTCAATCTCTAATTGGTCAGGGAGTGGATGGGCAGCATCAACCTTTACTAGGAGTCGGGCAAATGATATTTTCTCATAGTGCGCTGTAAATTTGTCAGTGCATAATGGCTTACTCACTGCACTGGCCATTTTGCTCAATACCTCAATAGACCAGTAGCCCACCGGAAGTCCAGGAAAACGAATCCATACAGGGACAGTTCTGAGAATATCACTTTGGAAAGAGAAATCAACTTCTCATGGCTTCAAAACCATTGGTTTATTCATATAGGAATAAGGTCCAGATCGCATGACTAACTCCCTATCCTCTATACTATTGAATCGAAAAATACAATAGCCTTCAGAATGAATCAGGACCTGGGGTTTAGACACGAAATTCCACACATACATGACGAAATTATCCATAGTTTTCTCATTCGAATTATCACCAATTATATAGCCAATTAAAGCATTATTCCAGTAATCCAATTGAGATTTTAAATCGTCCTCACTGATTTTAACAACCTTCTTACCATCTCGGTCAGTGGGGGGAACGAACGAGAGTGGCTTACCTATTTGAGCATTACGGTTACCTCGCACAACTTCAGCTGTAGTCGGTATTGATTTTTCCGATCCACTAGCATCAGAGAACTGTAGTCATCTTATAGCGAGGTTATTTGGTGCTTCATTCATCGGAGGTGGCAATTCATTCACATCACCCTCTGCATGCATCACCTCTGTCGATTGGAATTTCTGGGGCAGAAAATTGCCAAACGTTAATGGTTCGAGCTCCTTTGTAATGCCATGAGCAAGAGTAACTATTTGCGCAGTAGTGAGCGGTGCATTTCTCCGGCGAAGAGCCATTTTCCGGCGACAATGGTGATCCTCCTATTGTGTGCCGAGAGAGAAGGCTTAACGTGCTATTGAATTTCTCCAATTCTTGGGAAATTCTTTGTTTGAAAGCAGTTGTGATTTCATTCATCCTCTATAAATCTCAATAAATTGTATAATTTTTAATTGAGTTACCTAGTGGGTTAGGGTAGGTGTTATAAATGTGAGCACGCGATTCTTTCCCTATATATGAATTATTCCGTAAAATTAAAACAAAAATGATTTTTCCTTATTTTTACAATTTTTGTGAATTTCGTGTTAATTGTTTGCATTTTATGTGTGCGTGTTAATTCAATTAAAAAAACAAAAAATATGCATTTGCATTAGGATCTAACTTCATGTTTTAGGATTAATTAGTGGTTAATTTCTTTTAGAATAAAACATGAAAATCACAAAAAACTAGTGCGCTTTGGCAGTTTAAATTTTTAAATTGTATCATGAAATAGGTTTAAATAATTTTAGAATTTAATTAATTTATATTTGGAATATTAGGACTTTATTTTAATTTTTTGTACATTTATAAAATTAGAAAAAGTGATTAAAATTAAAAAAAAAGGAAAGGGAAACAATTTGAAAAAAAGGGAAAAAAACAAAGAAATAAAAGGGGAGGGCTGCCCAGACTTGGGCTCGAATTAATTCCCCCACCCCAGGCCCAAGTGCATTTTCCTTAGACTAGCCCAATACCTTAACCCCTAACTCGGTCAGCCTATGTAGTAAGCAAAACGACGTCGTTTTCTTGAATCGATATCAGCCGTTAGATCTTGATCCAACAAACACATTTGTCCAGGAAATTATTTATATATATATATATATATATATATATGTGTGTGTGTGTGTGTGTGTGTGTGTGTGTGTGTGTGTGTGTTTTTTTTTGTGTGTGTGTGTGTGTGTGGTCCGAACCAAGCCCCCACCCCCACCCCGCTCAGCTGTCTCCCTTACACCCCTCTCCCTCATGAACCCTAATTCCGCTGCCAACAAATCCCACCGCCCTAGGGTGGCGGCGCCACCTCCAATCCCCACCAAAATAACACCCCAAGACCACCTCACAACCCTCATCTCGAATCCATGATTGTTGTCCGTCGAATCATGCCCCAGCTGCTCGAATCTTGAATCAAAGATTCTGGCCCAAATGCAAATTTGTCTAAAAATCCCCAAATTCGTACCCTACCTCTAGTGACCCGCCACACCTTGAATCTATTGTCGAAACCTTTCAAAACCCTCTATAATTCATCAAGTTGGAATGGCTAGGGCTCTTCAGTTTTGAGTTTTTTTAATGAGCTTGTGAAGTCGAGTCGATTTTCCGTTAACGTTTTTTGCCTATTCTAGTTGGAATGGGCAAAGTAACATTAACGGGGCGTTGATTCTGTGGCAAGTTTGTTCCGGGCAGAATTCGGGGTGAGTTTTATATATTAATACTTTTAGTTTAGTTAATTTTTAGATGTCGCCCTTCTGATAAGTTTGATTGATAATAATTAGTTTAGTTAGGTCGTTCTTGATTTCCAATCCTTTATTCATGCTTGATTGATAAAGTTTTAATTCATCTCTTTTTGTCGTGTTATAATTAATTAAGCTTTATTTCTGATTAGTTTAGATTATTCTCAATTTTCAGATTTGATTTTATTTTTTTGAATTTTTACTGCTCTTTTTCCCTTTTGATTCAATTTAGTTATTTGATTTATCTTTTAACTAATTTAGTATAGACTAATTTCAGTCGTCAGGCTTCTAGAGAATTTCAGATACTTAAGGGTGCTTTTTGGTTTAGTTAGTAATTTCTCCAAGTGTTAGTGTTAATTTATGGCCTAATAGGGTTGGTTATTGCTGAAGAAGTTCTGTAGTTAGGTAACTGCAGTCATGATTCTTAACTGGGGTTTAAGGGGTTGGATCAGTTAACCATGGTGTAATTTTCAAACTAGTACAAGGGCAATTTGGGTATGAAAAAGGGTAGTATCTTAAGAATTGGTAACTGCAATATAGTTTAAAGGGTAGCTTAGGAATTGTTTTGCTCAAAGAGCATCCTAGAAGCTCCTAGAATAGGACCTTAGTGTAGTTTTTAATAAAACTATTTTTGGGCAGTAACTTGAGGAACAAGTTAGAAAATTGAGGTTTAAAGTGTAAATAATGAGGGATTAATGAGAAAACCCTAAAATCTAACACTTTACCCTAGTGTTGCCTATAAAAGGGCATCAAGTTACTTGTGAAGGGGGTCTTCAACCTTTTTCAGCCTAAGAATCCAAAGAAAATTCTGATTTTACTTGCCTCTCCAATTTTAGACTGGTTTCAGCTTTTAGATATAGAAAAAACAAAAAAAAACATGCAAAAAGAAAAATGAAAATCCCAAAACAAGTCACTGTTTCATTAAAATTGTAGGCTAATTTTGATATTCTAGCTCATAACTTGCACTTCCTTGTTCTCTTGGTGATTGTTGAAGTTTCTGGGTGATTCATAGTTAAATTTTGAACAAAATTTGGGTTCATTCAGTCTGTTTTTGTTGTTTATTGTTGTTTCTGGGTTATCCAAGTTGGTTTGGTCTTGATTTGGTGGTTCCATTTGGTTTCAAAATATTGTTGTACTTTAAATTCACCCCTGCGTTAGAGTTTTGGTGAATTTTGGCTGTTGGATTCACACTGCTGCTATTTGTTCTTCCTGCCCAACTGACTTCCATTCTTCTTCATTGTTTCATACTTCCAGGTACACTGCCCATAACACTTCGATGTAACTTGAGTTAAGTTTAGGAAATACATGAATGAAATGCTGTTTGAAAAGATGCTTGAAGTCCCTTCTAGTATTATTTTATTTCTGCTTAGTTTTAATACATAAGACAGCCTGTTATTTGAAGTTAGAATCCTCCTGTATGATTTGATTGTGGTAAACTATATGAATTACTACTTCTTAGGTTCATACACTGGGAGTAAAATGAATGTTGTTCAGTTGTTTATGGCTATGTGTATTGTGATAGCATCAAGAGTAATTGGTCCTCAAGGTTCCAATTAGGCTGTCAAAATAGTTAATACTTCCAAAACTGATTCTCAATCGTATTTGATAGTTTGAATTCATATTATTTCAGTATATTGATTGGTGGCTTACTTTTGAAGTCAGTTAATAGGGTTTGAATTGTCTCAGCATAATCAGTTCATTTTGTGATTACTACAGCCATGAGTGTACTTGTAATTAAATAAAGCCTTAAGTTGTAATGTGAGTGGTTACTGTTTCAGTTAAATAAGTGATTATTGTTTTACTGCTGAAATTCTTAGAATAACTTGAAATCAATTCAGTAGATATTTGCTCACGTTTGATCTAAAGTTGGTCTGGGCTCAGCAGCCTAGTTTCTAGCATAAGTATTATGACCTACGCTTTGAAATGCCCGTGTAAGTGGGATAGATTTGAAACCCCAGGCACAGTGACGACTACAAACTTTTCATAAATGGGGATCAGTTATTCACACTCACAGGAGTTCGATCTCCCGACCTGCGAGTTGCTCCCGCTCATCTCTATTGAGCGTTGGGCCAAAGTTTTGGGCCAAGTAAGGATGCCTTTCAGTGGTCCGTTGATTAGCTGAAGTTGGGTTTTGAATAAGGTTTTTTTTATTTATTATTTTTCTTTTACTTTGGTGACGAATTGTCATTAGACAATTTAGTTACTTTAGATTGGTCTTCAATAAAATAACGAGATAAGCCTCGCCAGAAAAAAATAATTTCGGGGCCCTCGATTAAGAATTATATAATTACTTAGAATTCGGAAGGGCCGTTTAGCGAATTTCAAGGTCTTTCCCAAAATAATAAGACGGTAGAATCTCTAGATGCTTTTTAATTAAATTACTTTCATAAACTCGGGTGTGCATTGATGCAATCCAAATCCAAATCTCGACGGAGTCGAAACGTGTTGATAATCACGGGTGCCTTGATGGCGACGGGGTTCGAAACGTATTTTCATGACGTCATAATTCGCATAAAACAAATAGTGATTGAAAAATGGTTCAAAAATGGAGACGAGCCTCACCGGACAAGAATAAATGTGGGGCCCTCAATAATTTGATGTTTAAAAAAGGATTAGAATTTGGAAGGGCCGTCTAGCGAATTTCAACGGCCTTTCCCAAACAATATTACACTAGAACCTTTAAGCGTGATTTAATTAAATTACTTTCGTAAACTCGGGTGTGCATTGATGCGACCCAAATCAAATTATCGTCGAAGTCGAAACGTGTCGACGATCACATGTACACTGGTGGTGACGTGATTAGAAATACATTTTTACGATGTCACAAGTCTTTTAATATCAAGAATGGTAAAAGCGGTACATAAATAAAAGGGCACATAAGTTAGCATGTATTAAAATCAGATAAAATCAAATACAACAGTTAAACTGTGCTAGGACCACGGAATCTGGGAATGCCTAACACCTTCTTCTGGGTTAACAGAATTATTTATTCAGATTTCTGGTTCGCAGACTATAACAAAGTCATAATCTTCCTCGGTTCGGGATTCAAATTGGTGACTTGGGACACCATTAATCTTCCAAGTGGCGACTCTGAATAATCAATAGCCCAATCTCGTTCTGATTGTCCTTTAAGTGGAAAAACTTCTTTACGCCCTTTCGCGGGGGCGTATAAGCGAAAAAATGAGGTGTGACAGCTCTGGAGACTATGCTGGGGACGAGAACCCAGAATGTTTTGTTCAGGGTTCAAAATTCGAGCTTAGATAAATTGTTGTATTTTTTATATCTCATTTTCGTACATGCACATGATTAACATGCTAATTGTTACCGCTTTGATATTATTTGAACTCCATACAAACCGTGACGACACCCTTCTCTCTTTACCTCCGGGGATGTACTTACTGGTTGAGACTCCCTATTCTGTTAGTGTCATACCCTGAAATACAAAAGAGGCTGGATAAGTTACTAAGCTTCCTAACCCTGCGGGTCACCGGTAAGTTTCCCCCTCCTCGAATCGAGTTGTACTCTCGGGTACACAGTCTAGAACACCGACCCACGTTTTGAACAAAGAATAACTTGACTTCATACCGGAACCCTAGTAGGAACGCTTATTTGCATCATGCTGCATTTGACTTAGGGGACTCAATACAGGGGTTGGGTCCGTCTAGGGCTAGCAACCTGAAATGAAAAAGAACATCCTGGTGCATCCTACTTGTTCTGTACATTTATTTGTTCGAACTTCCATGTTGACCGGTTTTAAATCTTGGAATGTCGGAACTTGAGAAAAAAAATGAGAGAATTAGCAGTTGTAGAGTTAATCATGGAAAAACCCAATGCACAAATACCGTCGAAACTCTGCCGAAATTTTGAGAAAATGAATAAAAAAGGTTTTATTTTTATTAGTTTGTTTTACTAAAAAGCAAAAGAAAAATAAAAAAAAAAGAGTTTTTGTTTTATTTTTGGAGAATTGGTTTTTGAAAAAAAAAAAGAAAGGAGTCTTATTTTAGTTTGTAAAATAGGTTGTTCTATTGTTTGTTGGAAATGGATAAGAAAAAAGAGTCGTTATTTCGTCTTATTTTAAAAAATAGAAAAAGGAAAATAGTTTGTATTACCATGAAAATGAAAAAAGAAGAGTCCTGTATTGAAATAATTCGGTTGATTTGCCCGAACTACGCATGGTTTGATTCTCACAGGGTTTGAGATACGTAGGCAACCCTCATCGGGTCCAACCTCCCCATTACAAAAATAGCCCCAAAAATGTCAAAATTTTAATTGTTATCATAAATAAACCAGGTGACGTTGTTTTTGTCGAAAGTAGCCAAATGTTCCCGAAAGGAATGCCGGAAGGCTAACCTTGTATTAATAGCCACCTTTGGTTAGGTTTTGATTTTTTGACACTCACAGCATTAAAGTCTTCGCCCTCGAGGCACCAAAAAACCATGTTTGCAATATCGGGTCATTTATTTTAATTTGAAAAAAACAAAAGAAGAGGAAAAAAATAAGAAAAGAATTATAAATAAGTCGGGTGACGCCGTTTTTGCAAAAATGGCCAAATATTCCCAAACGGAACGCCGGAAGGCTAGCCTTGCATAAATAGCCGCCTTTGGTCATATTTTGATTTGTGACCTTCACATCCTTAAGTTTTCATCCTCGAGGCATTAAAAAGATGTGTTTGCAATACAGGGTATTTTATTTTGAAAAGCAAAAAAAGAGAGTCGTAAATAAGTCGAGTAATGCCGTTTTGTCATAAATAGCAGAATTTTCCCGAAAGGGACGCCGGAAGGCTGACTTTGCAAAAATGGCCATTTTGGTCAATTTTGATTTTTGACCGCTTAGCTAACGCAGCCCTAAAATCTTCGCTCCGAGGTGATGAAAGGTCGTGTTTGCAAAACTAGGTCTTTTGTTTTAATCTAAAAAACAAGAGAAAGAGTCAGTGTTACAAGTGAATACCGTCAGTTTTTGGTCAAAATAACCCGGCCCCGTCTCAAAATTCATGTAAAATTGGGAAAGCGCCATGTTTGCAAAAAAAGGCCACTTGGTTGAAATTGGCAAGTAGGGGAAGGAATTTGTCGGTTTTGTTTTTATCATGAAAATGGAAAATTCCAAAAAAAAAAATTATTGGCGTTTGTCTTTTATTTGCAAGAACTACGCATGGTCTGATTCATGCGGGGAAATGATGCGTAGGCAATCTCCATAAGATACGACCACAACCAAAAAGAAAAATTGAAATAAAAAGAATTTTTGAATATAAAAACTGGAAAAAAAGATGTTGTTAATAATGTGGACCGACTCAATCCATTCTAACATGTCTTTTTTTGAATTTTGAAGAGAGTTGAGGTGGTTGGTTTGTGGTAACTCATTCATACAACACAATGTCGAAAAGCAAGGCAGTCATGACTGGCAAAGGGTTGAACACATGTATTACTGATCCGTCTAGGGGAGTTGTTGAATCTGAATTTGAGTTGAAAGAAGAGGTTTTGAGGTTGAAAAGGCAAATAGTCGGAATGCACAAAGCTTGGGCCAGTGGGTATCCTCCACCATCAGTCCCTGATGCCCAACATTATCACACTCTTCATTTTATGTCTCCCTGTGAGACTTCGAAGCTTGCTAAAACAGTGGACAGGGATGAGATATCCAGAAAGCTGGAAGGGCTTAAGATGCCGAAGTTTAATTTGTATGATGGGAGGGGAGATCCAGTAGCCCACTTGAAGGACTATTGTAATAAAACGAGGAACGACGACAAGGAAGATGAGTTGTTGATGTCGCATTTCAGTGAGAGGTTGGTTGGGGTAGCCTTGGAATGGCATGATCTCAAGATATCAGGAAGTGGCACATGCTGGGCGACATGGCTCGAGATTTTGTACGACATTTTCAGTACGATAAAGACATTGTCCCAAACCGCTCCTCCCTATCTAGAATGAAAAGGAAACAAGGGGAGAGCTTTAGAGAGTTTGAGCTCAGATGGAAAGAGCAAGCTGCTCGAGTCAATACCCCGGTTGGTGAAGAACAGATGGTTGAAATTTTCATACAGGCCCAGGGGCCAACTTACTTCAATCATTTGATCCCGGCCGTGGGGAGACCTTTCGATGATGTGTTAAGAATGGGGGAGTTCGTAGAACGGGGAATCAAGTCAGATAAAATAATGAGTTTCTCGAAAGACATTCAAGAAATCTTGTCAAGCTCGGAAGTGAGAAAGATAAACAGAAAGGATGATCCAAATGACTCTCCTGATCAATATTTCCAACCTCGACATCGTACCCGTGAATATCCTCGTGCACTGGATGACCCTCCCCAATGTTACTTTTCTCCACAGAATCCCCAAATACACAATTCAGTCTCCAAGTACCCAGCTCCACAAAATGCCTATCCACCCCCACGAGCATACCAGAAAATCCTTGGGTCAGGTTTTAGGCCAAAACAGGCGTTTAGGAATGAGAGATTGCGGAAACGAGAAAAGGCTTTCACCCCTATTGGAGAGTCATATGCCAGTTTGTTTCAGAAATTAAAGCAAGTGGGCATGCTGAAGCCGATTCAGATAAATATGCCAAACCCTCTTAAATGTGACTTTTCTCTAAAGTGTGCATATTGCTCAGATGCTTCGGAGCATGATCCAGAGAAGTGCTAGAAGCTGAAGAAAGAAATTAGGAGCTTATTAACGCAGGTAACATCATCGTACAATATCCGGATGCACTGGACACCAGCCAAAATCCATCTCTTTTGCAAAATGAGGTAGACATGGTGGGTACGATTTGTTGTGAAAAGGAATGCGACAATTCTTTGAGGACCTTGAAGACCCAAAAAAACTTGTTGAAGATGATGTGATGAAAGTTTTTAAAGTTCCTAATGTTGTTAATGCAGAACTAAATGGATAAGATGTCGAGCTTGGTAATTGGAAAGTCGCTTCATCTCTTGGCCGGCTGGAGAGAAGTTTTAGTGGTCTATTTTGTTGTCATTTGTGTTGTCCGGGTTATTTTTAGGGTTGTAATCCGGATATTGTCTTGTGATTAAAACCCTTCTATCATTTTATATGTTTAGTTCCTTTAGTCTTCATATCTTATGTAGTGTTATCTAGGTTTATTTTAGTATTGTACCCCAGTTGTGTTGTTTGTTTTGTTGTTAAACCCTTCCACCATCTGTTTAATAAAATCCTTTATGTTCTGCCATTTCTAGTCATTTTTGTTTAGTTATTTTTTCTTTCTACAATTCTTTTCCTGCTGGTTCTAGTGACATGACATGCACACATAATTCTCTGTCGGACCTTTAAAAGCTATGTTTGTCAGGAAGCAATTTTGAAAATGATGAGGGCACTTGAGGAAATAAGAATAGATTTGGACGTTTTGAGATTGTTTGACACCCGAACCATGTGAAACTAGGGCAAGTAAAACATAAAAAATCCCCACAAAAATAAGTTGGCCAAATTGACAGAGGGCCGGTCGTGGTAATAAAATTAAGAGTATGGCCCAATGACACATTACATCTAACGGATATAGAAAGAAATGTTGGAAATGGCCGTCAATTTCGATGCAGTCAAAAGATACTGTGTATGGTTTTTGTATTTTGATTGTACCTGTTTGTGCTTGGCATATTTTGAGGGTTGAAATGACGAAGGCGTTTTGTTCGGCTATCCAAACGTTTTCTTCCATCGTCACCCCTATTGAGCCGTTTTTATTTTTCTTTCATACCCCTCTTTCGGAATAAACGGTACAATCAAAGAAACGCAAGTGCCAGAGTAAGCAAATGGAAAAAGAATGAAAAGAAAAGGAAGGAAATGAAAAACAAGAAAGGAAGAAAAGCAAAAGAGAAAAAAGAGAAGAAAAAAACAGAAAAGAAAAGAAAAAGAAAAAAAATGATGAAAAAAAGAAAGGAAAAATCAAGAAAAAACAAAAAGAAAAGAAGAGAAAGAAAATCACAACAAGGTAGTTTCTATGACGGGAACTACGTCTGACTTGATCCCGAAAGGGTACGTAGGCAGCCTCGCTGAGGATCAGTCATGCCGAAATAAAAGTCCAAAAATCCCCAAGCAAGAAACTGAGGCAGAAGTTGTGGTTGTTGTGAGAAATCTGATTCCAAAAGTTGTAGTTTTTAACCCATTTGAATTTCTTTGAGCCTTTTATACCCCTTTTTTCTAACCCTGTCCAAAAGCCCGCATTACGGTCCAAATAAAAACCTTCGGATCAGTCTTTAAGAGATTCCAAGTCAAGCAAGTAGAGATGATTCATGTCAGGGGCAACACTCCGGTCCAAGCAGGAAAGATAAATGAAAAATGAGAGAGTCTTACTGATGAAAATACCCACGGGTTCCTTAAGGCGAGGAAAGCTGAAAATGAAAAATGAGAGAGTCTTATTGGTGAAAACCTTCATAGGCACCTTGAGGCGACGATAAGTTGAGAGAAAAAACAAAATTAGAGGGGCTTGATGGTGAAAACCCTTCGGGCGCTACAAGTCGAATAAGGACTGCGAATCAGATTGGGTAAGTGGGAGCATTCAAGCCCAGTTTCACAAAAAAAAAGTGCAACAAAAGCTGAACATCAGATTTGTTTAACAGAATAGGTCGCAGGTGCATGTCAAGGTCATTAGAGTCGGTGTCCACATTCGATAGGTTTCTACTTTGTAGCTTTCTTGTTAGGAATCATCTCTTTCTATTGTCCTTTGTTCTGTTCCTTGGGTATTGGTTATTTCCTCTTCTTGAGTCCATTTGGTCAAAACAAGTGAGAAATGACTTCAAAGATTGCCACCAGCTTTCTAATTGCACAAGACAAGATCTAGCTAGTACATCAACGTGTCATAAGTCAAGAAAGAACAGCAAGCACACTGAGTTGGTAGCAAACAATATGCTTTAGGATTCGTGTGAAGTACAAAGGTTTGGTAAATGTCAGTTTATGAGCAATACAACAGATATAGTATATTGGGTCTGAATGGAGAAGAGGTTTTTCAATGATAAAGATGACAAAGAAAAATGGTTAGTCAATAAACAAGCAAGGTTTTTGAATGGAAATCAGTTATCATGGCAAGTTAATGAGCAATAGACCTCAAGGCCAAGGCCGGTGGTTTAAGTCAAAAAAGAACAACATGCGCAATGAGTGGGTGGCAATTGTCATACTTTGAGATTTAGGTGAAACACAAAGGTTTGGAAGATATTGGTTTATGAGTAATGCAACAGCATGAGGATATTGGGTTGAACAAAGAAGAGGTATTTTTGTGATAAGGGTGACAGAGAAAGAGGTTATTCAAGGAACAAGAGAAGTCTTTCAATGTGAAATCAAAGTTATCATGGCAAGTGAAGGAGCAATCACAACAAAGTCAAGGACACAAACCAACCACCATATTTCTTTGTCTGAAACAGGGACAGAAGCTATGTTCATATCAAAGCCTGGAAGGTTGAAATTTTCAGGTGTGATACCCCAATTCTTCTTACGCAAAGGCTATTGAAAAGATTACATATCACAACTAGGAGAAGTACTTCCTAGTCTGGATCATATGAGCCTGAGTCACTGATGGTTTTACCCCTAGGAGACGCACTTCCTAGTCAAAGTTTTCCAAATTATATTTTGCTTAGGAGACGGACTTCCTAAATTGAGAGTTCATTCATAGGAGACGCACTTCCTAGTTTGAATCATAAAAGTTCCAACCATAGGAGAAGCACTTCCTAGTTTGATTCATTGAGTTTTACCTGTTGGAGACGCACTTCCGAAATTGAGAGTTCATTCATAGGAGACGCACTTCCTAGTTTGAATCATGAAAGTTCCACCCCTAGGAGACGCACTTCTTGGTCTGGGTTTTTTCAGGCTATATTTTACTTTAGGAGACGCACTTCCTAAATTTTAAATTCACCCATAGGAGACGCACTATTTAAGTTGGGTTACACTCATAGGAGACGCACTTCCTAAATTGATAGTTCATTCATAGGAGACGCACTTCCTATTTTATATCATTAAAGTTTCACCCCTAGGAGGCGCACTTCCTAGTCTGGTTCATTGAAGTTTTACCCATAGAAGACGCATTCCTAAATTGAAAATTTATTCGTAGGAGACGGACTTCCTAAATTGAAAGTTCATTCGCAGGAGAAGCACTTCCTAGTTTGAGTCATTGAGTTTTACCCATAGGAGACACACTTCCTAAGTTGAGTTACACCTATAGGAGGCACACTTCCTAAATTGATAGTTTATTCCTAGGAGACGCACTTCCTAGTTTAAATCATTGAAATTTCACCCCTAGGAGACGCACTTCCTAGTCTGGTTCATTGAATTTTTACCCATAGGAGACGCACTTCCTAAATTTTAAATTCACCCATAGGAGACACTCTTCCTAGTTTAAATTATTGAAGTTTCACCCCTATGAGACGCACTTCCTAGTCTGGTTTACTGAAGTTTTACCTGTAGGAGACACACTTCCTAATCAAAGTCTTTTAACTTATTCTTATAGAAGATGCACTTCCTGAATTGAGAGTACATTCATAGGAGACGCACTTCCTCGTTTTAGTCACTGAAGTATTCACCCCTAGGAGACGCACTTCCTAGTTTGGTTCATTCAGGTTTTATTTTAGCAGACACATTAGCTAGTCAAAGTTTTTGATTTTACTCATAGGAGACGCACATCCTAGTCTAGTCTTTAGTTTACTTTCATCATTGCATCAATAGTATAAGCGTTTTACAATTTTGCTAATAACTCACAAATCTTCCTAATGCAAACCGGGGCAGAAAATTTTGTTTGTTTTGTTTGTTTTGGTTGCAGGATCCCACATGGAAAACAAGATAACACAGAAAGTTTTAGTAGTCAGGAGTCCGCCTGGGGAACAGAGACATACATTTAGAACTTTTGAAGTCAGGAGCCCACCTGAAGAACGGAGGTGATACAATTCAAATTTTAGTTTTCAATTAATTTCTTTATTTATTTTAAAGCCAGGAGTCCGCCTGGAGAACAGAGACATACATTCTGAATTTTAGTAGTCAGGAGTCCCCCTGGAGAATAGAGACATACAATTCAAGTTTCAGCAATCAGGAACCCGCCTGAAGAACAGAGGTGATACAATCAGGAACCCGCCTGAAGAACAGAGGTGATACAAATCAAATTTTAGTCGATTCCTTTTTCTTTTTTATGTCAGGAGCCCGCCTAAAGAATAGAGGTATACAATTCAAGTTTCGGAAATCAGGATCCCGCCTGTATAACAGAGGTACTTCGAGTCAAGTTTTAGTCAAAATTCTTATTAGTATCCTGTAACGGTGCCCAGTTTCCAAACAGGGGCAGAAAGGTTTCTTTGTTTTGTCTATTTTCATGATCTTAGGAGCCCACCTGGATAACAGAGGAATATAGTCAAGTTCAAATTCATCAATCAGGATCCCGCCTGGATAATAGAGGAATACATTGAAGTTCAAGTTTATTCAAGCTTAGCAATTTGGAGGGAAGGAAAAACATCTCAGTGTACGATTTGAAGTAACAAAAATGAGTTTAACCAAAGAAAACACAAGACAACAGGGCAACAATTGAAAACACAAGACAACAAGAGAAAATACAAGCCAACAAGACAACAAGGCATCAAGAGAAAATACAAGACAACAAGGCAACAAGAGAAAATACAAGCCAACGAGACAACAAGGAAGTACAAGAGCAAGTTTGAAAATTTTAGATAGGACCTTTGTAATTCATATTTCATAGCTTAGGTTAGCTTCTTTTATTTTTGACATGGTGTAATAAGGAAGGTCAGCGAGCAGTAGCAGCAGCAGCAATTGCAGTGAAATCACTGCTCCTGGTAGTCCCAGCTACCAGACACTTCCGAACTACACTGACATGATTCCTGTTTAGCCCAGGATATGTAGGCAACCTCTGAAGCAAGGTGCGGTTAAACTTTTCAAAAAAGGCTTCACACAGAATTTTCAAACTGGCAAAAATTGCTCATATTTGCTCACTTATCTTTGCTTGAAAACTTTTCATATTTCCAAGCAAAGAGGGGCAGCTGTGAGCACGTGATTTTTTCCCTATATATGAATTATTTCCATAAAATTCAAACAAAAATAATTTTTCCTTATTTTTACAATTTTTGTGAATTTCGTGTTAATTGTTTGCATTTTATGTGTGCATGTTAATTCATATGAAAATACAAAAAATATGCATTTGCATTTAGGATCTAACTTCATGTTCTAGGATTAATTACTTGTTAATTTTTTTTAGAATAAAACATGAAAATCACAAAACAATAGTGCGCTTTGGCATTTTAATTGTTTTAATTGTATCGTGAATAGGTTTAAATAATCTTAGAATTTAATTAATTTCTCTTTGGAATATTAGGACTTTATTTTAATTTTTTGTACATTTATAAAATTAGAAAAAGTGATAAAAATACAAAAATGAAAAAAAGAAGAAAAGGGAAACAATTTGAAAAAAAGGAAAAAAAACCAAACAAAATACAAGGGGGGCGGGAGGGGGGGGGGGGGCTGCCCAGACTTGGGCTCGAATTAATTCCCCCACCCCATGCCCAAGTGCATATTCCTCAGACTAGCCCAATACATTAAGCCCTAACCCGGTCTGCCTGTGTAGTAAGCAAAACGGCGTCATTTTCTTGAACCAATCTCAGCAGTTAGATCTTGATCCAACGTACAGATTTGTCCTAGGAAAGTTTATATATATATATATATATATATATATATATATATATATATATATATATATATATATATATATATATATATGTCCGAACCAAGCCCCCCCACCCCTCTCAGTCGTTTCCCTCACATCTCCATTCCTCATGAATCCTAATTCCGCCACCACCAAATCCCACCGCCCTAGGGTGGCGGCACCACCTCCAATCGCAATCAAAATAACACCCCAAGACTGCATCACCACCCTCATCTCGAATCCATGATTGTTATCCGTCAAATCATGCCCTAGCTGCTCGAATATTGAATCAAAGATTCCGGCCCAAATGCAAATTTGTAAAAAAATCCCCAAATTCGTACCCTACCCTCTAATGACCCCCCACACCTTGAATCTCTAGTTGAAACCCTTCAAAACCCTCTATATTTCATCAAGTTGGAAAGGCTAGGGCTCGTCAGTTTCGAGTTTGTTTTGAAGAGCTTGTGAAGTTGAGTCGATTTTCTATTAACGTTATTTGTCTATTCTAGTTGGAATGGGCAAAGTAACATTAACGGGGCGTTGACACTGTGGCAAGTTTGTTCCGGGCAGAATACGGGGTGGGTAAGTTTTCTTTATTAATTCTTTTAGGTTAGTTAGTTTCTTGCCTATTTACTCTTCACGTTGCCCTTCTAATAAGTTTGATTGATAATAATTAGTTTAGTTAGGTCGTTCTTGATTTCCAATCCTTTGTTCATACTTGATTGATAAAGTTTTAATTCATCTCTTTTCATCGTGTCATAATTAATTAAGCTTTATTTCTGATTAGTTCAGATTATTCTCAGTTTTTAGATTTGATTTTATTTTTTTGAATTTTTACTGCTCTTCTTCCCTTTTGATTCAAGTTAGTTATTTGTTTTAGTTTCTAACTAATTTAGTATAGATTGATTTCACTCGTCAAGCGTCTAGACAATTTCAGATCCTTAAGGGTGCTTTTAGGTTTAGTTAGTAATTTCTCCAAGTATTAGTGTTAATTTGTGGCCTAATAGAGTTGGTTATAGCTGAAGAAGTTCTGTTGTTAGGTAACTGTAGTCATGATTCTTAACTGGGGATTAAGGAGTTGGATCACTTAACCATGGTGTAATTTTCAAACTAGTACAAGGGCAATTTGGATATAGAAAAGGGTAGTATCTTAAGAATTGGTAATTGCAATATAGTTTAAAGGGTAGCTTAGGAATTGTTTTACTCAAAGAGCATCCTAGAAGCTCCTAGAATAGGACCTTAGTGTGGTTTTTAATTAAACTAGGGCAGTAACTTGACGAACAAGTTAGAAAATTGAGGTTTAAAGTGTAAATAATGAGGGATTAATGAGAAAACCCTAAAATCTGACACTTTACCCTAGTGTTGCCTATAAAAGGGCATCAAGTGACTTGTGAAGGGGGTCTTCAACATTTTCAGCCTAATCAAAAAGCAAATTCTGATTTTACTCAGAACTCCTCAAATCTGAGTTTGAAATCCCAAACCCTAGCCGCCGCCCTAGAACCCCGAACCCCTTGTCTGGTGGCGCCGCCTCCAAACGCCACCAAATTAACACCAGACCATCTCCACAACCCCCTCTTCCCTAATCTCCACTCAGTCCCCCCCGAATGTTAGCTAGCTTTAGTTGTCTAGTAGGATGGAGGGCGAAGTTCTATATAACCTCGAATTGTTAGTATCTTAATGCGGTAATTAATTTATTCAAAGTTAACTGGCGGAAACAAATCACGATGCTTAAGTTAAAGCCTGGTTGGATGAGCTATTTTTAAGTGACTTTTAAGCATAAGCTAATAAGTTAGGAATTCTAGAGCCCATTTGGATGTGCTTGTTTAAAGTGACTTTTAAGTTAAAATAGCTTTGAAGTCATAAGTTAGGAATTCTAACTTTTAACTTTTAGCTTGGTTTTGGTCATTTTAGTTTTAAAAAAGTGCTTTTAAGCACTTATTTTACTTTATCCAAATACTATAAAATAGCTTAAAAGCACTTAAAACAAGCCATTCCAAAGGCTTGGTTTTGTCATAATAGCTTAAAAATAAGTGCTTAAATTTTTTTTAACTTTATCCAAACACTACAAAATGACTTAAAGAGCTACTTTAACTTAAAAATACTTAAAATAAGTCAATTTAAACGGGCTCTTAGTTTGTGTTGGTAACCACATTAGAATTAACACCTTTGAATTTACTTGTATTCCATGAGCATTAAATGTGTTGTAAACTTGATTCTAAGTTTTCAAAAATATAACAAAAGGAAAAAAAGCCTTATATCATTTCACACTAAATATACAATTCATCTCCTTGAAGATTAAATAAAGTATGGTCAACAAAATAAATCTCTTAATGTAGTTCACATATGTGTCTTCAGTGTGTACGGGCGTGCTTTACTTAGAATTTAGGTCAAACCAAATTTGGCACTTATCAATACCAACGGTATGTCACATGGGAGGATGTCATCAAAATCCTTACGCCTTGCTCAATCATTTCGCATGTTTGACTCCTTCTCACGTATCTGTTGGGGATTTCCATTTTTTTTACGATAGTATTCATATAAGTTTATTACGAGCATAAGTATGATATGATATTCGGACCAGTTTATTCGTAACTATCTTAATTTTTTAATCCTTGCTGAATGAGCTTCGGGGTAGGACTAGTCCGTTAGGTTATTGTCTTGGTCTAATAGTGGTGTATGTCATGTCCATACTATTTTTCTGTTTTTTCATAATACAGTAGTATTATAATTGATTGTTGTTATTGATTTTCTGTCTATTTTCTGTATCCTAATATGCTTATATTATTTTTTTGGATTTTTGTTGTCACATATTCTATTTGCCTATTTTAGTCTTTTCTGAGTTGAATGTCTCTCGGAAATAGCATCGCTATCCCTCCGGGTTAAGGGTAATTAGGTCTGCATATATTCTAATCTCCTCAGACTCCATTTATGAGATTTTAGTGAGTTGTTGTTGTTTAATCCTTGCTTAATTGTTTCACATCTCTCTCTTTTTCACGAAACTATAGGTGATTTCCATTTCTTTTTCTCTTTTAAGATGGTGTTCAAATCAGTGTTTTCGTACTTTGCCTATTTTATCCGACAGCACAAGTACCGGAATTCTAATCATTTGGACTATTTCTGCTAGGGTTCTTTGGCATCTTTTGTTCTATTTACTTATTTATCTACATGTATCACAATTAGAAAAATGTTTGAAAGAAAAAATGGAAAGAGAATTAGTAGAAAACTATTAAATCGTGCGATAGGATGGTACGTACATATTCCTATACTTTTAAACAGAAGTCTCACGTTAAAGAACCACTTCATATAAAGCGTTTTATCCTCTCTTTTTCCTCACTGGATTTAATTATGCGAATCTAAATTAATTGGACGGATAGAGGAGAAAGATGATTCGACAAAGGAAGCAGTGCAGTACTATACATATACGTGGTTGAGAAGAACGATAAGACTACCATTATAGCGAAAGCATGTGAATCCTAGAAATTTGCCATGCCAAATAGAACAAGGCTCAACCAGTAGCTCTCACTCATGAATAATTGAATATATAGATTTTGTTTATTCACATACGTCAATTCTTACTTAACCGATTCTTTTTCCCTCTACAAATTAATTTCTAACTCAAAACGAAAATTCACGGACAAATATGATAGAAAATTGAGAACAATGTGTTAGCGTAATATTTGAGTTGAAGTTGAAAGAAGTATTTGATATTGAAATTGAAAAACAAATGTGGAAATCGTTTCTGTTGTATTTGGATATAAATTTCATTTGAAAAAAGATCGTGAAAATAAAAGAGTTGTGAGTGAAAATAAGACGATAACAACAACCCAGTATAATAATGTAAGTGGAGTCTGAGGAGGATATAATTATGCAGCCTTATCCCTGTTGGTAAGGGTGTACATAGACCGGGTTGGTTCGGATTTTACAATTACCAAACCAAACCGATTGTGTCGGGTTATTAAATATAAAGACCAAACCAAACCAATAAATTCGGGTTTTTCAATATCAATTTTTCTCGGGTTTTTTTGGGTTTTCGGGTTATTCGGGTTTTTTCGAATTTTTTTCCTGTAAAATCTTCGTAGAACAAAATATATAACGTATGCTCAAAATATTTCTTTAATCCTAGTAAGATACAACTATATAAAGTATTTTTCAAGAAAATAATACAAAATATGAGTATGTCATGACTAATGACATTATCCTAAAATATTCAACAATAAAAAATAATAAAATTATGTACTATAAATATTGCTAATTAAAAAGTCATAATAAAAATAAACATAATCTAAAAAACACTAATTCATGCTAAACTAGATAGACTAATGAGGGAGTATTAGTTATATGCCTAAAAGCTAAAGAAAAATAAAAATAGGTTATGTATTTTTATCTAGTTAATTGCAAAATAAAAAATAGACATTTAATACATTCACGTTCGTAATATTGAATTGAATGTCTTTTGTTAGCATTAGTATTAATTGCTAGCATTATTTAATTTACTAATATTAATGACTATAAAACTTATTGGAGCATTCAAAAGTTCTAAATCAAACCTTGAAATAATACCTTAAAAGATAAAATTATGAAATTTTTTAAGAAATATTTATAAATTACATTACAATAACTATATTTATTTATTAAATATATCTAAAATTGCTACATATGTAATGTCGGGTTGGTTTGGTTTCGGTTTGACTTTCTTTAGTTAAAACCAAACCAAACCAATTATGGTCGGGTTTTTTTTCCAACACCAAACCAAGTCAAACCAAATCATAGTCGGGTTTTTTTTCTCGGTTTGACTCGGATTATCGGGTTGGTGCGTTTTATCGGTTTTCTTTGTACACCCTGTTGGGAATAAAACCCCTACCAAATAATATTCACGGTAATAAAAGCGGAATAATAATGTAGCACCGAGCTACAGTAATTAACAAGAATAAAAGAGTAATAATGACACCAAGATTTTTACGTGGAAAACCCTTCTGAATAAGGGAAAAAACCACGGCCCTGAGAGGAGCAACTGATATCACTATAGTAAGGAATTTTACACTTTGTAGGTCCGAGTAAAATACTTCAAAGACTACTACAACACTCAAAAGAAAATAACCCTCTTTTGATATTTCCACCTCACTATAATATCGCTCACTCTCTATTTTCTTCACAGACTATTTTCTTATAGCCTGTCTGTGAAACCTTACTCCTTTTCTCTCTTTCTGTTGGTGTATCAAAATGAGAGCCGAAACTCTCATTTTATAGGCAAAGATTAGGAAAGAGCAGCACACCCTTTATGACAATTCAGCACACCAAAATTGAAAAACAATAAAAACATGGGCTGCTGCTTTAGCAGCCATTATTGAAAAATAAGGAAGAAGTTTTCTTCCTTAATAAGTGGGCTGGACCCCACAATCCCTATCCTATAAGAGCAGAGAGATTGTTTCCGAAAGACTCTTGGAGTGAGTGGAAGTTAGAGACTGCAAATATTAGTTTAGCCATAGAAAAAGTCAGCCCGTTACACAAAATATTTCACATTCACACAGGAAGGCTCGTTGGTGAAGGGTCGCACCCCAGGGTATGATGTAGACAGTCTATCATAATACTATAGTACAAGCATTAGTGGTTATTTCCACGGTTCGAACCTGTGACCTATAGATCACACGAACACAACTCTATTGTTGCTCCCAGACACCCCTTCATTAGTTTGGCCATAATACTTGTAAATATTGAATTTTAATACTTAAAATACTAGTGAACTTTTTATTTGAGGAGTATTTTGATGGATTTACAGTCACAAATCTTTAATATTTTCTCCATATGAATTTATGTCCCTAAAAAATTTGACCTCTAAATCTTTACATTTTTTAACTTCAAACTATATTTCTTCTATATGATTTCCAGCTTGTGGAATTGATAGGTCAGGGTGAAGATCGTGCTTATGTTCATCTTTTGAGCTACAAACATCTGCAACGATTCACATTATTTCAAAGAGCAAAGTTTTTCAAATTTGAATAAAACAGAAAGTGACATTGTAAGACATAGAGAACCCACTTTGACTGACACAGGGCTCCTTCGAGTGATTACTGCTTTGGAAAATATAATTGATAACGTTACCTGTATGCCCAAGGAAACAACCAAAGTAAAGGGAACACCCTTCATTAATGATACATCATTAATTTTCTTTTGTTTTAGAGAGGTGAAGTAAACAAATTAAATAGCTTTTAAAGTGGACCGTTATGAAAATTTATTCTAGTTGTCTCATGAGCGATCAAATTTTTAACTTTTGATCTTAAAATTCTGTCCACGAAACAAATGGAGGTTAAAAACTAAAACCCACCCTAATAATTATCATATTTTTACAATTTTTTGGCTGTAATGTTGCCACTATTTAAGTGAGACCAGAGAAACTCGCCAACTCAAACTGTCTGTAATAACAACCTTGCCCATCTGGAAATTATTTCAAAATGTTACCACTATTTAAGTGATGTTCTGACAAAGAGATTTCATAAAATAGTTCGCAGAAATGGAGGCATTCCAAAGAGGGGCAGTTCCAGCAAGGTGAGAAATGTCATAAATGCAAAAATCTAGGGCATTTCATCAAGGTTTATCCTCTTCTCAAACAAAACATGTACAAACACAACACAGACAAAGCAACCAAGAGGAACCCAATTCCTGACAAAAGATTTAAGAGAAAATATGTCGCTGACAATGTTGTGAAACAGTCTCTTGCTGCATGGGGAGACTCTTCCAGCAAATGATAGGCAAGGTGTCAGCTTCATGATGGCAGTAGAAAGTGAAGAAGCTGAATATGATTCCACCTTTGCTCTAATGGCTAAATCAGATGAGGATGAGGAAGACGACAATGATGATGAAGTAAACTTTCTGGATGTTCAAAGAAATTTGAAGTCCTATTCTCAAAAGAAGATTATTCCCTTGGCTAATGTCTTAATCGATGCATATCATTGTCTCATTAACGATAACAATGTATTAACTCTGGAACTAGGAGAAATATAACACAAGAGAGATGATCTAGTGGCGGTTGTGGTTGATCTAAAAGAGACCATTGACGGTTTTAAAAAGGAAAAAGACTTCTTGACTAAGAGAGTTGCAGAAATAGAGCATCAGAGAGATGACCTATTGGTAGTAGTTGTATACCTAAAAGAAACAATTGAGAAACTAAGAAGGGAAAGTAGGCATATAAACACACAAAAGGGAAAGGAAGTTGCAAGTGAGGCACACCTTAGGCTTTAAAATGAGCGAAAATCAATAAAATCTAGTTTGTGTTTTAAACTTGAGAGAAACAGACAATTTTAGGAAGATCTAGACAGAGTGAAGAATGGCCTAGAAAAATCTCTTAAGTGGACATGGTCCTCTGATGCAATCACAATTATGTGTAAGAAAAATTAGGGGAACAGGAAGGGAATCGGGTTCCAAAAAAGGAAAAAATCCCTCGAATAGCAAGTATGTTTTTGTACCTCATAACTAGATATGCACTCACTGTTGTAACACTGGACTTTTCAAAGAAACATGTAAAGCCAGATTCTTGTCCTAGCAAAAAAATAAAGTTTTTGCTGAAAAAGTAACTACTGCGAAAGAACTTGGTCCCTCATATAAAAAATGTGTGATGCCTGCTTGGACAAAAAGAACTTTGATTCACTCTTTTCCACCTTACAAGGGACCCAAACTTGTTTGGATTCCTAAGTCTAATCCTTGATTCTCTTGTGCAAGGAACAACGAAAGAAAGCACACAAAGATGATATATATATATATATATATATATATATATATATATAGTGGTTGCCCGAAGATATGACTGGAAGTACAAATGACTTCCTTCCACTCAAAGCCCTTCAAGGAAGGAATGTGTTCTTTGGCAATGGCAAAAAATATATTTTGGTAGTAGGAAGATTTGGAAAGTCTCTCACTCACTCAATCGAGAATGTGTATTACATAAATGGCTTGAAGTACAGCTTGCTGAGTGTTTCTCAGATCTGCGTCAAAAGCAACAAGGTGAAATGTGTGAAAAAAAATCCGCATAGTCACAAACCTTGTGACTGGTGAAGTGATCCTGATGGAAAAGGATATAAAAACATCTATGTCGCTGATTTTGAGTCCCTACATAATGGGGATCTACATGATTGAGTGTTGTGGATGATGATTTTGAACTGTGGCCCAGAAGGTTGGGCCAAGCAAGTTTTACATTGCTAAACAAGTTGGTCAAGAAGGACCTGGTTCGTGGACTACCTAAGTCAAGCTTCAAAGATTGCAAGTTGTGTGATGCATGTATAAAAAGAAAGCATATCATGTCCTCCTTCAAACCCTAAAAGGAAGTAAGTACCTCAAGGTCAATTGATCTCCTCCATATGAATCTATATTGACCTATGAGAGCGCCAAGTAGAGGAGGAAAGAAATACATTTTCGTCATTGTGGATGACTACTCCAGATTCACATTGATGTTCCAAATATCAATACCACATAAGAAAGGGGGTTGTTTGTGTGATACCCAATTTTTGATCTAGAAGAACCTGGTTCTTCTAGGTGTTCTAATTATTACTGTTTGCGGAAATAAAAGTACAGAAATTAAAGAACATGGAGATTTTTACGTGGAAAACACCTGGCTCAAAAGGTGAAAAACCACAACCTACTAACCAGTAGGATTTTCCCAAACATCCACTAAAATCACTGAGCCAAAACAGCATTTACAAAACTATTTGTAAACCTAAGGATTAACTCTAATCCCAGTGTGGCACACAGCCTCAATTGTTGCGACACACTCAAGTTAACTCTATCTTGAATACTCAATGTACCTAATACAATTATTTCTATGAAAGCTGGAAAGGTACGATTTTGAACCACATACTACAATTGAAATAGACTGAGAATAAACACAATGGAACTGGTTTTTCTATCTCGTTCAAGCAGCGGCAGGAGTGCACACGTTAATCTCACATAAATTGCTTGCAAAATTGCCTTGCTCTTTTCCTCTCAATTTAGTTTTACGTCTGTGTATGTACATCCCTGTAAAAGAGTACAAACTTCTTTATTTATTAGGTTAGTAATCAGAGTTTGATTGAGACTCAATTGCTGATCCTTCATCAAATTTGAGTCCTAGATCAATACAAACTCCAACCCTTATCCTTGATCTGGATTGTGTTCCCTTCTCATAAGGAGACTTCTTCTCCTTATCCCGTATGCAATCTTTTCGATCATTTGAGAAGATATTATTGCTTGATCCCTAACACTTATCTTCTTCACATGCATCTCATATGCATAGGTTGATAACCAATGTGTCTCATAAGATGGACCTGGTCCATCACTGAGTTCATTTGTCATTCTTCAAAACTTCAACTGAACTTGGGCCAAAAAATTCCCCCTATTTGATGATGACAAACTTTGTGCTTTTACTTATCATAGAACATGTGGAACTCAGCTAAATTATCAACAGTTTTACTTAGAATTGTAACTCATCATTAAGGACCATATTTAATCAGGTTATAAATATCACCTTCTCAGGATATAAAGTAAAGCACAATATATGTTCCCCCTTTTGGCATCATCGAAAAGTTGCATATAATGTGAATCCCAGATTGTAATAGTTACTCATGGCCACTACGACAACTGCAGGTGAAAGCATGATTTAGTGAAGCAATAATCAATCTTGACAAATTTAACTATTAAGAATAGAATCTTCACAAAATCAAGAGAAAAGCAAATTTTCATTGATAAGGAGATGCTTCTACAAAACAGTCCACAAAAAGAAAGAAAAAACATCCAAAATGAGCAAAACACAACCAAAGAAAAATCCCTAATTTGGGTTACTGGGGGAGGGGGGTTATTAGACTAGTTCAAGGACAGTGCTGGAGGACCTAAGGCTTGGAGGAACTAGAGAGTTGGGATTGGAGAAGATTGAGCATTGTTTGAAGCATCCCTTCACCCTTTTCCTTTTCCATTGTTAGCTCATTTTTCAAGCTATTCCTCTCATTTTCCAGTTCAGCAACACGAGCCTGGAGCCTAGCAATCTCAGCATCCTTTGTCCTGCACTCTTGAACCAAGGCCCTAACCTTGCTGTTCACATGAGTCTTCAGAGATGAAGCAGGTTCAACTGGGGATACACTGAGGAGATAGTCACAAGCCTGTAGGGTTTTGACACCAAAATGGTCCTTGTTGGAGGCTATTTCCCATTTCGTCAAGGGAACATTCAACCTATCCAGCACATTCATCAGTATGAAGCCAAAAGGGGTGGCATGAGCCTTGGAGCCATTTATGACCCTGTCCAACAGCTTGGCAACGAAGGCAAACCAGTTAATCTGCTTTCCTCTCACAAGGCATTCCATAAGAACCAAGTCCATGTAGTTAGCAGTATGCCTCCTCTCCTGTCTGAGCAGCAGACACTTGTTTACATATTCAAATAGCACCTTGTGCTCAGGATTCATCTCACTCTTATGCATAAACCTTGCTTCTGGCACATCTTCAGCAGACTTTGTATCACAAAAGTTCCTGGTGATTTGGAGAGCACTAGAAAGATCATCTAGACAAGGCTACCTCTGCCTAGTGTAGTTATCATAACCCTCACAGGGTATGTCCAAAATCTTTCCCAATTTAGGTGCATCAAACTGTTCCTTCACTCCCCTAACCACACTGGTGACTACCCCATTTTTCACAGTGGCATTATCCATGAACTCGATCAGCTCCTCTCGTGCCAGCCTTCCATCCAATTGAAGAACCATGTCCTTCCAGCCCTGTGCATCTAGGGAATCTACCAATCT
Source organism: Nicotiana benthamiana (assembly GCA_034376525.1). Taxonomy (NCBI): domain Eukaryota; kingdom Viridiplantae; phylum Streptophyta; class Magnoliopsida; order Solanales; family Solanaceae; genus Nicotiana; species Nicotiana benthamiana. The sequence goes on along the minus strand of CM067324.1, from coordinate 72,122,807 downwards.
AATCATGTATGTCTCTTCCAGGTCTTTCAGCAACCTCCCCTTCAGAATCTTCCTCCTGCCAAAGATGGCAAATCGATCTTGTTCCTTTTCAGACTCCTCCTCTTTTTCTTCCCCACTCCATTCTTCTTCTTCGTCTTCTTCTTATTTTTCTTCTTCTTCTTTAGTAGCCTTTACTTGTTTTCCTTTCACTGCCGACCTAGTTCTTTTGGCGAAGGAGGGTTCAGCAGATATAGATTTTGAAGACTTCTTTACAGGAGTCTTGGTTCCTTTTGGTTTGGCAATGGGAACCTCCACAGTTGTACCTCTTTCTTGATGGATCAGTTCCATCTCCTCCTCCTCTTCTTCAGTGATGTTAGAACTTTCCACAACTTTTGCCTTTCCTTTTTCCTTCTTCTTTTTCTTACTTTCTTCTAAAGTTCTGCCTCGCTTTGCTTGACCCTGCTCCATATTGCTCTTTCTTTAGGTAATGAAGGAACAATAGACTTGGAAGATGACACCTTGCTTTTCTTTGTTGGTTTGGAAGCAGTTGGGGTCTTTTGGGAAGAAGCCTTGCGCTTCTTTGGATCATAGATGGCCCCAACCTTCTTCAAGATGTCGGCCAAGGTTTCCTCCACAGATAACCAGGTTCATCTTTCTGCTCAGTCAGATGAACAAGGCCTTTAGCATCCTCTCCAGAACTACTTCCCTCTGACTTGATGCCACCCTCTTCTACACTACCACAGATATCAAGAACCTCTCCTTTCTTTTTCTTTCCCCTTCTACTAGACCCAGCCCCTTCTAAATTTTTTAACAGATCCCACCAACACAAACCTATTTTCTTCCATTTCTACCACATCAAAAAATGCAAAACACGTATTTACCTCTCCTGGGGTTTTTTATTTTTGTCAGTGTCAGAAGACCCACGTTCTTCTCCTTCGCTAGCAGAGATAAATGTCTTAGACTCAGAGCTTGAGACAGATCTAGGCTTTCTTTCTTTTGGCTAGCTTTCAGTTTTTCGTTTAATGCTTTTTTTAAAGAACCAGAAGCTACAGTTTTCCTGGCCAACATTTTCTAGTGACGAAACATAGGTTTTGGGGTTTCAATAGGAGGTGTTGATAATAAAGTATTAGGAGATACTGGTAGGGGGGTACCTGGATTGTCTTGAGGATTTGTCATGGTAGAGTATTTTTGGAATTTTGGAGATGAATGAGATGATCATAATTTTGGAAGAGGTGAATGATGGTTTTGGACAAAAATAAGGGATGTGGTGTATATTTAAAAGGGGTTTATGATTAAGTGCAGTAACGACAGGCTTTTTCAGTAGTCAATTAGAGGTCTAATCACATTAGAATTTCGGTCTCTTGGTGATTAATGGGCGACGCTGATTTTTTAGGAAAACGTCCTGTTTTATTTAGACTCCTAAGATAATGAAATTGGTTCAATGCTCAACGGATTGAATTTCTATTTGTTGCAATTAGGAATTTTTCTCACGATTGGAAAAGTTATCTTTCTAATTGTGCAAAGTATAGAAACATACCTGCATTTTATCATGAGCATATACTGATGAACCAAGTTCTTCAAGTAAGACTTCTCTTGATCATGCCTCAAATGTCAGAATAGAAAAATGTTGTAAGAGATCAGTGAGTCATATAAACACATGTCATAGGAGTATACTAACTAAAGTATGAAACTGAGTAAGGATTAGTCTAGATATTTACATAATATTAAGAACTTCTAACCAAAAAAATAATTATTTTTTTTCATTGTGCATTCTGAATTGGACCTTTTTAGATGATCATAGTCATCCCAAATTCCAGCCTGTTCCATTCAAAGTTTTCTCTACTCAGTACTTTAGTGAAGATGTCAGCTATTTTATCAGTAGCACAAAATTCTATTGAGATTAACCCTTTCACATAGTTATCTCTTAAGAAGTGGTGTCTAACATCTATGTGCTTGGTTCTTTTATGATGAACAAGGTTCTTTGTCATAGAAATTTGTAAAACTAATGGGAAATGAGTTTGAAATGAGTATGATGGGTGAACTAAACTTCTTCTTAGGCTTGCAGATCAAACAAAGCGCAAATGGGACCATGATCCATCAACAGAAGTATACGAAAGAATTAATCAAAAATTTTAAAATACAGGACTACAAAGAAATAGATACACCTATTGTAACTGCTACTAAATTGGATGTTAATGAACATGATTCATCAGTTGATCAAAAGTTATATAGGGGTATGATTTGTTCACTCTTGTATCTTACTGCCAGCAGACCTGACATTGTTTTCAGTGTAGGGCTTTGTGCTCGTTTCCAGGTATATCCAAAAGAGTCATACTTGACTGTTGTCAAGAGGATATAGAGATATCTAAAAGGCACTATTGATATGTGTCTTTGGTATCCGAAAGGTAGTAATTTTAATCTAGCAGGATATGCTGATGCTGATTATGCAGGTTTCTTAGTGGACATGAAGAGTACTTCAGGTATGGCCCATTTCTTGGGTTCATGTCTTGTGTCATGGGCTACCAAAAAGAAAAATTCAGTAGCCTTATCTACTGCTGAAGCTGAATATGTTGTTGCTGCTTCTTGTTGTGCTCAAGTGCTATGGATCAAATAATAGTTGGTAGACTTTGGAACTAAAGTGGGATGTATTCCAATATTTTGTGATAACACTAGTGCTATAATAAACTATAATCAATTCTGCAATGTATTTGGGTATAAGCATTGCCCGGAGTCCTCTTGAAGCTCTTGAGAATTTTGATACACCCAAAACTGAGAAAGGCTTTCGAAATCTGGATCTTTGGAGTTGGTTCATCTCATATTTTAGACCTTGAGTCTGAATTAGGATCCTTGGTTGTAGTTTAATTTCTGATGTAATTTTACTTTTGGTCTGTAATAATTTGTAATAACTTATGGGGTTTTAGTAAAAAGGGGAAGGTCACTCATGTATACATACGGGTAGACATCATGTTCCTAGGTATTTGTTCATACAATCACATCCTGCTTTGCATTTCTGCATCTCTACAAATCATGACTATAGGATTTTTCTGCACTTCAACATATAGAGATCATGACTATAAGGTTTTTCTGCACTTCTTGCGTATAGAGATCATGACTATAGGGTTTTTCTATGCATATCATCTATCTATAGGCTCAAGTAACTAATTGCACTCTAGATACCATATTAATAGGATTCCTACACTTTTATAAATATTTGAACATTAATCACGCATAGAAAGCATGCCTATAGGAATAACTAACTGAATATGAATCGTCTATCTCCCTTGCAAGTCTAAAACCAGTAGTAGTGTTGTTTAATATCCGCAAAATTTATGTTTTCTATAATCAGTAAGCCCTCTTTAAAATCAACATACTCTTGCATTATTCGATATCATGCCTATAGGTTTCACCTAGGCAAGCCATTAGGTAATTAATTAATTGTATCACTCTTTGATAATTACAACCAGGTGTAGGCCTGATTCAGACCTCTTATCTGAGAAATATGTGATAAACCATCCTGCCTTAACGCTTTAAATTTAATTCAGACCATAACCAATATTTATAAGTCATGCTAAACAGTCTACTTTTAAGTGAAGAGGCATGCCTGAGCCTTGTAACTATTCTCAGTTTCCCATAGCTGCATTACATGTTTTGTTTTTCGCCCTACAATTTTATCCTTTCTTAAACCTTACAAAAATCCACATTTCCCTCCCCTTTAAAACTAGTAATTCCAAATGCCTCTAGGACTGATAGGTTTGGGATGGGTAATAGCATGCAACTAGTAACGAGACTATTTCACGTTTAATACCTTAACGGGGCGGGAAGGGTAGATATGGATATGATGACCATGCGAGTACACCACGTGTATAAACGATTACTGGGTGTTGTGTGGGGTGATCCATATTATTTATAAACGTAGGACCCCCTATCCCGTATTTGTCTATATTCTCAGAATTTTAAAAATATTCAATTTTCAACTTCTTTAACCTTTTCTACTTTAATTAACTTGCACCAATTATGTGCAAACCCCTTCCCTTTTACTTGTGTGGTTTTTTAGAATTCCAAAATGGATTTCTTCCCAATTTCAGCCTCCTTAACTTCTTGTATTTAGTTGTTTACATCCCTTATGTGAAAGCTACCTAGTATTTACAATTCTTGCTTGTTTACTTGTTGTTTATACTTAAAGTCACAATTGTAGCATGGCCGAAAACTATACTAGTGGATCTTGAGGCGTGCCTAACACCTTCCCCTCAAGATAACTTCTAGCCCTTACCCAATCTCTGGTTTTCTAAATCAAATTCATTTTTAGTGTCATAATGCACTTAATCATTAGGTGGTGACTCTTCAAAACTTGCAAAACCAAATTCCCAGAAAGGGAACGAGTTGTCCTCCCAAGTTTCATAAACCCAATTTCGCGAGAAAAAGAGGGCATCAACAGCGTGGCGACTCCAGCGGGGATTCTTTAGGCTTTTACCATTTCATGTTGCTTGTGACTTTACTGCTTCTTCGTTTCCTTGCTTAATGTCCTTATCTCTTCTTCTACTATGAAACTAACTTGGCTCTTAGTTTCTTTTATTTCTTTTAACGCTTTCCTTTACCGCTTTCCTTCAATACTATTGTAAATTATGAGAAAATATTGTAAACGTGCAAACACGTGACAATTTGTTCAATTATTTTAATTTCATCTTCAACATCATACTCCACTCGTGCCAAACAAAATATCATAGAAACTCTTATAAGTGGTTGCACCCTTCCTATATCATTACCCCCTAAATTTGGCAAAGGCGTATTTGCAGTAAAACCAGTCGATCAACAATGTAGTCGATGGTTCAGTGTCTTCCCCTCTTGAATTATCCACTCAAGGGTACTGGTCTAATACCCCATAGAAACCTTACTCTATTCAAATGTGCATGCATTATGGTCAAACCTAGCCAGGTCAGTTTTGTGCCTGCATAACGACTCTTAAGAGTAGCCTTGTCCAAAGTCCACTGGGTTTCCTTGAACCCAAACGGACACCACCATGTTCTGTGCATTTACTTGAGAACTAAATACTTCCATGCTAATTGTTGATATTTAATAGTCAATTCTAGTGGGGGTAAGGGTCTAACACCTTTTTCTTGCAGGAAATGAGGCATGAAGTCCCCAAATTCGGCATGGTCACCAACCTCCACCCAAGGTTGATAGACTGGCAGAGAGATCTTATTCCAGCGATCAGGCTCTTATCACGAAATATCTAGGAAACCTACATTCTCACCTAGAAATTCAACCCAACAACAAAATTATTGAAGCTGCTACCCTGTTCTAGGATTGCGATAGGTCTGTGTTTCACTTCTTGGAGATTGAGATGACACCTTTGATAGAGGAAATAGGAGGACTAGCTGGATCCCATAGGAGACTCCTGGGTTTGATTATGCCATAAAATAGCAAGGGTAGAGGTTTTCTCGAAGTGATAGGACTAAAGAAGAACCCAGATTTGACCTGTTTGAAGGATTCTTACATTCCTTTTGACTATCTGTACGAAAGGTACGGTCATAGTAAGTCCTACCATACTTGTCCGGATGTATTTTCCCTCACATCATTGGGGCACATCCACCGAAAGGTCTTTTTCTTCATGTTCTACTTTTTAAGGATGATAGAATTTCCAATGAAGAAGGCTAGGATCCGTACTAGAGTAGCCAGTGTCACCAAGAATTAATGGAGGGAATTGACGGGAAGCCATTTAGCATAGTGCCCATGATTATTGTAGAGATATACCGAGCCCTGGAGAAATTCCAATAGGGAGCCAAGCACTTCAAGGATTGCAACTTGTTACTCCAACTCTGGCTCTCGGAACATCTCAAGAGGCGTATCGACAAGAGATTCCGCGTAGAGACTGGGACGATCATATTGCCTTCCATCAGCCAAGGTGAATGAACTATATGCCCAACATGTTTGCTCAACTAGAAGATGCTAAGGGATGGGTAGAGTTGTTCGAAAATCTGAAAGAGGACCAAGTAAAGTGGATGTTCGAGTGGTTCCCTGCTGGAGAGTTCATTACTCAGTCCAAGGATGCACCATCCAGATACTTATCGGTTTGAGGGGAACTTACCCTTACGTTCCTCTCCGAGTTATGAGGCAGGAAGGAAGGAAACAGTTTATACCAAGGGTCGAAAGGATGAGTCACTTCAGGGCAGAATTTCAAGATGACGATAGTCCATACAAGTGTCAAGCACAGCATATGTGGCACTGCAAAATCGTCCTGGGAAAGGATTCAATTTAACCACACAGGTAGCATGCTGGTTACACTCTATACCATCCAAGCTGGTTAGAAGATGATCATAATGGATTAGGTCAACCCGGGTTTCTTCGAGGTCACAGGATCATCGATGAAAAAGCTGAAGCACAAGTCAAGTACAACCAACTGCGCAAGAGGATTCAGGAATGTGAGAGTGAGCACCGTGAAATACAAGCGACTGGGATACTTGGAGCGTGGTTTAGTGGAGCTAGAAGGGAAATTCATCAAAAGGATCGAGGACTGCCAGAATGCTGAGGCAAATGAAGGTGGACACCTGACTAGAGCTTACTTACTGCTGGGACTTCGTGAGCTGGTGAAGCTTGTAGATGGAGCTAAATATGTCGAGTCCGGGGAAGGTCCTTCTGGGACCAAGTAGTTAGGAGTCTTTTCTTTGCTTGTAATAAGGCCACTGACCATAAGTGATATTTTATTTTTTCTGTAATATTAGTGTCGTTTTGGGATTCGTCTTATTTTTATCAATGAAATAAGGCATTTAGCATTATAAGTTCTCCAAATCAACTTGTCACTAGGTCTACCTCGGGCACAATGAGGCTCCCAAATTAAGACACGATTCATATTCTTGCACTATGTACTAAAATATTGCAACATTTTCTTCTCATAATCCTCACTAACTTGTTACCTTGTTATGTTTTACTTTTGTTTTATTCCCCTCCTCCAAAGGTTAGTTCGTGCCTCTAGCTTAATTATCATGCTCCACAAGATCCAAGGGTCCTCCACCTACTCCTTCTCCTAATCCTGTCAGAAATAGGAACAAGGGTAAAATGGAGGATTTGAGTGACACCAAGAAGGAGAACTCAGTCAAACGGGTAGAGTTCCTCAGGGTATTCAGGTTTCCTAGGAAAGTTCCTCCCAGCTTGAATAGAAGTTGTTGAAATTTCAAGAAGAACTAAACCAAGTTCGGAAGTTGGGAAGCTTGTCATTTTCCCTCACTAGCCCAGATGTCATTTTCCCGAACACTCAAAATCCCATACTACCACAAAACATCCTAAAACCACACAACCACTCTGCTGCTCATCACCAGTGCAATGCTTGCCACACATCCAACAATACCCCAGTGCTCATCCCGGACATGTGGACTCCACAAAAAACCTTCTTCACCCTCATCGAAATACCGCCATCTATGTGGAAATCGTGCTGCATCCTACTCAACCCATTTAAAAAACACCTACTGATGATAAGGACTCGCTTATCAGGAATCTGGTAGAAGAACTCAAGAAGCTGACTAGCAGAATTCAGGGCGTCTAGGGAAGTAAAGGGATTGAAGGGCTGAATAACGAAGACCTTTGCATTCAACCTGATGTCGAACTTCCCGAAGGGTAAAAACCTCCCAAGTTCGAGATGTTTGATGGCATTGGGGATCCTATATTTCATTTGAGAACATACTGCGACAAGCTGTCGAAGTAGGAAAGGACAAAAAGATTTGCATGAAGCTCTTTATGAGAAGTCTGAAAGGAGATCTCTATCTTGGTACATTAGCCAAGACCCGAAGAAGTGGGCAAATTGGGTAAGTATGGCATGCTATTTTATGGACAGGTTCAGGTTCAACACGGAGAATGCGCTAGATATGTTCTATATCCAAAACCTAAAGAAGAAACCCACAGAAACTTTCCGCGAGTATGCTACTCGTTGGAGATCAGAAGCTGCTAAGGTCAGACTGACCTTAGAAGAGGAACAAATTAACAGATTATTCATCCGAGCTCAAGACCCACAGTACTATGAAAGGTTGATGTTGATTGAGAGCCAAAAAAATTTCGACAATATCAAGCTAGGGGAGAGGATCGAGAAAGGTATCAAAAGTGGTATGGTCACTAACATTGAAGCTTTGCAGGCTACCAACAAGGTCCATTACAATTGTGAAATTGACTAACAACAAAGTTGAGTATGAGGCTGTGATTGCAGGTCTCAAACTAGCTAAAATCCTGGGGGTAGAGGTAATTGAAGTTAAGTGCGACTCCCTCCTTGTAGTGAACCAAATTAATGAAACGCTTTAAGTCAGAGAGGAGTGAATGTAAAGATACCTGGATAAACTACGGGTAAAACTACATTGGTTCAATGAGTGGACACTACAACATATATCTTTGGATCAAAATAGTGAGGCCGTTGCTCTTTCTAATTTAGGATCATCGGTTGACGACGAGAAGTTCAACTTGGGGACGATCGTACAACTCATGAGATCGATAGTGGGAAAAGGTCACGTTGAAATACACTAAACAAGCATAACTTAGGACCGGGAGAAACAAATATATAGGATATCTAAATACAAGAAAACTGCCCTAGCATCCTAAAGAAATAAGGGCTCTGCGTACAAAGGCGGCCCAGTTCAGCTTGTCCGAGGACGGGACCTTGTTCAGGAGAATATTCGATGACCCACTCGCAATATGTCTAGGACCGAGGATACCGAGTAATTTTTGAAGGTAGGTCATACTAAGCACACGAAACCCGAATGAAGGGAAGTTGAGCCAGAACTGGGAAGGTCCGTATCAAATTATCGAGATCACCGAAAAAGGATCGTACAAACTTAGAGCAATGAATGGTGAGCGCCTACTGAAGTAACTCATTTGAAACGATACTACTGCTAAGGTACGACCCCACTCATTTCTTTTCTTTACATATTGGACTGACACTTGCAGGTGACCACCAAGGAACGATACAACATTTAGGCATGGAACTGCACGTTGAACTCTTTTTTCCTTGAACCAGTTTTGTCCCAAATGGGTTTTCCGGCAAGGTTTTTAACAAAGCCACAGTAGATCGTGCTAACTTATAATTGAATACCAACTATGAATGTCAAATATTACGTCAACAATATCTGCCAAAGTTCGTCCATAAATACTGGGGGGCATCACCCTCGGACAGTGATCATAGAAAGGAAAGAAACTTTATACTCAAATAGTCTACGCTTGGTGGATAGGATTTAGTGTAAGGGTCAAACGGTCAAAGAACCGTGCCCGCGTAGACCACCCAAGCCATAGCAAAAATATTTAACACATTTGAAACTTTGTATATTGCACACAAAAACGAAAAGAAGTTTCCACCTTGTAGATAACTACTTTGTTTCTAATCCCTTAAGACATCAAGACCAAAGGACACCTCTATCCGAGTCCAAGGGATAACTCTCACTCGAAGACTATCGTCCAAGATAAGTTTGGACAACCCCAGCTATCTAAGCATGGGGGAACAAAATCTGTTAAACAATGCCTAAACTTAAAGGCAACGGTCACCCTATTTAGGGACTGTCGTCCTATGCAAGCTCGGGCAACTTGGGTATCAAAGCCCAGGATAGAAAGCCTACTTGGCGATACCTAAACTCAAAAATCTATGGACATGGGAGACATTCGAGATCCGTAACCAACACATAAGGCCTTCAAGATTTCTAAATTGGTTCAAAGTCTACCTTCAGCTAAATTGTAACCTAAAAATCCCAAGTAAATACTTCAGGGGAAGTTTCAGGTCATATCGGACCACTACGAATCTTAAGCGAAATAATATCAAAAACAAGCCTTGCTCAAACCTACAAACAAGACCTAATTATTACATGCTAAGGTATTCAAAATCTTTGAAATTGTAAAAAGCAACAAATGAAACAAGATCCAATATTGTCGAAGCGAAAATAGTCTTATATATATATATATATATATATATATATACACACACACACACACACACACACACACACACGTAGGTACATACGGAGATATCTATACAAAAGGCTGAACATCCTCAATAAAAAGTACAAAAATAAAAATTTACAAGGCACATAAACGACCTGGTCATCACCGGAGCCCACCTTATCATCGGGACCATTGGGGTCCTCTTTGCCTCAGGATCCAATGGAACTCTCAGAGTCTTCTTCATCCAAGGGGTATGCTAATTTCTTAGCCTCGGACTTAGCCTTGAGCGACGTAGAGTTTTCGATCTCGATCAATAGATCAAAACCTCAGGAATGTACCTCCTCGAGGGCCTCTGCTGAGACCAATTGTGCCTGAGCAGTCTCCTTTTCTGATGCCAAATGATCCATCTCAACCTCTAGTTGTATCGGTTAATATCGATAATAGATGAAGATTTTGTGGTGAAGCACCAAGCCCTGCAAATATAAGGAAAAATATTAAGATCACCAAGGACTAAAATTTAAAAATGAAAAAATTAGGTAATACCTTACCCCTTCAACGCCTGTTGTGCTTCCACTTCGTTCTTTTTTTCTCAGTCGTCTTTGGTTATCAAACATCAGAGGTAACCAGTCACCCCAACTAGGGCGAAAAGATCCTGGCATGCTCTGGACTGGTGATGATAATTGACCACTTTGAACCAAGATCCATACTCGGGGTAGGGAACCGGTTGATTAGTCCCAGACTCGAATTAGACTCACCTAGCCCCGAGGGACGAACTTTTCCTTAGTACCACAAAGTCACTTAATTTGGTGACATCCTCCCTGGTGGTGGAATCCATGCTGTTAAAAAGGGTTTGGATGGAATTGTCCACTCCATGGCCCTCTCATTCGATCGCTCCTTCATTATTCGAGCTTCATCAAACATCGATTCCATAAACGAAGGCGATCTTGTTATGTCAATGAAATCAGGAGAGGTAGAACCGACGTCTTAAGGGCTCTCGAACTTCACTGCTGCATCGGCCTCACAAACTTGAGAGGTATTAGCGTCCGTCACTTTCCTCTCGGTTGTCGCCCATTCCTCAAGCACAGGCGGATCGTGCGCAAAAAAAGATCATACTCCTCGGGCTCATCCTTAAGCAATATAAGTGAGTCCGAGTCAAGCACTCGGGAGTTGGTCTTATCCTTTAGCATACTCACTAGCCTTCTTCACATTTACATTTTCTCTAATCTCAGGGAACTTGGAGCCATCTTCCTTTTCTTATCTCCAGTCTGCCTCGGAGCAAGAGGGAGGTCATCATTCCCAACCGAAGCCTAAGCTAAAAATGTCTTAGGAAAACCTGAAAAAGAAAATAAATAAAATGAGAACATAGTACCAGAAGAGGCTCAACATCTTGCTTGCAGGTCTCAAACTTTACTGTAGCGGGTGAACAGTAATTCTGGCACTATTCATCGGAAATATCTCAAGAATCCGACGGTGTATACTAGCAATCTTGGAGTCAAAACAACCACAGTTTCATCGTCGTTACTCTACAATTGGTTTCATCTAAAAATCATTATCCATCTCCTATAGATCTTAATTAGATTAAAATCACTGTAGCACGAAGAATCATCTTTTTCGACAGTTAAGATCCATGGATGTATCAAATTTCTATCGCTTGAAGTGTGTCATTGTTCACAGATTTTGGCAGCCATGTCTGCGAGGTCCTCTCCCCAGATTTTGGCTGTGGGAGAGGCTGTCCAAAATAGTTCGAAACATGATACAAATGATAGAATCAAGCAGTCTTATGCCTCAACGATACAAGCTAAACAGCCAACTCCAACAAAAATTGAGTTGTGTCTAGTAATATACAATCATGGTGATCCTATAATCCAATTCACAATGGAAGAGGTCAATAACTTCACTAAGGAAGAAGGATTACATCAGGCAGTTGTCTTAAAGTTCCCGTATGGCAGACCTGAACTAGCAGAGGTGCGAAAAACTTTCGCGTCACAATTTGATGTTCATGGCCAATATAATGTTGGGCAGTTGGAATATCGACACTTGCTAATCAGATTTGATCTGTATGATGACTATGTTCTCTTCCTTTCAAAGTCGACAGGATATTTTAAATCCAAAGGTGAAGAATACTTCTTCAGAACATTTCCATGGACTTTCGGTTTCAACCCAAAGGAAGAGACATCGAAGGCTGTTGTGTGGATATCACTGCCAGGATTGCCTCCAAATCTCTTTGCCAAGAGATCGTTAATGTCTATAGCTTCGGCAGTGGGAAAACCTCTTGCAGTCGACAAGGCGACGCAGGACAGAACTGGACCAAGTGCGGCAAGAGTTAAGGTAATAGTGGACCTTCTGAATAAACATCCAAAAAAAGTAATGGTGCAGATATTAGATTCTGTATCAGGCAAGATAGTAGAGTTTCATCAACAGATTGTTTTCGACAATCTACCTAGCTACTGCGTTCTCTGTAAACACCAAGGACACGAGGTAAAAGCATGCAGAAACAGAAAAGAGAAGGATGGAACAGAAGAGAATAAATTGGCTAAGGATATGCCGCGTAATGAAGTGAATAGCACTGATAAATTACAAGGGGATGCTCGGGAATATTTAAATGGTATAAGAGCAGATCAGCGAGCTAAAGAGATGCTAGGAAAAAAAGATACAGCAGGATTTCAGTTACCAGATGTCACACAGCACATTGCTGAAGCAATGACATCAAAACAGAATGTAGTTTTATATGAGAATTCTGGAGTTTGTGATTCAGTTGCACAGAAAGGGAACTTTCTGAAACAGAAAGAGGAACTCTAATCAAATCTTTGAGGTGGATAGGAATGATGCAAATCAACAGATCATTCTTAAGACTGCTTTAACAACTGATAAGGCAGAGGAATCACATCTTGCATCTCCTTTTGAATCCAGAAAAGAGGAGCAAAATTGAGACAAGCCTAAGTCTACAATACTGGCTCGACCAAATGTTGATACTGTTGAAAAAAACCAATCTTCTGCAGACTACACACAGGCAGAGCAGAAGGCTGGAAAGGATGGACAGCACCTCAAGCAGCAGCAAGAATTGGCAGCTGATACTTCAGCAGAAACAACTCGAGTAATAGAGGATGTTTGTAACTCTGCTTGTGTAATGCATAATACTGTTCCATTGGAAAATTGCAGAACTGACTGAACAGCAGCATTCTAAGCAAATGGTCATCCATGAAAATGCTGTTATGTCTGCTCAAACAAATGGAAATAACAGGGATGCACTGGAAAAAGATCACAGTGAGGTATCTCTGCAACAAGGAGAAAAAACTCCAGTTTCTGGTATCAAAGATGAATCAAATAAAATTGGACACCAACAAGCTACTCATGCTTCATCTGAGAACCAACAAATTGAGACAGCAATTCAGCTAACAACAAAGCTTCCAAAGGATGATATTGAGCAGTACACAACTCTACAAAATAACTCAAAGCAGCCAGTTTGCTTGAATCAAAGCAAGCAGATTGTAGAGGAAAATGCAGCTCTAATATCAATCTCCAACTCAGTGGAAATGGTTGTTGCAGGGAACATACAGGTTGTCCAAAGTTATCCTCCCATCCCACATGCATATGTAGAGAACAAGGATCATGAAAAATTTTCAATATTCAATGGAGAAAACAAACAACTAGTTTTAGCTAACATGAATGAGTTGGTTATTAAATCAAAACTCGGGGACCAACGTCAATTTGATGATGAAGAGAGTTGGGAAGAAGGCTCCAATGGTTTTTCATCAGCAGAGGAAGATCAAGAAGATGATTATGATAGTTCAAGAGAAGACTTGGATTCTCAAGCTGCAATTGTAATATGGAATGCAAAAACTCCATCTGCGGCAAATTCAAATAGCTCTTTAAATCATAATGCTCCAGCTTACATCCCAAAATTTAATACAACAACAGGTGATTCAAGGATAGAAAATACAAAGAACAAACAAAAAGAAACAGTACAACAGGTGATCTAATTAATAGGTGAATCCTCAACTGTTGGAAACAAAACAGTATAGCATAACAGTGGACAAAAGCATATTACACCTATAAACACTGGATTGCGACAAGATCAGTATAAATCATCTGCTATGCAAATATTTTCAGACCAAAGACAACTCCAGAATGATATGGAAGCAAGGCATACATATGAAGAAGGGGAAGAAGAAGACATGTTAATGAAATGTCGTGAAGAAGCTGCAAGAAAAGGCGATCTACCACCAATGCACAGTAAAACAAATAAGAAGTGTCGTCAAAGAGATAGAAGTTGGGACGGCAGGGTGATAGAATAAGCAAGCATAAAACGACCCCCAATGAGAATCGCAAAACAAAAACAGTTGACACAAAGAACTAATAACAAACCATGAATTACGAAGACATCCGTCGCATCATCATAAGTTTATTTATCCGTCTTAATTTCCTCAAATGTAACATCATCACAGAGTATGTTATAAACTCTGGGATGATCATATTTTATCTGGCACGATCATGTTTTATATGTTGTAAAACCTCAACCCTAGGCTTCGCCTAGCGGTTTGCCAAAAGAAAAGGCTCAACGTGACTTTCTTGGGAGAGGAACCTTATCGTGGGAATGGGCCTCCCAGTGGCCTTTTGAAAGTTTGCGCCATGAGCGCTCATAATAAATGTGTGACACGATGCCCTCGACCCAGTCCCTGAGCCGAGAAATGGCAATCCAAACTTGAGCAGGTGCTGCACCACAACAAACAGCAATAAGAAAAAAGAAGATAAAGCATTAAACCAATGCTTGAAGAAAGTTTATACTTACGTGATACATTCCATCTCTCGGGGAACAGCCTCCACTCGGCAGGTACGAGGTCAACGATCCTCACAAGAAAAATTGCCCTTGCCAACCCCGATCTCGATCCTCGTCGATGATCGATAATGGGTCTTTGATGGCCTGGCGAACAATATTTATTAGTCCCTCCCTCCAAAAATTTGGGGATACTACAAGTGGAGCAGAAGATCGATGGTGAATGAATACCCATCAATTTTGTTCATGAAGAATCATTGAAGGATCACGATCCTCCACAATGATGGATGACCTTGGCCGATGCATACGTTATACCTCCTGCAGAAGTCAAAGATGACCCAATCCACAAAAGTTAAGCGGATAGGCAAGAAATACCTTTCAAAATATACTCAAGCATCACACCAATGACGATGGATTATATCAATGCTTAAAACCCAGGATATGCAATCTTTATACCTTTTCTTAAGTTTTAAACTCATGCCAAGATCATTTAAACTATTTATATGATTCTTTCTAAGATCCTTGCCTCAAAACATGAATCTAATACTTTCCATACTATTACTCGCTCCTTGTTCCAAATCAAAACCAAGGTCTCTACCAACCCTTTGCAAATCATGTTCCCTCACCAACAAACCATAGAGAGAAAGTAGTCCACACACTCAAATATAAGTTCAAGTATATTTTAAGGACTCTTAGATAGGAATAGTTTGCTCACTCTCACAAAGAAACTCTTATGCCACCCAAGTTCATACCATAGGCTTGCCCGTACTATTAGTATCTACTAATTTAAGCTCACATAGTCTGGGATCAAGTAGGACTTTATAGATTGTAATGTAGGCTAAGGGGCAGAAAGGATATATTTGATAATAGTGACTAACCCTCCTAAGAACTTTAATACACTTCCCTTCACTTTAAAGCACCTTTTTGTCATGACGAATTCGATGTCTTTCCATGAAACCATATACGTATAGGCCCTTCTTCATTAAGCACATCAACATATAGATATTTACTAGCTCAAACAAAGATATGGGTGTTATTCTTTCTTCTTTGTTTTTCCCTCTCTTTAATTTGGTATTTTCGGCAAGTACCTTTTGTTTTTGTTTTTTATTACACAAGTGCACCTTGTCAGCCTTTCTATAGTTTCACTCAAAAGCTACAAAATCTCTTTCTTTACTCTTCTAGCTGCTTAAGTGCTTTCAGAGGTAAAGGTTCAACAAGATTTGGTTAAGAACACAGAGTGTTCGGCTTGTAATATGGTTGCCAATTTAAAGATCCATAGGCTCAAAAGAGTTGACTACGGATAATATTGGCACTGGTAAGCAAATAGGCTAAATGGTCTATAAAAGAATGCCTATATAACTTCCCAAACATACAAGACTTAATCATTTCGCTTCGACTCATACATTGGGCAAGTTCTAGACTAACAAGGATGGCATAGAGTACACCAAAATCTCACCTCACACGATGCATATGACTCACTCAAGTCAGCTCGGACCCAGCTCTCAAGTAAAGCAACTAGCCAGTCGTCATAAAATATAAGCACACTAGAATTAATCACAAGAGTCAAAAGATAAGCCTCGGAGTTAAAATAAAGCCACACATGCTTTCAACGCATGTAATTACAAAGACCATGAATAAATCGCTTAGTTCAAATGCTACATACCTAAGCCCCGATATAAAACATGTCAAAAATTCATAATACTCAAGTTCTTCCCATTCCATTATTAGTTCGAATTTAAAAAACAAAGATCTTTTTGTATTTTTCGTTGGACTTTAAACCCTCAAAAAAACTATCTAGGAAGTCCATCATCGCGAAAAGTCCAATTTTTTTTGAAAATTCTACCTACAAGAAAAACAACTACTACCAGGTTCAAAGAGTCATCCCTTGGAAAAGAACTGTGACCATAAGAAAAACCAAGAGAGATTATTTCTACCTAATTTTTGTTTAACACACATAAAATAATACAACTAAAATAATATAGAAAACTAATTAAAAGGTCTCGTCACCCCACACTTAAAAATCATGCATTGTCCCCAATGTACATCCATAAATATAAGAGGGTAAAAGAAACTTCCTGGGAACGGCCTCCACTCGACATGTACAAGGTCAATGATCCTCACCGAAAAAATTGCGCTTGCCAACCCCGATACGGATCCTTGTCAATGCTTGAGAATGGGGCTTTGCTGGCGTGGCGAACAAGCTTTATCAGTCCCCCTCCCTCCCTCCCCCTCGAAGATTCAAGGATAATACAAGCAGAGCAGATGATCGATAGTGAATGAGCACCCATCAATTCTGTTCACGAAGAATTGGAGAAGGATCACGGTCCTCCACATGGGATGGACTTGGCCGAGGCATATGTTATACCTCCTACAAAAGTCCAAGATGACCGAATCCACTAAAATTAAGTGTATAGGCAAGAAATATCTTTCAACCCATACTTAAGCATCACACCATGATTTATATGAATGCTTAGAACCCAACATATGAACTCTTCATACCTTTTCTCAAGTTTTAAACTTATGCCAAGATCGTTTAAAATATTTATGTGACTCTTTCTAACATCCTTGCCTAAAAACTTGGCTCTAATACATTCAATATTATGACTCGCTCCTTGTGCCAACTCAAAATCAAGGTCTCAAACAATCCATTGCAAATCAGGTTCCCTCACCAATAAACCATAGAGAGAAAGTAGTCCATACACTCAAATATAACTTCAAGTATCTATTAAGGTCTCTCAGAGTGGAATAATTTTCTCACTCTCACAAAGAAACTCTTAGGCCACCTAAGTCCATACCATAGGCTTGCCCGTAATATTAG
Organism: Nicotiana benthamiana; assembly: GCA_034376525.1. NCBI lineage: Eukaryota > Viridiplantae > Streptophyta > Magnoliopsida > Solanales > Solanaceae > Nicotiana > Nicotiana benthamiana. The sequence continues at coordinate 72,105,333 of CM067324.1, read as the reverse complement.
TCTCTACTAATTTAAGCTCGCAAAGTCTAGAATCAAGTAGGACTTTATGGATTGTAATGTAGGATAAGGGGAGGGAAGAATATATTTGAGAATGTTGAATAACCCTCCTAACACTTTAATACACTATACTTCACTTTCAAGCACCTTTTAGTCATGAGCAATTCGATGTCTTGCCATGAAACCATATACAGTTAGGCTCTTCTTAATTAAGCACATCAACAAATAGATATTTACTAGCTCAAGAAAAGATATGAGAGTTGTTATTCTTTCTTCTTCTTTTTTCACTCTCTTTAATTTGGTATTTTCGGCAAGTACCTTTTTTTTTTTATACACAAGTGCACCTTGTCGGCCTTTTTATGGTTCCACTCAAAAGCTACCCAATCTCTTTCTTTACTCTTCTAGTTGCTTAAGTTTTTTAGAGATAAAGGTACAACAAGATTTGCTTAAGAACAAAGCGAGTTTGGCTTGTAATGTGGTAGCCAAAGAAAAGGTCTATAGGCTCAAAAGAGTTGATATTGGCACTGGTAGGCAAACAGGCTAAATGGTCAATCAAAGAATGGATATATCACTTTACAAACATATAAGACTTAATCCTTTTGCTTCGACTCACACATAAGGCAAGTTATAGACTAGCAAGGATGGCATAGAGTACACCAAAATCTCATCTCACATGAAGAACACGATTCACTCAAGTCGTCTCAGACCTGACTCTCAAGTTAATGCAACTAGCCAATCATCATAAAATATAAGCACACTAGAATTTATCAATTGAGTCAAAAGATGAATCTCGGTATCAAAAGAAAGCCACACATATTTTCAAGGCATATAATTACAAAGACCATGAATAAAGCACTTAGTTCAAATGCTACAAACCTAAGCCTCAATATAAAACATGTCAAAAATGCATAATACTCAAGTTCTTCCCGTTCCATTATTAGTTCAAATTGAAAAAACAAAAATGTTTTTATATTTTTTGTTTGACTTTAAACTCTCAAGAAAACTGATTAGGAAGTCCATCATCCCAAAAAGTCAAAATTTTTTTGGAAATTCTACCTACAAGAAGAAAACTACTACCCGGTTCAAAGAGTCATCCCTTGGAAAAGAACCGTGACCATAAGAAAAACCAAGAGCGATTATTTCTACCTAATTTTTAGTTAATTGTTTTTGAACTCACATAAAATAGTACAACTAAAATAACATAGAAAACTACCCAAACGGTCTCGTCACCCCACACTTAAAATTGTGCATTTTCCCCTATGCACACCCATAAATATAAAAGGGTAAGAAAGCATTTAGCAGCTCATGGGGCACTCAGACTTCTTCCGGGCTTGGTTCTTTGTACAGGAACCCCACACTTCCTTCTAACCATCTCACTTGCTTTTGCTTTCTTCTAATAGCTTTACTTCTCGTGCACCTAGAGAAATTAAAAAAACACTATAATAATAATAATAATAATAATAATAATAATAATAATAATAATAATAATAATAATAATAATAATAGAAAATAGTAACGTTGGATTGCCTCCCAACAAGTGCTTGATTTAACATCGCGGCACGACGCGAATCACGTTTGATATTCACTTCGAGCTTATGAATTGAACCCCAAATTGTGCTTCAAGCTTATGATTATGCTCTTGAGGTGGTACAAATTCTTGCGAGCCATAAATTAGATAAGTTCTCATGCACGTTTTGGCTCTCGACCAAGGAGTGTCACCTTGCCTAGATAGCCTTGAAAATTTCGAAATATAAGGCCCATCTACGTCTTCCCTTGGCTCCTTTTTATGCTAGTAAGGATCCATTCCCCTTTCACCATTCGATCATAATGTAGAGAAGTGCTTGTAATGAGGTCCAATGCGCTCAAATACATGAACTTCAAGATTTTTTACCGCCTCCACACCAATCACACTTGAGTCAACTTAATTATTATCTTCAATGTCCTTGGCTGACTCTAGTTTTACTTCTTCAAAATCAGCATCCTCAAATTTTAGTTAGATAGATTGTTAGTATTCTACTCTGACCTCCTCCATTAGAACCTCATTTTTTGCATCTAATGCATGCTCTTTTTGGCTACTATCCATATTATCTTCTTGTTGAGCATTAAATGCTTCAATTATTTGACTCATTTGTGCCTCTAGATTGTAAATAGTAGCACCTTGCCTTTGTATGTGCAGTTGTCTCTCATTATGTTGTTGTGTTGTTCCACAAGGTACCTTAGCATATTCTTGATCTCTTTCAGTCCATCATCCCTAAGTTCTTTGTTCCTATTAACTTCACAAGAAAAAGTAGAACCATCATAGTAAGGGGTTGGGGGAGGATGAGAAATATAAGCACAATCATGAAAGTGACCATCTCAACAACAACACATATCACACACATTCCACACATAAGATTGAGTTGGTGCACATTACTTGCTCTCGGAAATATTTTGATAATTTTTCTATGGGTGGTTTCCTCTATGGTAAGCATTAGGAAGATTAATAGTAAAATTGCCAACATCGAAACTCCCATAATTCCAAGATATCATATTTCTCAAATCAACAAGTAAACTAAAAATTAAAAAACAAATCAAATACTAAAAAAATAAAATAAAAGTTCAAACTTGAAACCTAGCAATATGTACAGCTATAAAAATACCGTTAGTTCCTTAGCAGCAACACTAAAATTTGATCACGCCAAGTATGCCTTATGAAAAGGACTAAGTGGTCGCTACAAATATAATATCTGGTCTAAGAGTCCGAGAGTCGAATCAGCAAGAACTAAGGCTTAGCTACAACTGTTCAGTATCTCTAAGAAACACAAATCCAAATAATTTCCTAATTATAAAGATTATAATATTTATTTTTGTCTAATTAACTAACAAATCTAAAAGGTAGTAAAACGTTCAATTAACAAGGGTAAGGATTGGAGACAAGATTAAGGAGGTATAGAGTTATGATTTTCCCAATTGTCGAAATCCTTCTTGTTGCGTCTTCTATAATTATGCGTAAGTATTCTCTACCCATCGTGAGTACTTTGGTTGTCGTAATTCTCTCTTGAGCATCTACCACAATTTACTAGATGTATTCTCTCAAACTACTAGCTGGCACTAATTCACTCCTAACACGGTTGCACCAAAGTTTCTTTATCTCTAATCCCACCTTTGAAACTCTGTATTGATCTCTCAAATACGTTAGGACTGATATATTTCAAAGACTGCCTAAATATGTACTCTATCTCTAGCAGTACACACTAAATATGCACAGTCAATTGATGGTCATTCAATCAACAGTAACAAACACATAGTTGAACAAGTAGATAAGTCCAATGGTTATATTATATAAAAACATGACAAGAATTTATCTTGCAAAAAGTTCCAACAAAATCCTAGATAAGAAATTTTCTATTCACACTAGTAACCAATAATAGAAATAGAGGAAGGAGGAGGGAAAAACATGAAGTTGATCCCTCTCCTTACTCCAAATGTGTTCTTGCCTCCCTAAAGTCTTCTTTATTTCCGAAGTAGTGCTCTCATCCAATGTAGTTTCTCTCCATGTGGTGTCTCCCCTTTAAAATCACGTTTTAGGATATATTTATAGTGACTACAATTTGTATGGGGCGGATTTTCCATCTCCTATTTTGGATAGGAGAAACTGGTTTTTTCTGCTCCGGTCCTGGTCTGGCGAAGTGAACATCACTTCATTGTTCGGGATTGTTTCTGCTTTCTACTGCTCCAGTCCCGATCTTGCAAAGTGAACCTTGCTTCGCTATCTGCGACTTTTCTCTTCATCTCTTTTTCACCAATTTTTTTCCCATTTGATCCTTTTCCCGCCAAATTATTCCTACACATAAGAAACACGTAATGAGCATATTTTCACTTTAAAACCCATGTGATCTCCCATAACTCACATAAGAAATAATATATAAACATACTCAAAAATATGCATTTTTCATTATTTATCATCCACCGGACCCAATGTAAAGGGATAATGTCACGATCCCAAACAGACATGGTCGTGATGGCGCCTATCGTGAAACTAGGCCATCCGACATCTTTCCAATTATATCCAAAACATTTCATTTAAAAACCTAAGTAAACCACTTTTTTCAACAGAAATCCGATAAAGATAAAATGTTTGCACCAACAAAGCGGAAAAAATACATGCCCGACCTCGGGTGTCACTAAGTTATGAGCAATGCTACAATAGTTCTGAAACAAGACAAGACCTAAATAGTATAGAAATAATAATAGATTACTGAAGATAGAGAAGGAGAAAGCGGAACAACGGTCGCCGGGAAGCTACCTTGCTATCTCCATGAAGTCCGCGACTGGAATAATCAACAGCTGCTACCGTGCCCTGAGATACCTGGATCTGCACACAAGGTGCAGGGGGCAACGTGAGTACACCAACTCAGTAAGTAACGAGTTCAAACTATGGATTGACAGGTAGCGACGAACCAAATCTCAACAGGTAATACAGTTAAACTGTACGGAAAAGTAGACATACTTGCAGTTCAAGTAAACACTCAACAGGTAAATAAATACAGTTTGAACAGTACGGGGTATAAAGCTTAGGAAATCTCTGTGTATCAATGCACATATATCATGATCAATGTTCCGTGTATCTCCTATCATAAGTGCTCAACCACTCAGTACTGTATATGGTCATCCTACCCAGGAAAGATACATACCAGAATACATACTACACATTACTAACCACAGTTAACCAGTACCGAGGAAGGCCATTCTAGCGCTATAGAGAATATCCATCTCTGGGTATAAATACTTCGGACAAAATTCGTGTCTAGGGAAGATCCATCCCTTAATATCAGCAATTATGCTCACTAGGGGTGTGTTACAGACTCCGGAGGGGTGTGTGTTACAGACTCCGGGGGGTTCTTACAGCCCAAGTGCTATAACAATCCAATGAAATCATAATCAATATCTTGCTATAACGTGCAGCCTGATCCCATACTGTCACATAATATCAGGCTCTCGGCCTCACTCAGTCATCACTCTCCAGTCTCACGCACCCGGGCTCCAAATGTCATGATACTAGCCCGAACAATGATATAATGTGTCACATAATAATAACCGAGACTGGGGCATGATATAATATGCATGAATAGGACTGAGTACAAAATGTCAATGAAGCTAATGATATGACAGCAAGAAACAACCTTTTAGCTCTCAACAGTATTGGGGTGAATCCTTAACATGATAATTAGCATGATTTACAGCTTATTAAATTAATTATATAGTTACAACATAGATATCAACAAGAAAGAGTCACTAAGTGGTTCCATGGAATAGTCCAAGTGTGATTCTTACAATGCACGCCTACACGCCGATCACTTGGCATTTGCGTCACCTCAATAGCAATCATAAATACATAATTCGGGGTTATTGAACCCACAGAACCAAGTTTGGAAGCGTTACTTACCTCAAATCAAGCTAAATTGTAGCCCACGACATCTTTGCCTCTCATTTTGGCCTCCAATTACCCCGAATATAACCACAATCAAATTCATGTCGGCAACATAAGCTAAAGGAACAAAGCCCACGCGAAAATAATTAAATTACATTAAAAATTCTGAAATTGGCAATACTCGACCCTCGGTCCCACATCTCGAAATTTGATAAATATTACATCACTAGAATCCTTATCCTCCCATGAGTCTATACATACTAACAACATCAAAATCGGACCTCAAATGGCCCCTCAAATCCCCAATGGAGACTCTCCAATACCAAGCCCTAGTTCTCCTATTTTAACCCTTAATTTCCAATAATTTCAAGCCTAATGAGTAAGTAATGCCATAGAATCTAGTATTGGGTTCAAAAATCTTACCTCCAAGCGTTATCCCTTGAAGCCCTCTTCAAATCCTCTCAAAGATGCTCAACCCGCCTCAAAAATCGTGGAGCAAGGCTGAAAATCGCGAAGGAAGGCTTATATAGTTCTTCCTAGGTATTTCTATACATGTGGACATCAGTGATCCGCAACTGCTGACAAATCTTTGCTTCTGAATTTTTCATTTAAAAGCCCTCTTCCATACCTACGGTCAATCCACCACACTTCGGGCCCGCAGGTTTTCCTCAGCTTCCGCTTCTGTGGCCTTTCCTCGCTTCTGCCATCATCGCACATGCGGCTCCCTAACTGCAGGTATGGTTATGACAGAACTAGCAGCTTCAACTGCATTCTCAAATTTCCAAACTTTTCGATAACCATCTAAAATCATTCTGAGACCCCCGGGACCTAATCCAAAAACACGAACAAGTCACATATCACTATTCAAACTTATTCCAACCTTCGGAATACTCAAAACAATATCGAAACACCAAATCTCCCTCAGATTCAAGCCTAGGAATCCTAAAACATCCGAATTCTACAACCGATCGAAAAAACTATCAAACCTTATCTGAATGACTAAACATTTTGCACACACGTCAAAAATTACACAACGGACCTACTCTAATTCCTGAAATTCAATTCCAACCTCAATATCAAAATTTTCATTGTTAATCGAGAAATGCCAAAGCTTTAATTTCGCGAAATCAAGCCTAAATCTACCACGAACCTCCAAAATACATTCTGATCATGCTATTAAGTCCCAAATCACCTGACGAAGCTATTTGAACCATCAAAATTCACATTTGAGACCTTTTACACATAAGTCAACATCCGGTTGAGTTTTCCAGCTTAAGTTTACCCAAAAAATACTAAGTCTCTTATTCCTCTACATAACCACTCCGAACCCGAACCAAAAAATGCAATACGATGAAATGTAGCTAAACAACAGAAAAGCAGAAATGGGGAAAACTGTGCGATAACTCATGAAACGACCGGCCGTTTCGTTATAGATAAGTGTAAACACTTAGAATATCTCTCGACATGGGTGGTAATGGCCTCCTTAGAGTCAGGGACCACTATTTTGTCTTCCTATTTACAGTCTTTTTGGACAGTGGGGAGATCCTTTTCAATAATTGAGAAGATGTATCTCGAGGCCTCCTCACAACGACCATGTGCAAAAGAAGACTTCTCAACTTTGAAGGCACTGTCGACCGAACAACCACCAGAAATAAGCATCTTTAAAGAGGGATTCTTCCACCGATTCGTCAACAACCATCTCGGGGGTGGTCCTCTCGACCTTAGTGGTCAACCGCGAAAAAGAAGGGGCATCCTTTTGAGGTATGGATTTGGAGATTTTTGCCATTGTTATAAAGGAAAAGCTTAGGAAAGATTGAGAACTGAAGGATTAGACTTGTTGGCTTAAGTAGGAGATGAGTAAAAGATTTTGCAAAAGTATTAAAGAACCTCGCGTGGCGAAGGTAAAAACGATAGAAGAGTATTGGAACCTTGAAGGTACAAAGGTAGAAGATTTGGTGTAAAGTGAAAATGAACGAAGGATGGGGTATTTATAAGAGTTCAGCGATGTTTCACACCCAGGGACATCTGATCGGTGGCTGGCGTGCATATAATTCCATTATGACATGACTGACCAAACGTTTTGGATGTTTTGTCATTTATGTATCGACATATCAAAGCATGATTTGGTAGCTCATATTGTTTCTCGTCATTTACTCTCCAAGAAACAAGGGGACTATCTGTATACGAGTCTCGTGGTATACCCTGGTCCCCGACATGATAAGCAAGCTCGAGACATGATAACAAGGAGCCGAAATCAAGGCAAAGGTCTCCTCGAGTCGGAGTCCGGGAGCATGACACATGTGCTTGAGAAAATATCGGGGTCATGATTCAGGATCGGCCCCAGCCTTCAACGACTTCGAAGAACATTGTCGGGCAACCAAGCATGACCAATAGAAGGTCGTGATATCCGTGACCGTCCGGATATTGCGGCGGGGATCTCAGCACGTATCGATGGAGAAACGGCATTCAGTTAATCAGAAGATTTTTTTACCTTTTATAGAGTTGTACCTATAATTGGATTCCTCTACTATATAAAGGGTGTTTAATAACTCATAACACACACTGTAACACGCATTACAAGGCAATATATTATTATTTTTCTCTGTTGTCAGCTCTTTTTCTCGATCATCACTGTTAGCCATTTCCATCCCGCATCGAGGGTGAATATTTCACTGAGATTAAAACTATCCTCCGTGTGTGGTTTGAATTCGTTTTTCAATCTAACTCAATTTATTGCTTTGTGTAAAATTAATCCGCGTATCTTTAAAACCACTTACAAATTTAATTATTTTTCGATTTTGAGGGTAAACAGATATATTTTGCAATATCAACGTATATTATTTAAATCCATAAATGAAACAAAAAGTGATTTTCCATATTATATTATTTAAGTCGGAGTGTGTATTTTTCCCTTAACTGCATAATTTTAAAACAGTATCCTTTTTAAATGAAAAAAGCTTTACTTTCCATATGATATTTCATTTTCGCTGATTGCTGGAGAAGTAATTGATTAGGAATTTAGAATGATCAAAAGTTAAAAGGTCTGAAAATACTAAATGTGGTGATGAAGTATATGAAACAGTGGTAATTGCCTTAACCAAGTGTTATTTTAAGTTTTTACGAAAGACATTTAAGTTCCAGTACAATATCCGATTTTCTATATGTTTCAAAGTTTTGGTTTCATTAAAAAGATTCTATGTCAAAATAAAAAAGTTTGAATCTCAATAAGCAAAATGTATTACTACCTTGAAAATAATACTCTCAAAATAATATCCATTTGTAATAGAAAAAATTGATCGATATTATTTGCATAAAATTCTGCACTTGTCATATTGTTTTAAAATTTCTAAGTCATCAAATTTAAATTGTGGATCATCCACCAACACATTCAGAAACATTTAAGAAAAAGAAAAATCAAATAATAGCAGCTGGTATACCTACAATTACTACAAATTATCAACTCTAAGTATAGTTTCTAATAACCAGAAAAGGCCAAACAAGCAATAAGACGAAAAGACTGAGCAAAAATATGTACTGAAGAGGAGCAAATACTACCATTATACCGATGTAACAGTTTTTTTTTTGCGTTCCACTACTCTGCTCAGAGCTGCATTACAGTATTGTACCTTCTTCAGCAAGGTATCACTCTCTCCATCATTTTTTCCAAATTCCCTTTCAATCTTCTTCTCTCTTCCGTTTTGTTTTTCTTCTCTTTTTTGGACACTAATTTTCTTTGGTTTTTCGCAGTTGTTAGAAACATTGGTAAGTTATATTCATCATTTGCTTCACATGCAACGCTTACGTATTTCTTCTTAATTTTTTTGCTTATTTCTACTTATTTTTTACAACAATTCTACTCTGTTTTTTTAAGGCAAAAATTTTTTTAGAAGAAATATTGCTTTTAAGGTCTAAATTTTCAGTTACTCTCTGATCCTCTTTTCTTATATTTACTCTATTCAGTTAATTTCTGTTAATTCAAGAGAAAATTAAATTGTATTTCACCATTTTTCCTTTGTGTTTATGTCTATGCATGTTTTGATCTGTACATACATGGGTCTTATTAAGAATTTTTATTTTATTTTATTTTTACGTATTTCTTCATCTATGTGTGTAACGTTAATGTAGTCACCAGTTTCTTTCTCTCTTTTCTTTTTTTGTCAAAAATCCTCTGTTCCTCTTTTCTTCTATTTACTCTTTTTTTCTCTAATCTGTACATGGGTCATATTCGGATTTTTGTTGTTATTTATGTGTGTTTACTCGTGTATTTCAATGTTTATAGTCACAACAATCGCTATAGTTACTCTCTGTATATTCAAGAGAAAAGTAACTTGTATTTCTCCATTTTAATATTGTGTTTATGGCTATGCATCTGTACTATGTAACAAGAGAAAAGTAACTTGTATTTCTCCATTTTAATATTGTGTTTATGGCTACGCATCTGTAATATGTAAAATATGGGTCATATTCAGATTTTATTTTTGGTTTTCCTCCATCTATGTGTATGTACGTAACCACTTCTCTCTCACTTTTTTTTTCAAAATAAAAAACAATAATATTCTGATCCTCTTTTCTTATACTTACTGTGTTTTCCAAAGCAAAAGAGCTAGCTTGTGTTTGTGCTCTAAATTTAAAATTTATGGCTCTTTATTTGTAATGTTCAAATGGATCAAATTCAGAGTTTTTCTTGTTGTTTATGTGTGTGTATTTTCACCATCATGTATGGGTGTAACGTTTATGTATACAGTGTTATTTGTAGTTTTTGTTATTTTTATTTTTGCTAAAAATAATCTGTTCCTCTCACATTCAGATATTTTTGTTGTTGTTATTTATGTATGTTTAGTTTCACAATGTACTCTTGTATTTCAATTTTCAGCACTGTTTTTCACTCACAACAATCACTATAGTTACTCTCTATTTTTTCAATAGAAAAGTAAGTTACTATTTCTCCATTTTGCTATTGTGTTTATGTCTCTGCATCTGTTATCTGTTAAACATGGTTTCATGTTCAGATTTTTATATTTGTTTATTTTCGTCCATCTGTATGTTAACGCTGTTGTTTCTTCTCCAACAATTCTCTGTATCTCTTTTCTTGTTATAAAATAATATAAAAGACAAGAACAATAATGCAAGAACAAGAGCAATAGAGAGAAGAGTAGAGAGAGTTCTTCTTATTGATACTTAGAGAATGTTAGGAGTGGTTTACAATGGAAGAAGACCCCTTTATTTGTAGGGAGGGGGATGATTTATCTACCAAGAATAGAACTCTAGAATCTCTCTAATTATAGACATTCACCTTAAATAGGAGATTTCATAACACTCCCCCTTGAATGTCTATTCAACAATGTGCCTCGTTAAAACCTTAAAACTAAAACTCAATGGGAAAAATTAAAGAAAGGAAAAAGAGTACACATGTTTGAATATGCGCCTATTGGTTGCCTCGTTAAAAACCTTGCAAGGAAAACCCGGTGGGACAAAACCTTGTAAGGGAAAAAGAGTGCAACGCGCATTAACTCCCCCTAATGAGTACATCAATTTATATCCTTGAGCATTTGAATTCCAATCTTGTGCATCATCTTCAAAACGATCTTTGATAGACGTTTGACAAATCAACCATATTGACTTGAATAAATATTCCGCACCTTGAAATTATCATTCTTGATAGATATGAACATCTTCATATAATGTCGTGGAATAACTCTTCAATATCTCCATAGATGCATTTTCAATGCCATCATGCTTATAGTTATAGCAAGATACATATGTACACAAATTGTACTAAGGATGTGGTACTTCAGGACCAAGAATTGCATATGCTTCAAGCAACTTAAATCTTTCAAGTTAAGTCATATAAGCCATATAACAGACTCTAGATGCATATCAAGTTTTCCATGTCAAATAAGATATCGAAAACTGATTATACATACCTTTGACTTTATACTTTCAAGCATTTGAACTATAGGTTCAAAACTACATGTCTTTCATATGGAATCAATTCTTCTTGAATTGTATCTCTTCCATTTAGTTACTTTCTTTGGGTCAGCAAATGCGTATAGCATGCTTTGCAATATGTTGCAATTGAATTATCCCTTTTATGAACTTCAGGTTCATATCATGATATTCGGGGATATACATATACAAATGATAATTCATCCCATGTAACCTTTTCTCAAGTGTTTATCATGTCTCCCCCTCATGTTAGTAAAGCTAACTTGTTTCCTCAACTTTGGGAAATCATCTTTGTGCATTATCATGTCAATATACACAATACATTAATAATAAGATGAAATTATTTGGTTCCTGACCTTGAACCACTTGTGAGGGGAGAATATACTCTCGTATACAACTTATATGAAACTGATATATATAACTTTGTTCTCACAAGAAACAGTTTAGCTATTAAGTGGAAGCACTCAATAATTATCTTGCTAAACCAACTTTGATATAAACCAACTTATCAAGATGAACTATCTTGAGTAGAAAATCTGGAAATTATGCTCGAAGTTAGATTACTGAGCAATTTACCTCGCAAGCACCGGCCAGGCTGCGGGTTAATAACAATTGCGCATGTAACCATATCATAGATGCATCATATGTGGTATACATGGCAGGTGAATGGGCCCATATTCACCTTTGATATTTCCAGAATTTATGGGTTTCAACCCGAACTCTTTAGTTGGTCAGTTCATTAATGAGAACAAGTGATACAAGAGAATTCGTAAAGAACTTTCTAGTTCTTTAATATTCACCTATGTGAATTTGCACATCATACTTAAAATGAGATGGCTAACACGAATGCCAACTGAATAAATTATCAATATTGGTAAACTTCAAATTTACACCATGACATGTGCACTTATCAATAAACTTCTGGTTCATTATGACATGGGTTTTTATACCAATAGATATCCACTTTATTGTGGCATTCTTTCGTTTGTGTAGTACAAACTGGAGAACAAAGCGGGTAGCTTTTCATATGCAAATTACCCCGCTACAAGTTGTAGTAATAGGAGATATCAAAGCCTTCCTTTATTTATAGTCTCAATATAATCAATCGCTTTCGCGTGTACTTTGGAAACTGAATAAGTTTCTTTGAGACTTACTACAGCACAATACTCAATTGTGTTTCTCCAACATGGTAATAATTGGCTTTTCTAGAGCTCTCAATTAATTTTGTACTACCACAGATTTACCAACATCCATGTGGTGAATATCTTTCTTAAAGAGAAAGTTATACCATTATGGTCAGGTCAAACTTATATGCAATATATGTTTCTTGCATTATCGTTGTCCTTTAATAGTCATATTTCCAAAATACTTTGGCGTACAATAGGTACGTGACCAACGATCATTCATGCCATATATCATCTCAAACCTCCTTCTAGGGGTGAGTGTGGTATCATCTCAAACCTCCTTCTAGGGGTGAGTGTGGTATATTTAATACCAATTTCATGTTCATATTCTTCCAATAATGAATATGTATTCGTGAATCAGATGTTGTCACATTCACTTCGGGGATATGTGATTTTGTTATCCTTTTCAAATCTATAAATGCGTCAGGCATTTGATTTGCTATTCTTTGCAAATGGATAATCTTTTGTGCCTCTTTCACAAATAGAGGTATGTGGATCAAGATGAGATAATGATGCATTTTTCCACAAACTTTCCCGTTTAGTTTCACCAACTTCTCCCCCTAATTTTGGGAAAAGTGTCTCATCAAATTGACAGTCTGCAAATCGTGCAGTGAACAAATCTCCTGTCAATGTTTCGAGGTAGCGAATAATGGAAGGCGATTCAACCTCAACATATATTCCTAACCTTCTTTGCAGACCCATTTTGGTGCGGGATGGCGGTGCTACAGGCACATATACTGCTCATCCAAAGATTCTTAAATGGGATATATTGGGTCCATGACCCAAAACCAATTGCAACGGGGAATATTTGTGTCAATTCGTCAGTCAGAGACGAACTAGCATTGCTGTATGCAAAATGGCGTGTACCCAAACCGAAATGGGCAGCCTCGTTTTCATGAAGAATTCTAGATTATTCTCATCTATTGTCTCAATATGATATCCATTTTGAATGATATCTTTAAAACTCAACAAGTTCCTTTTAGACTTGGAGGAGAACATTGCGATTGATATCATTAAAACTCAACAAGTTCTTCTTAGACTTGGAGGAGAATATTGCATTCTCTAAGATAAACGTCGTGCCTTTGGGCAGAGTTACAGTTGCTCTTCCGGAGCCTTCAATCAATTTACTTCCCATGGTTTGACATATAAAAGAAAATATACGAACATGAGAATAAACAACTTCAATTCGTTTGTGTCACATAATATTTTCAAAATCTGCTGCTAACAGTTGACTAACAAAATCAGATATGTTATCCATAATTGATTACTTTGCAGTTTGAAAATTTCAGTTTAAGCATTTTCTTCAAACAATCGATTGTTAAACACAAACAATCGATTGTTGAACATTGACAATCGATTGTTAAACACACACAATCGATTATTTGCTATTTTGAAAAACTTCAGAGCACACTGTTTTAAGACAATCGATTGTTAAGTATAGACAATCGATTGTTGGCTATTTTGAAAAATTCCAGAGCACACTGTTTTAAGACAATCGATTGTTAAGTATAGACAATCGATTGTTGGCTATTTTGAAAAATTCCAGAGCACACTGTTTTAAGACAATCGATTGTTAAGTATAGACAATCGATTGTTGGCTATTTTGAAAAATTCCAGATTACACTGTCTAATGACAATCGATTGTTAGACATAGACAATCGATTGTGGATGATTTTTGAAAAATTCCAGAACACACTGTTTTAAAGACAATCGATTGTTAATCATAGACAATCGATTGTTGACTGTTTTTATAAAATTCCAGATCACACTGTTTTAAAGACAATCGATTGTTAATTATTGACAATCGATTGTTTTGCAGTTTTATGCGAAATATGAGATAACCGACTAGTTTTTCAGGTTAGTCGATTACCTCTACTGGAAAGTAAGAATATTATTGATATTTGAGCATATTGATACATTCTAAAGAACTAATACTAACATTATATCATGAACTAACTAATACGAGCTAATACTAATGGCTATTGGTTTATTCATTCACTAATACAAACAAGTAAAATAAAATCAAATAGCTCCATCTTCTTTCATCACGGATCCATCACCGATTAGGTGGTCTATCTTCCCCTCGGGTTGCTCAAAGAAGTCTGCCACATCCAAGTGGGTGATGTCAAAGTTGTCGTCAGAGACAAAATTCGTTTCAGGGCGTTTACTCTTTCGAGATGCTTGATAAAGGTCAACCAAAAGTCATGGTATACGGCAAGCCTTTGACCAGTGCCCGTTTTCACCGCAACGATAATATATAGTTTATAAACTACTTGCTTTTGGGTTCTTATCGTATCGTGCTTGTGGCAGAGTGACCAACTTCAGGTTGTCATATCTCTCCTTTAAGCCGTTCCACAAGATGAGTGGATCCTTGACGGTGAGATATTCAATCTTCAAACCTTCATCAAGGTGATGGCGCAAGAAAATCAAGGCCTTAGCATAGTTTCAAACCTTCATCAAGGTGATGGCGCAAGAAAATCAAGGCCTTAGCATAGTTTTGGGTGGATGCATTATTTCTGTCTTTAATGGCGTCTCCAAGACCCATAGCATCCAAAATGGATTTAAGTATCCAACACCCATATCATATAGTTCTTGCCCGAAATTTCAAGGGCAACGAACTTTCTTTTCATAATGTCAGACATAAACCAAAATTACATCAAGAGCGTGTTCATGCTTACAGGCTCTATTACAATTATCACATTCACTTCAGGGAATGGATCAAAATCATGTGCTTTACACAATCTCATGTCAAATATTACTTTCATAAAGTGAAAGATTATTTTGAGAATCCTTATTGTTCTCATTACCACAATAATGACGATTATAACTTCGTCTATTGCCATGTCCACATCCATTGATACCTTTACGGTAATTAGTCTTCTTTCAGACTTATCACATACTGCTACCACATTCTCTAAAGGGAATGGAGCAAATTCAATTGGACGGAATTCTTTGCCACGTCCACATTCATTGATACCTTCATGGTAATATTTTAGTCTTCTTTCAGACTTATCATATACTGCTTCCACATTCTCTAAAGGGAATGGAGCAAATTCAATGGGACGGATTTTCAATTATTTGCCCACAATCATACATGAATTTAATCATGGCAGGACATAGAGATTTTACAACTTCATGTGGTTATAATTTCTTACAAACTCCATTAGAGTTATAATCAAACTTTGTTGTCTATGCTTTGTATATAAAATCAAATTATAGAATTCCAAGAATTTGAAAGGGAAAAGTAAATTACTTACCTTTAAGGTATACCAATTATATTTTCAATGTTTTCTTCCTTTTCTCTTTTGCTTTCCTTCTTTTGCTTTCTGTTTCGTTCCTCATTTTTTCTTTTTTTCTTTCTTTCTTCATTCTTTCTTTGAAGCAAAACCCTACACAAACAAAAGTTAAGACAATCGAAAATTTCAATTGGTTAGAGACTCGTGCTGATAACGTGTTATAAAATAATATAAAAGACAAGAACAATAATGCAAGAACAAGAGCAATAGAGAGAAGAGTAGAGAGAGTTCTTCTTATTGATACTTAGAGAATGTTAGGGGTGGTTTACAATGGTAGAAGACCCCTTTATTTATAGGGAGGGGGATGATTTATCTACCAAGAATAGAACTCTAGAATCTCTCTAATTATAGACATTCACCTTAAATAGGAGATTTCATAACATTTCTTATATTTTACTCTATTTTTTGTGCTCTAGATTTTCACTTGTATGGCTCTGTATCAAGGGAATGATGTTGATGAGAAATATGTATTTCCATGGATGGTAATTGTAGCAAATCTTCCCATTGAGCGGGATGGTAAGCGTTACGTGGGAAAAAGTGGCTCGGGGCTCAGGGATGATTTGACGAACAACGGTTTTAATCCGGTGAGGGTACATTCATTGTGGAACCATAGGGGTCATTCAGGGTATGCTGTGGTTGAATTTAGTAATAATTGGGATGGTTTTGCTTATGCAATTAAGTTGGAGAAGAGTTTTGAATCACAACATAGAGGGAAGTTGGACTATTTAGGTTCAGCAAATAGGGGAAATAAGTTATATGGTTGGTTTGCAAAGGCTGATGATTTCAAGTCATCAGGTGTAATAGGTGACTATTTGCGAAAAAATGGAGACCTGAAGTCTATATTCGAGATTCAGGCAGAAGACAAGCTCAAAAATGATGTGCTTGTCTCTAATCTGGCTGAAACAATCGAGGCCAAAAGGAGGCGACTCGAGGAGAGAGAGAGCAAATGCAATGAAACTTCAATGTGCCTCAGCAAAGTGATGATGCAAAGAGATGAAATGATCCAAGAATACAATGAAGGTACATATATTCTCCTAACTGACCGTGTCCTTTTGTCACACTTTTGACTTACAACAAGTACTTACTATTGACTACAGAGTTACAAGGGATGGCGAAGAATGCTCGTGATCAACTAGCAAAGATCATCAAGGAGAGAGAGAAGAATAAATTATATTTGGAAGCGCAACGCAAAGAACTTGAGTTGCGAGAAAAAGAATTGGTGGAAAGGGAGGCCCTCAATGATAATCAAAGACAAGAGCTTAATTCTTTGAAGCAAATGGTAGAAAGTCTTACTTTGATTAACATAGTTTTGTTTCTCCATTAATATTAAGGGAGATGGCAAGAAAAGGAAAGTGTTTTACCTTAGTCCCCTCTGTCCTAAAGTGTGTCATTGCAGTTGAAAACTTGATAAGTTTTCTAAGCAGAAATAGAATCTAATCAATAGAAAAAGGTGAAGTTATTACAGCCACTTACATATGGAAAGAACCAAGGGTTTGGAACTAGTGAAATGTGATATGCTGTTTAATTGATTGACCTTAACTGGTTAGCAAAAAATTTATACGGAGATATAAGCAATTGAAGGAATAGTCTACTACCTATGAGGTTTAAAATAGGATATAGGAGAAATGGACTGCTGATATTATGGAATATTTCAGATATTTGCTTGGCCTACTCTTTTTCTGGGAATTCTTTCACTTTAAAATTCTTCTTTTATGTGTTTTAGAATGAGAGAGCAGAAATGGAGCAAAAGAGGATGGATGAAAGTGTCTTAAAGTTGGCAGAAGAACAGAAGGTTTGTATGTCAATTATTATGTATTTTCACTCTCAACTTACGTAATAATTAGCCTATGACAGCCAAGAGAGTTTTACTTTGCAGAAAGAGAAAGAAAATCTCCGTGAAAAGATCCGGGAGTTGCAAATAAAACTCGACTCAAAGCAGGCGTTAGAGTTGGAGATAGAACGTCTCAAAGGGGCTACGCAAGTGATGAGACACATGGGAGATGGCCAAGATGTGAAGAAAAAATTGGACGAGGTCCAAGAGAGCCTAAAAGAGAAAGAAGAAGAACTGGAAGATCTTGAAGCCTTGAATCAAGCTTTAGTTGTCAAAGAATGCCGAGCCAATGTTGAGTTACAAGATGCCAGAAAAGAGTTGATTGATGTAAGTACAACTCTGCATACAAGAAAGCATTTTCAATTCATTTTGACCTGAGAGAGTTGTATGTACATGTTCAATTTTCGATGTCAACGTATTACAAATTTCCTATAATCTGCATCAATAAATCAGCTTCTACCATATTATATGCTGTTGAAGATTTAAAGTTGTATACTACTGCATGACTTCGACGTGTAAGAACTTAGCATATAGGTTTCAAATCTTGAAGATTTATGTGGTCATAACACTCCATAAAAGAACCTCACAAACTATTTAAATTTGTTCTGCTGAGGTTCTATCTTTCAAAGTCGCTTTACTTAAATGGTGAAAATTTGACAAAGGAAACATGTTTCCATGGCATTTAGGGAATGAAGCAACATTCTTCTCGGGCTTTAATCGGTGTCAAGAGAATGGGAGAACTTGATATTAAAAGATTTCAGGAGATAACCAAGAGAATGTTTGTTGAAGAAGCAGATTTCAAAGCTGCCGAGTTGTGCTCAATCTGGGAGGCCCATCTTAGGGATCCCAATTGGCATCACTTTAAGGTTGTTACAACTGAAAATGGTCCTAAGGTAATATATTGTAGTTTCTTACTTATCAAAAAAAGAAATACATTGTGGTTGCCAAACATAACCTTATTATTTCTGCTGTATTGGTAGGAGGAAATTGATGAAAACGATGAAAGGTTGAGTAGGTTGAAACATGAGTATGGAAAAGCAGCTTATGAATTGGTTACTTCTGCTTTGTCGGAGATGAATGAAAGCTCAAGTAGTAGAGGCATAACAACAGAGTTGTGGAATTACAAACTAGAAAGGAAAGCTACCATCAAAGAAGGAATATCATATATTGTCCAGAAGTTGAAGGTCAGTAAAGCGAAGAAGCGTTAAGCTTAAATGGTTATGTTCAACACTGTCAATGGCATATTATGCCTTATCTAGTACTTAGAATCTGTTTGAAACCCAATATACTGAGCCAGAAGCATATTATGTTTGTGGTTGTGCAGGTCAGACTGATCATGTTTTACCTTTTCTCTATTGTGGTACTCCTATATGTCATGACAATTGAAATTGAACTATTTGAAGTAGGCTCCTCTTTCTAATACTGCTGGCAAAGAAATCCAAACCTCTGCTTTAGAGAATCCAAGGTTGTTTAAGGAATAGAAAAAGCAAATGTGCACTTGTGTTGTAGTGTCAAAGTAATCTACCTTTACACTTCAAGCTTTGAATGCCATCTAGAATATGTACCATTTTGGATGACGACCCGTGGAATAAGTCATTTGAATCTTGCATCAGAATAGGCTACTTACATCAGACCTCTTGAGGTGTGGTCCTTCTCTGGACTAAGCATGAATGCAGGATGTTAATCTTGTTGAGACCAAGAAGCATATTTCTATGGGTGTGAAGGTGAGAACTGCTAATCTTTTAGCTTTATGACAGAATGTCACAACATATGAAATTGAAACATTAAACGTACCACCAAGGAGTGTGGTGAGATAGATATGATTCTCGAGTTCAAGCTCTTGGAACGGAGAAATTTCCTTTTAGTGGGCTCTACCTAGCTCGATTCAAACTTAGTTGAACTGATGATTTCTGATATTACATGTATAATTAAAAAAAAACTAAACGTATGCTCAAGAATATATCGAAGCGTGCTTGCTTGACAAAGTTCAAGGATAAAAGCAACAATAAAAATGGCATCCAAAGCCCTGCTTTAGAGAATCCAAGGTTTGGTCTCAGGATACTTGCATAGAAATAACAAAGGGTCAATCTGCACTTGAGTAATATCAAAGCTTCTACCTTTATGCTTCAAAGAACCATTAAAGTAAATCAGAAACATAAATTATTCAGATGTTTCAATTACAGTAAATCACTACAAATTACTGAAAGTACAGTAAAATATACTGCCCTGTGCATCAACTACAAAACATTAGATTGATACTATTACATTGTTCATTGAACAGCTGCGGGCTACATGTTTCTGCAGCCACTTCAGCTATTCCTACACAAACAAAAAAAAGCTTAAAACGCCAATAAAAACCCGAAATCAAAAGGGTCTACACTAAAACTCGAAGTGCACGAACCACAGTCCTATATATTGTGTTGCGATCACTTTCATACACTATATTTAGACTCTAAAGTTCTTTCCAACAAAAGTTTGACCAAATTGCCAATGTGCAGGCGCAATGTTCCATGATGTGGATTTGCGCCTGTCACTAGCTGCAACCCTGAATGACAGTGCCTGGCCAACCAAGATGGAGTTGGTTTGCCAGTTCTGACCCCAGTTACGACTCATAGTTATCCAGCCAGTCCTTGAACCCTTAACCATAAGCTTCACAATGTCGCCTGCACCCGCGACATTGGTGACCAAAACCAAGTTGAAGTAACGAAAACCATTGATTGTGAACCTAATTCCACCTTGCTTCCTGCATGGTACCCTGCATAAAAAAAACGATCAATTAACTTTATTTAACGTTGTCAACGTATATAAATTAAACTCTTAAAGATAAATTGTACAGAGTGTGAACACATAAATGGTCATTTTGTTGTAGAATGTAAATCCTGTGTTAGCGTACGACATGGACCGTTAATTAAGGATGAACAAACAATGTGGCTGGGATTTTTCACACTGGTGAATAAATCTAGGGGTCTTGTCCCCACCACCTAGGGTTTGGAATTTGACATTCTTAAGGAGAATGTGCATGTAGGACCACAACAACAACAACCCAGTATAATCTCACTTAGTGGGGTCTGGGGAGGGTAGTATTTACGCAGACCTTACCCCTACCCTTGGATAGAGAGGCTGTTTCCAAATAGACCTCCGGCATTCTTCCCTCCAAGAACTTCCCACCTTGCTCTTGGGGAGACTCGAACACACTACATCTCAATTGGAAGTGGATTGCTTACCATCAGAGCAACCCCTCTTGTCAGAATGTGCATGTAGGACCAGCTTCCAAATTTTCCATAAGCAAAATGTTTGAAATTTTTAGTAGATAACAACTCACTAGTTAAAACTTATCATTTCAAATTAACAAGGTAAGAAAAATTAGTCACACGTGATCTTTGTCTCAAGACAAACAATTTAACTTTAAGGGTCGTTTGATAAGCAGGATAAGATGGGATAATATACATTATGTTTGGTATAAATTTATATCATCAACCAAACACATTATAAACTTAATCTCAAACTTAATCCAGATATCTCATCGTATTATCCCGCCTTTCAAGTATGATAAATTTATCTAAGGATTATAGTAATAGAATTATAATCTGAAGATAATCTAATTCGCGTACCAAAACGACCAGAGTCACAGAATGCGGTAAAATTATGTCACTTAATCTTGTGACTATAACTCAAAGACAGCTAAGAATTGAGATAGATAAATTTTAACCATGTTTTCCCCCCCTAAGTTACAAAACTCATTAAAACATTACTCTATTTAATATAGTTTCGAGTTTCGACCCCACTGTGGCAAAGTGACAAGAGTGCCCTATGACACAAAATAAGTATCAAACAAAAGCAATAAAGAAACCAACTCAACATGACCCCACAAGAAAAAGAAAAGAATACCGAAAGGGCACATAAAGAAACACAAACAAATCAAGTGAAACCGAGAAAAGCTAAAAAAGTGATTAGAGGGGAGCACTTTACCATAAATGTTTCTAGGGCAAGAAAATGATTTAGGACCCGTTTATTCATAGATATTTTTTTCGTCTTTTCGAAGAGAACAGATCAAAAATATATTTGTCCATTAAATTTTGTAAATTTAGAAATTTTTGATAATGAGTTTTACGAAAACCAAAATTTTTTTAAAAGTTTTAGAAAATTTTCCTTTCCCACTCACAAGACTGTTAACATTTTCTCAAATAAAATACATGTTCACACATAATTTTAAATTTCAAATACTATTTTTTACTTAATTCTAAATACTGTACTTATTTTTCAAAAATTACATATGTCCAAACGTTTACTTAATCTTTCAATAACTTTAGTATACTTAATACTATTACCGCAACAAAAAAACAAAAATCTATGTACAAATAGTCAATTTGATTTACTCTAATCTTTTCTTAGACCGTATATTTAGATGATCCGCACGGTTACACATATATTATACATACACTACACATATATATTATTAGATGAGCGAATATTTGGTTAATTTTTAATAATGATGCTCAAAAATACCTACCGACGGTAAACAACAGGGACAATTCCAGCACGATACTCTGCAATCTTGAGAAACATGGGCATGGCTAGATCGAAATGAGGACGAGGAGGGTTGCACCAACCACCATTGTCATTAGGCAAAGCATAATTTGGAGGACAGAAATTAGTTGCAGTAATTAAAATGGAAGGACTTCCAGCATGACACCATTGAGGTTGATTGTCACATTTGATCTCAAAACAAGCTCCACAACTTAGTCCATTGTTGAATAGAGCTGTGCTTAATGCTGCATTATTCACTCCATACCCTTGACTATAAAGATTACCATATCCACATGCCCCGCCTACAAAAAATTAGAAAAGAAATTGGTATGCTCGTAAAATGTTTTACGTGTTACTTAAAACATAACTTCATTTATTATACGTAAAGTGAAATTGTTAACGTCAAAAGAGTTTAAATTCTATGCACGAACAGTACAGAACTCTTATTATAATACCAAGTTAAGTTAATCTGTCAGTAACAAGTAATTACATATGTAGTAACACTGCAATAACTACAGTGAGGCGGGTCTATACTGTACAGAGAAGGGTCTCCATCACCCATAAAATTCAGCAACAAAATTTGTGTATACCATATATATACCATTAGAAAAGAGTGATATATTATTAGTTTGCATCCTGTATACAGATATTGATTGAATCAAAAAATAGACGGCCTTTCCTACAATAATAGCTAGTGTAAAATTTATTTGCATTGTTAGGCCTTAAAAAATAACTAGTTTAGCTGCTATAACAAGTTAAAATACCGAATTATAACTTTTGGAGCAGAACATCTTTCATACTAAAACAGAAGAAAAACAACTACTGTACAAAACAGAGCAAAATCCAGTGTAACATTAAAAGCACAGAGTATTCCCTTAAAAAACCGAAATAACATTAAATGCAGTATAATTGTCATCATAATGTAGCAATTAAACCACATTATGAAAACATCTGCCTTTGATTCGAAATGTATGTCTATTGTTAAAACTTATATTATCCGCTACAACAAATTAAAATATACAGATAGTATAGAAACAATTTACTCGGTGAGTGTACATAAGCTTGAGAATTGAAGTTTGACAAATTTAAAGTGGGAAAATGGAGACATACCCATAGTACCAGAGGCATCACTGCCACCATAGAAAGTAGCATGAGCAGTTTGCCAGGATCCAGCAGTATAAATACCTGGAATTCTAGCTTCAACTGTTCGTAAAAATAGTGAAATAATTAGAGAAATAATGCAGGAGAAGTTCATTATCTCCATTTGTGTGAAGTTGAAATGTGTAAAAAGAATGGTTAGAGAGAGAGAGAGAGAATGAGATGAGGCAGGTATGGAGGGAATGAGGACTACTTATGGAGAAAGACTTGAGAGGGTATCAGTGGCAGTTGGTGTAATTTGAGTGCTATTAATGATCTCACTACTGCCACCCCCACCCTCAACCCCAGCCCCTATACCTCCCCCTCCTCCCTCCTCCCTTACCCCTTTCTCCTCCCCAAAGTGTTTGACTAAGTTAAATATTTCCAAAAAAATATTTTCTACTCAAAACCAAATAATAATAAAAAATTTGAAATAATATTTTCACTCACCAATCAAACATAAAAGAACAAGTGATAAAAATTATTCATTTTTAGGAAAATATTTTTTCTTCGTCCCAAATACACCATAATTTTTGTATTCTGTGTAAGGAAATTTTTATTGAAGCATTATCATTTTTAACCCGCGGTAAAAACTATTTACATTTTCTAGCTGTAAAAGTAATAAAACTTGTATAATTTTTGTATATAATATACAAAATATATTTGAGCGCTGATGTAGCTAAGAGCCACCTTCATAGTCAATTCATTAGGGTTGTCACCTTCTACCCGGAAAAGTACTCACCCTTTTCTTGATCTGTTAAGTCTCACTACTATGGGACTTCCTAAAGAAAACTGCAATCGCAATTTATCAACCACTCATATACATACAAAAATATATATATATTTTCGACTATTATTTTTACAGTGAATATATAGTGTCATTTTTTTATTTTTTTATTCTACCAATATAGCTTTGCCTGCTATAGCGGGTTATTACTTCGTCTTGGAGGTTATCTTATTAGGTTTGTCATGAAATTTTTATGGCTGACTGCTATTTTAGGTTAACTTAATACAATGGTGTACAAAATCTCTATATATACTATTTAACTACACAGAATTTAAACTCGTAAGAATTTATATTCTTCACATTTATGTGTAAAAAAAAATTTATACTATCAGCTTAATTGCCCTATAACAAAATGTGCAACTCTCGATGTAAGCATAACTTGGTAATTTGAATAATAAAAGAATGATATATTATTGTCTATTAAATTATATTAGTTGTATAAGAATTTTTTATATTATTACCATATATAACTTAAATTCTACGAATAATAGTAGCATACATGGTTTGAAAAAGAGAATTTTAACGCTTTTTCATATAAAATTGGCCAATCACAATTACTTTGTGTAATCCAAAGTCCTTTCATACGATAGGAGGACAACAAAGTCAACAACTTACATGAAAAATGGAACCGTTCACAATGGACTAAGGACAATGAGTAACTAAAAAGAGATCATTATTTTGTTGGCTTCTTCTTTTGCCATTTTTGTTCTCAGAAACAATAATTCATAAATGGATATATTATTACTACCATGTTGCCCCGGTCCGATATTCCATGGGGTTGAAAAACGGGGTCGAGCCAGAAAGCCCCTTCTTGTAAAAGGAGGAGGACGAGTTATTTATATTTCATTTGATGGTTGAAAGCAGAGGCGGAACTAGTCTATTTGGTGTGGTACGAATTTAATTGCGAATCAAATAATTAAAATGAGCTATGAGTTCCTTAGTAAGTTTAGAACTCATAAACTTCAAATTATGACTCCAACTTTCATAGAAGGCGAATTGAAAATTAAGCGATGCGAATTTTAAATGTTTCCCCAAGGAAAAATAGAGCGTTGGAGTTCTAGTTATGAGTTTGGCAAATCAAATAACTTTGATCGAAATTCTACACTTGTGCTTAAAAAAAATTCCTTAAATATAAATTATTTGTCTATAACCTGGTAACCTGAAATGAGAACTCATAAACTCAAAATTTTGGCCCATTGATGAAGAAAAATTGTACATGTATTAGGATGTGATATGCAATTTTACGTTTATTATGAAATTCAAGTGGGTAATGTTTCATAAAATTCATTCTTATGCTATACCCAAGGTCTTGTTCTTCAATTCAAAAATCAAGGATTATAGTGGAGTGGTAAGTAGTCCTTCATTTTTAACCTAAAATTTTCGAAACTTGTATATGGAGTCACCTTGTTAGGGAGCGCTTAACCCACACACACCCCCATACCTCCCTCCCCCGATGTGAGACTTTTGGGTGTGAATTCAAAGTTAGGGGACCCTAAATACGTATACCAAACAATAAGTGAAAAAAAAATAAAAATGATTCTAAATGCTTGAGGCAAAGGTGTGACTTTCTTCATTGAACAGTCTCCTTACCTTTGAGCCCCTCAATGAAGTAGAATTAGGTCTTACATAGCCTAAATTACAAAACTAAACACAAAGATACACAAATACTCATTAATTTATATGGTATATTTCAAGTGAAAATTTGTTAATTTGTATGAGCCTACCAAATAGTAGAATACTTGGTCCTCTACAGGATTCTGGTAAGAATGCTAATATAACAGTATGTAAATAAGGCAGAGAATTTTTACGTGGAAATTAAAAATCCCACACAAGGGGATAAAAAAACTATGACCTACACCTGTAGCCTTTTAACTTCACTAACTTGCAATTTTCCTATTACAAGTCATTTAGCAATGACTCAATTACAAAGAATTTACTCAACTAACTTGTGGTACTCCTACCACAAGCCACTTTGTGGCTTCCTAGTTACAAAGACGTTTTCTAACTTGTGATGCTCTCACAATAAGCCACTTTATAATTCTACAGTTACAAAGACTTTTGCTTATGGCTAAACCTAGTCACAACATAAACTCAATGAGTTTACGAATTTAAAAGAAGTGCAACGACCCGACTGGTTATTTTACTTTTCAGAACTCCGTCCCTCTAAATAAAACTTCTCGTGCTTGCTTTAACTAATTTACGACCTGGGGGGATGGTTGGTTCGTTATTTGGAAGAGTTTGGGTTGAAATATGCTCATTCAATTCCTTAGGATTTTCTTAAAAGGTTAAGTTTGATATTGATCAATATTTTTAGTAAAAGGACAATGGGTTTGTGTTTTAAAGGTCCCGAAGAGTCGGTAAAAAAATATGGGACCTGAGCGTATGTCCGGAATTGAATTCCGAGGTCACTAACCCGAGTAATAAATTTTTATTAGAAATTAATAAACTGAAATTCTAAGGATTTAAAGAAACTAAATAATGATTGATCACATTGGTTCGGGATCGTATGCTGGTTTCGGAGCCCTGTACTTATCCAATATAACATTTAAGACTTGGCTGTATAAATTAGTGTCAATTCGAGTAGTTTAAGTGTGTTTCGGCCCGTTGGAGGTAAATTAAGAACTTGAAGTTCATAAGTTTGATTCAATTGGTTTTTGGGGGAGATTCTTAGATTTGGCGTTGTTTCGGACATTTCAAAGGTTCGAACATGTTCATTTCATGTTTTCAGACTTGTCGATATGTTCGGGCGGGGCCCCAGAGCCCCGAGTATCACTCGGACGAGGCTCGAGTGAAGTTGGAAAATTGGAGAAGGGCTGAAGCTTCAGTTGCTATCATAACCGCACCTGTAATTGGCCAGTTGCAGGTGTGAGACCGTAGAAGCGGTGAATCTCACGTAGATGCGGCCAAGCCAGGCCAGGCCTAAATCCATATAAGCGAAGCCGCAAAAGTGGCTGGCAACTCGCAAATGCGGCCTAGCGGCCCAGGTGAAATTTCGCAGAAGCGGGAAACCTTCCGCAGATGCTATGTCCGCAGATGTGGTGGCCACAGGTGCGGCCCAGGACCGTTGATGCAAAATCGCTGAAGCTGTGAGCTTCATTGAATACGGATCTAAGTTATTTTTTCCACTTTCACTCCACCATTGGGCGATTTTTAGAGCTTTTGAGAGAGACTTTCACCTAGCATCTTGAGGTAAGTTTGTCCTACCTATTCCTAGTTTAATACTTGTATCTTAGGTAGATTAACATACTTTGATTAGGATATAAGACCATATTTTATTAATAAAACAATCATATTTCGTTCCACCTTTGTAATCTTATATTTATGCATTAGAAAGTTGTCAAAGACAACGAAAATTTGATCTATTTCTTGACTTCTAGCTCAAGATAATAGAAAACTCGACAGTTTTATATATTGCAAAATTATTTTAGTTTTTTTATCTTATCGGGTAAACGGATAACCTAACCGATAATGATCGATAATCGATTAACCGATAATCAATATCTTATCGGTTTGATTATCAGGTTATGATATTTGTAAATCGATAACCGATAAGCAAAACCGATAATATTCAAATCGACCGATGCCCATCCCTAGAGTAACTAGTAATTAATCATCCCTGTTTTAAGTCATTAATAAATCCGTTTGACTCAAAATTCACAAAATCGTGATAGCTTGTTTCCTAGTTTTAACTCTAATAAGACAATACTTTGACTTTCCCCGGGAATACCAAGCCCTCCCTTAAAAGATTTTTTGAACCATGAAATAACAACATTTTAAATATTCTAGTTATTAACCAATAAAATATTCAAAAATTCAACATTTTGATTTCTCCCTAGCACAATAAATTACCAATAAAACTTAATTAATAAACTTCAATAAGAAGTCAATATAATATAGTGATACAGAGTAACATTTAGAGATTGTCATGTATTAACACCATAATGATATTTGTATTATAAGGATTCATCATAACTAGAAAATTTACGCTTGTTATATGCTGCAGTTCTTCTTCTTTATTCGGACTTGAACCAATAATTTGAGCAAGTTGATACGGCTGGAGTTAACACCACGCTAGCACAATATGAGTGTTCAGTAAGGCAATAGTTGAATAATGGACACATCTTTATTTAACTTTAACCTCTATCTCATTTTTGCCTTTAGTTGCAATCGTTAGTGTAGAAAATAATTTTAATTAATTTGCGAATTAATATTACACAACATAATACTCAAAATATGAAGGTCAAAGAGATGTTTAATCTTAAAAGCATATGAAGTTAATTTGACTTTAGAAGTTAATTTAATTGAGGTGCAGCAACAAGAAAAGTTGGAAGGTGTTGGTTCATCTACTCCAACTAACAAGATTGCTTGATCCAAATTTTAGGCGGTATCCGGTGTCCTTATTTAATGGATGTCTGAATATTAATAATTCATATTTTGTGCGTTTGTTTTTAAAGTCTGAATTTAATTTATTCAGATCTTAATTATTAAGTGTGTTTGTATTTTAACTTCAATACTCCCCCCGTTTCATAATATGTGACCAATTTGCTTTTAGTACGCCCATTAAAAAAATACTAAATTCTATACAAAAATACCTATTATGACTAAACTACCCCTAATTGAACATTTAATATGGGGAGCAAGAAATTTTTTTGGGGATATGTATATAGGGGTCATTTTTTAAAAACAAATTGAATTCTTTCTTGATTACATAACTAGACACTTATTTTGAACCAAAACGAAAAAGTAAATTGGTCACTTATTGTGAACCGGAGGGAGTACCACTTAATGGGTCTGAATGGGTCTTTATGATTAAGATCTATAACAGAGACTTAATTTCATTAAGATGCTATCACATATTCGTTATAATTGCCGCACTGCCTGTCATTATCAACTACTACCATGCCGCCGCCACCACCATACTCAATCACCACTACCGCCACGCCACCATCATACTCAATCACAGCCTCCGTTATTGACCATCACCATCTAATATCCCCACCACTCCGACCACCATCATTCTTACCCACAATCAACACTCATCCGCCCGAACTACCACAACTAACCACCCCATCACCATCAACAATCACAGCCGGCACTACACATCATTATAACCTACTACCACCCACCCACCACCATCCTCAATCACAAGTCATAACTACTATCACCACCCAACATTATTAACTATCACCACCATCCTCAATCGTAATCGCCATCACTACCAATCACTACTAGCTACTAGTATGAACCACCATCATCAATCAAAACTACCACCAACCACCGCCTCTAGACGACATTCACCGGTTAGCTATCACCACCAACAACTATCATATTTAAAAATTATATATTTTATTGATTGACTATTAGGTTAGTTAGTATTTTATTTGAATTTTATGTTTATTAATTTTCTAATAAAGATAAATTTTATATATCTAGATGTTAAAAATCAAGCAGTCTTAATTATTTCTATTCTGATCTTAATACACGTCTTAATATATTTAAATATGTATTCAAATTCAGATGTCTTAATCTTAGTACACATCTTGATATTCAGATGTGTATTCAGATTCAGACGTCTTAATCTTAAAAAAACAAATGAGGCCTTAGAGTGCTAGAATTATTACATCTAATTTTTCTAATGTTATTTTTTTGTTATATTCTTGGAAGTAAAATGTATGTTTTTCTGTCTTATATAAAATTACTACGAATCATAGTTTTTATTGTTTAATATATTGTGTATATATACATATATATATATATATATATATATATATATATATATATATATATATATATATATATATATACATATATATATATATACATATATATATATATACATATATATATATATATATATATATATATATATATATATACACACGTTTTGGGTTTGAAAAAATTGTATTCGATTAAATACTAACATACAAAATAGAATGAATGGAAGATTAACTTTTTGGTTGTAGAGTTCACAAGCTCAAGTCTTAAGACCGGAAAAAAGAAAATTAAGTATGGAGGGTTAACACAAGGTTGGAGATTTGGAGACACCTGCCGGAGTCAATAGGTTTCAAATTGAATAGGTCTAAAATATAATACGTGTTGTGCGGGAGGGAAGTGAAGATCGATCCACAAGTTATCCCCAAAAGGAATAGTTTCAAATATTTGGGTATATAATCCAAGGCAACCGAAAGATTGACCAAGATGTTACTCATCGAATTGGAACGGGGTGTATAAAATGGAATCTCGCTTTCTAAAGTTCTGTGTGATAAAAATGTGCCACCAAGACTTAAAGGCAGTATTTACAGAGTGGTGGTTAGACCGATTATGTTTTATGGAGCTGGCCTGTCAAAAAGTGAAAATAGCTGAAATAAGGATGTTGAGCTGGGTGTGGGGGCATATCAGAAAAGACAAGATTAGGAACAAAGTTATTAGGGGCAAGGTGCGTATGGCCTCTGTGGAGAACAAATTGGGAGAATCGAGGCTATATGGTTCGGGCACGTGCAGATGAGAGTCAAAAATGCCCCAATCATGAGGTATGAGAGGTTGACCATGGCGAGCCTAAGAAAGTGTAGGGGTAAGCCAAAGAAATATTATAGTGTGATAATTAGGTAGGATATGTCATTGCTCCAGTTTTACTATGGACGCTAGAATTTTGTATTTCTTTTCTTATTCTTAGTTTTTTATATTACATATTGTGCCATTGTTCCTATTATATTATTGTTACCGTTGTTTGTTACTTTATTTTTACTGTTTCTTGAGCCCAAGATTTATCTAACACAACCTTTCTGCTTTCATAAGATATGATAAGGTCTGTGTACCCACTACACTCTTCAGTATCCACATATGTGATTATAGTATATTTGTCATTGTTGTTGTCTAATTCACATTAGTCCGTCAATATAAATACCATACATCAAATGAGTCTCAAAGGCTTTTCTAATTTCAATTTCGTAGAAAGCATTTGTACTTGCTTTTGCCCGCAAAATGAAACATGGGTGAGAAAAGCAATGGGGGAGGACACCAGCTATATGACACTATTAACAGTAAAACCTAAAACCAAACAGCGCATCCAACGCCATTTGGTAGGCCCATTATAATATTTCCGTGATTAACGGGCCAATGCAAAGACAAATGTGGGCTTCAAGTTTCGCTGGGCCCCGTTTACACACTCTTTATCTCGAGCCGCACGCGCTACGTACGCTATACCATTGGGAGTTTTTCTCATATATATGATAATAGAAATTTATTAATTTATTTTCTATAAGTTTTATTGTTTTCAAAAAGTATATAGATTTTTTTATGAATTAGATGTATTCCTCTTTTAAAAATCTCTCATACCTTTATTAATATATTTAATTATATATATATTGTACACTTCTCCTTATTTCATGCTTTCTAATTTTCTTAATATGCAAATCTTTTCTCATCTTGCTCTTTAATTGTTGCACGTCTTCGGCAAGAAGCTACTACCTTCACTTCAACTGTTTAATAGAATAATAGATCATAACTTACAATTGCTCATCACCACAAACAATTACCATATATTTGTGATATAATTTCTGCAACAATTATAATACAAATACAATTATGATACAATCATGACACAATTCTTATCTTCCTCATCTTCTTCATCCATTTCAAGTTTCAATCACAACTCTAAACTTAAATTCTGAAATAATATTGTATTATAATTGTATTGAGTATTACTTTAGGAATTGATATAGCAGATAAAAATCAAATACAACTTGATACAATTATGAAACAATTATAATACAATCGTGATACAGTTCAGAATTTTTTTCTTCGAGTTTAAATATGAAATTTTACCTAAAAACAACTCTAAACTTAACCAATCTCCCTCAAAATTTAAATATAAACTTCAAGTTATATTCTCGATCGTTTGTACGAACACGATTTCGGGGTGGGTCTCTTACGGCGAAGGGATCTGATAATTGCAAATAGAGGTGATGATTTTGGGGTAGGTCTCCTACGGTGAAGGAATATGATAATTGCAAAGAGAGGGGATGATTTTTGGGTGGGTTTCTTAGGTGAAGGAATTTTGGGTAAGTATTTTTTTTGGGTATCATAAATATAGGATGTCTTATGTAACTGGATACTCACTATTTAAGGTATATTTCATTTTCTCTTTTTTTAAGGTTTTGTATAAAATCAGTAAACATAGGTATATAAAATAATTAATAAGGAACCTAAATAAAAATATTACATACTATAATTAGGTAAAAAGCCATTTTGGTAAGAATTACTCTATCTTATTGAGTGAGCGACAAATCAATAAATTAAAAATGTATTTTCATAAGTATAATAATCACTTATTCATAATTAATCGATATGTATGTGTACTTTAACTTGTACTTTTCATGTATCAATTTATATGACTCATTTACTTATCCAGATTCAAGCTATGTAAATTTTAATTAATATATAAAATATATTTTTTAAATTATATTGACATAAAATGAATTGCAACTTATGATAAATACTTTACGTGTAGTTCTTAAATTTTAAATTTAAAATGTTGAGTTAATTTAATAATTTAACCTCAAAAACTAGTTAAATTGACTTCGAAAATTTGAAAAGTATCATAGAAATTGAGGTAGAAAAAGTAACTGCAAAGATCAAATTCTGTAGTCTGGTGTGAACAGCGAACAAAATAATATATAGCTGTGTTTTTATTATTGTTGTTGCACTGTAATTTATTTTCAAACAGTTATTAGTGAGAAAGTTAAATTTATCTAGAAGTTTCTAGGTGAATTTACGGGAAAATCCAATTATTATGTCAGTCCAAACTAATAAGGTACAGCTGATCTTGCTTTCGCTTAAATTTAAATTTTCTATCATTTCCCTATGGAATTTCATTTCTTGAGAATGCATCTATGGAGATATTGAAGAGCTATTCCACGACATTATATGAAGATGTTCATATCTATCAAGAGTGATGATTTCAAGGTGCGGAATATTTATTCAAGTCAACATAGTGATCTATTTATCAAATATCTACCAAAGATCGTTTTGAAGATGATGCACAAGATTGGAATACAAATGCTCAAGGATATAAATTGATGAACTCATTAGGGGGAGTCAATGCGCGTTGCACTCTTTTTCCCTTACAAGGTTTTGTCCCACTGGGTTTTCCTTGCAAGGTTTTTAACGAGGCAACCAATAGGCGCATATTCAAACATGTGTACTCTTTTTCCTTTCTTTAATTTTTCCCATTGGGTTTTGGTTTTAAGGTTTTATGAGGCACATCATTGAATAGACATTCAAGGGGAAGTGTTATGAAATAGAAGATTCTTACACTTCTATTTAAGGTGAATGTCTTTAATGTATTCAATTAGAGAGATTTTAGAGTTCTATTAGTGGTAGCTAAATCTTCCTCTCCCCTATAAATAGAGGTGCCCCCTACCATTGTAAATCATCCCTTGAGACCCCTCTCAACTCAATAAGAAGAACTCTCTCTACTCTTCTCTCTATTGCTATTGTTCTTGTTCTATTGTTCTTGTCTTTTGCTTTAGTTTATAACACGTTATCAGCACGAGTCTCTAACCAATTGAAATTTTCGATTGTATTAACTTTTGTTTGTGTAGAGTTTTGCTTCAAAGAAAGAAGGAAAAGAAAGAAAAAAAAAAAGGGAAACGAAAAACAAAGAGAGAAACAGAAAACTTTCTCTGGAAAGCAAAAGGAAAAAGAAAAGAAAGAAAAACGTGAAAAGAAAAAGGAAAGAAAGAAAGGAAAGGAAGAAAGGAAGAAAATATATTTGGTATACCTTAAAGGTAAGTAATTTACTTTTCCTTTTCAAATTCTTGGAATTCTATAAATTTTATATACAAAGTTTGATTATAACTCTAATGGAGTTTGTGAGAAATTATAACCACACGAAGTGGTAAAATCTCTATGTCCTTCCATGATTAAATTCATGTATGATTGTGGACGTGACAAAGAATTCCGTCCAATTGAATTTGCTCCATTCCCTTTAGAGAATGTGGTAGCAGCTTGTGTAAAGCACATGATTTTGATCCATTCCCTGAAGTGAATGTGATAATTGTAATAGAGCCCGTAAGTATGAACACGCTCTTGATGTAATTGTGTCATATGAAAAGAAAGTTCGTTGCCCTCGAAATTTCGGGCAAGAACTATATGACATGGGTGTTGGATGATATCCACTTAGATGCTATGGGTCTTGGAGACGCCATTAAAGACAGAAATAGTGCATCCACCCAAAACTATGCTAAGGCATTGATTTTCTTGCGCCATCACCTTGATGAAGGTTTGAAAGTATGCTAAGGCCTTGATTCTCTTGCGCCATCACCTTGATGAAAGTTTTAAGATTGAATATCTCAACATCAAGGATTCACCCATCTTGTGGAAAGGCTTAAAAAAGAGAGATGACAACATGAAGTTGGTCACTCTGCCACAAGCACGATACGATAAGAATCCAAAAGCAAATAGTTTATAAACTATATATTATCCTTGCGGTGAAAACGAGCACTGGTCTAAGTCTTGCCGTATACCATAAAATTTGGTTGACCTTTATCAAGCATCTCGAAAGAGAAAACGCCCTGAAACAAATTTTGTCTCTGACGACAACTTTGACTTCACCCACCTGGATGTGGCAGACTTCTTTGAGCAACCCGAGGGAAAGATAGACCACCTAATCGGTGATGGGTCCGTGATGAAAGAAGATGGAGTTATTTGATTTTGTTCTACTTATTTGTATTAGTTAGTGAATAATCTAATAGTCATTAGTATTAGCTCGTATTAGCTAGTTCATGATGCAATGTTAGCAGTACTTCTTTAGAATATCTTCAATATGCTCAAATATCAATAAAACTTTTATTTTCCAGTGGGGGTAATCGACTAGCCTGAAAAACTAGTCGATTATCAACTATTTTCGCATTAAAGTTGAAAACAATTGATCAACAATCGATTGTCTTTGGCTAACAATCGATTGTCTTGAAACAGTGCTGGAATTTCAAAAATAGCCAACAATCGATTGTCTATGAATAACAATCGATTGTCTTGAAACAGTGAGGTCTGGAATTTTTCAAAAATCACCCACAATCGATTGTCTATATCTAACAATCGATTGTCGTTAGGCAGTGTAATCTGGAACTTTTCAAAAATCATCCACAATCGATTGTCTATGTTTAACAATCGATTGTCTTAAACAGTGTGATCTGAAGTTTTTCAAAAATAACAAATAATCGATTGTGTATGTCTAACAATCGATTGTCTATGTTCAAACAATCGATTGTGTGTATTTAATAATCGATTGTCTTATGAAAAACGCTGAAATTTTCAAACTGCAAAGGAATTGATTATGGATAACATATCTGATTTTGTTAGCCAACTGTTAGTAGCAGATTTTGAAGATATTATGTGACACAAAAGAATTGAACTTGTTTATTCCTATGTTCGTGTATTTCTTTTGTATGTTAAACTATGGGATAGCAAATATGGATATCTCACAAAGCGAACTTGGACCAACGTCCAATTGTAAAAGTATTTGCCTAGTTGATTCATGTACTACACATACAATACTCAAAGAAAAGAAGAGTAATTGTGTAAGGCAAACATTACTACAATCTATGGAAGTAGTAAATTGATTGAAGGCTCCGGAAGAGCAATTGTAACTCTGCCCAAAGGCATGACGTTAATCATAGAGAATGCAATGTTCTCCCCCAAGTCTAAGAAGGACTTGTTGAATTTTAAAGATATCATTCAAAATGGATATCATATTGAGACAATAGATGAGAATAATCTTGAATTCTTCATGAAAACGAGGCTGCCCATTTCGGTTTGGGTTCACGCCATTTTGAATGCAACAATGCTAGTTTGTCGGCTGCCCGCTTCGACTTGGGTTCACGCCATTTTGCATGCAACAATACTAGTTTGTCGGCTGCCCACTTCGGTTTGGGGTCACGCCATTTTGCATGAAGCAATGCTAGTTCGTCGGCTGCCCACTTCGGTTTGGGGTCACGCCATGTTGCATGCAGCAATGCTAGTTCGTCTCTGACTGACGAATTGACACAAATATTCCCCATTGCAATTGGTTTTGGGTCATGAACCCAATATATCCCATTTAAGAAGCTTTGGATGCGCAGTATATGTGCCTGTAGCACCGCCATCCCGCACCAAAATGGGTTTGCAAAGGAGGTTAGGAATATATGTTGAGTTTGACGCGTCCTCCATTATTCGCTACCTCGAAACATTGACAGGAGATTTGTTCACTGCACTATTTGCAGACTGTCAATTTGATGAGACACTTTTCCCAAAATTAGGGGGAGAAGTTGGTGAAACCAAACGGGAAATTTTGTGGAAAAATGCATCATTATCTCATCTTGATCCACATACCTCTATTTGAAAGAAAGAGGCACAAAAGATTATCCATTTGCAAAGAATAGCAAATCAAATGCCTGAAGCATTTATAGATTTGAAAAGGATAACAAAATCACATATCCTCGAAGTGAATGTGATTCACAAATACATATTCAATGTTGGAAGAACATGAACATGAAATTGGTATTGAATATACCACACTCACTCCTAGAAGGAGGCTTGAGATGATACCACCCTCACCCCTAGAAGGAGGATATATGGCATGAATGATCGTTGGTCGCGTACCTATTGTACGCCAAAGTATTTTGGAAATATGACCATTAAAGGACAACGATAATGCAAGAAACATATCTTGCATATAAGTTTGACATGACCATAATGGTATAACTTTCTCTTTAAGAAAGATATTCACCACACGGATGTTGATGAACCTGTGGTAGTACAAAGTTAATTGAGAGCTCTCGAAGAGCCAATTATTACTATGTTGGAGAAACACAATTGAGTATTGTGCTGTAGTAAGTCTCAAAGAAACTTATTCAGTTTCCAAAGTACACGCGAAAGCGATTGATTATATTGAGACTATAAATAAAGGAAGGCTTTGATTCTCCTATTACTACAACTTGTAGCGGGGTAATTTGTATATGAAAAGCTACCCGCTTTGTTCTCCAGTTTGTACTACACAAACGAAAGAATGCCACAATAAAGTGGATATCTATTGGTATAAAACCCATGTCATAATAAACCCGAAGTTTATTGATAAGTGCACATGTCATGGTGTAAATTTGAAGTTTACCAATATTGATAATTTATTCAGTTGACATTCATGTTAGCCATCTCATTTGAAGTATGATGTGCAAATTCACATAGGTGAAAATCAAAGAACTAGAAGTTCTTGTTCTCAGTAATGAACTGACCAACTAAAGAGTTCGGGTTGAAGCCCATAAATTCTGGAAATATGAAAGGTGAATATGGGCCCATTCACCTGCCATGTATACCACATATGATGCATCTATGGAATGGTTACATGCGCAATTGTTATTAACCCGCAGCCTGGCCGTGCTTGCGAGGTAAAACGCTCAGTAATCTAACTTCGAGCATAGTTTCCAGATTCTCTACTCAAGACAGTTAATCTTGATAAGTTGGTTTATATCAAAGTTAGTTTAGCAAGATAATTATTGAGTGCTTCCACTTAATAGTTAAACTGTTCCTTATGAGAACGAAGTTGTATATATCAGTTTGATATAAGTTGTATACAAGAGTATATTCTCCCCTCAAAAGTGGTTCGGGGTCAGGAACCAAATAATTTCATCTTATATTAAGGTGCTGTGTATATTGACATAATGCACAAAGATGATTTCCCAAAGTTGAGGAAACATGTTAGCTTTACTAACATGAGGGGGAGACATGATAAACACTTGAGAAAGTGTTACATGGGATGAATTCTCATTTGTATATGTATATCCCCGAATATCATGATATGAACCTGAAGTTCATAAAAGGGATAATTCAAATTGCAACATATTGCAAAGCATGCTATACGCATTTGCTGACTCAAAGAAAGTAACTAAATGGAAGAGATACAATTCAAGAAGAATTGATTCCATATGAAAGACATGAAGTTTTGAACCTATAGTTCAAATGATTGAAAGTATAAAGTCAAAGGTATGTATAGTCAGTTTTCGATATCTTATTTGTTTAGTATCACTAATGAAAGCTTGATATGCAGCTAAAGTCTATTATGCGACTTATATGACTTAACTTGAAAGATTTAAGTTGCTTGAAGCATATGCAATTCTTGGTCCTGAAGTACCGCATCATTAGTACAATTTGTGTACATATGTATCTTGCCATAACTATAAGCATGATGGATTTGAGAATGCATCTATGGAGATATTGAAGAGCTATTCCACGACATTATATGAAGATGTTCATATCTATCAAGAGTGATGATTTCAAGGTGCGGAATATTTATTCAAGTCAACATAGTTGATTTATTTATCAAATATCTACCAAAGATCGTTTTGAAGATGATGCACAAGATTGGAATGCAAATGCTCAAGGATATAAATTGATGAACTCATTAGGGGGAGTCAATGCGCGTTGCACTCTTTTTCCCTTACAAGGTTTTGTCCCACTGGGTTTTCCTTGCAAGGTTTTTAACGAGGCAACCAATAGGCGCATATTCAAACATGTGTACTCTTTTTCCTTTCTTTAATTTTTCCCATTGGGTTTTGGTTTTAAGGTTTTATGAGGCACATCATTGAATAGACATTCAAGGGGGAGTGTTATGAAATAGAAGATTCTTACACTTCTATTTAAGGTGAATGTCTTTAATGTATTTAATTAGAGAGATTTTAGAGTTCTATTAGTGGTAGCTAAATCTTCCTCTCCCCTATAAATAGAGGTGCCCCCTACCATTGTAAATCATCCCTTGAGACCCCTCTCAACTCAATAAGAAGAACTCTCTCTACTCTTCTCTCTATTGCTATTGTTCTTGTTCTATTGTTCTTGTCTTTTGCTTTAGTTTATAACAAAATTAATATTTCTTAAACTACTTTTCTGGTGGAACATTGCACTCGTTTGGTTATTAATTTCAAATAAAACTTATACAAGATAAAACAATGTGTGGTTGATAAGAAAAAGAATCATGTGTTAATGCGTAAATTAACTATTCAAAACAAAGATGTCAATTTATATTGAGTACTTTATGTATAATGGTCTTCACATTTTTAATTATTGCATAATAATCTCTTTATTATTAATTTTTGTATAAATTATAATTCTGATTTAATTAATATGTAAACCAAACGATCCCCTAAAGTACCCAGCTAACAATTTTTATTGTTGAAATGTTACTGTATTCTCGTTATATTAAAGGTCTTAATAATGGGGAAGCATATACATAAAGGCACGCGCATTCTTTTCTGTTCAGTGTTTGTAATTATTTGTATCAGGACTCTTGATTAATTTCGAATCTTTTAGTGAAAAGTTTATTTAAAGACTAAGTATTCATTCAAAGCTCGAATCCAAAGTCAATGAGCCATATAATAATAGTCAAGGCATGCTATACAACCACCTAATTTTACCAACTTGTAATCCAATTATTTTACTTCCTACAAAACGTAAAAATAATTTGGATTAGCCAGTTTTTGGATTGGTCATTCAAAAATAGTCAACGTTATAAAAACATTAAAATATAGTCACTATTTTGTCGCAACACAGAAAGTTCCAGCATAATATACTGGAGATCGGTGCATTTGTGTTTGAACTTCTAGCATATTATGTTGGAACTCCAAAATACGGAAAGTTCCAGTATAATATACTAAAGTATTTTTCCGGATTTGAATAGTGTTATCGATTATATTTATCTTTACATAAAAAGTGACTAAATTTCAATTACTTTTAAAACTGTAATTATTTTTAAATGATCATTTAGAAATTTGATTATTTTTTAAATTCTCCCTAACCTATGTCCGCTTTCCCTTAATTAATTATGTTGAAAGAATAGGAAAAAACAAAATTTCCTAAAATCAACTAAAAATATATAATTAGGGGTAAGAAAAACAAATTTGCTAGAATATGGGACGTTAGGCTAATTTTTTATTTTTTATTTTTTATTTTTACTTTTTCTTTGTTTACTAGTTCAGACTTATTTCAAGTAGACCTACTAAACTGAGTAAAACGTTTCTGACTTTATTTTTCGGGCCCTAAAACTTTGATTAAAGATAAATAATTTTCACTCATCCTAGTATACCCTTTGCTGATTATTTTATAAATAAAATCAATATAATCTGGCACCATTAATTAATATAGAGGTTAACCTAGTAATTCAACCAAATTTTGGTCCCAACACGGCGCGAAATTTTTCATGAAATTAAGAGTTAGGCAAACATCCAATTTTGGAAGAATAAAAACTTGTGCCAAGAATTATTGGAACTATTTGAGAACAATTATGTTCATGCTCAAAACACAAGACCTTTGGAGTATCGTTTGCTCATCGTCCCCAAATCATAGAAGATTGTAAACTTGAGTTCTAGAAGACTATGCATTTGTACTAGAGGCTCTTCCTTTAATTTCTTGTCACTAGTCTTAAAATTAAGTGTCGGGAGTTTTAAAACAATGATAAAATTATTTTCAAGTAACTTTTAAATTACGGGTGTGAATTATAAAAATAGTTATTAATATTCGTATTAGGATAGACTCATTCCTATATCATATTTTTTGGAGTGCGGCACTTCTTCGAACCTTGCAGGAATATGATATATCTTGTGCATTAAGCTGCCCTTAGTTTTAAAATCAAGTATATTGTCAATTTTTCCAAAATATTTAAATAACACTATATCTGGGTATGACTTTTTAGAACAAAAAATGTTTTTTCGGAGGGTTATCTTGAATTGTAAAAAAGTTTGTTTTTAGGAAAATATTTTTTGTCGAAGGAAGGAAAATAACTTACTATCAGTTGCAAGATAAAAGTTTTTACATTGTTGATTAGTCAAAATAAAAAAATGTAAAAGTAAAAAGATTTTATAAAGAATAGTTATTCGGAGTTGACCTGAAATTTTTGAACATAATGTATATTCTCGTGGTGATGCGGTAGAATTGAAGCAACCTTATGAGTAACCTAATATTGGAATAGAATTGAAGCAACCTTATGAGTTACCTAATATTGGACTTTCTACCTTTGCCGCAGACCTCTCTATCTTCTTCTTCTTCTTATCACGTTCTTTCACCCTAAAATTAGATAACGATTAAATTTATACATGATTTTAAAGATATGTAATATAACTTGATACAAATTAGGAAAAATAGATTAATATTGAAATGGACGATAAAAGAATAAATGCAAATCACACGAATCGAATGGCTCTTGCCCTTGAGTTTTATCAGCCTTGAACCAAAGATCTTTCAACTAACGTATGAACATAGTAACAAGATAATGAAAGCTAAAAAATGACAGCATATTACTTTCGATTGCGCAAATGTGATGTATTTTACAAATGATCAGACCCGCTTTATATAGTAGGGGAATCCTACTCTTGATGCAGTCTATATGAGGTAAGAAATCTCATAATTAGTTAATTTACTGGCCTCTTCTTGATACATGCCGGATTTCTGCCATGATCTTCTCCTAATTTTGGATATTTCAGCTTTTCCTGATTTGGCTCGGTAAGTGTTCCTCGTCCTTGCTCGGTCTCTATCTTGCTCGATTTTGATCTTGATTGGTCTACGGGTCACGAGCTCGGCAATCTAATTTTGCACCATGGTTCAATATAACACGAGATCAAACCTTGACCTATTATATTCCAGTCTCGATTAGTCACACAAAGGGAGAGCCCGATTTTGATCGTATATAGATAGTCTCCTTGTTTCTCGGAGAGAAGATGACAGAAAACGATATGAACTTCTGAATCCCGTCTCAATGGGCTATGACGTAAGCGAGAATGGTCACTGAGACACCCAACTACCACATAAGCAACAAATGGATACCGCAATGTCCCGTCGGTCTAGTTATCAAGGTATTAAATGCATGTCAGTTGCTGGTCGGCCACTATGGGTTCTCAACTATCATTACCAAGTTATAAGTACCCCAACTTTCCTTTATTCAAACTTTTTGTTCAAAGCTCCTCTATTCTTATTTTTTCAAAAATCCCTTTGCTTAGCAATTCTTATATCCAAATTTCTTGAACTCTCGGCAAATTGCATACCATTCTAATTCTCTTTTCTTATGTTTTGCAATGGTGAAGACTTCTAAAATTGTACCATAAAAGGAGGTTTCCTCTTCATCACGGCCCGCCGACGACGAAGCTGTGACAGAACATAACCTTGAGGAATTCATTTCGGTAGGGTGTCCTACTATTGTTGATTTAATATTGAAAAGACCTACTTGGTACTGGGTCGATGTGAGCCGGTCTCGAGGTACATATGCACAATTACCGATGATATCCTCACCAAAGTTAAAGAGGATTATAATTGCGTCGATAAGCATGTGGCGGTACCTTTGCCAAAGGAATCGATCACTACCTACATATAGGGTTTTCTAAGTGTTTATACTTACCCTTTTACGTTGGGTCCCTTAGACCCCATCATTGGTGCCTTCTGCAAGAGGTACGGTGTGACCCTTGGCTAGATCCACCCTTTCTTCTGGAGAATAGTGATTCTCCTCCGATTCTTCTTAAGCAAAATCGAGGGATGTGCCTTTACCCTCGATCACCTTATGTGCGTTTATAGTGCCCGACTCGCTAGGCCAGCAAGGCTCCTTTCTTGAGTATAGACGGGGCTCGTGACCGAGGTAGGATGGGCCGATTGTATTCGAATAAAGACATCAAACCTAATCCTTGCCGAAGTCATGCCATTTCATAATAAATGGAACACGAACCGTAAGTAGTACTTCGCCTTGAATGTTTAATCTTGTTGTTTTACCTCTTATCTTCTTTCTTATTGATATTTTTTTGTGTTGAAACTGTGGCCCAGGTGCCGTACGTAGTTCCTGAACTCAATGCATGGGTCGAGGGTCTGGTGTCAGAGAGACCATATTCCGAGCACGCTCGGATGGAATTATCAAAGGGTCGATGGGAGGCCCGTAAACATGGTAAGTTTTCTCCTTTGATTCAATACTGTTTGATTTTCTCCTTGTACTGTTAAATTCATATCGGCTCTGTTTTATTTTGTAGTCTCCCCAAAGGCGTTTCTATGAGGCCTCCATCTGGTGATAAGGATGTGCCTCTCAAACCCCTTGCTCCGAAGTAGAGTGAAGATAATAAGAGAAAAAGGATATCGAGTTCCTCGAACTCGAAAAAGAAAAACCGAAGAGGAGGTCCCACAAGACCAAGGGGAGTTCTGGAGCTCTACCCTCAAACTCTGTCCATCGACTAAGGGATGAGTCCGAAATAGAAGAAGAAGAGGAACATAAATCAAACTGGAAGCCCATGTGTGGGCTGGTGTCGCGGTACAAGAATTTCTCGAACTGTCGGGTGCTGAACTTGAACTATCTCGGCATGAGGAGGTTGGTGAGAGAGCTCTGGCTGAAGCTTTCGAACTAGAAGGTTTGGAGGCTACTCCGCCCCAAGCTAGGGGGTCGAGAGGGAGACCGGTGATGACATTTCTCGAATACAGGAAAGTTCCCTAAAAGACGTGCTCGGAGCGATTGACATCACTGGGTCTCCTCAGTTCTCGGATGATATGATCTATGAGGCTAGTATGTTAGAAAGACGTTCTAACAAGGGGCCTTAGGGGGCGAATGATATCCACCACTTCTTGGATGGATCTGAGTATATCACTTCGGAAGATGCCACCAGGCTTGGTGACTTTTCGGTGCCAAGAAAGGTACCGTCATCGAGTTCCACTGGGTCTTCATCGAGCCTAAAACTGGTGGATCGATTCCTGGCCCCAAGTGTTAACCCTGGCTGTAGGTAGTCGATAACTTTTCTGTCCTAGAGGATGCCCGAATTTTCTTTACTCCCGTGGGGGTTACTAGCTACCTCTGTTGCTTGGTGATTGAGGAGGACTAGGTTGTGATGGACGCGATGGAAGTGACTTGGCTATTCGATGAGTCCCAACAAGCTTTGAATTGGGTAACTTCGAGCATCACTTTATTAATTATTTTAAATTTTGAAGTTGTAAATAATCCTAACACCTTTCTTTGTGCTTACAGGTCTCGGTAGCCTTAGAACCAGTTATTGAAAATTTCTTTTTGAAGGCTTATCTTTTATTACAGTTTTCGGGCATCTCCTAGCCGTGTAAATATGGCATAGCCTTTTAGTTTAGGCATCAGTCAATGG
Source organism: Nicotiana benthamiana (assembly GCA_034376525.1). Classification (NCBI taxonomy): domain Eukaryota; kingdom Viridiplantae; phylum Streptophyta; class Magnoliopsida; order Solanales; family Solanaceae; genus Nicotiana; species Nicotiana benthamiana. The sequence continues at coordinate 72,061,086 of CM067324.1, read as the reverse complement.
TCTTGCTTTCCCGAGTTATCCAGGCCTTCCTAAGATAATAGTACCAGAGTGGGTATGGCCATGGGCTTGAAAATTCGAGGGTTGCTTAAGAGGTCTTATGCCCTCGATGTTTAATGGTTTGGTTTGTTCGAGTTTGTTTTCGGATGGAAGTCCCCGTGTGAGGGAATGATCATCCGAACTCTGATTATAATAGGCCTTTGAGGTTGTTTCCTTAAGAGATTGAAAATACATATTCTTTAATGGATGTAAAAACATAAGATAATTCCAAGGAAATACTTCTATTTATTCTTGTGAACAACAGTTATACATGAGTACAGGTTTTATGCTAGGGCTCGAGCAACCTATGTGGGCACGGTTTGTTTGACTATTTGGCCCTTTTAAAAAATCCTACATATCGAGACCCTTATATTACGAAGTAATTTCCTCGCAAAAGTCACATCCGAGGGTAATGCCCCTAACATTCGAGGTTGGTTATAGAGGAGCCTCGGATACTATTAATGTTGTTTTCGACACCGACTCGTGATCAGCCCTTGATTCTAAGTCAGCATGATCCACTGTTATCTCAGTAAAATCCTTGCCAAAAACCCCAATTGGGACAAAAAAGGTTCAAGGAAAAAGGAGTACAACATGTGCTTTCAGACCTAAAAACTTCGTGCCGCTGCTTGTCGACCACCTGCAAGTGTTAGCCCGAAAAATTAAAAAAGATGAAATGGGGTTCTACCTTAGAATTAATACCATTTCAGGCGAGTTATATTCCAATTGTTCGGTAGTTGTTATCCGTTCATTATTCCGAGCTTATAGGATCCTTTCATGTGACCTCGATAATCTGGTATGATCCTTCCCAGTTCGGACCATTTCCCTTCGTTCGGATTTTGGGTGCTTAGTGTGACTTTCCTTAGTACAAAGCCCCTGATATTGAAGTATTGAAATTTGGCCCTTCGATTGTAATACCTCGTGATCCGTTGCTTTCAGATGGCAATCGAACATGGGTGGTCTCGCGTCATTCATTCAATAACTCCTGGCTCATTTTCATGGTTTCGTCATTTGATTCCTTTGTTGCGTATCGGAATCTAATACTTAGCTGCCCAACTTCGACAGGTATAAGAGCTTCGGCACCATAAACCAAAGAGAACGGGCAACCCCGGTGCTAGATTTCAAAGTTGTGTGATATGCCTAAAGAACTTCGGTAGAATGTCCTTCCATTTTCCATTGGCGTCGGTACCTTTTCCTAAGGTATTGGATTATGGTTTTGTTGGTCGATTTGGTGTGCCCGTTCCCACTATGGTGATAAGGTGTCGATAAGATCCTTTTGATCTTATGATCTTCAAAAACCTTGGTCACTTTGCTGCCAATAAAATTTTTCTTGTTGTCCCATACAATTTCAGATGGCATACCAAACCGGCATATGATGTGGTCCCAAATGAAGTCAATGACTTCCTTCTCCCTGACCTTCTTGTATGCATGTGCTTCAACCCACTTAGAAAATAGTCAGTCATAAATAGGATAAACTGAGACTTACTCGATGCTGATAGAAGAGGGCCAACGATTTCCATTCCCCACTTCATGAATGGCCATGGTGATAAGACCGAGTGCAGCAGTTTCCCAGGTTGATGAATCATCAAAGAATGTCTTTGACATTTATCATATTTTTGTACGGTCTCCTTCACATCTTTTCCCATACAGATCCAGTAATAGCCGACTCTTATTACCTTTCGAACCAATAATTTGGTGCCTGAGTGGTTCTCGCAGGTGCCTTCATGGACTTCCCTCGAAATGTACTCGGTATATCCTGGTCCCAGACATATTTATAGAAGGACATAGAAAATTCTCCTGAGCAAGGTTCATCATCAAACAAGCTAAATCGAGATGCATTTATACGCAGGGTCATCCATTCCTTTGTATATGTGGTGAAGTTTCCCGGTCTTCAAATACTCTACTTATTTATTTATCCAATCCCAAGTTACGCTTGTGAAGTTTATTTTGGCGTGACCTGCCTCTACTACCGACCTCATGAGTTGTACGATTTCCCTCGAGTTGAGCTCGTCGTCTTCGACCGACAACCCTAAGTTTGCAAGGGAATTGGCCTCGCTATTTCAATCTCGAGGTATGTGTTGTAAAGTACACTCTTTGAACTGATGTAATGTTACCTATAACTTGTCTAGGTACCTTCGCTTTCGTGCTTCTCTAACTTCGAGTGTTCCATTAACTTAGTTTACTACAAGGAGGGAGTCGTACTTAGCTTCAATCACCTCTGCCCCCCAAGCCTTTGGCCAATTCGAGATTTGCAATCATGGACTCATATTCGGCCTCATTGTTAGTCAATTTTATATTTCTAATATATTGTCTAGCTATATTTCCTATGGGTGGCATCAATACGATGCCAAGTACAGACCCCTTTTATGTTCGAGGCACTATCTATAAGGAGGATCCAGATTCCCAAAGATGTTCATGTGTTTACGAACAACTCTCTTTCGACTTTGAGTTTAGGGTTAGTGTTATGTTGGCCATGAAATCTGATAAAATTTGAGATTTAATAGTTGTTTCGGGTTGATATTCGATATTGTACCTGCTTATTTCTACGGCCCATTTGGCTAGTCACCTAGAGAGGTCGGGTTTATGCGTTATATTTCATAAAGTTTAGGTTGTCACAACACATGTAATATGGCACTAAAAATACAGTGTCAGTTTTCTATAAGCATTTAGCAAAGCGATGCCAATTTTTCTAGGCGAACCTAGTTTTGTCCTCACCTAAGATCATGCTAACATAATAAATTTAAAATTGAGTAGCTTGTTTTCCCGGAATAGGACTCCACTTGCCCCTATTTCTGATACTGCTAGATACAAGTATAATTGTTTGTCTGCCCCTGGCGTGTGACGCAATGGCGGGCTCGATAAATACTCTTAAGTTCCTCTAAGTCTCGTTGGCATTACGGGGTCTACATGAAGTCGTTTTTCTTCTCCAGTAATGAGAAGAATCGATGGCTTTTATCGGAAGACCGTTAGATAAATCACCCTAGGGTGGTAATGCGCTCGATTAACCTTTTTACATCCTTCACATTATCCACTACCATAATATCCTCAATAGCTTTGATATTGTCCGGATTGATCTCGATCCCATGGTTGGATACCATGAACCCGAGAAATTTATCGGATCCAACCCCGAACGTGCACTTTCATGGATTCGGCTTCATGTTGTACTTCTTCAATATACTGAAGGTTTCCTACAAATGCTTTATGGTCCTCTACTCGCAGGGACTTAACTAACATATCATCAATATAAACTTCCATGGTTTTCCTATTTGTTCTTTGAGCATACGGTTTACTAGTCGTTGGTAAGTGGCTCCAGTATTTTTAATCCAAATGGCATTACGTTATAGCAGTATGTTCTATACTTAGTGATAAAAGAAGTCTTTTCTTGGTGTTCCGTATTCATCCATATTTGGTTGTTCCCGGAGTATGCATCGAGAAAACTAAAGATCTCGTGGTCGGTCGTGAAATCGATCATGCGAATGATATTAGGAAAAGAAAAAAGTCTTTGGGGCATGCCTTATTTAAATCTTTATAATCCACACACATTCTTAGTTTGTTCTCCTTTTTAGGGACTACTACTACGTTTGCTAACCATTCCAGGTATTTGACCTCCCTGATGGACCCTATTTTAAGGAGTTTAGTTACCTCATCCTTGATAAAAGCATGCTTGATCTCGGGCTGGAATCTTCTTTTCTGCCAGATGAAACTTCGAGTCCAAGCTCAACTTGTGAGTAATGATCTCCGGTGGGATCACTGTCATATCGAAATGGGACCAAGCAAAAACAATCCATATTAACTATAAGAAATTGAATGAGCTTTTTCCCGAGCTTAGGAGTTAACACCATGCCTAGGTATAACTTTCAACTGGGCAATCGTTCGATCAGCACGACCTGCTCCAACTCTTCGACTATTGATTTAGTAGTGTGAAAATCATCAGGAGTTATAAAGGATCGAGGAACCCCATAATCGTAGTCTTCATCAATCTCTTACTTGTCCAGTTAGGTCGAGGCCGACGTCGATGATTGCTATTTGGCTTCCTATTTTGCTTTCGAACCTGGATCCTTTATCGATGAGATTGTTGATATCAAAATTACTTCATTGATGACAAACGTATCCTTTGCAGCGGATTTCTACCCGTAAACCGTCTTTATCCCTACTGAAGTTGGAAATTTTAACATTTGGTGAAGGGTCGAGGGCACATCCTAATGGTATGGATCCATGGACTCCCGAACAGGGAATTGCATCTCTTGTACCTTTTGATTACACTTGGTCTCATGGGTGGTACTAGCAACGTTATTTCTTCCTTAGTATTTTCACAAGCCATGTTAAATCTATTTCGTACTCGGGTCGCGAGTACGATTGGTCCTATAGGCCGAGTTTCTCTATGAACCTCAATCGAATGATATTAACGGTGCTACCTGGATCAATTATCGCACGCTTAACCTGAGTTTTATTCATGAGTACAGAAATTACCAGTGCATCATTATGGGGCTACATGATTCCTTCTGCATCCTCGTCATTGAAAGATAAATTTCCTTCCGGTATGTAATCTGGAGTCATTTTTCCCTTATGATTGATACTTTGGTGTGCTTTATCATCGGACCTTCTCTTAATCATCGACAATCCTCTATTATGTGGCAATGTGTGCCATGATATTTGTATATTTGGTTGGGATCCCTTAGTATTGGATCAGTATGTAAAGTTTGAGGCCATTTGGTATCTTTGATGCGTCCGATAGCCGATACAATGGCAGTCGCATCAACATTAAAGGTGTACTCTAATAATCTTGGTGCCTCTTTAGGTCTGATGGGTCTGTCAAAGCCGTTCTTGTTCTTAAGCCCTCGAGAGCTTTGGCCCAAATTATTTCTCATTTTATTTCGTGCAAAAATTTGCCCAGATTCGATGCTCATACGATCTCCATTATACGACTGATATCAATCTCTGTTCTACCTCAGTTCTCAGTCAATATCCCTCTTGATTCCATCAATGGGTATGATAGGATAAACGGACCCAGAAGGAGCCCTAAGTTAATCGTCCTTGACCATAATCTTTGATTGATATGGTTATACACATCAGCCCAGGTAACAGCCAGGTATTCTATCAAATTCTTCTTCAACTACTGTGAAGCCACTGCGCTTCGAACATTGAGTCCTTGAGTGAAAGCTTGAACAGCCCAATTATCAGTGACCGGTGGCAAGTCCATCCATTCTATTTGGAATCGAGACACAAATTATCTGAGCATATCGTTGTCCTTCTACCTTACCTTGAAAAGGTCTAACTTCCTGGTTTCGGCCTTCATGGCCCCGGCGTGTGCCTTTAAGAAAGAGTTTGTAAACATAGCAAATGAGCCAAACATATTAGGTGGTAACTTGTGGTACCATATAATAGCTTCCTTTGACAGGGTCTCCCCGAATTTCTTCAGTAAGACAGATTTGATCTCGTTATCCTCTAGATCATTCCCTTTGATAGCACATGTGTAAGAGGTGGCGTGCTCGTTCAGATCGATCATTCCATAATACTTAGGAATTTCGGGCATGCGAAACTTCTTGGGGACTGGCTTCGGAGCCGCGCTTGGGGGGAAAGGTTTTTGTACAAACTTTTTTCAATCCAATCCCTTCAATATAGGCAGTGCCCCCGGGATTTGATCGACCATGGAGTTGTAAGTTTCCACCTTTTTATCATTTGCCTAGATCTTCTTTTTCCCTGACTTAATTCTCTTTGTGAGTTCTTCGAGCATCTTCATGATTGCAAGATTGGTCTCTGATTCTTTCTTGCTTGATTTTCTTGAAAGCGATTCGACCCCGTGTATAACTTTCTGGGACAGCTCGAGATCGAACCTGCTCGATGGGTGATTCTAGTTTTGGAGCTACGTTATTGCTGCATGCTGAGCATGCACCCACAGGCGGATCCTGCCATCTTCACCACCACGTGCACATTGAGCGGTTAATCGAGCATCCCCATGGGCGCTGCCTTCATGATCGACAGACAAATTTCCCTTGGTGGCTACATTTAAACTGACATCGATTTGATCTACAGCTCAAACTCCATCGAGGCTAACCAGCATCATTTCTTGGTGCTATGTTATCATTTTCACCATGGTGGCCGAAATCATTATCAATGTGTAGATTTCTTACTAAGAGTTTGACATTTTTTTTAGTCCTGTAATCAAAAATACTTCAAAGAACAATTGTAATATTGTGTGTGCTACAAAAATGTTTACCAAGTAATCACTACTATGCTTAGTCCCATGGTGGGCGCCAAACTGTTTACCCTTCAGATAACAATTGAATTTATACACGGTTTACGAATATGTGATATAACTTGATACAAATTAAGAAGAATAGATTTTAAATTGGTGGTAAAGAATAAATGCAAACCACACAAATCGAATGGCCTTGGCCATCGAGTTTAATCACCATTGAACCAAAAATGTTTCAACTGATATATGAATATAGTAACAAGATAATAAGATATAGAAAATGACAGTATATTGCTGTAGGTTTCGTAAATGTGACGTCTTTTACATATGATCAGAACCCTTTTATACAGCAGGGGAATCCTACTCTTGATACAGTTCTATATGAGGTAAGAAATATGATGATTAGCTAATTAATCTGCCTCTTTTTGATACATGCCGGGATTTTCTCCGTGATCCTCCCCATTTTTGGATATTTTGACTTTCCGTTATTTGGATCGCTAAGTTTTTCTCAATCTTGATTGGTCTCTATCTTGCTAGGTCTCGATCGGTCTCTGGGTCAAGAGCTCGACGATCCAACTTTGCACCATAGATTGATATAACACGAGGTCAAACATTGACCTATCATATTCCGGTCTCGATTAGTCACACAAAAGGCGAGCCCGATTTTGACCGTATATATACATATAAATAATCTATGCTATAATTTTATAGTTCGAACACTTGGAAGTAATTCCTGCTAGATGCATGAATAGAATTTTTATGATGAAGAGAACTCAAAATAATAAAATTTTCCAGTTGATCGGAAGATCATTTTGATTTTCCCAGCCAATAGGCGGAAGGCGTGCTTATCTTGTGTGATAACACTATAAGCGAGTTGCTCTTCTAGGCAGAGTGTTGTGTGACAACATTGCAGAGTAAGCAACACTTTCATGTAACATACTATGGTCTCAACGCCCTTACGAGGTAGTAATAAGTTTCACACACTTCTAGCCTAGCCCGTGCATAATTAAGGAGATTGGCCATAATCTGAGTTGTGTCACCCACTCTACCCCATCGTCTATAAGTGTTATTCGAAATTGAACAACTTATGTCATTTCTTGTAGTACCCTTGATCTAATCTTATCATATTGTTACATAATGTCTCAATTTTGCTTTTGGCATCCAAGAATGTTTCAAAATGAAAATAATTTTAAATCACAATCAAAAATTGAGGAGTAAATAGGAACTTTTTATTCTTGAAGAATTTGGATAGGTGGAGTCTACCCAATTTCATGTTGGAGCTCTCTTAATAGTAAGAAAAATACAAGACGATTTACTAACGAAAAAAATAAGAGGAAGTAAATATCTAACAATCGAATATAGACAAGTGAGGCTTGCTCAGTTGGTAAAGCACCTCCACCTACGACCGTTAGGTTCTGCGTCCGAGTCACCAGGGAGGGAAATGTGGAAGCACTATAGATCCTCCTAATTTGGGAAGGATTTAAAAAATAACAATCGAATATATAATACACGGCCAAATTTAAACCTTCTGTTTTTATTTCTGGTAATAAAAATATTTTATACTAAAGAAAGTATGGAACACTTATAGTCGAATATGGATCATGTGGCAACTTGCTTTTAAGCCGACTAAATTAAGCTAATACTATATCAATATGATAAATTCTTCAGCTGAAGAAAAGGAGGAGGTCATGCACGTCTCTCTCTTTGTTGGCTTTGATTTATTATATATAAATCAATAATTTATAGGCAAATATTGCCCTCTCTTGGAACTTGAGATCGATTTGTGTAATTTCTATGGGACAAATATATATATATACGAGACGAGAGTAGAAATAGTAAAAGAGAAACGGTGCCCATGCCATAATTTCGGGCTTATCGACGGGAAATGGGTATTTATGGTGGGTCGGTGGAATGTTTTTGTATGTATGTGGCTTTGACTTTTTTATTAGTTTCTCCTTCGACGTTGGGTATTCATACTGAACCCTATTTACCATAAAAAATAAGTAACCACTTCATTTGTGTGCTATTTAAAAAATATGCGATTTAATTTAATACGAATAATTAAGAATAATAAATAATTAAAGATCAAATAAATAATCAAATCAATTGTAATGTGATGATAAAGTCTAATCTTAGGTTGAACAGTGGAATTCATTGTCGACCGAACTCTTGATACTAGCTCGGTCGCGAATAAAGAAGAGAACAAATGAAAAACACTTATATTGGTTTGATTTTTGTGTTACAATATGTCACAAAAATGAACCTTCCTCTTTATATAATAAGGGAATTTCAAACCTAGTACAAGTCTAAATAAAGTAAAAATCTTCAATTTCAATATATGTCGATCCGCAGTTGATATTGGACGGGATTCGCGCCGTAAGATCCAGTTGAGGGCGAATATTACGGCCCCCTACTCGCCATGCATAACTGTTCTGCGTGTTTTCCGAGGTCCAAAAACTATACTTGGTCTGGGTCCATTATTTCACAGTACCCGATCCAAATACATCGTTCATTCCTCCCGAATTTTGATACGAGAAGTCCTTGGGCCTCGCTTAATCATGTCGAGTCGTGTTTCCCCTTTGTTTCCTCATCGGGGAATCGGGAAAAACTCTACCCTCGAGTTTACCTGTAAAGAAATGGTCCTCTCGTTTCTCAGAGAGTAGATTTATCGAGGCAGCGGGAAGTGATAAACTAACCCAGAATTCTTCTTATGTACGCTACAACCAAGTTGACGGTTAAGTGAAACGTCCCATAAGTCGCATCGTTCTGACTTCAGACACGTTTCAGCCGCCAGTTAACCGTCCCCCAATGTGAAACGTCACGCATTGATTATCCCTTCTTTATAAAAGCTTCGATCCGTTTTTTACTTTTTTCCTTTCGATTCAAGAGCTCCTTATTTTTCCCTCGAAGTATTCACTTATTCCTAACCCCTTCAAACCTTCATATATTGTTTTCTTGATCTTCATATTTTCATCTTTAAATATTCATACTCATTCTTCAAATCTTAAAATTTGACCTTTATATCTTCATCCTTATCTTCAAATCTTCATCATCACCTTCAAATCTCCATCCTCGCCTTCAAATCTTCATATTTTTTTGAATTCGATGGCGAAGACATCTAAATTGTGCCTCACCAGACCATACCTTCAACTTTCAAACCAGCCACGAATGCCGATGTGGTCGTGCGTAAGTTGGCCCCGAAACCTCCCCTAAAGAGCTTCATACCCGAGGGCTGCTCCATTGAGAACGAGTTCAAAGTCAAGAGAGCTTCTAGCCAACAGGACCGAGGCGATGGGGTGTGAAGGTACATATACTCCGTTACCAAGGTTGCACTTCCTACAGTTCTGGACGACTGCAGCTGGGAGGGCAAAGAAGTGGTCGTCCCCAGTCCCAATGAGGACATTAACACTCACGTGGAGGGTATCTAAGTGTTTACACTTACCCTTTCATGATTGCATCGATGGACCCTATAATTCTTAGCTTCTACAAAAGGTACGAGGTCTACTTGGGAAGATTCAGTCGTCCTTTTTGGGGATCTTAATCCTACTCTTCCACTTTGACAATAACACCAAAGCACCTCGATTTACCATCGACCACCTGCTTCGTCTCTACAGTCCACGAGTTTTTCAAGGGGGGTTGATCAAGCTCGTCCGTCAAGCAAGCAAAGATCCGTTCTAGAGCATTAATGAAGATTGGGATCGGGGTTGGAAGGGGAGATTTGTTCGGGTGAAAATCGAATATCTCATTTCCCCCGAACTTTTACTGTTCCCTAAAAAGTGTAACTCCACCCATAAGTTTCTTTCCCTCCCGAGTGCTTGGAATTTCTTTTGTTCCTTTTCTAATTGCATGTTCCTATCATCCTGCTACAGTAGCCCAAGTTCCCAACACAATCCTTCGCTTCAAAGAGTGGATCGAGGGGATCTGCAAACAAATGTCATATTTTGAGCGCGAATGGCTTAAACTTCCAAAGGACAAGTGGGAGGCCCATCCCATGGTGATTGCTCTACCCGAACAAGTCTACGTCACACTCAAACTTTATATCTACTAAGTTTTTTTTTCTTTTATAGGTTTTCCCAAGACAACTGGGCCTTGGCCAATGGCCGAGGACGAGGCTACATCCTCACTTGTTAGACCCTCGGCTTTTGGATAACCTGAAGATGTTGTATAGGAGGAGAAAAAAAGGAAAAAGAGGAAATATTCTGGCTTCTCGGATGTTGAGGCCAAGAAGAAGAGAATAATTTCCGGGTCCAGAAAAGCAACAAGAAGAAGACCCAATCCAGTGTACCAGATCCCAACTCTCTCTACCTGCTCAAGGATAACCCTAAAGACGATGAAGTAGAGTTCGTCGCTCATGGGTCGACCATTGAAGAATAAGAACAAGAGGAAACCAATGAAGGTGGCCGAGAGGCCAATACCTCTTTATCTTGGGAGCCAGAAGGAATGTTAGAGGCTACGACCTCCGGAGAAATTATCCTTACCCTAAGGAAATAGCCGATGCCATTGATATCGCGGGGTCGTCATCTCATGCAGAGTCCATGTCCGACGAGGTTCAGGCTGACAACGTGAAGCCAAATGAGACAGCACGAGGCACAGACGATGCCCTCAATATTTTCTTTGATGGTGTGGACATGGGCGTGTTAGAGGGGTATTCTGAGTTTGGTCACTTGGAGATCCTAAAAAATATATGTCATCGGGGGAAAGCGAGCTGAGATCGAGCCCGAAGCTAATGAGGTAGTTCTTTGCTCTTAGTGTATACTCATACCGTAAGAAAACAGTCATTTTTACTATCTTAACAGACACCTGGGTGCTGTCCGCTTTGGTAGTTATGGACAGCTACCTTCGCTGTCTGGTGACCGAAGAGGACCGAGTGAATATGAACGATGTGAGAAATTAGAGCCTCTTCAATGAAGTACAATAGTCACTAAACCGGGTAAGTTACCCCTTCCTTGTACCCTTCGTGCATTTTATTTAACTTCAGTATGTCCTCATGATATTATTATTTTGTTTTCAATCTTCGATGCTCCATCGCGAAAGATCCCATCGTTCTTGGATGGAAGTCAGTCAGCTCGTGTTCGATCTTAAGAAGCAAGTCCGGCAAAGGGACTTGTACAGGGCCCTCGGCGAGAAAAAAGACGAGGCCCTCAAGGATCTCCTTATTCTACGAGATGAGGTGGAGAAATCTCAAAATGAGGTTTTGACAGTGAAATGAGAGCATGCCAAATTGGTTGAGAAGGTAAGGATTTTTTAGCTTAAAAACGAGAGGTTACATATAGTGACTAATGACTTAACCTTGCAGATCCCAGAGAAGATAGACCTGATTGATCAACTCCGAGCCGAGATGATCGAGCTCAATAATTTCATTGACACGCTGAGGAGCAGGATAAACCTTATGGCCTTGGAAAAGGAGTCCAGAAAAGAGGAGTTGGCATCGGTCAAGGACTAGCTCCAGATGGCAAAGGATAGGGCCGATTTAGTAGTCTTGGCTAAATTATAAACTTCAGCCATAATTGAATTCAGTCATCTAAGAACAAGACAACCTCAATAAGGAATATACTACTGCTGAAGTCGAAGATAGAGGCAACTTCGATTGATTCCTGTGAGGTCAAAGATATGCTGGCCCAGTATAAAAAAGAAGTGGAGATAGTCGACACCTTTTTTATAATGAAGGCCGAGTATGTAAAGCAGTTTTCCTGGAGGGAGACCCTCGAGGAGATTTACGCCCGGGGATTTGATCGTTGGCCGAGATTGAAGAGGCCAAGAGGCTTGAGGCCGAGGCAAAAAAATCTTAATGAGCCTGAAGCTCCCGAAGGTTCCGGTGCCGAGTCAATCTTCAGTGAAGATTAGGCGGAGATTCCTTAGCTTTTCTTTTTTTGTTTTCATTTGTATATTTTATTTTTTTATTTTGGGGTCATTTTATCGTGCCTTTGTAAATAATTTTTGGAATTTATATAAATTTTACTTTGGCAACAATGTGTCTTTTACTTTTCAGCATCTATTTATAATTTTTTATTTGTGGATTATCTTTAATGCCTTGTCATAGAATTAGACGTAATCTTGAGAATCCATTCTCCTTAAGGCCGAATGAGACCCGCTTTCGAAATTATGATAAAACATGAAGGCCTTGATGATACTTAAGTGTTTAGTCATACACGACGGTGTTTTGCCGAACGTAACTCTTTAATATGTTTTAATCATACGTAAGGGTCTTACTTCTAAATACAAACTTGGACATCTCCGAGCCATTTTAGGTTGCCCGTATCCTTTCATGTTCGGTCCCAGACTAATAAGCTCGGTGCCTCAAAAATTTGATTGTCCAAGCCATTCAATTATTTATTGGACGATAGTCCTTGGGTCAAGGCAGCCCATGGGCTCTAGGATTTAGGATCCATTATCTATTCTAAGTAATTCAACAAAAGCATCGATGGTGAAAAATGCGTAGTGATAAAATAAAAATAAAGCAAAGATTTCTTTCATTGTTTTATGCATAGAGTACATAATCGAAGGCGCATAAGCCTTGTACTATGGCAAGGGTGGCCTACATAGTATGGTTTGTTTTACCGATTGACCCTTACAACGTATCTTAATTACCAGCCCTTGGCTTTTAATATTATGTAATAGCACATTTTAAAGATCCTTATTTGGGGGTAATGGCCCCCAGTATTTGAGGTCGAGCTTGTAAGGGCTCGAATACTATTAGTTCGGTGTAGGTGATCAGCAACTCTGGCTTTAGGACGACCTTTGAAAGTACGGTAGCATGTTTTACTGTTGCCTCCCCCCCTAAAAACAATTGGTTCACTAGAAAAAGAGTAAAACATGTGCTTTTGGACCTGATAGTCACATTTTCCCTCGCCCGAGTACTTGCACAAGTTAGTCTATAATATAATGAATTTCAAAAGGGACCTCATACCTTATAAGTAGTACCACGTTAAGTGTGACATATTCCAGTTTTTTGTAGTTGTACACCATTTCCAAACTTGAGTTTATATGAACCTTTCTAGATTATTCCGGTAACTCTATATGATCCTTCCCAATTCGGCCCTAATTTTCCGTCATTTGGTCCCTGGTGTGTAGAATTACATTCCTTCACACCATGTCCCCCACTTGAAAAGTTGAAGGTAGCTCTTCAGTTGTAGTACCTCCGTACTCGCTATTTTTGGGCGGCCGACCAGACCCGGGCGGCTTCCCACCTTTCGTCCAATAAGTTCAGGATTGTGGTCATGGCCTCGCCATTTGACATTTTGGTAGCATAATTGTCACGACCCAAACCGACGGGCCGTGACGGGCACCCGGTGCCTAACTGAACCGAGTACCAATATAATATTTCCTTTTTATCATACTGTTATGGGTAAATAAGCTGGGACGTTATGAGATAAAAAGAATTAAACATAAGAGAATACTCGACATAGGATGACACAACATGGTATACAAACTTATACATGTGACATACGGGCCTATAAGATTGAAATGATATATTGTATACTTAAAACATAGGCCAATAAGGCCACATAATCATCTATATACATGACATATGCTTACAAGCCTCTAAGAGTACATAAACGTCATAAAGTCCAAGACAGGGCCTTGCCATACCAATCAATACATGTCCAAATCATACAAACCAAATAGGCAACTCTAGAGCAAGTGGAGTATACCAACACCTTTTGCTGAGCTGATATCCTACTAGGATGACTGTACTTGTCTATAGGGAACTGCAACATGAATGTAGCATCCCCAAGCAAAAGAGACATTAGTATGAATAAAATACCGAGTATGTAAGGTATAACAAGTAGTATATAAAAGACATAAAAGAATCATGGAGTAAAAGGATCAACTTGTAAGTCTGAACATATCTATGAATCATGAAATATTTGTAATGTCATGCATATGCATATAAATGTCATATCATGCATAATTATATGCGTACATAATATCATCAAGCCTCTGAGGGCATCAAATCGTATCATCTCAGCCTCTAGGGGCGAAATCATCAACGTATACCAATTGATTAGGTGGTGGTGTGTATATAATGATGTAACCTTTCCTCATAATCTATAAATATATATTATAAATGTATATAATGCCATCTGTTTATGAGTCAATGTACTTGTACAAACGAATGCAATGCATACTAAAGTAAGTCAAGAAGATCTCTCAGAAAGTAATAAGATCAATATGCCTTCGGTTAATATTATTAAATAAACTTTATCAATTTACTTATTTTCTGAGACCCATGAACATATGATATAATAATAGGATATATGGGGAATCAAGAACATAGTCACTCATAGTACTTCTACGAATAGAGTCATTTGTGAAAGTTGCGTGTTTTTGTTTGTATCACATGTATCGTGCGAAAATGAAATAAGGGATAGCCTTAAAATACATTAACCCCTTGAGTCCTCAATACACTCCAAACAAATCTTTAAGCAACTCAACTCAATTTACCATAGCATAAGGGAATTCAAAATCAGTGTTGAGTAAATGCTAAGTCCGTAACTTAAGCTAGCAACTTGTTTACGTAAATTTGGCAGAATCTCCCCTGTAACAAGGGCCTCCTCTAATACTATATACCAACAACAACAGCTAGAGAAATATAAAAAACTATAAGTATCAATAACAAGATATCATATAATAACAACAAATCACAACTACTTCACGACAAGCGACAAGCTCTGATTGGAACCCGTATACCCCATATCATCCATTATAGACTTCTTACTTTAACATAACAATATCATTAACATGATAATGAAGTTATTAATAAATTATTACATCCTTATGACATATATATATATATAACAAATAAAATAATCCACAACTCCAAATATCCTCAATTAGTAACTTTATTCACTAGTTCATGTCTAGTCTATCCATTTAACTTAATCAACATCAAGATAACCTTCAGCACTTGGAAGAACATAATATAATTACCTCTTACAGTGGGTTCATATCTAAATTCAAGTTATATTTAGCTTACAATAGCCCTCAATGGAAACACAATACCATAGAAGTGACATAAGCTAATCTTCACAAACATCTCAAGTTTCATATGTGTATATCATCAATTCACTTGGTGAACATATAGAAATGCATAACAACATAAAAGTTTCCCAATTCCAGCCATAAAACATACATACATACATATACATATACATATACATATACATATATATATATATATATATATATATATATATATATATATATATACGGACTTAAACCCCATCAAAATGATGTTAAACATACCATAATCAATAGATAAATTTTGAAACCCAAGCATAACTTAGCTTACCATCATCCTTATTCACATCACAACACCATAGAGGGTTATTCTTCACCTTTGGCTAACTTTGAAGTTGGATTATGGTGTATTTTTTTGAAATTTGTTTGGATCCTATGTAAACTTCTTGAGAGGGTTTGGAGAGTGTAAAGTCGGAATAAGTTCAAAAAATGTACAAATCTCATACCAAAAATGGGATAAGAATTGGTGAAGGTGGGCCACCGACCAAGTGGGTCCCATAGGAGCTGCCTGTGCAGTCTCGTAAAAACATGAATATCTCTCAACACCAATGTCATATTGACAAACAACTTAATGCATTGGAAACTAGATGCATAGATAACTAATTTGGTAAGTGGATCATCCTGTAAATCCAAGAATATTGGGAGAAAAGCTCAACTATATATGACTTAATTTTCAGCTCATTTATGCATGTAACTCGTGATGACCTTTGCCGGCTTTTGTTCCACAACTCGCTTGACTTAAGAACAAAGTACACGACGATCATATGACTAAGATAACTCATAATATAAACTCCTTATAATGTTTAGAACCCTAGTATCACCCCCAAATGTACATGTTATAATATTCCCTACTTTTCGACATTCGATAAAATTTATTTTCTTCAATTTGTTTAGTTTCTTAGCCTTTCAACCCTCTTGGTACTTGTTATCCATGATGTTATAGATTTGTAACCTCCAAGGTAACATGATTAACTTACTTTATGTACTTTTAAAGATGATCTCATTTTTGAGCTTTCAATTGACTTACGATGTACTCTCACGAATGAAAACATGGGAGGTAAAAATACTGGAACCTAAGGATTGATTCCTCCCACCTCGACAGGCATAAGGCTTCCACGCCGTAGACTAGAGAGAACGAGATCGCTCCAGTACTTGACTTCGAAGTCGCTAGGTATGACCATAAGACTTCGCAAAAGATTTCCTTCCACTTTCCTTTCAAATCGGTCAGTCTCTTTTTCAAGTTTTGGAGTGTAGATTTGTTCGTCCATTCTGCTTGTTCGTTACCACTAGGTGGTAAGGTGTTGATAATATCTTTTAAGTTTTATTGTCTTTGAAAATGACTTACCTTGATGCCGATTTTCAGTTGTCGCAAACGATCTTGTCAGTATCCTAAATTGACATATAATGTGATCATTGATAAAGTCGATGACCTCTTTCTCCCAAAACTTCTCAAACACCTGAGCCTCGACCCACTTGGAGAAATAATCGATCATGAGTAGTATGTACTAGTCTTTACCAGAAACCTATAAAAGCGATTGACAATGTCTATCCCCCACTTCATAAATGGACATAGAGACAATATCGGGTGAAGTACGTCCCTAGGTCGATAAATCGTTGGGGTGTATCTTTGACACCCGTTGCATTTCCGTACGAAGTATTTTGCATCTTTCTCCATTTCATTCTAGTAATAACCGGCTCTGATTAACTATTGAACTAGGGATTCTTCCCCTGATTGGTTCCCACAAGTGCTTTCATGGACTTTTCATGTAGTGTATTCAGTCTCTCCCGGACCCAAGCACTATCTATTATGGAAAATAAGGATCTTTTGAACAATTTCCCCTCGATCAAGCTGAACCTGGAAGCTTTGGTGCGCAGGGCTTTTGATTCCTTAGGATCCGATGGTAGTTTTCCTTTCTTCAAGTAGTCTATGCGCTTGTTTCTCAAATACCAAGTCAAACTTATTGAGTTTACCTTAGCATGATCTTCTTCTACCACCAAGCTCATCAGTCATACCAATGTCCCCGAGTCGAATTCATCAGAGTCGAAAGTCAACCCCAAGTTGTCCAGTGTATTGGCCTCGCCATTTTGATCCCAAAGTACATGTTATAGAGTCCACTCCTTGAATTGGTGCAGGGTTACCTACAACTTATCCAAGTACCTCTGCATTCGTTCCCCCTTTACTTCAAACATCACATTAAGTTGTTTTACGATAAGGAGAGAGTCATATTTGGCCTTGATCAGTTTAGCCCCTAGGCTCTTATCCAGTTCTAGACCTACAATCATAGCTTCATACTCGGCTTCGTTGTTAGTCAATTTTACATTTCTAATAGACTATCTAATTACGTTATCGGCAAGTAGTTTTAATATGATACCAAGCTCGTACCTATTCGCATTAGAGGCACCGTTCGTGAATATTGTTTAGACCCACGAGCTAGTCCCCGAAGTGAGTAGTAAATCCCTCTTGACCTCAGGTATCAATACCGGCATAAAGTTTACCAAATTTTGAGATGATATGGCAGTCCAGGGTTTGTACTCGATACTGTACCCACTAATTCTATGGCTTATTTGGCCAGTCGGCTCGATAGGTTGGGCTTACGCATGCCATTCCTTAGCGGGTAAGAGGTCACGACACATATGGGGTGGAAGTGAAAGTAAGGTTTTAATTTCCTAGAAGCTCTTGGTAAGGTGAGAGCTAACTTTTCTAGGTGAGGATGCCTTATTTCGGCATTGCCTAGGGTTTCTACTAATATAATAAATAAAAAATTGTCTACCTCTGTCCTCGTTGACCAGGACACCACTTACCGCCATCTTGAAAACCACCAAGTAGAGGTATAATTATTCGTCTACCTTCAGAGTGTGCAGCAAGGAGGGAGGCTGATAGGTATTGCTTGAGTTCTTCTAATACATGTTGGCATTCGATAGCCCAATAGAAGTTGTTCTTATTTTTCAATAGTGAGAAGACCGATGACTCTTATCCGATGATCTCGAGATGAATCAGCCTAATGCAGTAATCTGCTCGGTTAGTCTTTGTATTGCCTTGGCATTGTCGACTATGGTGATGTCCTCGATTGCCTTTATTTTGTCAAGGTTGATCTCTATTCTTCGACTAGATACCATGAATCCAAGAAACGTGCATGAGTTGACCCCAAATGCACAATTCTCAAGATTTAGCTTTATGTTGTACTTTCTCAATATGTCGAAGGTTTCATGCAAATGTTTAAATAGTCCTCTACTCACAGAGACTTGACCAACATATCGTCAATATAAACTTCTATTGATTTTCCTATTTATTCTTCAAACACCCAGTTGACTAGGCGTTGGCATGTGGGAACGGCGTTCCTTAATCCGAATGGCATTGTGTTATAGCAGTAGGTGCCAATTTTTGTTACTAAATAAGCCTTTTGTTGATCGTCCAAATCCATTTAAATTTTGTTTTACACGGAATAGGCGTCGATAAAACTGAGTATCTCGTGTTCGGTCATTGATTTAATTATTCGATCAATGTTAGGAAAAGGAAAGGAATCCTTTGGACACACCATATTTATATCCTTATAATCTATACACATCCTCAATTTATATCCTTTTTAGGCACTACCACTACAATAGCTAACCAATCCGGATATTTAACTTCCTGGATGGAACCTATTTTCAAAAGTTTGGATACGTCATCCTTGATGAAAGCTTGTTTGATCTCGGATTGTGGTCTTCTCTTCTGCTTTACCGGATAGAACTTTAGGTCCAATATCAATTTGTGAATGGTTACTATGGTGGGATCCATTTCATGTCTAGATGGGACCAGGCAAAACAATTGGCGTTAGCTTTAAGAAAATCAATTAGGTTTTTCTTGAGCTCGGGGTTAACCTCATGCGAGGTATAACTTTCAATCTTGTTGTTTCTTGATTAGTATAACTTGCTTCAACACCTCAATCATTGCTTTGGTGGCATTAGTGTAATCAGATTCTTTGAATGATCTGGGGATGCTATAATCATCCTCATCATCATCATCATCATCCGCTATGTGCTCCTTTAGTTTTTCTAGCTCGGATGAGGCCTATATCATTGATTGCTATTTAGTTTCTTCTTTTTTATTGTCATTTTAGCGCTTTTTGATGTTAAAATCGTAGGTACCGGAATTACTTTATTGACAACAAGCATTTCCCTTGCGGTTGGATGTTCTACATAGACCATTTTAACTCCTCCCGGAGTGGGAAATTTCGGCGCATGGTGTAAGGTCTAAGGCACTGCTCTCATGTTGTGAACCCACGGCCTGTCAAACAAGGCGTTGTACCTCATATCCCCTTCGATCACGTAGAACTTTGTTTCTTGGGAGGTCCCGGGAGTGTTTACTAGAAAGTTATCTCACCTTTCGTGGTCTCGCATGCTCTGGTGAATTCATTCAATACCCGAACCGCTAGTAGAATTTGATCATTTAACCCTAGTTGCTCTACGATCCTCAATCTGACAATGTTGGCCGAACTAATTGGATCAATCAACACACGTTTAACTCGAGATTTATTGATAATTATAGATATTACCAGTGCATTGTTATGAGGATGTAGGATGGCCTCGACATCTTCGTCGTTGAACGATATAGCTCCCTCTGGGACGTAATATTGGGTGCATTTTCTCTCGTGATAGAAACTTTGGTGCATTTTATCATCGGCCCTTGAGGGACATCAAATCCCCTAATGATTATGTTGATTACATGTTGAGACTTCTCTTGTTCGACCTATTTATAGGTTTTCCTGTTTCTGAAGTGGTTTTGGCTCGCTTGCTTAGGAATTCTCGAAGGTGCCCATTGTTGAATAATCGAGCAACTTCTTCTCTTAACTGTCGAAAATCTTCTGTCCTATAACCGTAGGTACTGTGGTATTTACACATCAAATTAGGATCTCTCTAGGCAGGGTCAGACTATAATGGTCGAGGCCACTTAGTCTCTTTGATGTGCCCTATGGTTGACACTATGCTCGTAGCGTCTTGAAATTATACTCTAATAATCTTAGTACCTCCCCAATTCGGAGCACCTTGTCAAACCCGATCTTGCCCATCAAGCACTGGCCGTTCGGCCCTCAATCATTTCTTTATTCCTTGTCTGGTGATTTGTCGTTCTTAAGTGCTTAAGGATGTGTAACAGGTTCCTTATCTAATTCTTATGATTATGTTTATTAGATCATCAAAATAAAACAAAATAAGGATGTATATACCCTATCAATTTTTCCCTTTTTGATGATGAAGAACTTATAATTGAAGCTGCCCATAGGAACCAGAATTGCATATGTTTTTCATGTATTTCCCCTGAATTTGTTCCATCTCAATTAATTTTCCCCATTTTAGCATCATAAAAAGATTAGTAGCAAGCAATAAGCAAAAAGAAGTCTAGTGTGGTTAACTCATGCCACATGTGTGCACACAAACATGACTAAAAATAGAGCAGGAGCAAGGCACGCATAAAAAAAAGGGACATTCATTAATTTTTGGAAACAACAAAAGGTACCAGCCACAAAAACATATCTAAACACAAGAAACCAAAATAGAGAACTGGCATTTTGAACTGGACACTAGGAAGGGAACAACTTTAGGGAGAACTAGAAGGGGGGCATTGGAGGCAGAGGAATAAGCAAGGGTTCTAAGAAGGATGTTTATTCGTACATTTGCTGACACCTACTTATTGAGCAACCTCTCATAGTAACCTCTGTGCTTTGGGAACTGCTATAACCAAGTACCTCCTGGACCTGACTGAGCTGATATTCGAGAATGGCATTCCATGCCTTTAGATTCCTTATCTCTTCAGTGGCACTATTCTAAGAGTTGATTAGTTGAGAGATAGTAGAATTGCTGCCAAACCCTCCACTCCTATCGATGCACTCATACTCTTCAAAGGTGGTCTTGGAGGAAGTTTGCTTGCGAGTACCCACTTTTGCCTTTCCCAAAGGGACTTTGAAGAATTCATATATATTAGTGAGGAGGAACCCGTTATGTAGCCCATAATTACCATCCTTAAACTCTGCCACTTTACTCATGCGATATATCATAAGACCAGGTAGGTTTATAATGGTTTAGCCATCTAGTGCTTCCATGAGAACCAAGTCTGCTTGTGATGTAATGGACCATCTTTCTATGTGTGGGAGCAAAACGTTGTTCACCGATTCAAATAGTAGTTGGTACATTGGAAGGAGGGTTTTCTTGTGTACTCGTTCCCCTTGCTACACTGCCTTATCTTTCAAGATTGGTATTTCTGAAGTTCGAAGAACAAATCCTCTCAATGGAGGACATTCCACCTGTAGACACTCCTAAGATGGTTCCAAATACAGTAGTATTCATCACAAAATTAACACCACTTACTTTCATACAGATGTTATCATCCTTGACTATGAAGAAATCGACATAGAAGCTACACATCTCTGTCTTATACACTTTAGGATTGGCACTTGTGAACAAATGTTTCCACTGTTGGAATTCACAAATATCAGCCACTTGGCACATTCCTGACATGTCAAGAATATCAGGTGAAAATGTGCAGCCCTACAACACCTTTTGGTTTCTCAAAATTTCCCTTACTCATCCTTGGCTATTTTCACTTTGGCCTTCTTGGAGGAACCAGGTTCCTCATTGGCACCAGCCTTCTACTTTACTAATTTTCTCATATTCTTTCCTTTGTCTGTAGATTTCTTGGACACTTTCTCATCACTACTCAGTCACTCTCACCAGACTCCTCAACTAGTCTCTCACAAGATTTCTCAACTACTTTATCACCCGATTTTTCACCTTTAACACTGCTCAAACCCATCTCACTCATAGATGACTCTATCTTGGACTTTGGAGTTGTAAGTTTCTTTGAGGACTGACGAACTAAGGAACCATGTTCCTAATGCACCTCATCATCAATATCAACAACTAGTGCTGGAGGCACTACCCCCTCATTTACAACCTTTCCACTCTTTACCAATCTCCTATTCTTCTTTTCTTCTTTGTTTACCTTAGAACTGACTCGTTTTGCCTTCTTCTGCAACCTAGTGGTAGGTCTCTTAGGAGTTGACTCGTGGGTAGTTTCATGTCTACTCCTAGCACTAAAGAATCTCGCTAGAGCTACATTGTTATAATTTTCTTCACTGTCCTTATTTTCCTCCTCAAATAGAGATCTAATTTTAGGAACAACGATTCATGATGACTCAACATAGAAATGAGGAGAGGGAGTGAGATCATTATTGACCTGAGGTTCTTGTGTAGAACCAAGGGTTTTATCCAAATAGAAGCAGAGGGCTTCTCTTGGGTAGAGGGATCAGGTCCCTTAGTTGGTTAGGTGCCAAAGTTTTGACAGGCACCAGTTCCCTACCCTCTACCTCTATACCATTATCTTCCCCCTGAGACCCATTGGTTTCGGGCACATCCTCATAACCTCAAACCAGACTTCCCTCAACAGCTTTTGACAATATATTCTCTATAACCTGTTGTTCTTTCAACTCCAAAGTAAACTCAAAAGACATAGGGGGACCATTAATTGTAGAATCGGTAGCATTCAGATCAAGGCCTGGGGTATTTATCACTAATTCATCATTATTACGACCCACACCTAGTTGTATGTTGGAACTTTCTTCCACTGGTAGAATAGAAACTTCTTGATTTTCTTCTCCCTCCACTGTATCTTCTTTGACCATTTTTTTGGTAAGGCAAAATGAGAGGTCATAGCCACAAACTTCATGAGAGTCAAAAGTTTTACGACTCTGATAAGAACCAATACTTGATTGGGTTGGAGATGAGGTAGCAGGTGGTTATGACTCTAACTTAGGGTTTGGACTGGATGACGTAGGGGTTGTAGACTCTGTCACTAGTGCTTCAATAGGTGAAGACATAATGGGGACAATGCTTAGAATAATTTGGGCTTCAAGATGTTCAGATATGATGGAGTGAAGTGAGAATTTATGGAAGAGTATAGTGTTTGGTTGTTAAAGAAGAAAAGGGAATTTTGGCTTACTGATGTGAACAGTTGCGAGAATGATCATGTATAGATTTATTTAAAAATAATGAGGGACCTGTTAGGAAAGGTATCAAATTTGGCTAGACGGGTCATTTCATAACGGGTGAGATGCTTGGGTTTAAAAAGCGGGAAAGATAGAAACTGATATTTTGATGATGTGGCACCGTTTTAGCCATTAAAGGTTGTGTATAAGAGTGCAGAGGAACTAAGAACCTATGCAAGGGAACCGTGTTTCCTAACACATTTTGTAAATATGAGCCTCATCCTTTGACCAATGTGCAATACCATTATCTACTTGTTTGCTCTGCAATCGTCATGCGTGTCTACCTATAACGATATAGAGATGAGTTAGATTTTTCCAAAAAAATACTTTTTAGCTATTTTATCTGTACATTTCTTTCATATTCCATCAACGAGGTACTAGGTACTTAGCTTGATTTCATCAACCCTACTGCCAAGCAATTCTTTTCAAAGTGCTCTCTACTTAGTTTTTTGGTGGAGATATCTGCAATTTGATCTTCTATACTTCAAAACTTCATGCAAATGAGCTCTTTTTCAACATTGTCTCTGAGGAAGTGATTTCACTTATAAATATGCTTTGTTCTCTTATGTTGAACTAGATTCTTTTCCATGTTGAGGGCACTAGTGTTGTCACATAGCAAGGGCACACAATCAGAAAATACACCAAAATCTTCTCGTTGCTACTTGATCCACATCAGTTGAGCATATCAAGAGGCAGCTGCCTCATATTGAGCTTCTGCAGTTAAAAGAGCCTTTGACTTTTGTTTTCTTGTTCCCCATAAAATTAGACACGAAGCCAGAAAATGTGCCATGCCAAAAGTGCTTTTCCTATCCATTAGATAACCATCATAGGCAGCATCAACATACCGTATTAAGTCAAAATTATCTCCTGAAGGATAGTAGAGAACCAGGTCCTGCATTCCCTTGAGATACATCAGGATTCTCTTAGCAACCTTTAGATGAGACTCATTTGGATTAGATTGAAACTTGGCACAAAGTCCCACACTGAAATTGATATCTGGTCTACTTGTTGTGAGATACAAGAGTGACCCAATAATACCTCTATATATGGTCTCGTTTACAGGAGGACGAAGTTCATCCATATCTAGGCGAGTGGCAGTGGCAATAAGAGTATCGATGATTTTGAGCTTTCTATCTCAATTCTCTTCAGAAGCTCTTCGATGTACCTCTACTGACTTATCATTGTCCCCATAGGAGTTTTCTTGACTTTTTGACCCAAGAAGAAAGTCAATTCCCCCATCATGCTCATTTAAAACTCACTTCCCATGAGTTTTGGGAATTCCTCACATAGAGAATCATTTATTGCTCCAAAGATGATGTCATCAACATAGACTTGCACAATAAGCATGTTCCTCCCTCATTTCTTTAGAAATAAGGTATTGTCAAGTTTTTCTCTTGTAAAGCCATTTTCTAGAAGAAATTTTGACAATCTTTCATACTATTCTCAAGGAGCCTGATTCAGTCCATATAACTCCTTGTCAAGATTAATCACGTGCTCATGATGCTCATGGCACTCGAAACCAGGTGGTTGCTTGACATAAAATTCTTCTTTCAGTAAGAAATTTAGAAATGCACTTTTGAAATCCATTTGAAATTATTTGAATTCTATATGAGACGCAAACGCAACGAGGATTCTGATGGCCTTTATTCGAGCAACTGGAGAAAAAGTTTTATTATACTCAATTCCTTTTTCTTGATTGTAGGCTTGAACTAATAGCCTCGCCTTATTTCTTGTTGTGTTTCCAAACTCATCATGTTTGTTTCTAAGTATCCACTGGATTCCTATGACATGTCTATTAGTAGGCCGAGGAACCAGGTGCCATACATTGTTCCTTTTAAATTGATGGAGCTCATATTGCATAATCATAATACAGTCAGCATCTTTTAATGCTTCCTTGGTATTTTGGGCTCAGTTTAAGAGAGAGAAATGTTGAGAATGCAAGTGAGTTTATTTACTTTGATCTAGTTTAAATTCTTGAATCAAGAGGGGTGATCATATTTTGAAGAGGATGTAAGCTTTTGTGCTTTCAATTAGACACCTAAATCCCATTGTGAGGATCCAGGTACTACTGAATGTGATCCTGTGTTGACGTGCAATCCTTTTCTTAGATCATCATCTAGGTCTTGGACAACATCTGCTACTCTGTTCTCAGCTTCAGTGTTGTATTGATGGACCAAGTTCCTGTCCATCATTTGGAGATGTGTATACACCATCTTCATTTGAATCCTTGATGTGATTCATCATGTCAGCCTTTCTATTTGCCTTGTCAATGACTTCTCTAGCAATAGCTGACTGCCCTACGTCTTGATCCATCTTTTCATGTGAATCTTTCCCACATAGACGGTGAGATTCATCAAAGATCATATGTATGCTTCCCTCAACACATTGAGTTCCTTTGTTGTATTTTGTAGGATTTGCTTTGTGATAAGTAGCCCAGAAAGATTCCTTTATCAATTTTGGCATTAAATTTTGCAAATGCTTCATTACTATTGTTGAGGACAAAACATTTGCAGCCAAATTTACTTAAATGTGTTACCTTAGGTTCCTTCCGTTCAACTGTTCATATGGGGTTTTTTTTAGGAGGGACCTGATCATGCACATGTTCACCAAGTAGCATGAAGTGTTGACTGCCTCTGCCCAGAACCTTTTACAATACCACTGACAGTCAGCATTGTCCTAGCTGTGCCTTCAATGGTCCTATTTTTTCTCTCCACAACACCATTTTGTTGGAGGTGTTCTTGGAGCTGAAAAATTTTGACTTACACTATTTTCAGCATAAAAACTTGTTGAACTTTGTATTGTCAAATTCTGTGCCATGATCACATCTTATAATCACAACATTATGGCTCGTCTTTGGTCCTCAGGAATAAGTTCCCTTTGTGTTGGCCCAAGTTCAGTTGAAGTTTTGAAGAATGACAAATGAACTCAGTGATGGACCAGGTCCATCTTATGAGACACAGTGGTTATCAACTTATCCATATGAGATGTACGTGAAGAAGATAAGTCTTAGGGATCAAGCAACAATATCTTCTGAATATCTTCTAAACTGATCGCAAATATTGCATATGGGATAAGGAGAAGAAGTCTCCTTATGAGAAGAGAACACAATCCGGATGAAGGATAAGGGTTGAAGTTTGTATTGGTCAAGGACTCAAATTTGATGGAGGATCAGTAATTGAGTCTCAATCAAACTCTTATTACTAACTTAATAAATGACAAATTTTGTTCTCTTTTACAGGGATGCACATACGCAGAAGTTAAACTAAATTGAGAGCAAAAGAGCAAGGAAATTTTGCAAGCAATTTATGTGAGATTAAAGTGTGTACCCCTGCAGCTACTTGAACGAGATAGAAGAACCAGTTCCATTGTATTTATTCTCGGTCTAGTTCAATTGTAGTAAGTGGTTTAAAATTGTACCTTTCCAGCTTTCATAGAAGCAATTGTATTAGGTACTTTGAGTATTCAAGTTAGAGTTAACTTGAAGGTGTCACAATAGTTGAGGCTGTGAGTCACACTAGGTTAGAGTTAATCCTTTCGTTTACAAAGAGTTTTGGAAATGCTGCTTAGGCTTAGTGATTTTAGTAAATGTTTGGGAAAATCCTACTGGGTAGTTGGTCGTGGTTTTCTTTACATTTTGACCCAAGTGTTTTTCACCTGAAAATCTCTGTGTTCTTTAATTTCTATACTTTTATTTCCGCAAGCAGCCGTAGTTAGAACACTTAGAAGAACCAGGTTCTTCTAGATCGAAAATTGGGTACCACACAAATCATCCCCCTCTTGTGTGGTATTGAAGTTTGGAACATCAATTTGTATCAGAGCGGGTTATCCTTGAAGAGGCTAACACCTTAGGAAAAGATCAACATTAGTGCACCACTGGGGAACTGGGAAGGGTAATTCACTGCCAGGCCTCCACTGTTCAATGGACAATATTACTCTTGGTAGAAGAGCAGAATGAAGGATCACATCATAGGGGAAGACTATGAACTATCGGACATAGTCATTGATGGTCCTTTGGCAACTACAATGAAAAAGGAAGTAGTGGATGTGCCAAAGACAAGGGCTGACTACACTGCTGAAGACTTGAAAAAGTGGGAGAAAAATGCTAAGGCCAAGAAATGGCATGTATGTGGACTGGGTAATCCAAAGATGTACTACTGCCAAAGAGATGTGGGAAACTTTGCAAGTGGCTCATGAAGGAACACCTCAAGTGAATAGATTCAGAGGAACACTGTTGTACTCTCAATATGAAAATTTTACTATGAAAGATGGAGAAACTATTCAAGAGATATATACTAGATTCACTACACTGACAAATGAACTTAAGTCTCTTGAAAGGGTTATTCTTGAAAAAGACAAGGTTGATAAAATCTTGACAAGAGTTCTTCTAGTTGCTTGGGAAAGAAAAATCACTGCTATTCAGGAATCCAAGAACATGGCTACTCTCAGACTGGATAAAGTTATTGGAAATCTTACTGTTTATGAACTAAGAAGACAAACCAGGAAGATGGATACACCCAAGAAGGAGATAAGCCTAGCTCTCAGAATTACAAAAGGTTCAGATCTAGAAGATGATGAGATGGCTATGATCACTAGAGATTTCAAAAAGTACCTGATGAGAAGAAAGGGTTCATCAAGAGGTACAAAGTTCAACAAGACAAGGGCTCCTGAGAAACAAACCAATGACGGCTGCTATAAGTGTGGTAAAACTGACCAAATGATCACGAATTGCCCTCAACAGGGAACTGAGTGAAAGAAAGAAAGGGTTGAACGAAGAAACAGGAAAAAGGAACAAGTTCAACCCAAAAGAAACAAAAGATCAACCAAGGCTATGGTTGCTGCTTGGGGTGAAACCTCTGATGAAGACTCAGAAGATAAAGCTAAAGAAGAGAAAGCTCATATGGCCATTGGAGAAATAGAGGATGAGCAAGAGGTAAGTATTCTGCATCTCAAATACAAAATTAAACTTTGTCTTAAGAAAGGTTGGCTGAGCTATTATTAGACTTCATTATGAGTATGAGATAGTTAACAATGAAAAGGAAGTTATGTCTAGGGAATGTGTTATCCTAAAATCAAAATGCAAAAGTCTAGAATCTAGGGCTGATGAGAGTGATAACAAAAATGCTGAGTTAAAGAATTAGGTTCTTGAACTTGACAATAGTGTTCTAGAACTTAGGTCTGAAAACCTAAAACCGAAACTAGGAATAGGAAAGAAGAAAGCTGATTACTCATTTCTCACTCTAGAAGAAAATCTAGGAAAAATGAAAGATGAATTATAGAAGAAAGATGAATTGATTAAGGTCCTAAAGGAAGATCTAGGAAAGGTGAAACATGAACTAGACAGAACTTGCAAATGGAATAAAGCTTCTGATGTACTCTCCTGGTTGCAAGAGCATCATAGTAGCAGTAAATGAGGACTTGGTTATGGGACTCAAACTTCAAAATGGGACCCCAAAAACAAGTACCTCACACTTTTTGAGAATAAGATCTGCACACACTGTGGTAAGACTGACCATTATAACAATGAATGCAATACAAAAGAAAAGGCTAGTCAAAAGAACAAAGCTTTTGTTCAAGAGAAACACAAGCCGCCTGGTTGGGCAAGAAAGAATATGATTCATCCTTTTGCCCATAGAAAGGGACCCAAACTAGTTTGGGTTCCAAAGACTAACCCCTGATTTCTTTTTGTAGGTTCAAGTGAAAGGGAGTAGCCAAATATGGTACATGGATAGTGGCTCTTCAAAACACATGACTGGGAACAAGGACCAGTTCCTTTCACTTGAGAACCTAAAAGGAGCTAATTTCTCCTTTAGTGATCGAAAGAAAGGTGAGATCATTGGGGTTGGAAAGGTAGGTAAGATAGACTCTCATTCCATTGAGAATGTCTACTTCATATATGACTTGAAATATAGCCTAATCAGTGTGTCACAACTATGTGATAAAGCTAACCTTGTTGCTTTCACCTCTACCAAATGCTTTGTGATTAACCTTACCACTAACAATATTGTTTTACAAGGAAAAAGAGTTTAACTATATTTACATTGTAGATTTGTCAACTCTTTCAAAAAATGAATTCACTTGTTTAATTGTGTTAGTCAATGATCCCCTCCTATGGCACAAAAGACTTGGCAATGCCAGTTTAAATCAGCTAAACAAGTTAGTCTCCAAGGACTTGGTGATATGGTAACCTAATATCAAGTTCAAGGAAGATAAAGTTTGTCAGGCATGTGCAAGGGGGAAGCAGGTAAGGTCATCCTTCAAATCTAAGAAAATGGTAAGTAAACCCATGACGTTGGAACTGGTTCATATGGATCTCTGTGGTCCAATGAGAACCATGAGCAGGGGTGGAAAGAAATATGTGATGGTGCTTGTTGATGATTATTCTAGATTTCCTTGGGGTACTATTTTTGACATCTAAAGATGAGACATTTGAAATGTTTACTGCTTTTGTTAGAAAAACTCAAAAAGAATTAGGAAATAAACTTGCATCCATTAGGTCTGATCATGGAACTGAATTTGAAAATGCAAAATTTGCTGAATATTATGATGAAAGTGGTATAGATCACAACTTCTCTTCCCCTAGGATTCCTCAGCAAAATGGAGTAGTTGAAAGAAAGAACATGACCCTTGAGGATATGTCAAGGACCATGATTCTCTCTAGTAAATTAACTCACGGCTTTTGGGCAGAGACTATAAACACTGCATGTTACATAATCAGTATATGCATGACTAGACCTCTTGTTGAGAAAACTCCCTATGAGTTACTTAAAGGGATAAAACCAAACATATGCCATCTTAGGGCATTTGGTTGCAAGTGCTATGTGCACAATAATGGAAAAGATTACCTAATTAAGTTTGATCTTGGAAGTGATGAGGGAGTATTCTTGGGATATTCTTCACATAGCAAAGCATATAAAGTGTTCAATAAAAGAACTTTGTGTGTAGAAGAAAGTGTGTATATTGTATTTGATAAAACTAACATTCTTTCTAAGAGACAGGAACATGAAGATGAAGCCATTGGAATGGTAAAAGAATTGACTAAGTAGCATCAAAAGAAGGAACAAGTGATGGAATATGTTTTTCCACTCAGGGCAACCTGACAGGGGGAACTAATCAAAGAGAAATTGAAACAAACTCTCTATAGGAACATGTCTATGAACTTGTTCCTCAGCAACATAACAAAGGAGAATCATCTAGTAGAAACCAGTTGGTGGTGAAATCCCACAAGTATCAAAGTTCTCATCTGATTGAGAACATCATTTCTGATCCAACATCTGGAGTCAAAACTAGGTCACAACTAAAGAATTTGTGTGCATTTGATGCTTTTCTATCTTTTATTGAACCTAAAAATGTTGTTGAGGCTTTGCAGGATGCAGATTGGGTCAATGCTATGCAGGAGCAACTCAACCAATTTGAGAGAAGCCAAGTCTGGCATCTAGTTCCAAGACCCAAGCATAGATCAGTCATTGGTACAAAATGGGCCTTCAGGAACAAACTTGATGAAGGTGGTTCAAGGCTACAACCAAAAGAAAGGTATTGACTATGATGAGACCTTTGCTCCAGTTGCAAGACTAGAGGCAATCAAACTCCTCATAGCCTTTGCAGCACATATGGAATTCACTCTCCATCAGATGGATGTCAAAAGTTCTTTCTTGAATGGCTACCTTAAGGAAGAAGTGTTTGTAAAACAACCTTCATGTTTCGAAAACAAGGAATGTCGTGAGCATGTGTACAAGTTGGACAAGGCTCTATATGGGTCAAGCAGGCCCCAAGAGCTTGGTATGAACGACTATCAAAATTTCTACTAGAGCATGGGAACAAAAGAGTTAAAAGTGGCAGCATTTTGTTCCTAAGGGAAAAAGGTAAAGACCTCCTTGTTGTGCAAATACATGTTGATGACTTATTATATGGGGCCACTACTGATAGGTTGATTTCCTAATAGCTTCAATATGATGCCAAGTATGTACCCCTTTGTGTTTGATGCACTGATAGTAAAGAGGGTCCAGATTCCTGAAGAAGTCTCCAAGTTCAACAACAATTCTCTTTTGACCTCGGGTATTAGGGCCGGCATAAATTCGGCCACGAAGTCTGCTAAAATTTGAGATTTGATGAAGGTCCAGGGTTGATCCGCTAATTTCCACGACCTATTTGGCCAGTCGTCCCTTGAGTTTGGGTTTATGCATTATGTTCCTCAATGGGTAAGTGGTTACAACATATATGGGGTTGCATTGAAAGTATGGTTTTAACTTCCTAGAGGCGCAAAGCAAAGCGAGCCCTAATTTTTCTAGGTGAGGATACCTAGTTTCGGCCTTGCCTAGGGTTATGCTAACATATTAGATAGGAAATTGCGTACCATATTTTTCAAGGACCATGACTCCACTTACCACCATATCGGATAAACTAAGTATAGGTACAACTTTTAGTCTGTCTTCGGAGTGTGAAGCAAAGGTTCGCTCAAGAGGTATTGCTTACGTTCCACCAGGGTTTGTTGGCACTCTAGAGTCCATGAGAAGTTATTCTTCTTCTTCAACAGAGAGAAGAACCAATGGCTCTTATCGGAGGACCTCGAAATAAATCGACCCAAAGCGGCTATGCACCCGGTTAACCTTTGTACGGCCTTGACGTTGTCCATTACATTAATTTCCTCTATGGCATTAATTTTACCTGGTTTGATCTTGATCTCTCGATTGGACACCATGAATCCGAAAAATTTTCCGGATCTGAATTCGAACATTTTTCTAGGTTCAACTTCATATATATTTCTTTAATGTGTCGAAAGTTTCCTGCAAATGATTCAAATGGTCATTTGCTCGTAAGGACTTAACCAAAATATTGTCAATATAAACCTTCATTGGTTTTCCTATCTGTTCTTCAAACATTTGATTTACTAGGCATTAGTAAGTGGGACCGGCATTATTTTATTCAGAATGGCATTACATAATAGTAGTAGGTGCCGTAATTAGTAATGAAGGACATTTTCTCCTGATTGCTCGGGTCTATCCGAATTTTGTTATGCCTAGAATAAGTGTCGAGAGAACTGAGGATCTTGTGGATGGCCGTCACATTGATCATGCAATTGATGTTGGGAAGGGAAATAGTCCTTGGGACATGCTTTATTTAGGTTTACGCATTCTTAATTTATTTCCTTTTTTAGGGACTATCACTATGTTCGCTAACCAATTCAGGTATTTGACATCCCGGATGGATCCTATTTTAAGGAGTATACGTACCTCGTCCTTAATGAATGCATGCTTGATTTCAGACTAGGACCTCCTTTTTTGCTTGACCGGTTAGACTTCTGCTCCAGGCTCAGCTTGTGAGTAGTTATTTTAGACGGGATCCTTGTCATATCAAGGTAAGACCAAGTGAAACAATCTATGTTAGCTATAAGGAAGTGAATGAGTTTTTTTTCAGAGCTCGGGACATAACCCCGTGCACAAGTATACCTTATGATCGGGCAAATTCTCGATCATTACGACTTGCTCCAGTTCCTCGACCATTGATTCATCTGGGATTATGAAGGACCTAGGGAATCTGTTGTTGTCTTCTCTCAAATTTTAGACTAGTTTCAGCTTTTAGATATAGAAAAACAAAAAAAAACATGCAAAAAAATAAAAGTCCCAAAACAAGTCACTGTTTCATTAAAATTATAGGCTAATTTTAGTATTCAAGCTCATAACTTGCACTTCTTGGTTCTTTTGGTGATTGTTGAAGTTTCTCGGTGATTCACAGTTGAATTTCGAATAAAATTTGGGTTCATTCAGTCTGTTTTGGTTGTTTATTGTTGCTGCTGGGTTATCCAAGTTGGTTTGGGCTTGATTTGGTGGTTCCATTTGGTTTCAAAATATTGTTGTACTTTAAATTCACCCCTTGGTTAGAGTTTTGGTGAATTTTGGCTATTGGATTCACACTGCTGCTATTTGTTCTTCCTGCCCAACTGACTTCCATTCTTCTTGATTGTTTCATACTTCCAGGTACACTGCCCATAACACTTCGACGTAACTTGACTTGAGTTGAGGAAATACATGAATGAAATGCTATGAAAAGATGCCTGAAGTCCCTTCTAGAATTATTCTATTTCTCCTTAGTTTTAAAAGATTAGATAGCATGTAATTTGAAGTTAGAATCCTCCTGTATATTTTGATTGTGGTAAACTATATGAATTACTACTTCTTAGGTTCATACGCTGGGAGTAAAATGAATGTGGTTATAATCAGTTGTTTATGGCTATGTGTATTGTGGTAGAATCAAGAGTAATTGGTCCTCAAGGTTCCATTTAGGCTGTAAAATAGTTAATACTTCCAAAACTTATTCTCCTGACCTGCGAGTTGCTCCCGCTCTTCTCTGTTGAGCGTTGGGCCAAAGTTTTGGGCCAAGTAAGGATGACTTTCAGTGGTCCGTTGATTAGCTGAAGTTGGGTTTTTGAATAAGGTTTTCTTATTATTATTTTTCTTTTACTTTGGTGA
Organism: Nicotiana benthamiana; assembly: GCA_034376525.1. Taxonomy (NCBI): domain Eukaryota; kingdom Viridiplantae; phylum Streptophyta; class Magnoliopsida; order Solanales; family Solanaceae; genus Nicotiana; species Nicotiana benthamiana. The sequence continues at coordinate 72,027,355 of CM067324.1, read as the reverse complement.
CGAATTGTTATTAGACAATGTAGTTACTTTAGATTGGCCTTCAATAAAATAACGAGATGAGCCTCGCCAAATAAAAATAATTGTGGGGCCCTGGAGTAATAATTATATAATTACTTAGAATTCGGGAGGTCCGCTTAGTAAATTTCAAGGCCTTTCCCAAAATAATAAGATGCTAGAGTCTCTAGATGTGTTTTACTTAAATTACTTTCTTAAACTCGGGTGTGCATTGATGCAACTCAAATCTAAATCTTGACGGAGTCGAAAAGTGTTGATAATCACGGGTGTCTTTATGGCGACAGGGTTAGAAACGCATTTTCATGATGTCGTAATTCGTATAAAACAAATAGTGATTGAAAAATAGTTCAAAAATAGAGACGAGCCTCACCGAACAAGAATAAATGTGGGGCCCTTAATAATCGGTTGTTCAACAAAAGGATTAGAATTTGGAAGGGCCGTCTAGCGAATTTCAACGGCCTTTCCCAAACAATATTACGCTAGAACCTTTAAGCGCGATTTAATTAAATTACTTTCTTAAACTCCGGTGTGCATTGATGCGACCCAAATCCAACGGCGAAGTCGAAATGTGTCGACGATCACGTGTACGCTGGTGGTGACGTGATTAGAAATACGTTTTTACGACGTTGCAAGTCTTTTAAAATAAAGAATGGTAAAAGTGGTACATAAATAAAAGGCCACATAAGTTAGCATGTATTAAAATCAGATAAAATTAAATACAACAGTTAAGCGACCGTGCTAGAACCACAGAATCCGGGAATGCCTAACACCTTCTCCCGGGTTAACCGAATTCCTTGCTCGGATTTCTGGTTCGCAGACTGTAACAGAGTCATAATCTTCCTCGGTTCGGGATTCAAATCGGTGACTTGGGACACCATTAATCTCCCAAGTGGCGACTCTGAATAATTAATAACCCAATCCCGTTCCGATTGTCCTATAAGTGGAAAAACTCTTTTACGCCCTTTTGCAGGGGCGTATAAGCAAAAAAAGGAGGTGTGACCATAAAGACCCGGCCGGACGTTCCATGTGTTACCACATTGTTTCCCATATTTCTACTTCTTATTGTCTTGTTCAGCAAAATTATGTATTATTAGGTTGGTTGGCTCGGGTTCGGAGAGGTTTTTGTTAGGTTTGAGACACTTAGTCTCTTTTGATTAAGCTTAAGTTGTAAAAGTCAACAGGCTGTTGACTTATGTGAAAAATGGATTGGATGTGAATTCTGATGGTTTGGATAGCTTCGGTAGATGATTTGGGATTTAGGAGTGTGATCAGAACATGTTTTAGAGGTCTGTGGTAAATTTAGGCTTGAATTGGCGAAATTGGAATTTTTGCGTTTTCCTGTTGATAAGTGAGATTTTGATATAGGGTTGGAATGTAATTCTGGTAGTTGTAGTAGGTTTGTTGTGTCATTTGGCATGTGTGTGCAAATTTCAAGTCATTCGAACGTGGTTTGACAGACTTTTGATCAATAGTAAAATTCCGAAGATTTTTGGAACCTTAGGCTTGAATCTGATGTTATTTGGTTTATTCAATGTTGTTTGAGGTCTTTTGAAGATTGGTATAAGTCTAGATATTAGTATATGGCTTGTTCGTGCTTTCAGTTTAGGTCTCGAGGGCGTCGGAGTGATTTCAGATGGTTGACGGGAGATTTTAGAGTTGAGTTTGGTAGCTGAACCTTTATTGTTGATGTAACTACACCTCTGGTTGGGAGGCCCAGGTGCGATGCCCGCAGATGTAGAAGCAAGCTGCAGATGTAGCCTATAGGTAAGTCAGGTGAAGCTGCAGAAGCGGACATCTAGATGCATTTGCGATGGCGCAAATGAGAAAGAGTGACCACATGTGCGGTTCTGAGGCTTTTAGTTATTTTCGTAGGTGCTCACCTAGGACCATAGGTGCGGGTCCGCAGGTGTGACCATCTAATCGCATGTCCGATTTTGATGGGTCAGAAAGTATATATTTCATCCTTCGCGATTTTCAGCCTTTCTTCAGCATTTTTAAATTGATTTTGGAGCATTTTGGGGGATTTTGAAGAGGGAATCCAAAGGAACTTCATTGAGGTAAGATTTTTGAACATAAAACTCGTTCCTATGGTATTATTTCATTGATTAGGCTTGAAATTTTCGGAAATTTGTGGGTAAATATTGAAGAAACTAGGGCTTGAGATTGGAGACCTTTGATTAAGGATTTGAGGGGCCATTTGAGGTCCGATTTTTGTAGTTTTGGTATGCATGAACTCATGACAGACTAAGGGTTCTATTGATGTAAAATTTATCAAATTCCGAGACGTGGGCCTGGGGATCAGGTTTGGCCAATTTCGGAATTGATGTTGTAATTTGATTACTTTCACGTGGGCTTCATTCCCTTAGCATATGTTGATGTCATCATTCTGATTTTGGATAGATTCGACGCAAGTTGAGGTTGAGACGAGAGGCAACGGCATCGCGGGCTAGAGTTTGGACTGGATAGAGTTCAGTAATGATTGTATATGATGTCCTGAGGGTATAAAACCTCAGATTTCACATCGTTGTGCTACTTTGAGGTGACACACACGCTAGATGACGAGCGTGGGGTCGTCCACCGTTTGGGATTGTGACTTAGTCCGTCCCATATGTCTGTTTAACCATGTATATTGATTGAAAATTATTTGGTATCATCAGGTTTTGGGCTGAATGCCATATTTGGGCCTCGTGCCAATTGTTTTGGACCCTTAGGGGATTTTTACTACTATTTGTCACTATTTTGACTTCATATTGGTTTTCAGTCATGCTGCATAATATTGCTTTCATAACTCAGTCATATTTACTTTATTTTGACATCTTAAATGATATTTTGGGTTGAGCATCATATTTTACTATGCCCGAGTGGCTTTTAGATATTTCTGACTGAGTGAGGTCAAGGGCGTGAGTTATGAGGTTATTATGGGATCGGGTTGCACACTGCAACGGTATTGTGCTGATTCATGATTATGAGGCTGAGGGCATGAGTGTTAAGCCACGAGGTGGCTTAATATGATGCCGAGAGACTATTTGATTATGCTACCAGATGGCTTGATAATGCGCATGGGCAATAAGGGGCCCCTCCAGGAGTCTATACACCTTAGTGAACACAGATACCCAGTTTGTGATGTGATATTGCACGAGAGGCTGATATGAGTGATTGTGAGATAGCCAGAGGGGTTGGTTCTGTTGGTATGTTGCCTGAGGGCTGATTTATGTTTCTACCTTTTCTCCCTGTTTCATTCACTCGTTTAAACTGCTGAAATATGTTTTAAAGAGGATTTATGAATTAAGGTGTTTCTATGAGCTTTTACCATTTTATTTCATTGTTCCAGTTTTATATTTCCCGGTTGTAGCATTTTGCAGTGTTTTACGTGTTTTATTTTTGCTCAGCTGCCTTTAATTTTATTACGTACTGAGTTGGCGTACTCATATTACTCCATGCACCCTATGTGCAGATTCATGAGTCTCAGATCAAGCTAGGAAGGGTTAATTACTTTCCAGCAGGCTGTTTGGAGTTGACTAGGTAGTTGCTCGGCGTTCACAGTCCAGTGTTTCTCCTTCCTATCCTTATTTTTCTTTGTACTGGATTTTTATTAGACTATGTATTCTCTTCATACTCTTAGACGTATGTTTATATAATCATAACTGGTGACACCCCGATGTGGGGCTGTGTTTGTTTCTGCATTGTTCTATTTCACTCTTTATTTTGGGATTTATCACTTATTAGTGACTTAAATATGAACTATTAACTGTTAATTGGTTTGGGGGTTTGTGTCGGCTATCCTTATTTCACGATAGGCGGTATCACGACCGGGTCCGATTTAGGGTCGTGACAAGTTGGTAACAAATCCTAGGTTACATAGGTCTCACGAGTCATGAGCAAGTTTAGTAGAGTCTAGCGGATCTAGTACACAGACGTTTGTATTTATCTTCGAGAGGCTGTAGAACCTTTAGGGAAACTTCATATTCTAGAATTCTTGTCATGCGAATCTTTGGATCCGAGTACTAAACTTATGTTATTCTATTCTCTCATTGATGGTGAGGACACGAGCGACCGTTCAAGATGGACGACCACTAGTACCACCAGCAGTAGCCACTAGAGGCCGAGGATGTGGTCGAGGCCGTGGTAGGGGTGTTGCGCCCCCTTTTTCCTCGCAAAAGTCGGGTTAATAACATTTGGTTGGGACAACTCTTTCCTTTTGGGAAAGGGGTTTTGTAATATTAAAGAGTCACCACCTAACGATTTTAAGGTGCGTTAGGGCACCTATAGGGTTTAACTGCCACTATGTTTGGTAACCAGAGATAGGGTAAGAGCTTGAAATTATCGCAAGAGGAAGGTGTTAGGCACCCCTTAGGATCCACTAGTATGGTTCCCGGCCAGATAGTTTTTGTGAATTTATGCAATCACCAAGTAAACAAACAAGGCTCAAGTAATAGGGGATTTTGAACTTAAATACACAGGTGCTTGAAAAACAATAAAAGCAAGGTTTTGAAAATAGTTACATTCTAAGCATTCTTGTGAATGTAAAAGGGGTCCTAGGTTTGTTTGTAATATAGATCACATCAATGAAATACCCGGTATGGAACTCCTAAAAAGAGGGGATACACGTGGTATTTACGCAACAATCATCATGTCCATATCTACCCTTCCCACTCGTGACGGTATTAAAAGTGAGGATTTGCCTCGACCTCTGTTGCATGTTGTTACCCGTCCCATTCCTATCAATCCCGGAGGAATTTAGGACTACTATTCCTATAAGAAAGAGGATTTAGGTTTACTCTTAGGATTAAAGGTAAATTGCTAAGGCTACATACAAAAACAAGTAGGACTGCATTTAGAAGGGAAACATGTAAGCAGTTAGAAGGCTCATGTATACCTGCGCAAATAATGCATATAAACAGCATGACTTAAAACACAGTTATGGTCTGATATTTGAAGATCCTAATGCAAGGTGCTTGAGTGAGAACTAGATTCATTATATAACTCAGAAAAGAAGTCTGAATCAGGTCTGTCTGTTTGTTGTAGCAGTTGATTACTTATACAAAGATAATCCAGTTTTATTTAAATAATTACCTAAGTCTTGCCTAGACGTAAGAAGTACTCAGTAGTTGTTCAGAATCATTAAGATGTTAGAGATTATTATTATTACCTAAACATGTTGTTCTAGGTGTTCAACACATAGAATTGTTGCTAGTTAATTGTAAAGACTAGGTAAAACTGTTTTATTCCTTTTATGCATTCATGATTAGACTAAGTGTGCTTAAGAAAATATAAATGAAACCCTAAAGACATGATATCTATTGTGCAAATATGCAAAATCCTAAACAGAATTTCTATACGCACAACTATTACGGCGTTTAGAAAGATTACTAGAATATGCAGAGATGATATGTTTGTTAGTGTTGTTTAGCCTAAAACAAGATCTCTAAGTGTTCATGGTAGTAGGAACATGATTGCAGAAACATTGATAAGTGCAAATCTAAGGAACATGATCTCTAATGCATGAAATGAATCCTAAGAATGGATTCTATTACCCAAGTAGGAATGTAAACCTAATAACATGCTTTCTACCCTTTTGATAGCATGCATATTTTCTATCTCTTTTCATTAGCCAACCATATAATTGTTTACAAATTATTACAGGCCAAGTGATTGAATAACATAAGCAAAATACAAAAAAGGAAGTTACAACCATATGAAGCATGATCAAGTGGTTTTACTGCTTTGGAATAGAATTGCCTTGTGATTTTACATGTTTCCTTGCTCTCAACCATTATTTATAATTATTACTCACTGGGTGGGAGTATTCACATTGCTCCCTCCATCGTGTGTGAAGATTCAGGAATAGCACATTTCGCTCCTAAGTGCTGATCCTCCTAGTCCAGGCAGTGTTTCAGAGACTACGAGGTAGCTTTTGGCATCTGCAGCCCCCATGCCTCATTTATCTCATTATTTCTATGTTCTTCAAACTATTAAATCCGATTTCGTATTTAGTAGACTTGTATCAGGATTCATTAGTTGCTCATGACTTGTGACACCCCGGTTAGGGCTATGTCGGGATGGTTTCGTCTATTATTATCTATGCTTTCGCGAATTTATTGCTATTAAATTATGCTTAAGCTATTCTATTGTGATTAACTGCTTAAAGGGGGTTGTACTGTATTGGTCCGGCTAGCCTTGTCTTTATGAAAGGCGCCATCATGACCGGGTTCAGGGTTAGGGTCATGATAAGTTGGTGTTAGAGACTAGGTTACATAGGTCTCGTGAGTCATGAGCAAGATTGATAGAGTCTCGCGGATCGGTATGGAGACGTCTGTATTTATCCTCGAGAGGCTGCAGAACCTTTTAGAAGAAACTTCATATTCTTGAAATTCTTGTCGTGCGAACTTGTTGATCCGAGAACTAAACTTTTGTTGTTCTATTCTCTCACAGATGGTGAGGACGCGAACTACCAGAAGAGGTGGATGACCACCAATGCCACCCACTGAGACCACCAAAGGCCAAGGATGTCGGCATAGTCATGGCAGAGCAGAGCAGCGAGGGCAGCACCTGTTGATCCACCAGCTGCCACAGCTCAGGATCAGGCTCCAGCTATGGATGCTCCAGCAGCACGGATTCAAGCACCAGCAGTGCCCATCGTGATTCTGGGTCTTCAGGAGGCCTTGGCATATATCTTATCGGTTTGCACTGGCTTGGCTTAGGTTGTTTCTGCCACTACTGCAGCAGCTACTTCACAGGCAGGGGAAGGTAATCAGACCCCTGCTGCTCGCACGCCTGAGCAGGTAGTACAGGGACTATAGACACTAGCGGCACCTCCAGCCCTGTCGGTTGCACCAGCTCAGGATTTTATGGTACCAGTTATGTCGGATGATGAGCAGTGTCATCTTGAGAGGTTTGGTAGCCTCCAACCTCCGTCATTTAGTGGAATAGAGGGAAAGGATGCCCAAGGTTTTCAAGATAAGTGTTCGTGAATGCTCCGCCAGCAGGGATTTTTGAGACTAGCGGTGTGGCATTTACCACCTTCAATTTACTGGGGCTGCCTTTACTTGGTGGGAGGCGTATGAGAGGCGTGGGCCAGTTGGTGCAGCACACTTTACTTCGCAGTAGTTTTCCACTCTCTTCTTGGAGAAGTATGTACCGTAGTGTCGCAGAGAGGAGCTGCATGACAGTTTGAGTGGCTACGATAGGGGAATATGAATGTGTCACAATATGAGTCAAGGTTTTCTGAGTTGGCTCGCCATGCCGTCTGGATAGTTCCAACTGATTGTGAGAGGATCGGGAGATTTGTTGATGGCCTTATTTACCATCTCTGCATTCTTATGACCAGAGAGAGAGTGTGTTGGGTGCTAAATTCAAGAAGGTTTTTGATATCTCTCACGATATTAATACGGTTCGTTTTTAGGATCGAAAGGAGAGGAAGTCCAAGAGGCCTCGAGGATCGGGCAGTTATAATGGTGCTCCTTCGAGGGGCCAGTTCCAGCATCGTAGAGGTCGTTCTTTCAAGCCTGCTCACTCAGCCCGTCCAAAGTATGCATGGCATCTTTAGGTTGTGGTTATCATGGGTATCAGCTGGGCCAGCCTTCACTCAACACCCTAGCAACTCAGAGTCAGCTCGTGCCCCATTAGCTCAGGGTTCATCTATGTAGAGTGCATCTTCTAGTCACTCTGGTGCGAGGGATTCCCATCATTCCCGTTCTCCAGCACCTGGGAGTTGCTTTGAGTGTGGAGAGTTTGGGCATTTATGGAGGCAATGTCCTCATCCTGTTGCTAGTTCGTCCTAGCAAAGGGATCAGCCCTTAACTTCTGCTGTAGTTACTTCGCCACCCACCCAGCTAGCTAGGGGTAGAGGTCAAGCAACCAGGGATCGCCACAGAAGGGGGAGCCCGATCAGGCGGTGGCCAGGCTTGTTTCTATGTTATGCCAGGCCGGCCAAATGCTATTGCTTCAGATGTTGTCATTAAAGATATTATTTCAGTTTGCCGCAGAGATGCCACTGTACTATTTGATCCTGGTTCAACCTTTTCTTATGTGTCCTCGTATTTTGCTAACCATTTGGGTACGTCCCGAGAGTTTCTTGCTTCACTTGTTCATGTATCTACCCCGGTAGGCGATACCATTATTGTAGACTGTATGTACCGATCATGTGTGGTGACTATTAGGGGTCTGGAGACCCGAGTGGATATATTGCTTATGAGCATGGTGGATTTTGATGTCATTTTGGGAATGGATTAGTTATCTCTGTGTCATGCTATTCTAGACTGTCATGCCAAGACCGTTATTTTGGCTATGCCGGATGTACTGCAGATTGAGTGGCGTGGTGTGACTAATTATGTTCCCAATAGAGTGATCTCTTTCTTGAAGGCCCAATGTATGGTTGGGAAGGGTTTCCCTTCGTATCTACTGTTTGTGAGGGATGTTGGAGCTGAGACTCCTAGTATTGGTTCTGTTCCAGCTGTGAGGGGTTTTCCTGATGTATTTTCTGCAGACCTGTCAAGCATGCCACCAGACAAGGATATTGATTTTGGTATTGACCTGGTGCCGGGCACTCGGCCCATTTCTATTTCACTATGTTGTATGGCACCAGCAGAGTTGAAAGAATTGAAGAAGCAACTTCAAGAACTCCTAGATAAAGGATTCATTCAACCTAGTGTGTCACCTTGGGGTGCGCCCGTTCTATTTGTGAAGAAGAATGATGGCACAATGAGAATGTAATCAATTATAGGCAATTGAACAAAGTGACCATCAAGAACAAGTATCTTTTGCCTCTTATTGATAATCTACTTGACCAGCTTCAGAGAGCGAGAGTATTCTCCAAGATTGATCTCCGTTTGGGCTATCATCAGTTGAAGATTAGGGATTCAGATATTCTTAAGACTATTTTCAGGACTAGAAATGGTCATTATGAGTTCCTTGTGATGTCTTTCGGGCTAATCAATGCCCCAACATTGTTCATGCTTTGATGAACAATGTGTTTCAGCCTTATCTTGATTTGTTGGTTATAGTGTTCATTGATGATATTTTGGTGTACTCATATAGGTAGGAGGAGCACGCGGAGCATTTGAGAGTTGTATTATAGAGATCGATGGAGGAGAGGCTTTATGCAAAATTCTCCAAGTGTGAGTTTTGGCTCAGTTTAGTGGCTCTCTTGGGCACGTGGTGTCCAGCGAGGGTATTCAGGTTGAACCAAAGAAGATAGAGGCAGTTCAGAGTTGGCCTAGATTGTCTTCAGCCACAGAGATTTATAGCTTTCTTGGCTTGGAAGGTTATTATTGCCGGTTTGTTCAGGGCTTCTCATATATCACGTCGCCTTTGACCAGGTTGACTCAGAAGGGTATTTCATTTGTGTGGTGGGACGACTGTGAGGAGAGCTTTCAGAAGCTCAAGACAGCTTTGACCAAAGCTCCAGTACTGTTTTTGCCATCAGCTTTAGGTTCATATACAGTGTATTGTGATGCTCCGAGAGTTGGGATTGGTTGTGTATTGTTGCAAGAGGGTAAAGTTATTGCTTATGCTTCTTGTCAGTTGAAGCCACATGAGAAGAGCTACCTCATTCATGATTTGGAGTTGGCTGCCATTGTTCAAGCATTGAAGATATGGAGGCATTATTTGTATGGTGTATCCTGTGAGGTATTCACTGATCATCGCAATCTTCAGCATTTGTTCAAACAAAAAGATCTTAATTTGAGGCAGCTGATATGGTTAGAGTTGCTTAAGGATTATGATATCATTACATTGTACAATCCGAGAAAAGCTAATATGGTGGCCGATGCTTTGAGCCGAAAGTCGGTGAATATAGGAAGTTTGGCGTACATTCCATTTAGGGAGAGACCTCTTGTAGTGGATGTTCAGGCCTTGGCCAACCGGTTCATGGGGTTGGATATTTCGGAGCCCGGTCGGGTGTTGGCGTGTGTGGTTTCTCGGTCTTCCTTGTATAATCGCATCAGAGAGCGCCAGTATAACGATCCGCATTTGCTTGTCCTTAGACACAAAATTCAGCATGATGATGCCAGAGATGTGGCCATCGGTGATAATGGAGTATTGAGGATGCAGGGCCGGATCTGTGTGCCTAATATGGATGGGCTTCGAAAGTTGATTCTGGAGGAAGCCCAAAGCTCGCGGTATTCTATTCATTTGGGTGCCACGAAGATGTATAAGGATTTAAGGTAGTACTATTGGTGGAGGAGAATAAAGAAAGATATTGCGGGATTTGTAGCTCGGTGTCTCATCTGTCAGCAGGTAAAATGTGAGCATTAAAGACCGGGTGGCTTGCTTCAGAAAATGGGTATTCTTGAGTGCAAGTGGGAGAAGATCACTATGGACTTTGTTGTTGGACTCCCACGGACCTTGAAGAAATTCGATGATATTTGGGTGATTGTGGATTGGCTGACCAAGTTCGTGCACTTCATTCCTATGTGTACTACTTATTCTCCATAGTGGTTAGTAGAGATATATATCTGGGAGATTATTTGGCTGCATGGTTTCCTAGTTTCTATTATTTCAGATCGGGGTACTCAGTTTACTTCCTAGTTTTGGAAGTCTGTTCAGCGAGAGCTGGGTACTCAGGTGGAGTTGAGCACAGCTTTTCATCCACAGATGGATGGGCAGTCCGAGCATACTATTCAGATATTGGAGGACATGTTGTGTACTTGTGTTATTGATTTCGGAGGTTCATGGGATAAGTTTCTACCGCTTGCAGAGTTTTCTTACCACAATAGCTACCAGTCGAGTATTCAGATGGCTCTGTATGAGGCTTTGTATGGGAGATGGTGTAGATTCTATATGGTTGGTTCGAGCCCAGCGAGGCTAGGATATTGGGGACAAATTTGGTTTATAATGCCTTAGAGAATGTGAAGGTGATTCAGGAAAGGTTTCGTGCAGCGTAGTCGCGATAGAAGAGTTATGCGAACCGCAAGGTTTGAGATGTGTCCTACATGGTTGGTGAGAAGATCTTGCTGAAGATTTCTCCTATGAAGGGTGTTATGATATTTGGGAAGAGAGGAAAATTGAGTTCATGGTTCATTGGGCTTTTTGAGGTGCTTCGGAGGATTGGGGAGGTGGCTTATGAGCTTGCCTTTCCACCCAGCTTATCGAGTGTGCATCCGGTATTTCATGTTTCTATGCTTCGAAAGTATATTGGGGATCTGTCTCATGTTTTGGACTTCAGCACCGTTCAGTTGGATGATGATTTGACCTATGATGTGGAGCCAGTGGCTATTTTGGGTCGTCAGATTCGGAAGTTGAGGTCAAAGGACATAGCTTTAGTGAATGTGCAGTAGAGGGGTCGGCCCATGGAGGAGGCTACCCGGGAGACCGAGTGGGATATGTGGAGCAGATATCCTCACCTATTTGAGGCTTCAGGTATGTTTCTTAAATTGTTCGAGGATGAAAATTTGTTTAAGTTGGGGAGGTTGTGACGACCAGTCAGTCGTCTCATGAGTTACCCCTCTGTTTCCCCCAATTCTGCTTCTTTATGCTTCGTTATCCGTGTTTTATGTGATCAAGTTGATTAGTTTATGTTTGGAATGGTTTTGGTAAGAAATGAGACACTTAGTCTCTTTCAAGAAGGTTTAAGTTGGATAAGTCAACCGGATATTGACTTATGTGTTAGAGGGCTTGGATGTGAGTTCCAATGGTTTGGTTAGCTTCGGAGGTGATTTATGACTTAGGGGTGCAATCGAAATTAGTTTCGGAGGTCCGGAGTGGAATTAGGCTTGAATTGGCGAAGTTGAGATTTTGGCGATTTCCTGTTTATAGGTGAGATTTTGATCCGAGGGTCGGAATGGAATTCCGAGAGTTGTAGTTAGCTTACTTATGTCATTTGGGATGTGTGTGCAAAATTTCAGGTCATTCGTACCTATTTTGGTTGGGTTTTTTTATCAAAAGCGTATTTCGGAAGTTTTTAGAAAACTTAGGCTTGAATTCGATGTGAAATGGTGGATTTGGTGTTGTTTGAGGTGTTTTGATGATTTGAAAAGGTTTGAATGAGGTTTTAGGATGTTTTGGTGCTTTTGGTTGAGGTCCAAGGGGCATCGGGTGGGTTTTGGGTGGTCAATCGGACCATCTTAGAGTTTGAAGAGTTGCAGAAAATCAGTTTGGTTGTTGCAGAGATTTTTCGCTTTTGCGATCGCGTATGTTGCGTCGCGATCGCGTAGAAGAAATTTGGAAGGCCAGGATTTAGACCTTTGCGTTTGCATCTGAGGGCTCGCGTTCGCGGGAGGTTAGAAGCTTGTGCTTCACATTCGCAGGAGAAAGCCCGTGTTCGCGTATAAGGATTTGGGGGTCCAGTGGGATTGTTTTTTGCATTCACACTATAGGTGTCGTGTTCACATAGTTTGGAAAGAGGAAGCATCACGTTTATAGTGCTCATGTCGTGTTCGCATAGCGTGTTTTTGCAGCCTTGAAATTTTTCTCTTCGCGATCGCGAGGCTTGGCCCGCGATCGCGATGAAAAGAGATCAGAACTGGGCATAAAGTTTATAAGTTATGTCATCCGCGATTTTGATCTATTTTTCCTCCATAGCTGAACAGTTTGAGAGCTTTTTGTAGGTAATTAAAGAGGGATTCAAGGATAATTGCTTGGAGGAAAGATTTTTTAACCTAAAACGAGATTCTATTGTGAAATCAACGTAGAAATCATGGAACTAAAGCTAAAAATGGAAGAACTAGGGCTTGGGATTTTGAACTTTTGAATTGGGGTTTGAGGGACCATTTGAGGTTGGATTTGGGAACTTTTGATATGTATGAACTCGTGGGAGGATAAGAAACTCATTGATGTGAAAATTTCTGAGTTTTGAGATGTAGGCCGGGGCTCGGGTTTTGCTAATTTGGGGATTTTATAAATTTTCGATTGTTTTCGCTTGGGCTTTGTTCCCTTAGCATATTATGATGTATTCGTTCTAATTTTGGATAGATTCGACGCACGTGGAGGCCGATTCAGGGGGAAAAGGCGTCGCGAGCTAGAGTTGTAGTCGGTTCGAGGTGAGTAGTAATTGTAAATGATGTCTTGAGGGCTTAAAACCCCGGATTGCACATTGTAGTGCTATATTAAGGTGAGACACGCACTTGATGATGAGCGTAGGGTCATTTACTACTGGGGATTGTGACTTGGTCCATCCCTATTAATGATTTTACCACGTATTTGACTGAGTCTTATTTGTTCTCATCATGATTTAGGTTGATTGCCATATTCGGGCTTCGTGCCAAATACTTGAATGCTTCGGGGATTTTTATCACTACTTTCCTCATTGTTCTAACATATTACTTGAACTCAGTCCTACTGTTTACCACTATTTTTATAATTCAGCACTTTTACTCGATTTTGAGACTTAAATGATGTTTTGGGCTAAAAACTACTGTTTTACTAATGCCCGAGGGGCTTGTGATGATTTTTGGAATGAGTGCAGCTGAGGACCATATGTGAGGATATATTGAGTGATGTGAGGCCGAGTGCCGAGAGTTGATGCCACGAGATGGCTTGATATAGTGCTTGGGTCGTAAGGGACCCCTTCGGAGTCTGCAAACCCACAGTGAGCGCGTGTACTCATTATGATCTGAGAGTTTGCCCGATGGGCTGATATTGTTTTGAAAGTGAGTCCGAGGGGCTGATGTTATTCTTAGAGTGATCCCGAGGGGCTGATACTTTTCTGAGTGACTCATACTGTGCCCCAGGGGAGGATTTCTACTTGTCATTACCTGCCAAATTACCTATTTTTACTTGTTTAAAAGGGATTTTACTTGATTTCTTCACTGATTTTATACTTTAAGTGGTTTTACTGCTTTGGTATAGAATTGCCTTGTGCTTTACGTGTTTTCTTACTCACAGCCATTATTTATAATTATTACTCACAAGGTCAGGATACTCACATTACTCCCTGCACCGTGTGTGTAGATTCAGGCATAGCAAAATCTGCTCCTGAGTGCTGATCCTCCCAGTCCATGTAGTGTTTCAGAGACTACGAGGTAGTTGTTGGCGTCCGCAGACCCCGTGCCTCCCTTATATCATTATTTCTATGTTCTTCAAACTATTGTATCGTATTTTGTATTTAGTAGACTTGTATAAGGATTCATTAGTTGCTCATGACTTGTGATACCATGGTTAGGACTATGTCTTGATAGTTCCGTCTATTATTATCTATATTTTTGCGAATTTATTACTATTAAATTATGCTTAAACTGTTCTGGGGTGATTAACTGCTTAAAGGGGGTTGTACTGTATTGGTCTGGCTGGTCTTGTCTTCATAGAGGCAGCATCACGACCGGGTTCGGAGTTAGGGTCATGACAAAAATCAAAGTTTAGCTCTCCTATTCTTCCCATATGCATCCAAAAGAAGCTTATTGAGTTTTGCCTAGATCCCTTTATAGTGAAACAAGTTACAAAGGGACCGCTCTGGGTTAGAGTGAGAAGCTCTACTTTCTCTCTAGGAAAATACTTACCTGCTAAAAGCTTCAAACTCAACCAACTCTAGAAACACAAATAGAAGATCATCAATTAGAGGATGTACCACCAAAACCACTTGCCATTAACTCATCCCAAGCCTATCAAACTATTACCTTCAAAGAAAAAATATTATCCAATAAAAATGAAAGAAAACCTTTCCATATCCCAAACCCCTTCTCATTTATTGTCTATGTCTCTTAACATAATCGAGGAGGAAAGAGAAAAAGTTCCTAAAGACAAAGAGGATGACTACACAGTTCCAACAGCCGGGGAAGACAAATAGCGAACTTACTACCCATAAAGGTAATTAGTGATTATTAAACTACAAGGAAAAAATTATTCACCAAATCCTCAAACGAAAACTGGCAGATCTTTGGAAGCCAACAGATACCTTTTCTCATATTGATCTTGGTAAAAATTACTTCACAATTAAATTTAATAAAGAATATGGTAAATGCAGTACAAAATGGCCTATGGTTCATCTTTAGTCATTTTTTATTGGTACAACGTTGGAAGCCAAACTTTGTTCTGTCAAAAGCCAAACAATCCTTTACAACAGTTTGGATACGGCTTCCACAACTCCCTACTGAATTTTACGATGAAAAAATCTTGGAGAATATAGGTGTAGACATGTGATATTTGACCCTCCCCAAATTTTTTTATATTTTAGCACGTAAATATTTAATTGAGCCTAATATTACTATCTCAATTAATTTTGACTCTTTTACTTTATTTTATTACAAGAAAATGAAAATTACAAAAAAAAAATCATTTATGTTTTGTAGTCATTTTTAATCTCGAATAGTATCAAAAATAATTTTATTTTAATGATCAGTCTTATATTAACAATTATTTTACTTAAGTAAGATTAATTAATAAATGAGATTATATTTTGGTCTCATTTACGGGGAAAGAATAAAATTTGGACTCAAACAATACTTTTGAGACCTAATTTTCAGACCAAGCTTATAATTCTCAAATCCATAATTTCTAGGCTCATACCCCTTAACCTAAATATATCCCCTAAAACCCTAAACCTATAAAAAAGGAGCCACCCCAAGACCTAAGAAAATCAGCGAAAATACACAAAAAAGAATAGGACCTAAAAGCTAGATTAGATCCGCCGCTCCATCAAAATTCCATCCGCTGAACATTCTCCTTCTGCCTAAAAAACGAAATGAGAAACGTTGAAGGCCTAAGACCCTAAGGGGACTGATCAGCGTTACACCCAAATAACCCTCCCCCCTCCCCCCCCCCCCCCCAATTCCTGATCTCCTTCAACAAAAGGAGCAGCGAACAAAAACGAGCCTAGGAGTCCTAACATAGAGACAATCAGGCGTTTGAACATAGAGGCTAAAGGAGCTACAGCTGCCGCATGGAGCAGTGAACAAATTGTTCATTGAAGGACTTGTATTAACGATAGTTAAGGGGTCGAAAAAAATTATAGTCTGACCTTTTTGTTTTTGGAGTCTCCCGTTTTTCCACTATATTTTCGAAGCATCAGCAAAAAAATAGCAGCACCAACCAAGTCGTTCATAGTTTGTGCTTTTTGGGTCATCCATACTACGCTTCAGCTATAGTTATCAAGGATGGGGTGCAATTCTCGCTGGCCTTTATGCTCGCAAGTCCAAGAGCTTGAATTTTCTCGATTTGATTGTCCTTTTTGTCATGGTTTAAACACGGTCGAGCAGGGTGCTAGTCGAGGTTCCAGTGATTGTGGCTCTATTTGATTTGACGATTGAGTTGTAAACTTCTAGTTTTGTTTATCCACATTGAGGTTTATCTCTAAACTTTGTTTTGAGCTAATATTGGTTACTATCCTTTTTGGGATTGAACAAATGTTAGATATGTTACGGACTTTGTTTAATCTTTTGAGTTTTAGCTTTGTGTTTATATTATTGCTATCTCAAATTGGTTATAGCTGAATTCTCCTTATTTGGATCTTTTGTTCTTTTCTTCGATCTTTTTCATACAAGTAGTAGATGTTCTTTTCTGTGTGCTTTAGGCGTTAGGTTTATTAGTTTTGTTTGTAGAAGAAAGATCCCAAAATGGCTGATGCTTGGCTTAGGTTTGTTCTCTCTCGAAGAAGGAATTCCAATGCGGGAGGGGGGTCGTGTATTCTGCAAAACGGCATATTAGATTTTTAGTCATTAGGTATAACTTTTTGTCTCGAGTATTTTCAGTTGCACTTGCAAATAAATTATTAAGCAGCCGGTTTTTTCTTAGAGATAGAGTCTAATTTATAAATATATAATTGTGATTATGTACACGTTTGGGTGGTATAATTATAATTCTAAAACCAATTCGGAGTATGCCTTCACACAGCTTCGACTAAACTTTCTCATAATAATAAATTGTTATTAATAGTCCGCTTTAATTAAATATAGTTTCTAAAAAATAGACCGAGGTGTTCCATCAAATTTAATCATACATGGCCCTCGATTACTTTCATAACTTAGATGTAAAAAATGACAAATGCTCGTAGTTTGTTTTAGGCACATTTAATCTACTATCGTGGTTGTGGACACGTTTGTGTGACATGATTACAATTTTTAGAAAATAAAATCGGAGTATGCGTTCACGCAACTTTGGCAAAACTTTTCTAATAATAATAAGGCATTATTAATTGTGGACATGTTCGCGTGACATGATTTTTTGACAGGCCAAATGAACGAGTACACGTACGCGTGACCTGTTTCAAGATTATTTTCTTAATTTAAAAGCGGTAAAAGGTAAATGCACATAGGTTCTAAAATGAGTAATTAAATAATTTTAATAATCCAAGTATGATCAAAGCGACCGTACTAGAACCGCAGAACCCGGGAACGCCTAACACCTTCTCCCGAGTTAGCGAAATTCCTTACCCATATTTCTGTGTTCGCAAACCATAAATAAGAGTCAATTTTCTCGATTCGGGATTTTAAACCAGTGACTTGGGACACCATAAATTATTCCAAGTGGCGACTCTAAATTTTAAAAATTATTCATATTTCGATTGTCACTTAGATTGGAAAAAAATCCCTTATATCCCCTTCTAGGATAGGAAAAAGGAGGTGTGATAGCTCTGGCAACTCTGCTAGGGATCGAACCCGAAATCTCTGGTTCAGGGTATCCGAGCTTGTTAATATGATCTATTCTTGGTTTTATTATTTGTTGATATTAATGTATTTGTGGACTTAATGTGTTAAATGTTGTCTATTTATCGCTTTGATATTATTTGAATTATATATAACTGTCTTCTTACACCACCCCTCTAAGTCTTTTGAAAATAGTGCACACGTTCACGTGGCCCGCTTTTTCTGTACAAATCATACCAAATAGAGCGAAGTTGGGCCAACAAAAAGGGTAGATAGACTTTAGTGCTCCCAGTACGTTACACCCTCGTCGGCCTCAATTGTCCGCTTGGGAAAGCCAGGTCTAGAACGCAACCCCAGGATTTAAACTTAGAAAAATATAGCCTCATGCCGGATCCTTAGTAGGAAAGTTTATCTGCATCATGTGCATTTGATTTAGGGGATTCAACACAGGGGTTGGGTCCATCTAGGACAGGTGTACCCAAAATAACAGACCGTCTTGATGCATCATATGTGCTATATGTTGCATTTTTTCAAGGGTAAAAGGGTCATTTTGACTGATCAATGATAGTTGAGGGCAAATAAAAAAAGAAAGGTTGAAGTGTGAAAATTGGAACCAGTTATGTTATATGTCACATTTTTGTTAAGGAAAAAAAATAAAAAAATTCAAAAAAAAAGATTTTGAACTTTTTCATCATTTTTCGAAAATCAAAAAATCAAAGAAAAGGAAAATAAAATCCAAAAAAGAGTTCACATGTTTCATCATGTTTCAAAACAAAAGACAAAAATATTTTTTTCCAAATTAGTTGTTATTTTTTTAGTTCGCGCCCGCATCCAATTTCTTTGAACTACGCATATCTGATTCTCGTCTTTCAAGGCATGATACGTAGGCAACCCACATAGGGTACGATTCCTAAGGAGTTTAGGTTCTTGGCTTCGCGGGGTTATAGCCAAATCTTGTATTTTTAGCCACATAAATTAATTTTAGAAAAATAGTCATAACCATGTCTTGCATGTGTCTAGTAGGGAATGTTATTGTCTCACATAGTGTTGGTTTCAGTTTTCTCATACAGGTGTGGATCTACTTACAAGAGTTTGATCATGACAGATACTCCGGGACCATTGCATTCAGGAGCTACCTGTAGAGCCTTTTATACTTTTGAGTCTATTGTTCATGTTTTACTTTCTAGTCATGAGTATTCAGTCATTTAGTTGATGATAGATTCTGTCATAGTCTAGTTAAGTTTGTCGAGTATTTTGTAATTATTTTTTATTTTGTATTTTAAAAAATTATTATAAATCAAAAATCCAAGAAAAAAGATATTTTGCGTTTTTATATTTCCTTTAGAATTTTCTTTAGAAATACTATTCTAGAAATGAAAAAAAAATTGAGGAAATTTTACCTTTAGAAATTAATAACTAAAACTCAAAAAAATTGCTCTTGTATTTCCTTTAGGATACTAGGACTAAAAACTCAAAAAAAATGGGAGTTTTCTATTTTGACATCTCTTTATAAGTTTTCTTTAATATATCAATTCCAAAAATCCAAAAAGATTTTCTTTTGAGGTTCTTCTTTGGGAAATTAATGAAAAAAATTCTTTTTTTAACATAAAAGCACGATATTCATATTACTTAAAAGACAAATTACAGGAGTAAGACATAGTCTTAAGGGCATTATTATTGCCCATAGTTGCTAGGAAATTACAAACATTCGTAGAGATAGTTCTTAAACTATTACAAGATTTATGCTTGTTTTTTTTTTTTTTTTGAATTTCTTCTTGCACAAAATAAGGGGGACAAGCATGGTAAATACATTTGGCACTAGGAGGTTTCTTCAAAACTTTCTTGGCCAATCGATGAGCTACTTCATTTTCTTTTCTAAAGTTATGCCTCAATAATGAGCTTCGGTTGGTGCATTAACCCTCTGCATTCAAGAATATTATTTTGAAAGTTAGTACAGTCCTCGTGTAGTAGTTTGATAACATCCGTGCTATCAGTTTCAATTTCCATGTTTGTATCTTTAAAGTCTACTACAATTTTTAGCCCTTCCAGAAGTGCTAGTAATTCTGAATGAATTAGGGAGGAAGCATGTGTCGCTTTTTTGATATCCCAAAATCCAATCACCATTACTATTGCGGAATAGTCCACCAATTTCTGGTTCATTGTTAGTAGAAAGAGAAAGTGCCATCACAGTTAAGTTTAATAGCATTTTTTTTGTGGTTTGTACCACCTAATCTCAATGGGAATTTTCTTGGCTTTCAAAGGATTCTTTTCAGTAAAAATGATATATTCCCATGCAAAGTGCATTGGTTTTTTTTCGTCGAGATGGCAGCGAAGGTTATTAAGATTATTGTTATTCCTATTTCTCCAAAGTTTCCAAATTCAAAAAGGAACAAGAGTTTGCCAACTAATCTTATGAGAATTTTGATTGATGAAGGCATCGCGAAGGTTACTAAGCCAATTAATGTCACTCATAGTGTTATGGTAGCTGATGCCCATGGCTTTTCAGAATTTTGGGTTGAAGCACAGTTTAAGAAGATGTGTTGGATGCTCTCAATACCCGTGCTGTATGTAGTGCATGTGTCATCCACATTCATACTAATTTTGTGAAGATACGCTTTACGAGGAACACGGTTATGACACCACTTCCAGAGAAACATTTTGATCTTGTTAGGAAAATGTAGATCCCAAATCCATTTATAAAAAATTGAAGGAGAGTAGGGATTATTAAGAAGGTTATAACAAGACTTTATGGAGAAAATACCATTAGAGCTTAGTTTCCAGCTGAGATCATCCACTTTGGAGTTATATGAGGGGGTAGAGTAAAACTAATATTGTGAATAACTTTAGGGGTAATTCGAAGCCAATTTTTCTTAAATCCTAATTATTGTCCCTAGTTAACTTGCCCAGGGAAAGATCGCATTCACTTTTGTTAAAGGGGGCCTCAATAGAGCTTCTAAGGGTAGGGGAGTTGTAAAACCAATTGTTATACCAAATATTTAAACTCGAATTTTTTGAGGGATGCTACAGAATTCCTTTGTTGCATAGTTTCCATCTTTGAAGGATGGATTTCCAAATGAAAGAATAGTTTATGATAGCCTTTGAGCGAGTATACTTGGACATGATAAGGTAACACCAAGGTAATGATGGATTTTTATGAGTCTCCACACAAGGATTGAAAGGAAAACCAAGTTCTTATGCTTAGCCTTGTGAATACGTAATCCACCTTCCTTTGTATCCTTGGTGACAGTATCCCAATTAATGAGATGAAGCTTTTAGAAGTACTTGTAGTGCCCCAAGTAAAATTCCTTTGAATTTTATCAATGAAGGAGAGTGTATTGCATTACATGAGAGGGGATTGCTCCTAGGGTACTTTTTGCTAGTGTAGTACGCCCAGCCATATTGAGAAAGGAACATTTCCAATAAAAGGGTCTAGTCTGTAACTTATCCAGGATGTATTGGAAGTCTTTGGCTTTAGGATTTTTACTAAGGATAGGGAATCCAAGACATTTACCAAACTCAGTGGTGCATTTTATGCCAAAAAGAGAGTTTAGGTAGATTAAGTAATCTTTTGGGAAATTATGAGGGATAACAATTTCGGAATTAGATTTGTTTATGGTTAGTCCGGATTCCACGGAGAAAAATTCATGCATTCTTTTATGCAAAGGCTAGTTCTTTTATTTGCTTTTCCCATAAGAGTTGGGTTATCTGCAAATAGTATATGGCAGAAGGAATGGCCCCTATGGCCAATTTGGATGGGATCACAATTCCTAGGATCAACCTGGTGATTGATAAGTCTAGAAAGAAGTTCAATGCGAAATATAAAAATGTAACGAGAGAGAGGATCACCTTGACGAATACCCCTACTAGGTTGGAAAAAGTTTATTCTTGATCCATTCACTAACACTCCTATTGAGCTAGTAGTAATACGATACATAATGAGTCTAGTAACCTTTGGAGGGAATTTGAAGTAATGAAGGGCCTTATAGATAAAAGACCATTCTAGTCTATCAAATATTTTTTTTAAATCTAGTTTAATGAGCATATCAAAGTTGGATTATTTTGAATGTCTAAGACTATTCATAATTTCCTGAATAATGATGGCATTGTCGCTAGTTCTTCTATTTTCCATGAAGCTAGATTGCATAGGACTACTAAGGAGGGGTAGGAAGGATTTTAATCTATTGGCAATGATTTTAGTAATGACATTGTAAGCAGTATTGCATAATTCGATAGGTCTGAAATATTTAAGATTGTTAGAATTGGGGAATTTGGGAATGAGGCACAAATAAGTTTCATTTATTCCACTAGGCATGGATTGTGTGGATAAAACTTTGTGACAGTAAGATGTGAAGGAGTCTTTTAAAATGTGCCAATATTTTTTATAGAAAAAGGGATGTATGCAATCCGGGCCTGGAGCTTTAAAAGGTTTGAACGAAAAGATGGCCTTAGTGATTTCTATACTGGTGAGGGGGGTTATCTAGACAATGTAATTTTGGCTTATTAATAGTCGAAGGATCATAGATAGAATTTTTAATAGGGGAGGCAATTTGTGCACTTTGAAAGGAATCTATAAAGAAATTAAAGAAGTGATCTAAAATTTTATTTGGATCTGCTATCTAATCTCCTTTATCATTAGTGAAATACATAATGACATTACGACGTTTAAGATTAGAGACCATAAGAAAGAACTTTGTGTTGGCATCACCATAATTTACCCAATTTTTCCTAGATCTTAACTTCAAAAAGTCATGCTCCATATGTAAGATATTTTTATATTCTAATTATAGGGTGGACTCAAGGTTTTGTAGGAAATCACTATTATTGTAATTGAGAGAAAACTGGATTCTATTGAGTTTAGGAAGGATTTATATCTTTATTTGAAGATATCCCCAAAAGTAGAATTCTTCAAATGAATAACTTCCTTGGTAAAGTTATTCTGGGCATCAACAAGGTCTTTTCCTACCTAACTTTGTTTAACTATATTAATAAAGTCAGGATGTCTACACCATATAGTTTCTAAACTAAATGGTTTATCAATATTATTTCCAGAACTAGGTTTTAAGATTAATAGGAGAGGATTATAGCGGAATAAGGTTTAGGAAGGTGAATCACTATAGCCTTGGGGTAAAGGTCGATCCACTCTTTATTCACAAAGATTCTATCTAGCTGTTCCATAATTAAACCTTTAGATTTTTTCCTATGGTTTGACCATGTGTATTTACAACCCTTGTATCCTAAGTCTAGTAGCTTACAATGATTTATACTTTTCCAAATTTCTTTGCTACGTCTACATTAATGGTGCTACCACCAACTTATCATTTGAGGTAATGTCATCATTAAAATCCCTCTCTAGAAGCCATGGGTCATAACAGTATTACTGATTTTTTCTATGTTATTCCATATCTCCACCCCTTTAAATAACTTAATACTAGCATAAACAGAAGAAAAGAGCCAAGTAATTTTTAAAGGAAGTACTTCGACTATGGCATGAATTTCTTGATTATTTCTAACAAAGTCATAAACTTGGACCACATTTGCATCCCAAAATAGCACTATACCTTCTGATTGACCCTTACTAGGCACCTCAATCATTTGAGAAAATTCAAAATTACTTAAAAGGGACAAGTGGATTTCCATTCTAGTTTTCAGAAGAGTAACCATGCAAGGTCTATGAGTATCAAACATTTCTCAAAAGTTGACCCTAAAGTTTTCATTGTTGCCACATCGGATGTTCCAAATTATCACATTGGTAGGCCTATACAAATTTGCATGGTTTGTTGGTGTCCTATTTTCCCTCTAATCATAAGGAACCGGGTTCCTCCTTAATTAAGGAACTAGGATCATGGCATGATTCCCTACCGTTGGGTCCTGAGGGGGTCTCACATCCATTTTGAATTTGTGAAGTGTTGTTAGGCAGCTTAGAACATACTTTTTTCTCTTCGATCCCTAAATAGGTAGACTTTTACCTCGTTTATTCTTGAAAATTCTAGGACTGGACCGGATCCCAGTAGAATTACTTCTTCCTCCTCCTCCATCTCTACATTTTCTAGTTCTAGTACAGTGAGAGGGGCCTGAACCTGAGGTTCATTGGAGGGATCTGGGGTTGTGCAAGAGAGGGATGTGGTGGTAGGGGTTGTGCATGTTACTGGGGTGGTGCATGGGGTTGTTGTTGGTTGTTTTCTGGAGCTACTATGTCGAAAGGAGTCGTCCAGGGGATGAAGATGGGGTTCATATTGTTGATCTCCCCTAGAGGAAAAAATGAGAGATCTACTGGGACTTGTTAGGACTTAATGGGATTGAAGTAGGGCGGGAGACTCCATTGATTCCTCGTGGCTTGGGGTTGATTGAGGTTTTGGGAGGGGGCTAGTGGGTGGAGATGTTGTTCATCAACACATGGTTGAAATAATTGTTCATGACCATATTCATTTCCTTCGAAATTAGTTGAGCTAGGAAATGAGAGTTTTGTATAACTATTATGGTTTTTTTACCATTGAGAATCATACTAAACGTTATTTTATGGCCCATGAGGGCTTGCTCCACCCACGAAAGGGATTGATGATCTTGTGGTAGTGATAGTTGTATGAAGAAGATCTGGTTGCTTGATGTTTGTTTTTTGGGAAGAGGTAGGTTGGACATGTTTAGGGCTCTTTGGTGTCGTAGTATTTGCACCAGGAAATAACATCTTCATTGAGTGATTAGGATCCTTGGCATTGTCAAGAGGAAGGGTAGGGTTTATATGAGTGTTATAAGAGTAGAGGTCTAGGCTTTTGCTGTGAGTAGTCGAGATGGATAGACAGGCAGTGTTGATATCTATATTGATATCTACTAGGTTACGTGAGGCAGTGGTGTTAGAGAGATTTTGCTTAGATTTTGTTAGGGAAACTTGGTGTTGTTCATTGGCCTTTTGGGATTTAGAGGGAAGTTTTTTGGCCACGTGGTTGTATTGATGATGGGGAATTATCGCCCATACAGCTAGTTAATGTAGCATTAGTGGTGGGATATGTTATATTAGAGGAATTAGAGGTGGTTGTCTGTGACATACACATAGATTTAAGATGATTTAAGGCATCATTAGTAGTGGAGGGTAATTATGGCTTTGCATGTGATTTAATTAGGTGATGTTGGGGTCTGCCAAGTGGACGTTCATTGGCTCATTAACATCCACATCAATTGCCATGCAGTAGTTGTCGTTATTTTCTAGACTCCTTGTGAATCCATTGGTGGTAGCAGGCCGATTGTCCGATACATCAGAGGAGTTGTTTGTATCAATTGTATTTACATTTTGATTAGTATTATTAGTAAGTAAAGAAGGAGTAGAAGTGTTTCCATTGAGATTAATATTTCTAGATAGAGAGGAAGGGAGGACTTACCTGGGATGGGAAGTAAATGGACCATTGTCTTTCCATTATTAGCTTGTTGTGGTTTTGGCTTGTACATAGTGTTTTTCTTCTTCTTGGGGGAAAGGTGTGCCAAATATCTTTTTTGGGCTGAGGAGATCCCTTTTGCATGTCATGACTTGGAGTGTCTAAAGCCTTAGATTGGCTAGTGACATTGTCTCCCTTTGAAGTAGAAGGTTTGCTTCTTTGTATCGTGTAATTGCATGAAGTCATTGAATGCCCTAGTCTACCACAATTCTTGCATAGGAAATTGATGCCGTGATAATGAATTTCTTGTTTGTGAGGTCCAATGTAAACGAATGGTGTGATCGGGACCTCCAGTGAAACTTCAATACATAATCTAGCATAACGATCCCTTAGGGTAGAGGAGGTCCATGCATCAATTTTTAAAATTTTACCAATCTTGTTTCTAACTCTTCTGAGGATTTGGCCATCATAAAATTCAGTTGGCAATTATGGTAAACGTGTCCAAGTAGCAGCTAGTGAGATCTTTACTTTTGAGGCTGGTACCCATTTTTGGATAGATAGAAAATGCCCAAAGATAAACCAAGGACCTTGATGAATAACTTTTAGCATGCTATCTTCATTGCTAAACTTTGTAATAAAATAATTATATCCTAGGTCTATGAGTAGAAAATTTTCTTTTAGTTCCCACAGATCTTGAATTATCTTTGAGTAATTAATATTGGATTCTCATTCCTTGCAGTTTTATGATCGTAGAGAATTTTCATGGAGAGTAAATGCGATGTACGCCTTCTGGAGATAGATGATTAGATGATCATCATTTAAGTAGGGTATTGTATTTGCAAGACCATTGGAAGGTGGTAGATGAGACTGGTTATGCGAATCAATGACCATGTGGATCTCCCCATCTTGAATCCCATCAATTAGTCTGTCCTTGAAACTTTGGTTTGAAGGCGTGAGAGTTGTTGAGCATTGCATTTTATCAATGTCAGAAGGCATAGGAGGAGTGAAGTTAGAGGTTTTTGGATTATTCATAGTTAAGATTGTAGTGAGAAGATAGAGGTTCTCTCATTAGGAAAAAGGTTCAAGAAAGTTCCAACTGAAGTATTACTATGTCTTCAAAAGGTAGTGATTGTTGTTATTAAAATTAACAGGGTAATAATTGAGTCCAAATAGGTATGCGTCTAACCTCAAGTGTAAAAAAATTGTTTTATTTTCACTAGAACTTTAAGATATTGTAGATAGAAGAAAAAACATACTTTATCTATTGTTTATCTTTAAAGTTTCTTCCTTAGGTAATCAAAAACTGAAATCCAAAAATTTTCTTTTTTTATCTTGTTCATTTCTCATTTCGAAGCACTTCTTCAAGGATATAAAATGAAAATCCAAAATATTTTCTTTAGTTTATTCTTTAGATTTCCTTCTAAAAAAAATAATCAAAAATATTTTTTCTCTTCTAGGATTTTTTTCCTTAATAATTTCCTATAGAGTATTTGTTTCAAAAAGAAAAAAAGAAGATATGCTCGTTAAGCTTAAGTTTAGAATATGTTATAGAACATTAAGTCTAGAAAATTCAAAATTCAAGAAAGATTTGCTTCTTTTATTTTTCTTTTCTGGTTAGAGTAGTCATTAAGGTAAACAAAAAGAAGAAAAAGGAAAAAAGAAGAAAAAGAGAACGTTAGTTTATTTTACTTTATTCCTGATCTTCCCGAACTATGCAAAGATCTAACTCATACGCCGTCATGATATGTAGGCAACCTACAAAGAATAATATTTTTATTAAAAGGAAAAAAATAAAAAAACAAAAACAAAAAGAGAGAAAAGAATAAAAAAGAGGTGAAGTCATGGCCTATGAGAAATGATAGGAAACAAAAGAGTGACAATTAGAATAAAAAAAGGAAAATGAGCAGGCAAGTTCTAGAAGAGAAACGAAAAGAGAAGATTGAAAGGAACAAAATTGGGATGATTTCAAGTGGCCTTGTGACCCTCGAAGTCAATCTAGAACCATTAATCGTTGCTAGGTGCATTGCACGCAATGTGATATGTTTAGTTGTTGAATGCCCTAACGCTAACAAGAAGAGCCCATTTTGTTATTGATATCTTCATTGAGCAGAAGGGTGGTTGGTTTGTGGTTCTTAAGTAACTCATCCATACAACACAAGGTCAAAGAGCAAGGTAGCCATGGCTAGCAAAGACTTGTACACAGGTGTTATTGATCCGTCTAAGGAGATTGTTGGGCCAGAATCTGAGTTGAAAGAACAAATAGCCGAAATATACCATGCCTGGGTAAGTGGGAGTCCTCCACAATTATTTCCTACTAACTACACTAAAAGCTCTGTCAACATTCCGCCACTGTCACAAATCCAGATTCCTAGTGCTTCTGACATCTCCCCATATTCTTTTCACACTGAACCCCCCAGAATCACCTCACATCCCGCTCCTTTAACCACTCATGTTTTGCTCATCCACCTGCTACCTTTTCTCGATCCTCTAGCGAGACGGTGTTCAAAATCCCCAATGCCCAACACTATGCTCCAGAACCAATTTTCAAGGTCTCAGTCCATACTCTTACGCTCATCATTTTGAGTCTCCCGGTGAGACTGCAAAGCCTGCTAAGATAGTAGAGCAAGATGAGTTATCCAAAAAGCTGAAAGGGCTTTTATTGCCAAAGTTTAACTTGTATGATGGGCGTGGAGATCCAGTAGCCCTTCTGAGTGGTTATTGCAGTGAAATGAGAAGAGTGCTAACCGGAAAGATGATTTTTTGATGGCATATTTTAGTGAGAGCTTGGTTGATGCAGCTTTGGAATGGCATACTCGTCAAGATGTCGGTAAGTGCCATACATAGGATGACATGGCTCAAGATTTTATGCAACCCTTTCAGTACAATATAGACATTGTCCTAGACCGCTCCTCCCTATCTCAGATGGAAAAGAAACCCAAGAAAAGTTTTAGGGAATTTTGGTTCTGATGGAACGAACAAGTTGTTCGGGACAGTCCTCCCATTGATAGAAAAGATGTTGCTGAGCCCCGCCAATGACAGGATCCAGTGGGCATTCTTGTTAAATGATTTTAGCCTCAATACCGACCCCATGAACCTCCATGGGCGCCACATAATCCACCCCAGTATTATCCTCCGAACAACGTCCGGCCATATGTCCAACCACTGGGTCATTCCTCATGGCGAGCGCCAGCACCGCATAATGCACTTTTGCCTTCTTAGCATTTTCTAGCAACCAACAACTCTAGAAAACTGGGGTATGGAGGGAAACAAAGGAAAAAAAGATTATTTCACGCCCATTGGAGAATTTGACACAAACTTGTTTAAAAATTTAAAATATTCTGGCTTGATTGAGCCGCTCCTTGGCTATACCCCGAACCCATATGCAAAAGGATTTGATCCTACTATACGGTGCATGTACCACTATAAAGTCTAAGGGCATAGCATTGAAAATTGACATGCTTTGAAAAGGGAAATAGAAAGAATGATTCAAGAAGGAATAATTGTGGTCTAAGGCAGTAATACCCCAAGTGTCACACATAATCCTCTACAGGTACATGACAATGCACAAATTGTTGGGATGGTTTGCAATGACGAAGGTTTGGTCAAAGGATCCAATTAGCCACTTGGTGAAGTTAATAATAATGAAATTGGTAGTGGGCTTAGTAATATTGATGTGGAACTTAGCGGCTAAGATGCCGAGCTTAGTAATTGGAAAGATGTTTCTTTCTTGGCTAACTAGGGAGGAGTCTTGGTGGTTCATTTAGTTGTCCGGGTTATTTCAGGGTTGTAATCCGGATATTATCTTGTGAATACAAACCTTCTATCCTTTATTTGCCTAGTTCATTTAGTCATAATACCCTTTTTAATTATTTTGAAGCAATAAAATTATTTTGAAGATAATAAGGGAAACTTGAAGGAAATAAGTACAGATTTGAAAATTTTGAGATCATTTGAAACCCGAACCATGTGAAACTGGGGCAGATAATTTGGGAAGTTAATAGGGTGACAATAATTCATTAAAGGAGAGTGCATCCCGGACAATTTGAAACAAGAGACTTTGAGTTCAAGTGTACCTCAAGTAACAAGATAAAGCCAGGGGAGTTTGCTCTGAACTGATGGATGGTATCCATTGTGAAGAAGAAATTGCCCAACGAGAGTTCTGTACCTGACAAGACTCAAAAGAAAAGTGGAAGGTATATCAGTAATATCAATGTTGAAGCCGCAAAAGAAATATTGTGCATGATCTTCAATTTTCATTCAAGTTGCATGTATTGTACTTGGGATTTTCAGGGATTGGGAGGCCCTCTTTCAACTACCCAAACACTTATACCATTTGACACCCTTTTGAGCATGTACTAATTTCTTTGACCTTCCCTCTTTTGGAATCAAGTTAGAGTCATAAAAAAAAGGTTCATGCCCCCATATGTTTATATTAGAAAGTTCATTCTAAAAGAAAAGTTCAAAAAAAAAGAGAAAAAGGAAAAAAAGAAAAAAAAGAAAAGGGAAACAGTAAGAAAAGTAGTGTTGTGAACTATGTTTGACCTGATTCTTGTCACCACAAGATACGTAGGCAGCCTCATGGTTCAGTCATACCAAATAAAATATTTCATAATCCCACGAAGTAGAGAGTGGAAAATTCCAAAAAAAAGGGAAAAAATAGATTCAAATCCCCCTGTTGGATAAAGTTTTTAGAATGGATTTCAAAAGTTGTAAATAAATTAACCCCGTTATCATAATTATTTTTGAGCCTTTATAATATCATTTCTTTCTAATCCAATCAAAGAGCCACATTACAATCCAAAAAAATACCTCCCAGATAATTTTTGAGAGTGCAATTTAGACATTCCAAGAGTATATAATGTTTTTACCATGGTTAATGCCTTGCCATCTGCAGAATCAGTGGAAATAAGAAGAAAAGAACAAAATGATAGAGTCTTATTGGTGAAAACCTTCTTAGAAACCATAAGGCGACGGTGAGTCGAGAGAAAACACAAAATGAGAGAGGTTTGATGGTGAAAAACCTTCGGGCACCATAAGTCGAGCAAGGATTGTAAACCAGAAAGAATAATCGGAGCATGGAAGCCCAATTTCATGGCGAAGAGGTACAACAAGAGTTGAACATCAGATTTGCTTGATAGATTAGGCCGCTTGATCCAAAGATGCATGTCATGGTTATTAGAATTGTTATCCACATCTGATAAGTTTCTACTTTGTAGTTTTCTTGTTAGGAATCATCTCTTTCCTTTGTCCTTTACTATGTTCATTTTGTCTTGTTTACTTCCTCTTTTTGAGCCTATTCGGTCAAAACATGCGAGAAATGGCTTCATAATTTGCTACCAACTTTTCAATTGCACAAAGCAGAATCTAGCTAGCACATCAAAGTGGCATAAGTCATGAAAGAATAGTAGGTGCACCGAGTTGGCAACCATCAACGTGTTTTGGGATTCATGTGAAATACAAAGGTTTGGTATATCTCAATTCATGAAGAATGAAACATATAGAGGATGTTGGATGAATGGATCACATGTATTTTCTAAGATTGATAGAGAAAGTGGCTAATCAATGACAAGCAAGGTCTTCCAAGTGGACTCCAAAGTTATCATGACAAGTGAAGGGGCAATAGACCTCAAGGCCAAGGCTAAAAAAGAATAGCAAGCGCATTGAGTTGGTAAAAATCAATGTGTTTTGGGATTCATGTGAAATATAAAGGTTCGGTAAATGTCCAATCATGAGCAAAATGCAACAGATAGAGCATGTTGGATTTGAAAGGATCAGAGGTATTTTTCGTGATAAGGGTGACAGAGAAAGTGGTCTGTCAAATAACAAGCAAGATCTTTCGAGCTGAAATTGAAGTTATCATGGGAAGTGAAGGAGCAATTTGCCCAAAAGTCAAGGCCACAAACTAACCACTATATTTATAAACACACAAAGTTTCTTCATTTGAAACAGGGACGAAAATTATGTCCAATTTAAAGCTTGGAAGTTTGAATTTTTCAAGTGTCGTGCCCAAATTTTGTCAGCACAAAGGCGGTTTGAGAAAGGGAAAGGAAAATTTGTTCGATCTGTAGGAATCCTCCATGAGGAAAAGCATGGTTCAGGGTCAAGGAATTTTGTTCGTTCTGCAGATATCTTCCCGGAAGAAAGCATGGCTCATGTAAGTTCATTCTCGGTTTTTCAGGGCCCTCCTGGATAATGGGACTTAATCTAAAATTTTCAAGGCCCTACTGGATAATGAGATTTAATTTTAAAAAAAGGGGTTCTCAATACCCGCCTGGATAATGGGATTTCACTTGAAGTTCTCAGGACCCTCCTGGACAATGGGACTTAGTTAAAATTTAAAACATTCATGAGTAACCAAATCTAGCATAAACTTTACCTTGAGGGAATATAAGTTGGCTTTGAAGTTTCCATTCTTAGAATAGGATTCAGTTGGAAATTTTCAGGACCCTCCTGGACAATAGAATTTAGTTTTAAGACCTTCATGGATAACAAGATTTAGCGGAAGTAGTACCTTTGGGAAATATGACTTAGCTTTAAAATTGTCATTTAACTATGAGTTTTCAGGACCTTCCTGGATAATGGGATCTAGCTTTTAAATTCTTTGAGATTTTCTGATAATATGATTTAATTAACACTTATAGATGTGCTCAGCTACCAAACTGGGGTAGGAAAATTTCATTTGTTTTGACTGCTTTGTTGAAATCAGGCACCCACCTCAAAAACAAGGGAAGACAACATGAGTTTCAAGAACGGAAAGTAGTTCAGACCCAAGAAACCAGGCACCCACCTGGAGAAATAAGGGAAGACAGTTCAAAGGAAAGCAGTTTCAAGAAGAGGACAATTCGAGTTCGACAATCAGGCACCCACTGGGAGAACATAGGGAAAGTAGCAGTTTCTGAATCAGTTCGAGTTCGGCAATCAGGAACCCACCTGGAGAACAAAGGGATGGTAGTTCAAGTTTTGGTAATCAGGATCCTACCTGGAGAACAAAGGAAAAGCAGTTCAAGTTTTGGAAATCAGGTACCCACCCGGAGAACAAAAGGAAAGCGGTTCAAGTTTTGGAAATCAAGCGCCCACCTGGAGAACAAAGGGAAAGCGGTTCAAGTTTTTAAAATTAGGCACCTACCTGGAGAACAAAGGGGAAGCAGTTTAAGTTTTGAAAATCAGGCATCCACCTGGAGAACAAAAGGAAAGTAGTTCAACTTTTGGAAATTAGGTGCCCACTAAGAGAACAAAGGGAAAGCAGTCAAGTTTTGAAAATCAGGCATCTACTTGGAGAACAAAGGGAAAACAGTTCATGTCTTGAAAATCAGGCACCCACCTAAAGAACAAAGAGAGAGCAATTCAAGTTTTGGAAATCACGCGCCCACCTACAGAATAAAAGAAAATCAATTCAAGTTTTAGAAATTAGGCACCCACCTGGAGAATAAAAGGAAAACAGTTCAAGTTTTAGAAATCATGCGCCTACCTGGAGAATAAAGGTAAAACAATTCAAGTTTTGGAAATCAGGCGCCCACCTGGAGAACAAAGGGAAAACGGTTCAAATTTTGCATATCAGAAGCCTACCTGGAGAACAAAAGGAAAACAGTTCAAGTATTGGAAATCAGGTGCCCACCTGGAGAACAAAGGGATAACAGTTCAAATTTTGGAAATCAGGTAAGAACAAAAGGATAGCAGTTCGAGTTCGCCAATCAGGCACCCACCTGGAGAACCAAAGGAAAGCAACAGTTTCAGAGGAGCCACTTCGAGTTGGAAATCAGACACCCACCTAGAGACTAAAGTGAAGCAGTTCAAATTTCAAAAAGAAAACAGTTCAAGTGTTAGAAATCAGGCATCCATCTGGAGAATAAAGGGAAAACAGTTCAAGAGTTGGAAATCAGGCATCCACGTGGAGAAAAAAAGGAAAGTAGTATTTTCAATTAAGTTAGTTTGAGTTCGACAATCAAGCACATAGTAGTTTCAGATGAGTCAGTTTGAGTTCGGCAATCAGGCACCCACCTGGAGAACAAAGGGAAAGCATCAGTTCCAGAGGAGTCAGTTCGAGTTGGAAATGAGGCAGCGACCTGGAGAACAAAGGGAAGACATTTCAAGTGTTGGAAATCAGGCACCCACTTGGAGAACAAAGGGAAAACAACAGTTTCAAATGAGTCAGTTCGAGTTGGAAATCAAGCACCTACTGGGAGAACAAAGGGAAGACAATTCAAGTGTTGGAAATCAGGCACCCACCTGGAGAACAAAGGGAAAGCAACAGTTTTAAAAGAGTCAGTTCGAGTTGGAAATCAGACGTCAACCTGGAAAACAAAGGGAAAACAATTCATGTTTCAGAGGAAATGAATACAATTCAAATGTTGGTAATCAGGCGTCCACCTGAAAAACAAAGGGAAAGCAACAATGTTCAAAGAAAGACAGTTTAAGCTCAGCAATCAGGCGCCCACCTGGAGAACAAGGAAAAATAGTTCAAGTTTCCAGGAAAAAGTAGTACAAGTGTTGGAAATCAGGCGCCCACCTGGAGAACAAGGGAAAACAGTTCAAGTTTCAAGGATGAAGCAGTGCAAGTGTTGGAAATCAGGTGCCCACCTGGAGAACAAGGAAAACATCTCAAGTTTCCAAGGAAAGTAGTTTCAAAGGAAAGTAGTTTCAAAGGAAAGCAGTTCAACAATCAGGCGCTCACATGGAAAACAAGGGAAAGTAGCTCAAGTAACAAGAGAAGACGATTCAAGTTTCAGTAGTCAGGCCCCACCTAAAAAACAAGGGAAAATAGTTCAAGGTGCAAGGAAAAACAATTTCAAGTAACAAGAGAATACGGTTCAAGTTCAGCAATCAGGCACCCACCTGGAGAACCAAGGAAAATCGTTCGAGTTTCAAAGGAAGTCATTTCAGAATCCAATTCAAGTTAGAAGTAGGAGAAGCTCGCGGCAAGAATGCGAGTCAATAGTCCGAAATGATCAACAGAAGTAATCTTAATCCAGAATAAAAATGAAAAATAGAAAAAGGAAGTGAATACAAAATGCAGAAGCTGAGACAAGAGGTGGATTGCTCAAGACATGGCTGAGGTCACAAGCATTGTATGTCCGGTCTTGATTAAAAAAAGCTGAAGAAGAATGAACTAGCACCTGCAGCTAGCAAGCGTCAAGGTTCAAAGCTAAAGTCTGCATGAAGAACTATTCAAGACTCAAGATCAAGCTTTAGAAGACTTACATATAGGAATCTTAAAACTCATAGTTCACAAGCTTAGTTAGTCTTTTTCATTTTTGATTTTGATGTAATAATAGGACCGCAGACTGGAATCTCGACGGAACGGCACACCGATCGGCTCTCCATCTCGGTGACTCCATCATATTTCTACTTCTGAACTACACATGGCATGATTCCTTTATAGCCAAGGCTATATAGGTAGCTCAGATACCAGGGCTCGGTCGCATTCCCCTTTCTCTTATTATTGGTCTCCCTAAATAAGAGTCAGGTCAAAAACCTATCTAGTCGTTCTTTGTCTGAAAATACCTCATATTTCCAGTCAACGAGAGGCAGTTGTAGACATGTGATTTTTGACCCTCACTAATATTTTTCATATTTTATCAGGTAAATATTTAACTTAGTCCTAATATCGCTATCTTAACTAATTTTGAATCTTTTACTTCATTTTATTAAAACAAATGAAAACTACAAAAAAATAGTTTCATTGATATTTTGTAGTCATTTTTAATCTTGAAAAATACCAAAAATAGTTTTGTTTTATTGGTCAGTCTTATTTTAGCAGTTATTTTACTTAAATAAGACTAATTAATAAATGAAATCATATTTTAATCTCGTTCGCGGGGAAACAACTAAATTCGAGCTCTAACAACTTATTTTTAAGCCTAATTTTCGGACCTAGCATATACCCCTTAACCTAAATATAACCCTAAAACTCTAAACCTATAAAAAGGAGCTAGCCCCTAGAACTAAGGAAATCAACGAAACTACACAAAAAAGAATAGGACCTAAAAGCTAGATTAGATCCGCCGCTCCATCAAAATCCCATCCCTTAAACATTCTCCTTCTGCCTAAAAAAAATGAAAAACGTTGAAGGCCTAAGACCCTAAGGAGACTGATCAGTGTTACACCCAAATAACCCCTCCCCCCCCTCATCCCCCCCCCCCCGATTCCTGATCTCCTTCAACAAAAAGAACAGTGAACATAAACGAGCCTAGGAGGCCTAATATAGAGATAATCCACCGTTTGGACCTAAGGCTAAAGGAGCTGGAGCCGTCGCATGGAGCAGTGAACAAACTTTTAATTGAAGGCCATGTATTAACAATAATTAAGGGGTCGGAAAGAATTTTATTCGTCTAACTTTGTCATTTTTGGAGTCTCCCATTTTTCCTCTATATTTTCGAAGATAAAATCATCAGCTAGAAAATAGTAGGACCAATTAAATTGTTCATAGTTTGTGCTGTTTGGGTCATCCATACTACACTTTAGCTATAGTTATCAAGGATGGGGTGAAATTCTCGCTGACCTTTATGCTCGCAAGTCCAAGATCTTGAAGGTTCTCGATTTGATTGTTCTCTTTGTCATGGTTTAAAAGCGGTCGAGCAGGGTACTAGTCGAGGTTCTGGTGATCGTGGCTCTGTTTGGTTTGACAATTGAGTTGTAAACTTCCAGTTTGTTTATCAACATAGAGGTTCATCTCCAACTTTTGTTTTGAGTTAATATTGGTTACTATCTTTTTTTAGATTGAATAAATGTTAGCTATGTTGTGGACTTTATTTAATCTTTTGAGTTTTAGCTTTCTGTTTATATTATTGCTATCTCAAATTGGTTATAGTTGAATTCTTCTAGTTTGAATCTTTTGTTCTTTTCTTCGATCTTTTACGGAGAAGCATCGGATGTTCTTTTTTGTGTGCTTTATGTGTTAGGTTTGTTAGTTTTGTCTGTAGAACAAAGGTCCCAAAATGGGTGATGCTTGGCTTGGGTCTGCTCTCTCTCGAAGGAATTCCGATGGGGGAGGGAGGTCGTGTATTCTGCAAAAGGGCAGATCAGATTTTTAGTCCCTAGGTCTAATTTTGGTCTCGTGTATTTTCAGTTACACTTGCAAATAAATTATTAAGCACTACCATTTTTTTTTAGAGATCGAGTCTAATTTATTAATAGACAATTATGATTGTGTACACGTTCGTGACATGATTACGATTTTAAAACCAATTCGTAATATGCGTTCGCGCAATTTCGACTAAACTTTTTCGTAATAATAAATTGTTATTAATAATCTGCTTTAATTAAATATAGTTTCTTAAAAATAGACCAATGTGTGCCATCAAAGTTTAATCATACATGGCTCTCGTATTACTTTCATAACTTAGATGTAAAGACAAATGCTCATAGTTTGCTTTAGGCACATATAATATACTATCGACATGATTACGATTTCTAAAAACAAAATCGGAGTATGCGTTCGCGCAACTTTTTGCTAAATTTTTCTAATAATAAGAAAGTGTTATTAATTATGGACACGTTCAAGTGACATGATTTTTTGATGCACCAAACGAACGAATACACGTACGCGTGACTCATTTCAAGATAGTTTTCTTAATTTAAAAACGGTAAAAGGTAAATGCAGATAGGTTCTAAAATGAGTAATTAAACAATTTTAATAAGCCAAGTATGATCTAAGCGACTGTACTAGAACCACAGAACTCGGAAATACCTAACACCTTCTCCTGAGTTGACAGAATTCCTTACCCGGATTTCTGCATTCGCATACCGCAAATAAGAGTCGATTTCCTCGATTCGAAATTTTAAACCGGTGATTTTTGGACACCATAAATTATTCCAAGTGGATACTCTGAATTCTAATAATTAGTCTTGTTTCGATTGTCACTTAAATTATAAAAACTCCCTTATATCTCCTTCCGAGGAAGAAAAAAGGAGGTGTGATAGTAGGTAACACAACTGGAAAGCTTCTTAAAGATGATGCTTGCACATCTACAGCCCTGCGAGGCCGCTATACAAGGCTCTGTGCGGAATTACCAATGAACAAAGCGGTTAAATCCAAGGTATGGATAGGATTCCCTAATCAACAAATACTATATGAGTGTGACAAACGTCTATGCTTGAACTGTAGACATCTAGGCCATTCAACATGCCAATGCAACATGATCAAACAACAATCTACAACCCATGCTTCATATGAAAATGAAGGAAAAGAACAAGATCGCAACATGCAATAACAAACACACAAAATCAGTGAGAAGTGGAAGACTATCACATTTAGCAAATTGGGGAAAACAATATGAAGAGCGAAATCCCAGAATCATCAACCAAGGCAGGTATAAGTGTCAATATTTTTATGCCAATACAGGTAAATTCCTTAACTCTCAAACTTTAAGCTACAAAGACCGTCCCAAAATTACTAATCTAGATACAAACATTAACGGAAAAAATTCCATCACTAAGGAACACTCTCTATACAAAACAAATTTCCAATCAAAAAATCATTTCTCAGCCTTGATGGAGAAGGACATGATTTTGGATAATACCATAAACCAGCAAACCGGAAAATAAAATAAAAAATAAGAATTTATAATGATTTACAAAATAGGGACACTCCTAATAGACACGTGTCTCCAAAAGTGAAAATACTCCTAATAACCTACAAAGAAATCCTCTTAATGTTATCAGTAAACCTTGTTCCAATTATGTTTATAAAACCAAACTATCTATAAATCCTACCAATAACCTTATGCATGTCACTAATGACAAATCTTACTTCTTAGCCCAATCTACTATCTTCCCTAATAAAATCCATAAGCTATCCCTCCCAAACAACATGCAAAAGGGAGTTGCTATCATTGCAAAAGATCATGTGATCTTTTATGAACCCAACTATCTCCCTAATCGCTCTATAAGTTCTAACTCCTCTTAAAAATACAAAGAATCTCTCTATCAAGCAGGAGACGCCACAATATCATTCAAATCCTATGACTCAACAGACTTCAAAACATGGTAAATCAAATATCACCCAACCCTCAAACACAGAATATCCCCACGATCTTCATCCAGCCTCCACTACCAGCAAATCATCAACCATTGCATGGGTGAAATTAGGGTTGATGGGCCATGCCATCTCCTTCAACATAATGTTGAATGGAAGGGAGACAGTGATAATACTTCAAAAATCTCATTATGTAGCCCAGTTAATCTCCGAGGGCATCCGCCTATCCATGAACAACTTCATGAATCACGTTTGGGTGAACAACATACTACACCCAATGGCACCACACTTAACTCCCGACATCACTCAAATGATGATGGGAGAATGGAACCTACCACCCCATTTTGTGGAAATCCAAAACACCCATCCAGTGATAGACCTACCTTTCTTCACACCAGAGATAGTAACAAGCATCAACCTAATTTTACCCCTTAGGATGCACATGAAAACCAAGTTCAACCTCTCAATGCTCATCACGTAGCTTCCATACCTCACTAAAATCCAACACAGTCTCAAACTCAAGCAAATCCAACAAACTAAGAAGAAATGATGGAGTAGGCGGTGGAACCTCCCATCAACTTAATCCCAGAAGTAGTGATAGATGATTAAATCTCGACGAGGTAAAGGTATTCATCTTCATAAAAATTCAAGAATAGAGAGAAGTGCTCAACTGTCCATTGGCACTTTACAAGTGCACGATGGACATAAGACCACCAGTCGACCCAACAGTAGGGCAACATGCAATGATTCTAGTACCCTTTCAGAGGAGGAACCCAGTATATGCACCAAGAGTGCTGGAGAATGGAGACCTTCACAACTGGACCATCAACATGAATAGGCATGTTTTCTTCATCATCTAGATTATTCGTGGTAGAAATAATGAAAATTTCAGACTAAACTTAAGGGAAATAGTTGACATGCATCGCCCATGCATGATCACACTTTTGGAAACTAGGATGGACAATCACATGTCTCTTCTAAAACCTTTTGGCTTCTCTTATATGATAGAGATTCCAGCTGAAGGGCAATCAGGTGGCATGATTATCCTATGAGATCGAAACATGGTTAATTTATCTGTAGAAGTCAAGAAATTAGTGCAACAATAAAGGTATTTCCTATACGAAAAACTCGGATGTTTACTTCTATTTATGCCATTATTAACTTTAACCCTAGAAATCAAATGTGAAACAATCTTATTAATATGCATGCTAATTTTAATGGGCCTTTCCTGGTACGGGGAGATTCTAATGATGTCCTAGATTCATAAAAAAAGGAGGCAATCAAGTAAATAGTTATCACTCCAAATACCTGTGGAACTGTATCAACAAATGTGACCTTATTGATCTAGGGTTTAAAAGTTGAAAATTTACTTGGACTAACCGTAGAAAGATAAAAAAGGTCTAATTATTGAAAGATTAGACAAAATTCTTGCCAATAATGACTAGATTAGCTGCTTTCCAAATGCCTCAGTCACTCACCTCCCAAAAACCCACTCTGACCATAACCCTCTGCTCCTAGAAATAATTCCCAGATCTAATATTCCATTCCTAAACCTTTTAGGCTTGAAACCTTTTGGTGCAGACACCCTGATAGTTTGAAGATACTAATTACTTGAACTCGACAAATCTTTTTCTAAGTAATATTATAGCTTTGAAAGATAAGACCTTTGGTAAGATATTCAAAAAAAAAAAGAAAATAATCTTGGCTATGCTAAAAGATATACAAGAATCCAAACAGTACTATAATAGCACCTTCCTACATCAATCAGAAAACTCCTTACAAATTGAGTACAACAATTACCTAAAACTTGAAGATGATTTTTGGAAACTTAAAGCCAGAATCTCTTGGCTACAAGTCGGAGATGCAAATACTAAGTTATTTTACATCATTGCCTCTAATAACAAAAGGAAAAATAAAACTATGTTTTTAAAAAATAATGCTGGTAACTGGATTAATGATCGATCAGAGAATTCTAACACATACAAAACAACACTTTCTAAACTCATTCAAAACTTCTCACACATTTATCAGTTAGATAAGCATACTTCATGATCCTACAAGTTTTAACAATATTGACCTGAGAATGTTGGATAGTCCCTTAATGCCCTACGAAGTCACCAAAGCTATTTTCTTCTTCGAGCCTTTTAAGGCACCAGGGCCAGATGAGATCTATCTTTTTTTTCTATCAGAAATACTGGAAATTTGTGGGGCCATCTGCCATTAACTTGTGCTTACAAGTTTTCCGAGATAATTCTATCCCAGAAATTATTAATAACACCTATATTTGCCTTATACCAAAAATCTATAATGCAAATAATCTAAAAACTCTGACCAATTGGCATTTGCAATACAGTGTACAAAAGTGATCACAAAAATTATTGCTAATAGATTAAAACCCCTTCTCAATAACCTGATTAGCCCATACCAATCAAGCTTTATCAAAGGTAGGAAAACTATTGATAATGCGATTATAATCCAAGAAATGATTAACCAATTCAAAAATATCAAAGGGAAAAGTCTAGTATGATATTAAAAATAGATTTAGAGAAAATGTTTGATCGACTTGAATGGTCTTTTATCTATCGTATGCTCAATTCTTCAAATTCCATCCATCAGTATCTAAATTAATCATGAATTGCATTTGTACTAGCAACATAGCAATCCTAGTCAACAACTCAATTACTAAATTCTTTAAATCGAGCAGAGGCATTGATATTTGCCAATGAGACCAAATACATCTTAGTTCCCCAGTTCATGTAATATTTCATTTCTTCTTTACAGATGACCTCACTCTTATGACTAAAGTGAGTGAGAAGTCATGCAAATCAATCAAAAAATGCCCCACACTCTTCTACAATCTATCTGGTCCAAATATCAATCTAAAAAAATTAGGGGTTATTTTCTCTAAGAACTGTGCTCCTAACGTAGCTAAGGAAATGGCTAATTTTTTGACATGCACACTAGCAATTCCTTTGGAAAATATTTAGGATACCATATACTCCAGAATCAACCAAATCATAAGGACTACCAATCATAATTGATAACATGTAATTGACTGCCTAAAAGCCAAATTCCTCAATATTACTGGTAGGACAATCCTAGCAATTTCTTCCTTAAACTTAATTCCCAGTCATGCCATGAAATATACATATCTCCCCAATAAAATCCTCAATTAGATAAATCATATCCAACGTAATTTTATTTGGGGATCAACCAATGATGCTAAGAAACTTCATTACGTAAACTGGAACAACATAACCAAATCGGGGGGAGGGGGGTTGGACCTAAAAAAGGTCAAAACAAAAAATAAAATTTTTCTAAGCAACCTTGCGTGGAGGATCCTGTCAAAACCAACTACTCTATGGTCCAGAATTATCATTGTCAAATATGCCAATAACAAATCTAAAATACCAACCTCCTTTATTTTGGAAAAACATCTTAAAGGGGTGGTCTATCTGTTCAAAAGGCATAAGGTGGCAACCAAGCAAGAACTCTAAACTTGCCATATGGAACTTCATCTGGATTCCAAACTTACAACCTCTGAGGAATTGCATTGAAGGACCCCTAACCAAAACAGGTTCAACTCTGAGGGTCAAGGATATAATCTGTAATGGAAAATGAGATCTATCAAAAATCTCTCTCAGTATTTCAAAGGATATTAAAATAAAAATTGATCAAATTCCTATACCTCTAAACCACGGACACAGTGACACCCCAATTTGGCACCTCAATACTATTGGCTGCTTCAGTAGCAAAAGCTACCTTAATATTATCAACAATAATACCACAATCCCCTGGCATGATTCATGTTTAGTTGTTCTAACAAATTAAAATTCTTCTTCTAGCAATGCCTCTACAATAAAATTCCTTGTCATCAATATCTCCACCACATTAGCATTAACAACAACATCTGCCCTGTGTGTCGAAAGGAGGAGGAATCAATCGTTCATATATTCATCAGATTTCCTATAGCTCATACACAATGGAACAAATTGGGTTTGGGAAACCTAATCACTGGTAGCACGCAACACTAACTAATGCACATTAAAGGTCTTAGACCTAGCAAAAAACCATCTCACGTTAAATGGGAAGACCTTTTACCTTTTTTAATATGGGAAACATGGCTAAATAGGAATAGTGACAACATCAACAACACTAACCATATACCATCTTTTTAAAAAAATCATTAATGACTCGCTTGAGTTTCACTACTTAGCCACCACAAACCCTCCCCCAAATAAAATAATTTCTATTCAATCCGTTGGCATGCACCCTAAAGAGGTTGGTTAAAATTAAATATAGATGGTGCATTCACAACTCAAAATAGTTGTATAGGTAGTGTATTTAGGGACAACAACGGAAAATGGATATTAGGCTTTAACAAATAGTGCTATGGTATATTTCCCCTGCATATTAAATTGCAGGCACTTTATGAAAGGACTTTAATTGGTTATTAGGTATGATCTACTTTTGCTAGATATAGAAACTGATTCGACGGAAGTAATGAATGCTATCAATAATAGATATGCAACTTTATCAATCTAATACAATCATACACACCATTAATGGGCCAGTAGAAGGTCTTTCTATTACAACATAATTTTAGGCAAAACTCATTAATGGGCCAGTAGAAGGTCTTTCTATTACGACATAATTTTAGGCAAAACTCATTGGCAGATGCATTAGACAAGGAAGAAAAAAACTAAGGAAAACAAACCTATAAATCAGGAAGCACAAAACCTTTTACGGATCCATTCCTTTTTATGAAACATCTTCATGCTAAGGATATGTGTAGGAAGGACAATCGTATGAAACAAAGGCCTATTTCTATTTGTAATATGTTCAAGACTTTAGGCAATTAAAGCACTAGTAATAATACTCTTTTTATACGGGGATACTTACCCGTATGGCCACTACTATAAACCGTATGGCATGTAATATGTCGAATATTTAGCAAGAAGAATCAATATTTTAATTACTCAAAGAAAAAAAAAACCTTTAAAAGCGGCAGCCTGCAAGTGCTTCGAAAAGAAGGATTTCTCAAATTTTTATCTCACAAATCGAACGGCTCAGGTTCGATCATCACATTCATCACCGTCCTCTCTACATTTCGCCCTTTTTTACACAATAAATATAGAAACGTAAAGGGGTTTCACTTCAACCCTAGCCGAGAGCGGATATTTGTTTCTCCGTCAATTGACGTTAATCTACAGGTAAGTGATTTATCCTTCTGTTTCCGCTAGATTTAATTAATTCCGCAATTTTTTTTTTCCGTTTTTACGTCTTTGATCTTTAATATTAGGGTTTTTTCTGTTTAACTTTTTTTAAACATAAGTTCGATGAGAACGAGATTGATGAATTACAGGCTTTTCACCTTTTCCCCCATCAACAGTAACAACTATTAAGCCTCAATTCGACGCTAGTTAGTGTTTATGAATCTCACTATAATTTATCATATAGAAAAAAATTCATCAACTTTTTCGAAATTGAGCTTTTGTTTCTCGGATCTCGCAGTTTTTTTAAATCAACAACAACAACTATTAACCTTCTATTGTAATCTGGTTAGAGCTGTACCAATCTCACTATTGTTTATCATAAATCGTGTTATAAAAAAGTAAAAATTCAGCAACTTTGTAAATGTATTTGTGGATAAATCGAGCTTTTGTTAAGCGATCTCTCAGTGCTTTTTTCATTATTATCATTTTTTATGATTCTTTTAGGCAGGCTCCAACTAGTATCGGAGTGCCATCTAGATGTTGATGTAACTTTCAGTTGTTTGCTCATTTGTATATATTAGGGACAGGGGCAGGGGCAGGGGCAGGGGCAGGGGCCAACTAAAACTGCTTTACTTCATCGCTTGGTAGGTTTTTTGGGTAAATTTTCTGAACTTTAGAGTTTAAATTCCTTTTTTTTTTCTGATTTGAATTTCTTGTGGATAAAGAAATTTGGTAATTCTTCAATAGGTTCAACTAATATAAATCGGTGTTACTAGCTGCTTCTCATTTGCAATTTTTTAACACCCTTTGATTCGGAGATACATAGGTTCGTGATGGTGCGTGCAAAAGGCAAGGCCAATGCTTCAACTAAACGGTCAGTGTCCAAAGCAGATGCTGCAGTTGCTTCTGAAGCTGATACGACACTTGACTCCAGTGAGGTGGAAAACCACATAGAAACTGGAGGCTCGGTTGAGATTTCAGTGGAAACAGCAGTAAATTCCACTGTAGTAACTGAAGAAACAATGATCACTCTTGTAGAAGAAGAAGAAGAAAATGATGGAGCTGAAACTGAAACTTTAGAGGGAGAACATGCTATGGAAGAAGATGAAGATAATAAAGAAAATGAAGTTTCTGGAGGAGGAGATGAAAAATGTGTTTCTGATAAGGAAGAAGAAG
The DNA here is from genome assembly GCA_034376525.1 of Nicotiana benthamiana. Lineage (NCBI taxonomy): Eukaryota > Viridiplantae > Streptophyta > Magnoliopsida > Solanales > Solanaceae > Nicotiana > Nicotiana benthamiana. The sequence goes on along the minus strand of CM067324.1, from coordinate 71,983,098 downwards.
ATGCTATTAGTAATGATGAAGGTAATAACCAAGAAAATACCATAGAACAGGAAGATGGTGAACAGATCATAGATGATCAGCAAGTAGGAGATGCTGCTGGTGTAGACAAGGATAACCAGGAAGATGAAATGCCAAAACAAGAAGATGAAACAAATGCAAATGAAGAGAATAAAGAGAAAATAGAAGGTGAAAAGAATAAAGAGAAAATAGAAGGAAGTTTGAAGCAAAAAGCTAAAAAAATGAAGAGAAGAAATAATAGGAAGAGAAAGACAAATGGAAGCCCCCAAGAGAAAGGTGAAAATAAGCAAGTTATGAAGAAAGTAGCCTCTAACGGTAAGGTTGGGAAGGACTTGGGAAAATTGGAGTCAAATGACGGTGAGCAAAGCTCTAAAAAAGTTGCCTCCGGAGGTAAGCCTAGAGTGGTCGCTCAAGGCAAAGACGAGCCCGAGTCGTCACACAAGAAGTTGTCCTCAAAGAAGAAGGCTAAGGGCATGGGTATGATCTTCATGTGCAACTCCGAGACAAAGAAGGATTGTTACCGTTATAAGGTTCTAGGGTTGCCGGCAAGCAAGAAAGAGATGGTGGAAAAAATTTATAAAGGGATGAGGCTTTTCCTTTACGATGTTGATTTGAAGTTGATGTATGGGATCTACAAAGCTGCAGAACGTGGTGGCTATAACATTGCACCCAAGGCTTTCAAGTCTCAATTTCCTTCTCAGGTTAGCTAGTTGTGCTATCAATGCCTTCTAACCTTCAATTGCTTCTCTTCGTATTTTTTTTTGGGTTTGAAGAATATTTCTAGTTGAGGAAGTACCATTTGGAGGATAGTATGAAGTTTACATTTAAGCTTGATGTTTTAAGTAAGGTGTTTGTAGGGTGTTCATTCATCGGAGTGGTTCAATTTTATCAAATGTTGGTTTGGCTTTTTGATTTTTGGGTTTCTAGAATCAAAATAGAACCGAAATAAATTTTGTTTGGTTCAAGTTTTTCCATCAATTTAGGCTTGAAAGGGCTGAAAAAATAATGTAACTTTATAATAATTTATTACATGTGTAAATTCAAATAATCATATTCTTTAAAAATAAGGTAATAATAGAATTTAATTGATTTGCTTACCATATATAATGCAAGTAGTTATATATATATAATTATCTAATTAAATTATTTTAATATGTATATTTTCTCAAAAAGTTATTACTCACTTCGTCTCAATTATGTTATGTTTGATCGGGCATAGGTTTAAGAAAGAAGTTTTAAATCTCATGCTCTAAAACAAGTCCTAGGTACTTTCGTGGTTATAAATTTTCTCACTAATAGTAAAACAAGAAGTATAAAGAAAAACTATTTTTACATATATAAATACGTCATACTTTTTGAGACAAATTAGAAACGAATATGCATTACGTATATTGGTATTGAGTGCGTATATGATATAAATATTATGTATTAATTCATTATTTGCTTTGTTAGATTATATTTTAGAAAATAAAAGGCCGAATTGAAGTACCAAATTTTGATGTCAACCAAAGATCGGGAAATTTTATTTGGCTTTCATCAAAGTATGAAAACCTATGGTTTTAAGCTTGAATCTAGGTGTGACTAGGGTTGGGCGCTACACTTTGGTAAGGGGCCGCTTTAATGTAGGTGTCAAGGAGCTCTCTTGTATAAAGGGTAGGACTAAACAATAAATAGATCTACCCTAGGACTTTGGTCTAGTGGTAAGGGCGTAGCTTTTGATGTGTGGGTTAGGCACAACAGACATAACTTGATATTTAAGTGGAGAAGATTAGAGGGGTGGGCCGATCATCTGTCGATATTTGAATTATGCACCTTTAGCCCTTGAGATTTTCTCGATTATAAACGAATGTTAGAGTTGGCAAAGATGTATCAATTGCTAGGTAACCTATGTAGGAGCGTGTTAGTGGCGAGGAATGTGAACTTATAAGAGATCTAAATTAGATGATTAAAATTGTGGCTTTTCATTTGGCTCCCAAAGGTGTGGTCTGGTGGTCAAGGAAGTGGATTGAGAACCATGAGGTCTTAGGTTTAAATCCCAATAAGGGGAAAAAATTAGTTGATTTTTTTCCATCTGTCCAAGCCTTAGTGGACAAAGTTATTTGGTACTTGTGCTAGTGGGATGTAGCAGTACTTCATTTATAAAATTCATGAAATTAGTCAATGTACGCGCAAGCTGGTTCGGACACCACAATTATCCAAAAAAAAAGTTGCCGCTTTTCATTTGAATTATGAATTTAAAATGGGTTTTCAATGTGATAGGTATTGTTTTGTCATATATAGTGTTGCAAAGGGCGGTTAGGGCACAGTTGGCTTGTAGCATTGGCATTTGGGAAGCTCAAGTCATGTACTTTGCCTTGCTTAAGTGATGTATCAGCGGAGGCACCATGATGCTAAGCGTGCATGTTATTCCTATTGACTTCTTCTTTAACCGATATTAATAATAATAGTTTTAGCTAAAAAAGTTGTATACAACTCCTTTGATTCACTTCATATGATATTGTTACTATTTGGGGAGTCAAACTACTTTTTCTTTGATTACTAGTTTAAGCCCTTTTGTTTATTGATAACTACTATTGAAGACTAGTTGAAAAGTTAAGTTGCACCTTTGTATCTAGACCAAAGATCTATCATGGTATCAAAACTTGATTGACATAGTTTTCCTTAATTATAGTTACACATCTTTGAATCCATATAATTTTTCTAATGTTTATTTATTTTGTTGCATTACATATGCATTATTTTATTTTTTCATTTGCTCCATTTTTAGATTTTTCGTATTTGAAAACGCTTTGATTTTAAGCTTTCTATATTATGCTTAGACATAATGACCCGTTTTCAGACCACACTATAGAAGATAGTAATATAAGCTATATTTAAAACTACATTCTATTTGTAAAGACTAAAGTAGAAAATCGAAAGAGAGTAAGAAATAGAAAAAATAGAAGAAAGACAAAAACAAATAGCCCGCTGCCTGACTGGCCCCTAATTGACCCACTATAAAGGTTCGGGGTTGTGGAGTGCCCGGGCTGTCCGTTCTAAAGTTTTAGCCTGTCTAGGACATACCCACTTGTCTTGTATAATATAGGACCAAGGCCACCGCACTTGCAAAGTATAGTTCTGGATGTACATTTGTGCTGATCACTGATTATGGAGGTGATTGATTTCGAGAACAATCTTTCAGGTGACCATCATTTATATAAATCAAAATTCTTGTAAGTTGTAACTTGATATTTTTCGCTCTACTGAGGTGTGTAGACTGTTGACAACCAGGAAAAAAGAAAAAAAATATCAGTGAAGATCTTTAGAAAATGAAAAAAAAAACTTTCTTGTCCTTTGAGAGTAAGGAGTTTGCATTATAGGTGCTATTCAGTTTTCTTGTTATGGTTTAAATGATTGACTTTGTATTTGGGAGTACATTCATTCCGTCATTCGAAGTGCTTTTAAGTGTCCTTAGAATAATTAAATCCATTGAATTGGCTGCTGAAAGAAACATCCAGGTAAAGTCTTTTCCTCATTTAATTTGGAGGTATGAATGGGAAACAAGTCAGCCTCCCATCTAAAGAAAAGGAAAATAAATAGATGATGGATATTCCTGTAAGATTGTTGGTAGCAGGTAAAATTCTTTATAGATTTTGCATTATCCAAAATAAATTGGAGAATACAATGTCCGGAAAGCATTGCAACTTTTACTCTTATATTTGAAATTGTTTTGGCAATAGTGTTCCTTAGAGGTAAAGCTTATCTCATAATGGGCATAGCCAAGAAAGGATAGGTGAGAAGTTGAATTTGATCGGTTTAAAAGTCTGTAGTTTTTCCATTTGGGAATCAAGTCTAATTTGTCCATTTAGGATGTGTGGTATAATTTAGACCATGTCATGGTCATTTTTGTCGTTGAATGAGTGTAAAAGTAGTTGATATCTGGTAATGGTGAGCGCTTGAGCATGCGAGAATTGTTTTAGTGATGGTTTTGAGTATTAAATGGTGAAAATGGTTGTGATGAAACTACTCATATTAGAATAATGTTACTGGTTTGTGTTACCCTTTCTCAACAAAAGAATAGGGTTACTGGTGAAAAATGATTTGGTCTCATCATTTTCTCCTTGTTCGAAGTATAATACGTTTGTTTTGAGGCAAACAAACCCTAGAAAACAATAAATAAGTTCATCAAGGAAAAACCCTTTATTCCTTTGAATAAGTGGGCAAGAGTTAATTTGGTTCTAGACTTCTAGTGCCTATAATTTATACTTTAGTAGTACCTAACCTTAGGAGACAAAACCAGTAGGCAAATAAAATTCAGGTGGTGATCCATCTTTATGTGTATGTACACGCATGTTCGTATCACAAAAAGGCAGAAAAGATAAAGCAGGGGATGCAGTATCTAATTTCATGTCAGGTATTGCTCTTTATGTTCAATTGTGTGTTGGCGCGTATAACAACCAAAGCAGTTATCAAGTACTTGTGGTTTAGTCTGATGACCCCAAATAGAGTTCCATCCTTCTATTCCTTTGATAGATATATCTCTAGGTTCTAATTTTATAATCTATTCGTTTGATATATACAGATTGTAATTTTATTAGTGAAGTATCAAAACTCAAAAAAGACAGCTTCACGTACAACTATAGAATACAAAAGACAATTCAGGAGTAGAATTAAAACTTTTTCTCTTTGTCAATCCCGATATAACTCACAATACTTTTAACTTCAAACACATGTTCTTGTTGGAGAGTCAATTTTATCCATCTTCATGTACAAAAGCCTTATTAAGCAGTGGTGTCTTAAGCTTGCTCGAGAGGCGCCTAAACCCTGAAGTTAGGTCCAAATGTAGGTAAAAATTCTTGCAATTTTTTGTTGTATATGATTTGATGTATGTCAAAGGTATTCCTATCATAAATTATTTACTTCTCAAATTGTAGCCTTAATTTCATGCTCCAAACATTGCAACAACAACTGCTACTATGCCTCATGCTCCAAACACTAGATATAAAAAGATTTGCCTTCTGTTTTGCTTAAGTTAGATGGATATAGCATAATTGTTTCTTAATTTGACCCACAAGGTAATGGCATGTTGGGTGCGAAGAAACCTTTGAGGCATGATTTGTTTGACAATATTGTTTTGATTTCCCTTGTATATATTTGTGTCTATGTTAGGTCAGGATTTTGCTCCATTCCTTTCTCCTGTTTCCTTCTGCCAATCATAGAAAATGACAGCACTGTGATGCTTATTATAAGAAACGTACCTCTCTATAGCTCTTAAGGCTGACAATCGGATCAGTGTTGTGCGATGCCTTGTAATAATCGTCAAGGATCTACATCAGTAATCTGGTGCTCTAGCATGCATACACCTACCACTTGTTTGTATGCTTAGAAATGTTGCGAAGTTGCATATAGATCACTTCTCTTCACGTTTTCCACGAGTGGTTGGTTGCTTCAAATTTAATGTTTCCATCAGAATTGGTATTATATGTTTTGTCCGATTGTCTATATTTTACCACAAGGATAGTATGGGCATCTTATTTTCTGGGTCTTGGTTATGGGGAAGTTACAACTTGCTATTTTTCTGATGGAAATTTCTAAATAAGAAATCTTGCTTTTTTTATTTCCTTGTGAACCAAATGCAAATGGGGTATTACTGAGGTTTTTGTTGTCTTTTCCTTGTTAGGGATCCACAAGACTAATTTGTGCATAGGATCTTGATTACTTAGGCACATTTTAGGTCTTTGAGCTTAAGGTCTAGTGCTTGTAAATCACATAGTCTTATCTCTTTAGTGGTTGCAAAAGTTATAATTTGTACCGAATTGAATATTTACTCGCCCTTATATGGTTTTATGTGTTTCTGAGTATCTTGGAAGATTTTAAATGAGACTGATATGCCAATGTTATGGTGAATTCTACACTGAAAATTCTTTCTTGGGAAACCTAATACATACCAAAATAAGTTAATAGTGATTAACACAAGGCAGATCTTCCATTTTCTTTATCCCCACCTCAATAAAGAAGGCAAATCTTCTGTCTTATCTTCAAGTCGATGTTGAGCAATTCATCAGATGAATGTGAGGAGGGTTTGGCTTGTTAGAGACATAGGTAGAAAGCAATTATTTTAGATATTGAATCTCATCATGGTCAGAGTGCATAAAAAAGAGACTTGTGAAGTTATTTTAGCTTTCATCGAGTTAAAGCTTGCTACATAATTCTTTCATTAATGGGCAAACGATAGGATAATTACTGTGACTCCTAGTCTTTCCTATGCCAGTTCTGGCAAGGTTTGCTCTATGAGAGTTTTCCTTGAACAATATTTTACCTTGAGTGCCTATCTTTATGTGTGAGGAGTTCCATCACGTTCCTGTGTGCTTGTCTGCCAGAGGTCTGTTTGTGGCTGGTGGCCCTGGGGTTTAGGAGGCTGTGCAACATGAGTTTGTAAATGTAGAAATCTACGTCCCTTGGAGGAATTACGTGTGTCTGTTGTACTGTGTGTGAAACCTAGGGTCTTGGTTTGTGTGACGAATTCGTTGATGAATATACATACTAGAATTTTACTGGTGCTTCTCTTAGTGTGGTAAGTGGGATTTTTTTTACTTGAACATTTTGTGTTAATTTTTATTGGAAATTGATTTCAGGTTCGCTTTTCTGTTCTTGACGATTGCTTACCACTAGCAGAGGAGACGTTCAGGCAAGCGATTAAGAAGAACTATTTCACAAGGTCAAAGTTTGATTGCCTATTGTCCTCTGAACAGGTACTTGACCCATCTTGTTTGTGTTTAATGGATATCTCAGGTTAAGCTCTATTTGTAACTGTTGTCAGTAAGTTTCTTGCGAGTCTCGGCACCTACAATTTGTTTGCATATTTGTTGCTAATTGCTAGGTGAAGGACCTATGTAAGCTTTTCACTGCTGCGAGCAAAGGTTCCAGGTCCAAAGACACACGGCTTGGATTTGAGACCTCTGCGAAATCCAAGCGAGACAGAGTTAAGAGACGGGGTCGGGATGGCAGAAGACAGGCTGAACGTGCTCGACGACCTGAGCGGGTTGAAGAGCGTGGGTACCGTCAGCGGGTTGAAGAGCGTGGGTACCGTCAGCGGGTTGAAGAGCATGGGTACCGTGAGCAGGTTGAAGAGCGTGTATACCATGAACGTCCTCAGTTTCATGAAAGGGATTTAGTTACATCTCCATTGGTGCCATTAGCCGCGCTTCAACCTTTACCACCACCTGCTCCTGTTCAATCTTATGCATATAGTAGGACTTCGAGAACAGATCCTTATAGACGGGACACAGTGATACAGCATGATGATACTTATAGGCAGAGCCGATTGGTGGAACTCCCTGATGCTTATAGGCGGGACACAGTGCCATGCAATCCTGATGTTTACAGAAGACAGGCAGTAGTAGAGCCACGTGACACAGTGCTAGGTAATCCTGATGTTTACAGAAGACGGGCAGTAGTAGAGCCACGTGACACAGTGCTAGGCAATCCTGATGTTTACAGAAGACAGGCAGTAGTAGAGCCACGTGATTATTACAGACAGGATGGATTCCCAGAACGTCGTGAATATCATCAGCCACTGAGTTTGGAAACTAGACTCCGGGATGATATTGGGATCAATGATCCCTACGTGTCATACCGTGAGCGTGTATCATTCCGTGATCCTGTGAACTCGGCGCGCTCAGAGCCTGAGTATGACCCCCCTCCTGTGGGTTTGCGATCAGTTTACCGTCATGGTGGTATATCTACAGAGTACAGTACTAGAAGTGTGCTTCCTGAGTACCCTTCATCTGCAGCAAGCTCTCTTTATGAGTACCCTCGTCAACCTCAGTTTCGATATTAGTTTCCAACAAAGGTACTAGCATCACATGAGGCTCTGTTAATTGTTACCATCAGAATTATGCAGCCTAAAACTTCTGATTGTAGTTTGAGCTGTATTCCGTGTTATTCCTCAATTCTCTCCCAAGCAAGATATTAGCAGATGATATGCCTTTATTCGTGTTTAGGTTAATTGTCATCTTCTTTGCAGAATAGACAATATGCCAGAGTTCTTTATATACTTTGGTGGTCGCCTATTATTTTGCTTCGTAGTAGTATATGACTTACCTGTATCCGTAGTTGGTTAAGCAGACCTTATATTCTTGTCATTTTTTGGCGTTTGGTTAAAAATCTTGAAAGAGTGTTTGCAAAAGATTCCGTTGTTGATTTTCAGCAAAAACTGGAACTGTTTTAAATCCTTGATATAGTAATCATTGAAAGTTCAAAGCAAATGAAAATAAAATGTCGTCCACATCCGAATGGTATGAGGTAGACTCGCTCGCAAAGTTTTTTCAAAGATATATGTTAGAAATAGAACAAAGATATCTTTCTTTCATGTATCCATCTTTACATATGGTACTAACTCTCATCTTAGTCATCTTTAATTGTCCTATTGCTAGACCCAAGGCACTTCAATTGTACCTACGTTGAAAATTTAACTTGGAGATTAGGGTTTTAGATGCTGCAAAAATAAAAAATAGTAGGTCATTTCTTACCGTGTGCTTAAGCCTTAGTGAACAGAATTATTTGATATTTATGACGTAGAAGATAGCAAATACCCTTTAGAATATATGAGATGCGTAAAATCATTTTGGTTTTAGTGGAGATAGTGTGCGTGATGATTGTATTTGACCATGGAGGAATTTGTTACATGTGTTTTAAGAGATTTGCTATAGGAAAACATCCTATTTGACGTGGGGGGAATTTATTAGCACAATTTAACCTACATATTAGGATGGTTAGCTATAATTATCTTTTAAGTGACCTAATAGCTTAAAAACTTTTACACTATCTATGTATATTCAGAGTCTACATTTTATTCAAATTAATTACATTAGGATAAAACTCTATGATCACACAAATACCACGTGTCATTTTGTTGAATGTGCAGTTTAAGGGGAATGAATGAGAGGACATTTATTTAAATTTTAATCTTTTCAATTGAGAGCGAGGGATCAAGAAAGTAATGGGCCTTGTAATACCTGCATATGACGACACCATGGGCTTTTTGGGGTCATATTATTACGAGTTCATGCGTGCTTATAATGTAGAGACTTTTTCTTTATTATATCATATATGAAATTTTACTATAAAAATGTGTAAAGTTTTTAATTTACTCGTTATGTTTATATTTTTTCTACAATTATCATACTAATCATTAAATACTAATTAATAGTAGCTGAATCTTCCTAATTTGTCAAGCTAAAATCGAGGAACAAAATATTTTAAAAAGATTTGACGTAAATCAGATCAAATCATATTCTTCCAGATATTTTTATTTAGGCGCGATACAATTATGTAAATTAATATTATTCCAGATATTTTCCACCATTGATAGCCATTAAAAAAACTTGAAAGCTTTGAATTCAAATTTGGGTTTTCAAAAATCATTATTTGTTTAGATTGGGCGTTGTTGAAAATAATAAAAAATATGATTTGAAGTTTATATCTCAATTTTGAGGGATTTTGGTGAAGATTTGACTTAGTTTTGACTGAAATTCAGATTGGAACTCAAAGAAGAAGAAGAAGAAGAAGAAGAAGACGGCGGCATATTGCAGAAATTGTAGATAACTTGTAGATTATTTGTATTATGATTGTAGATGCTTTATTTTTAAAAAACAGCTAAAACTTCTACAAACTTCTGAAAAAACGTAATTATGTAAAAAATCACAATTATGCTACAATTGGATGGGAATTGGGATATAAAAATTCAATATACCCAGTTTGTAGATATTTTGTAGATAAATTGTAGATTATTTATATTCTAATTGTAGGTGCTTTATTTTCTGTTTTCACAAATAAAAAATGACTAAAACTTCTTCAATTCTTCTGCAAAAATGCAATTATATCAAAAACTCCAATTATGCTATAATTGAAATGGAAATTGTGATATTAAAATTAAATGTATCCAGTTTGTAGATATTTTGTAGAAAAATTTAAGATTATTTGTATGCTGATTGTAGATGCATTGTTCTCTGTTTTCACAAATCCAAAACGACTAAAACTTCTACAAAAAACATTCTACAATTTATCTATAATTTTCTACAATTTCTGCAATATGTCGTCGTCGTCTTCTTCTTCTTCTTCTTCTTCTTCTTCTTCTTCTTCTTCTTCTTCTTCTTCTTCTTCTTCTTCTTCTTCTTCTTCTTCTTCTTCTTCTTCATCATCATCATCATCATCATCATCATCATCATCATCTTCTTCTTCGAGTTTCAATCTGAATTTCAATTAAAACCCAGTCTAATCTTTACCAAAACCCCTCAAAATTGAGATATAAACTCCAAAACATATTCCTAATTATTTTCAACAACACCTAATCAAAACAAATAATAATTTTTGAAAATCCAAATTTGAATTCAAAGCTTCAAAGCTTTTTAATGGATGTCAATGGTGGAATTGCTGCTCTCTTGTCTCTTTGAAGGTTTGCTCTTCTTCATTGAGAAAATTTGAAGCTGAAAGTAAATGTATGTATGAACTTTAAAAATTTGACTTCAATTTGATGAACTTTGTTGTTCTTCATTGATGAACTTCAATTGGAGTAAATGGGGAACCAACTTTGTTAAAGGGTTTCTTTAATTTTCTGTGAACTTACAGGGAGAATTTGGTTTCAGAAGATGGAAAATGGTAAAAAGAACGTGGGTATGGGTAAAACGTGGGTGAGACTAAGGGGTTAGGAGAGAGAAACGTGTAGATTCCTTTAATTAAGGACTAAAAATATATAATTAATTATACCCTTAATTAATTATAGTATAGAATTGGTAACTTGGTATACTAAGTGTAATTAAGTCAAACCTTAAACATTGAGGGTAATAAGGTTTCTTATGTGGCATAGGAATGTATAAATTCTTTTAATCTAGAGGTGTCAAAATTGGCAGGGTATTTATATCTATATCTGTTTTTTGAGTCACGTTTTAACTTATACCCGCTTTACAAAAAAAATTACAAGCGTACCCACTTTTCGCTTAACTTCAGGCATACGGGAATGAAGTTGCAAATATTTTTGCCTGAAGTATAGCAAAACTTCAGACATTTTTGTATGAAGATTGGTCTGACTTGCAAAGGCAATCACGCAAACTTTAGTTGACAGTGCAAATGGAAAACATCAGTTCATGTGTTGACTGAAGTTTTTGTTTGTAATTGCTGAACTTAAATATTCGAGTAGCTAAATATTTATTCTCCATCTGCTGAACTTCAGCTTGTTTTAGCTAAAGTTTGTTCTATACTTGTTGAATTTCAGCATGTTTTAGTTGAAGCTTTGTTATATTTGTGATGAACTTCAGGGCTGAAGTTTATTTTGTATTCGTTAAATTGTAGCATTCTAGGAGATGAAGTTTTTATTTATTTTTTCTGAACTTTAGATTTTTAGGATCTCTTACAATAAGGCTATACATCCACAAGAATATCAATAGTTTGGTTCAATATGCAAATAAAGAAAAGAAAAAATAAGGCAGATTATAAAGAATGATAACATGTTATAAATGAAGCCAAAAATTACGTATAAACGCTAATATTTTCCACCCAAAGACTCCAATCTTTGGTCTCTATTTGAGAGCAAGCCATTTTAATAGTATTGTGCCTATGAGTTATATTATAGGTAGATAGAGACAAGAGAAGTTTTGAGTTAAAAATTCATAAACAACAATATTGTTGAACGTTGATAGTATTGTAATTACTGGATATAGCAGCACCAACATCAACAGAAATTTATTCCTAGGAATTGAAGTTTCATAGCGGCACCAACAACAACAGAAGAAAGAAGAAGAACAAGAAGAAGGCAAAAAGAAAGCAAGGAGGAAAAAGAGGAGGAGAAAGAGGATTGAAGTTGTTTAAAAAGTACGTACAAGTTAAAACTTTTATAAAAAATAGGTATAGGTTAAATAGGAGTGATCAAATACGGCGCCTGTTCAGTTTCTAAAAAATAGGCCTAGACAAATATGACTTTGCCGAAGTTAGGGGGGTTATTGACCCGTCCATTTATTAAAATCACCCCATCTTGACCTAACTCATCTCAATCCCTCTAAAGTCGGGCTGATTATAATCCAATTGATCCATGAGTAACTTTGTCAAATATCTATAAAATATTTTTTTTTCTTTGATATGTTATATATGACCATAAGAAAAAAAAAGTCTTATTTAGTAATTAAACAATTTATAAGAAAAAATACATTAATTAAACCTTGATAAGAGCTGGGTAGGGTTGGTTATAACACAAATTTTTAGCCCATCTTAACTCCAGCCTATTTCAACCTTAGTAACTTAATGACCGGTTCATTTATTGACTAATCCTACATTAATCCATTCAAAATCGATTTAACCCGTTCATTTGACACTCCTATTGTAATCCAACTTATGTGGTTGAATACTATTTCTTTGCGATGCCAAAGTTATGATATGTACATTGGAGGTTAGTTAAGTTGGTAGCTGTGGTAGTTGGGTCCTCAATTCAATTTGATGAGTATACTTAGGTATACTGTGGGTTTGCTTTAAGGAGAAGAGTTTCAATTAGTGTGGTCCTAAAAATAAATGGAAGATTTTTTTTTTTGGGAAAGGGAGCACGTGGAAACATGGGCAAAATTACATATTTGACCAGTTTTTGTGAGAAAATTATACTGTATATATAAAAAAAATATTAGATTTTAGAGATATATAATATATATTGAACACTCTTTCTCAAAATTTTTTTTCACTCCTTTCAAGTTTGAATACCTTAAGCAAATTCTTGCTTCGCTACTGTGGGGAAACGTGGAAAAATAGCATGGTATAGCTCTTTCTGATTATTCAAGGAACCCCAATGGTCCAGTGGGACAGATTGATGGTAAATACTTGTCCGATGTTTATATCCAAATTGTTATAAAACAATAAAAGAACAAGAGCAATATTGCAGAAAAAGAGAGAGAAAATTCTTATTGAATTTTTGGGGTGGTTTACAATGGGGTAAGACCCCTCTATTTATAGGAAGAGAAATGACTTTGGCTCAAAGTAAAACTCTCTACAAGATAGACATTCACTCTAATTAGAATTCTATTCTTAACACTCCACCTTGAATGTCTACTCAATAAATAATGTGCCTCGTTAAAACCTTAATTAAAATAAAACCCAATGGAAAAAAAAAGTTCTAGAAAAGGAAAAAGAGTACACATGCTTAGAAATGCGCCTATTGGTTGCCTCGTTAAAAACCTTACAAGGAAAACCCAGTGGGACAAAACCTTGAAAGGGAAAAAGAGTGCAACGCGCATTAACTCCCCCTGAAAAGAGCATCAATTCACATCCTTGAGCCTTCGCATTCCAATCTTGTGTACCAGCTTCTTGAAGATTGACATTGGTAGAGATTTTGTGAACAAATCAGCCATATTATCACTTGAACAAATCTGTTGCACATTGATATCACCATTCTTTTGAAGATCATGTGTGAAAAATAACTTTGGTGAAATATGCTTTGCTCTGTCTCCTTTTATGAATCCTCCCTTCAATTGGGCTATGCATGCTGCATTGTCTTCATACAAAATCGTGGATAGTTTGTCACATATCAAACCACATTTGTCTTGAATATGATGTATTATAGACCTCAACCACACACACTCTCCACTTGCTTCATGAATAGCGATTATCTCAGCATGATTAGATGAAGTAGCCACAATTGATTGCTTAGTCGATCGCCAAGATATGGTAGTGCCTCCACAGATAAACACATAACCTGTTTGAGATCGAGCCTTGTGTGGGTCAGATAAATATCCAGCATCAGCATAACCAACAAGATCAGGACTGCAATTATTGCTATAAAATAAGCTCATATCGGTAGTCCCTTTTAGATACCGCAATATATGTTTGATTCCATTCCAATGTCTCCTTGTGGGAGCAGAGCTATATCTTGCTAAAACATTAACTGAAAAAGTTATGTCAGGCCTTGTAGTATTTGCAAGATACATTAGTGCGCCAGTTGCACTAAGATATAGTACTTCAGGACCAAGTAGCTCTTCATTTTTTTTCTTGCGGTCGGAATGGATCCTTATTCACATCAAGTATTCGAGCAACCATCGGAGTACTTAAAGGATATGCTCCATCCATGTAAAACCTTTTCAATACCTTTTCTATATAGGCAGATTGATGAACAAAAATTCCGTTTGCCAAATATTCAATTTGCAAACCAAGACATAATTTTGTCTTTCCGAGATCTTTCATGTCGAATTCCTTCTTTAAATAATCAATTGCCTTTTGGAGTTCTATGGGAGTTCCAATAAGGTTTATATCATCAACATATACGGCAAGTACAACAAATTTCGATGTTGTTTTCTTTATAAAAACACATGGGCAAATGGCATCATTTATATAGCCTTCCTTTAATAAATACTCACTAAGACGATTATACCACATTCGTCCTGATTGCTTTAGACCATACAAAGATCTTTGCAATTTGATTGAAAACATTTCCCGGGACTTTGAATTAAGAGTGTTTGGCATTTTGAATCCATCAGGAATTTTCATGTATATCTCATTATCAAGTGAGCCATAAAGATAGGCAGTAACCACATCCATTAAATGCATGTCAAGCTTTTCAAGGACAGCAAAACTAATGAGATAACAGAAAGTTATAGCATCCATTACGGGTGAATATGTCTCTTCATAATCGACACCAGGCCTTTGAGAAAATCATTGTGCAACAAGGCGTGCCTTATATCTTTGTACCTTGTTTTTCTCATTTCTCTTGCGTACAAAGACCCATCTATAGCCAACAGGCTTAACACCATTAGGTGTTTCAACTATAGGCCCAAAAACTTCACGTTTTGCGAGTGAATTCAATTCTGATTGGATTGCTTCTTGCCATTTTGGCCAATCAAGTCTTTGTCGACATTCTCCAACAGATTGAGGTTCAGGATCCTCACTTTCTTGCATAGTGCTAGATGCAACATTATATGCAAAGACATAATCCACTACTATAACCACTCGATTAAAATTTGTCTCAATATCTATTGGATTTATTGATAGTTCCTTATTTTCCTGAGTCTCGGGCTCAATGGATTCTTCATGAATCTCAGAATTTATTAAATCGTGAATTTCCTCATGAGATTCTTTCGTAGTGTCATTTTGATCATTTGCTTTCCTTTTTCTAGGATTTCGATCTTTGGAACCTAATGGCCTGCCACGTTTTAGGCGTGCTTTCGACTCATTAGATATAACACTAGAAGATTGTCCAATAGGGACATCAATACGGATTGGAACATTCTCTGCGGGGATGTGAGATTTTGTTATCCTTTTCAAGTCCGTGAATGCGTCAGGCATTTGATTTGCTATTCTTTGCAAATAGATAATATTTTGCACCTCTTTTTCACAAATAGAGGTATGTGGATCAAGATGAGATAATGATGGATTTTTCCACAAAATTTCCCGTTTGGTTTCACCAACTTCTCCCCCTAATTTTGGGTAAAGTGTCTCATCGAATTGACAGTCTGCAAATCGTGCAGTGAACAAATCCCCCGTCAATGTTTCGAGGTAGCGAATAATGGAGGGCGATTCAAACCCAACATATATTCCTAACCTTCTTTGCGGACCCATTTTGGTGCGGTATGGCGGTGCTACAGGCACATATACTGCGCATCCAAAAATTCTTAAATGGGATATATTAGATTCATGACCCAAAACTAATTGCAACGAGGAATATTTGTGATAATTCGTCGGTATGAGACGAACTAGCATTGCTGTATGCAAAATGGCGTGACCCCAAATCGAAGTGGGCAGCCTCGTTTTCATGAGTAATGGTCTTGCAATCAACTGCAGACGTTTAATTAAAGATTATGCAAGACCATTTTGAGTGTGAACATGAGCTACAGGATGTTCCACTTTTATCCCAATTGATAAGCAATAATTATTAAATGCTTGGGATGAAAACTCAGCAGCATTATCTAGTCTAATAGACTTAATTGGATTATCAGGAAATTGTGCTCATAATCGAATTATTTGTGCCATTAATTTTGCAAACGCAAGGTTGCGTGATGACAATAGGCACACATGAGACCATCTAGAGGATGCGTCTATTAAGACCATAAAATATCTAAAGGACCCACTAGGTGGGTGAATAGGTCCACAAATATCCCCTTGTATACGTTCCAAAAACGTAGGTGACTCAGTTCCAACCTTTGTTGGTGATGGTCTAATAATTAACTTGCCTTGATAACAAGAAGCGCAAGAAAATTCATTATTTAAAAGAATCTTTAAATTCTTTAATGGACGCCCATATGAGTTTTCTATAATCTGTCTCATCATAATTGATCCAGGATGTCCCAATCGATCATGCCAAAGTACAAAAGTATTGGAATCAGTAACCTTTTGGTTTACTGTGGAATGTGCCTCAATTGCACTAATTTTTGTCCAATACAGGCCACAAGATAAGGATGGTAACTTCTCAGTAACCCTCTTTTGGCCAGAGACATTCTTTGTAATGATGAGGTATTCAAGATTATTCTCATCTATTGTCTCAATATGATATCCATTTTGACGGATATCTTTAAAACTCAACAAGTTCCTCTTGGACTTGGAAGAGAACATTGCATTCTCTATGATAAATATTGTTCCTTTAGGCAGAGTTATAGTTGCTCTTCCGGAGCCTTCAATCAATTTACTACTACCAGAAATTGTAGTAACATATGCCTTACACATTCTTAAATGAGAGAAATATTTCTTCTCTTTGAATATCGTATGTGTGGTACATTAATGAATTAAACATATATTTTTACAATTGGACGTTGATCCAAGTTTGCTTTGTGAGATATCCATATTTGCTTCCCATGATTTGACATACAAAAGAAATATACGAAAATTTAAGTCTATGATTCAACATAATAGTTTCAGTGCAGTCATTAAATAATATTTTCAAAATCTGCTGAGGTTAGTTGATTAACCAAAAAAAAAAAAAATTAGCTACTGAAAACAAGTGACTGGTTGATGTCATAAATAAATATCAGATTCATCTACAAAGGTGTACTACAATTCTACACGAGCAATTGGAAGGCGCAAACACCATATACGATGATTAGTTACTGTATCATACCGAATTCATGGGGCAGTGGGTGACTTAAATTAAAACATGCACTACAACGGTTCTAAATGATACTTCATTCCTCCAATTATAATTTTTTTTTTGAAAAGTTTGGTGTTATATCTAATTTATATATAATACATTATACCAGTATAGAAAAACAAACCTAATAATGATTGAGTAAACTAATACGGCGGAGGCCATCATCAAATCAACAATATCAAAGTTCCAAAATTGAATAGTTTAGCGAATTAAAATTATTAGGTTAAACCTTAACCTAGTATGACCTTCCTAACATAATACAAAAATAGATCCTCGTCCAAGCCGCACTAAAAAAAAATCATGGTTACCAAAAAAATACAGAGCTAATGCAACTAGTCAGAAAAGAAGACCATACAAGAACAGGACTTTTCACCAATAACTATTCAGAAGGAATCAAGCACATAGCAACAACGATCCAAAACGAATTACAGAATCACCACACAGGCAAGGATTTAAACAGCCCATGCTAAAAACAACGAGCAATTTACATCCCAAATAAACAGGGTACACCAAAAAGGACTCAAAGAACAAATGTTGAGATCTTCAATATATCCAAAAATTATAAAAGAAGAAACTGTTCATAGTGAAGGGAACAGAGAAGAAATAGCTGCAGATCCATAGACAGCCTATGTATATTTGATTTCACATCTCTCATGTAAGGTTATTGTTCGTTAATTTATTGAAATTAGGGGAAGAAAATACGTAATCTAAAAAGGTTATTTATTGGTCCAATGAAAAAGAATAGATATTCATTCATGATGGGAAGCAGGTATGAACAGCGGAAGCAAATAGCCAGGATCAGTTGTATGTAATATAGACAACACATAATTATAGATTTTAATCGAAAATAAAATCGATACTTATCTCTTGAAGCGTGACCGCGATCGTGAGAAGCCTCCAAGCAAGAACAAATCCGTCCACGAGATCATTCTCCAGTTCCACAGTCTTCTGCTGTGTGTCCCGAATAATGCCTGAAAGTAGCGAAATTCGTGTGGGAGAATTTCTCCTTAATCTTCTCAAAGAGCTTCTTGAGACGGTAGAGTCTCGTGCTGATAACGTGTTATAAAACAATAAAAGAACAAGAGCAATATTGCAGAGAAAGAGAGAGAAAATTCTTATTGAATTTTTGGGGTGGTTTACAATGGGGTAAGACCCCTCTATTTATAGGAAGAGAAATGACTTTGGCTCAAAATAAAACTCTCTACAAGATAGACATTCACTCTAATTAGAATTCTATTCTTAACACAAATCAATAAATAGAGTATATTTAGTGTTTTATACATATTTGTCGCTTAATTATGGTTAAATAAAATGTATTCTTTATTTTTTTTTTGGTTACAAATGACTTGTACTCTAATTTTTCTCTGCTATAGTTAAATTGTTTAGTTTGGTGCAAATAATCAGTGTAGATAAGTATTTATATGATTTGGTGGTCTTACCGACAAAGATTATGCTGAAATGGATGAGACCCTTCCATTTTAAACTAAAATCTGAAGCTCAAGCCCTCACGATGTAGAAAAATGAGCGCTTTCCCCATAATGAGCTTACATTACGCTAACTTGGATATTGGACCAGTGAGGCGAATACTGAAAAATCCCCTAAAAATTGCCCTTTCAAAGAGAGAATAGATCTTTGATTTGTGAATTAGGATTTTAATTTTTTTTGTGGGAAGCATTATTGCATCCATTATTTTGCTTATGATGACGGATTTAAACTATGTGTAAATACCAATTTGATGCCTTTGTATCGATTTTGCTCCATTCAAGTTTAAATTTGGTATGGCTATAATTCTGAAAAATAAAATTAATTTGTATGTATTTTTCGAATTCACTACTAATTGAAAGTAGTGAATGCATCCATATTCATTGCCGTAAATAAAAAGTGAATCTTTGTACGTGCTCACTTCCGATGCCTGCCTTCCAATTTAGAATATTTTTAATTCTTGATATGACTAATTATTTTTAGATTTTTATTTCAATTGTAGGAGGGAGTATTTCTACGAGGGCAGTTCGATGCACAAAGTATCTCACATTTATGTAAGATTTTGAAAAAAATAACGTACTTCAAAAAGTATAATATAAATATCCTACCTTAATGCCAGTATTAATAACTACTCTATTGCATGAACGTATGACTTATAAGTCACGAATAAATAATTTTATCATCGCTCCAAAATTTCATTCGAAGGGAGTATTCCTAAGAGGTGGTATGAAAGTGGAAATTACTTTTTAGAGTGGAAAGGTTCCATGATAGGCGGGGAGCATGCTCCATGTGCTAAATTGGTCCCCAATGAAACCAACTCTAATCATAATTTTATTTGGTATATATATGAGTATGTCAAAGACATTGCTAAGGTTTACTATGATCTCATACATGCCTACATTTGTTTATATATGTTATGACACTAAATGTAAAGAATCTAAATTTTATGCAATGACCGTATAAAATACGTATATAATCAGGCTGCGTATAAAATTTATTAAGTTGTCTATACAAACATTACAACAATTTTTTACACCATCAATAGAATTTAACCTTTGTACCAGTTCATTATCAGTTATTTTAGGTTATCAATTAATACGTAGTAAATAGATTTACTTGCAAATACCATTAAGGTGACCTAATTCATGTGTCAATACTTTTTACTCTGTCAGTACATATATAAAACATAAACTCAAAAAAAAAAAAAAAATACAAAAATGAAACACTAGGATGAAACTTCTGAAAATAATTTTTTCACCCCTCTAACCACTAAAATAGAATATAATTGTTATGAATAATTTGTACAGTGGATACTACATAGGATACTACATTGGATGCTACATTGGATGACCATATTGTGAATATCTTAAAGATTAAATCTCCTATTTTATGTTCATCATCTTTACTTTTTATGCCTATAAAAGGCCATGTAATTGCAATGGAAGTGAACACACAATTGAAGAAGAAAATCTCTTCCTTCTCTCTATCTACATTTCTTGTTCATGTTTTACTAAATTGCTTATATTTCGTGTTCATGTTTTACTAAATTGCTTTTATTTTATAACACGTTATCAGCACGAGTCTCTAACCATTACGGTAAGTTATCTTCTTTTAAAGTTCTTGACTCTGATTTAAAATTATCGGGTACAACATGTTTCTCTTTTTTTTTTGTAAGAATAATGATATGTTTTATTGGATAGTGTTTCTCAATTATGTTTAAAAACAAAAATAGAAAGAGAAAGATACTCATACTTCACCATGATCTCCTTATTTATGAATAAAGATGTAATGACTTTAATAAACCGCTTCTTAATTGATTTGCATTATTAAAATATAAATAGAAGTAATCAACAATAGACTTAGATAACAAGAATATTTTCTTGATAGTAGTACGTATCCAAAATATGAATATAAATAGTGTTTGCATCATTAAAATATTACATCCTACTTTGACTAAATCCAAGAAGTTTTTATTGATTATTCATCTTCTTATGTGTAGAAATAAAACATGTTAGTAATAATGAGGTTACTTGAAATTATTTTTGTTTTCAAGTCTATTTTCTTATTGAATTCAAGTATATCTAGTTACATGCTTAAGCACTTGGGTACACCTAACATAATGCATGATTATACATTATTGTGTAGTATAACATGATATATTATACTAGCTACAGTTAACTATTTATTTTGATAAGCCTAAATACAGAATATTAGTACACATGGAGATACTATGTAGGTATAGATTTTACGATATTAAAATTTTTATATTCTTTAGGTGCACATATAATTCTTTTATATGGTCAATCTAGAAAAGTAACAATACTAGTTATGTAGCATGTCAAATAACTTAGCTAAATTATTAATAAAATTGCTTGATAAAGACCTTAGTGCAATAATGGCATTCATATTAGCCATTATTGTCCTACATGTATTTAGTACACTTTAGTCATGCTAATTAACTTGAATAATTTAATGATGCATCCACTAACTTGACATACAAACGGTTGTTTTTTATAGATGCTACAAATAATTGATAAAGCTTTACAACGATTTTGAGATTTTACTTGTTTAAGAAAGCAAATTTGATTTGCTAAGTTGCAAATTACCCGTGTACAACTTTCTTAGCATGTGATTGAAATTAAGGCTTGAAAATGAATCTTAATATCGTTTAACATATTATACCATTGATTGATGGTAAGACATCGAGATTAAATTATGATGCACTATAATAATTAGAGTTGGGTATGAGTCCCAATTCATTATGGCCTAATATGCCTTTATATTGGTAAGACATTGGGTTTGAGTCCCACTGTACCATATTGATGATATAGCGATGACTAAAGAAAAATAATATATTTTCATTAAAGTCATGAAGATTGTACCACTTGATTTGCTCCATTCTTGGAGTGAATGTGACAACGACGCATAATAAGTCAGAATAAAGATAAGTGGTTGAACGATGAACGTGAGCGTTCCAAAGATCAAAACAATAATAATCATCACTATGATTATAAAATGAGAACAATAAAGATTCTCAAAATAGTCCTTCAAAATGTGAAGGCAATATTTACCATCAAATTGGTATGAAAATAATAAAGCACGTCACTGATTATGATCCATTCCTTAAAGAAAATGTGACTTGTGATAAGCATTGAAAATGCAGACCTATTCTTATATGTTAATGTGGTAATATGTAATAAAAGTAATTAATAAAGACATGCAAGGCATGCTTAGATGAATACCACACTACTCGCCCTTGAGAGAGGTTTGAGTGAAATAAAGAGAATAATTATTATTGTGTGGTTACATGAATATCTCATTGGTCTCGTACATGTGATATGCCAAAATATTTTGGCATTATAAAAGTTATTAAAGGAAAAATTAAAGAAAGAAATGATTTTGCTTATGATGATTTTGACCATAACAATTTATTATGATATAAGTTTCTCCCTGAAGGAGACATTTGCCATATGAATGATATGATAAAAGATCTTGTAGTACAAAGGTTGTCAAAAGATTCGAAAGAACTAATTTGTTACTATCCTCATGAATAAAATTATACATGATATTAATATTGAAAAGTCTCAAAAAAAACTTTTTGAGTTTCAAATGTATAAGTCAAAGTGGTTGACATGTTGAGACTATAAATGAAAGAAATATTGAATATCTTCATATTTCTATAATCATACCTGGTAAATATGAAATGTTACCCTGTTTTCTTTCTATTTATACTACCCAAATATAAGCATGATGCTTGAAATATATGCCACAAGTAAACTAGAGGTTTACTAAAATAAATATTAGTTGGCATAACCGGTTGAGAATTTCATTGGCGTATATTGAAGAATAGAAGATTCTTCAAGGATTCTCTTGTGCTGCTAATTCTCATGATATACCAGTTAAGGTTGTGATTGAATCCCTTGATTTCTAAAACGGATAAAAGGTGATAAATATATGGGCCTAATCACCTGCCATGTTGGACCGTTTACTATTATATGATTTTAATAGATGCATCTATTCTATGGTCACATGTGCATTTGTATCAACTTGCAGTTTGGATTTTGCAAGATTGCTTGCTCAAATTATTAGAGCACAGTTACAAAATATAAATTATGATGATTTATCTTAATAATACTGATTTAAATCCAAGTTGGTTTAGCAAAAGTTGTATGCCTCCAATTATAGCTAAATCATAAAACTCTCAAAAACGAAATTTTGTACGAGATGCATTATTTAATATATTGCACCGCTTGCTCGCATCTAGCCAAGTTACGAAAATTTCCCCTATCACAATCGGTTCAGGGTCAGGAACCAAATAATTTTTATATAGAAATATGTATGTGCTATATGATTTAAGTATGCCACCACAATGCACAAAGATGGATTCCCACGGAAGGTTGTGAAATGTGTTGGTGATCCCAACATTAGGGGGAGAAAATGGCAGCTGAGAAAGTAATATGTGAAATGAATTATTATGAATACATATAGATCCTCGTACAAAAAAAAATACGAACTTGAAGTTCAAGTGATAATTCATTTACATATTATTGCCAGACGCATTTGCTGACTCAAAGCTAAATGTCATATTTCAGTTGCTAATGCTCCAAATAGAATAAAGTCCATGGGGGACAGAGTCTATGTCATGCATAAAACATAACAGACCAATCGGTTCCAAAGATAAACTACTTGAGGAAGGAGAGGGGAAAATATTCAAAATGGTCATAATAAAGAGGCAAATTCTCTAGAAGAGCACCACGACATAAAACATCATAAGACCTCATGGGAGAGGCCCAGGTACCTGAAATAATGAGATAAAGAGATCTCAATAAGTTATGTCTTTATTAGGTAATAATGGAACCGACATAAAGTGATCGTCAACGATATTGTTAATATAATGTAGCGCTCAATACTATTAATATTGACGAGGATCTTGAGCTTAAATCTGTCATGAAATTCGGACAGATAAATGATTGTCCAAAATAAAATAAAATACACAATCAAGATTGATTTCACCTGAAAAATATAAAGTTGGACGGATAGTCCCAACACATGAAAATATAAAGCCAGTGGAGGTATAAATGTATTCTTATGTGAAAAAGGTCAAGTCGATAAACATAAAAACAACTTGTTTTACAGGAAGATTGAAAATATCATGGCATTGATTATATAGAGACATATTCTCTTGTGGTGGATGTTGTCATTTCAGGTTTTAATCTGGCAATACATAAAAACTTGATATGCGTATAATGGAAATCATTGAAGGATTTAAATTGTTCTGAACCATATTATGATTTTCAAGAAATTTATTAAATAAGGCTTCAATAATCCTTATGCGGATTGACACAATATGGTTGCATATGGTATAATCGCCCAAGAAAATACTTGTTGAAAGAAGGGTACAAGAATAATTCAATTTGTCCTTGTACCTTTATAAAAGGATCTGAATTTGAATTTGTTATAATCGCCGTGTATGTTGATGATTCAAATATCATTAGAACTCCCGGGGAGCATCATAAAGCAGTAGAGTGTTTTATGAAAGAATTTGAAATGAAAGATCTTAGAAAGATAAAATTTTATCTTGGTCTACAAATATGAAAGATGAAATTTTTGTCCATCAATCAACATACACTGAAAATATTTTAAGGCGATTCTACATGGATAAAGTACATCCATTGAATACCCTGATGGTTGTGTGATCACTTGATATAAATAAAGATTCATTCCGACCTCATGAAAATAATGAAGAACTTCTTGATCCTGAAGTTCCATATGTTAGTGCAATTGATGCACTAATGTATCTTGCTAATACTACAAGGCGTTACATAAATTTTTTTAGTTAATGTCTTAGCAAGATATAGCTCTGCCTCTACAAGGAGGCGAGTGGGATCAAACACATATTGCGGTATCTAAAAGGGACTACCGATATGAGATTATTTTATGAAATGATTACAATCCCGATCTTGTTGGTTATGCTGATGCAGGGTATTTATCTAACACTCACAAGACTTGATCTCAAATATGCTATATGCTACAAATGGGGTCATTATCATATCTTGGCAATCGACTAAGCAATCAATCATGGATACTTCATCTAATCATGTTGAGATAATTGCTATTCATTAAGCAAGTCGAGAGTGTGTGTGGTTGAGGTCTATAATACATCTTACTCGAGACAAATGTGGTTTGAAATGTGACAAACTACCCACAATTTTGTATGAAGATAATGCAGCATGCATAGCTTAATTGAAGGGATGATTCATAAAAGGAGATAGTACAAAGCACATTTCATCAAAGTTATTTTTCGAACATGATCTTCAAAAGAATGGTGATATCAATGTGCAACAGATTCGTTCAAGTGATAATATAGCTGATTTGTTCACAAAATCTCTACCAACGTCAACCTTCAAGAAGCTAGTGTACAAGATCGGGATGCGAAGGCCCAAGGATGTGAATTAATGCTCTTATCAGAGGGAGTTAAAGCGCGTTGCACTCTTTTTCCCTTACAAGGTTTTATCCCACTTTTATCCCACTGGGTTTTCCTTGCAAGGTTTTTAACGAGGCAACAAAAGGGTATATTTCTATACATGTGTGCTCTTTTTCCTTCACAAGAATTTTTTTTCCTTAGGGTTTTTTCCTAGTAAGGTTTTAACGAGGCACATTATCCATGGACATCCAAGGGGGAGTGTTATGAATAATTTGTACATTGGATACTACATTGGATGCTACATTGGATGCCCATATTGTGAATATCTTAAAGATTAAATCTCCTATTTTATGTTCATCATCTTTACTTTTTATGCCTATAAAAGGCCATGTAATTGCAATGGAAATGAACACACAATTGAAGAAGAAAATTTCTTCCTTCTCTCTATCTACATTTTTTGTTCATGTTTCACTAAGTTGCTTATATTTATTGTTCATGTTTTACTAAATTGTATTTATTTTATAACAAT
This sequence comes from Nicotiana benthamiana, assembly GCA_034376525.1. Classification (NCBI taxonomy): domain Eukaryota; kingdom Viridiplantae; phylum Streptophyta; class Magnoliopsida; order Solanales; family Solanaceae; genus Nicotiana; species Nicotiana benthamiana. The sequence continues at coordinate 71,957,559 of CM067324.1, read as the reverse complement.
AATCTCCTTATGCTAAGGGGATACAACAACTATATATAACTGTAAAAATTCAGTTTTTCCCTCTTTGCACACTCCAATTTTACAGCTGAGGCCCCCATGCCTCCACCTAATTATCTTCGCCCCTCAATGTAACGAGCTCCTACGTACTATCCATCAATTGCAAGGTGACCTATAATAACAAGCAAGTCTACTTATCAAGTCTGAATGGTAACTTGAAATATAGAGTAATAATCTTATGTAATCAACCAGTTAAATTATATTGATAGCATACAACTTTTTAGTATACTAGTATATATAATATCCTACTTAACTATTTTCATTGATAGCTAACAAGATAATATCATAGGGACTTTACGTTGAGATTAGAGATTTTACATACCATTCACATCCACTATAACAATAGCGATTTCGATTGACATTTAAGCTTAAAAACCTACTCTCCGCAGTATGCACCTAGCTATATATAGGGTGTTAAATCACCTTTCTCTTCATTTTTCATAGAACACAATTGATAATGAAGTGAGTGACAAATATCAGAATTTAAAATTTAAAATAAATAAAAAAAGTTTCAGTAATATCTTTTCATTTGTCATTGTAGACAAGTTGGTTGATATCTATGCTGGTAACATATAGTAGGTTCCCGTAAAATAGTTAATTTGACTCAAATCCGAGAATCAGGTTCTCTCTTAGTTCTCACAAAACATACGCATACGCACATTGCAGTGAGTAAATGTCACAATGTAGTTTTACGTGGAAAACTCCCAACTCACGGGATTAAAAACCACAAGCTATGCTTGTAAGATTTTAACTTCACTACTGAGAAAGCTTCAGATTATAACCTATTGTAACCTATGAATTAACCTATTAATCTTTTAGTAACTTGTAACAACTTTATTACAAGTCACTTTGTAATAACTCTATTACAAAGCTTACAACTCGACTAACTCTAGCCAAGGCACAAACACAAGGTTTCCTATACAATGCTTCTAACTAAGCTAAGTAGGAATTGCAAGTAAAGTATTTTAACAAAGGTGCAATACAACTAAGGATATGTAATGACTCAATATATGAACTGGTCCTTCATTATGTTGTTCTTTGTTCGTGATGCCCTTGATAATCACTTGTATGATTGACACACTGCTTGATAGATTCTTGAATGTGCAATAATGATATTTTGCCTTTGCTTACATATCAATTGAATGATGCAAGCATGTTTGGTACAAGGGCATTTTCCTTAAAGTTGATTGCTGCACTGTTTGCACTGTTATATGTGCAAGCAGCAACTTTACAGGTATTGGGGGAGGGGGGGGGGGAGGATTGATTGGTACTGTCACTAAGGGAACTGGTGTATATTTGTTTGACTTTGAAGAGTTGAACTACGTCCCTGGAGTGAGACTCGAATCTGCTTCCTCTCTGATCCGCATTGTATGGCTGATATCGATCCCGGGCCGGCCTCAACTCTTGATTTATTTGCCCTGATCGGGTAAACATTAAGGGGCCCCGAGTTGGTCATCTTCAGCCCGATCTTCAATTGATATATATTGTGGACGTTGGTCCATTTGACCGTTGGGGTACTCCACCAAGTTTTACTTTAGTTGTTGGGACGCTACAGAACTTCGAGGGTTGAGCCTTTTTGTAAATGACCGAATGGCCCAATCATCCGCAACTGGTGGCAGATCTATCTGTTCAATCACGAACCTCGACACGAACTCCCCGAGCATCTAGTTATCCCTTTATTTGACCTTGAAAAGGTCTGACTTCCTGGTCTCGACCTTGATGGCTCTGGCATGAGCCTTCACGAAAAAGTCTGCAAACATAGCAAACAAGTCAATAGAATTTTGAGGTAAGTGTTGATACCATATCATTGCTCCCGTGGACAAGGTTTTCCCAAATTGTTTCAGCAACACCGAATCAATTTCAAGTCATACCCTTTGATCGCGCATGTATAAGAGGTTACATGCTCTTGGATCCGTGGTCCCATTGTACTTGGAAAGTCGGGCATTCAAAACCTCTTCGGGATCGACTTTGGTGCCGTGCTCGGGAGAAAAGGCTTTTGAATAAACTTGTTGGAGTTTGGTCCCTTGAATATTGTAGGTGCTCCCTGGATCTGATAGACCTTGGAATTGTATGTCTCCACCTTTTTGCCATTAGCCTCAATATTTTTTTCGTGTGACTCCAACCATTTTGTCAATGCTTCGAGAATCTTCATCACCTTGGAAGTTTCCTCGGACCTGAATTCACTCGATTTTACGGAAACTTGTTAATCCATCCGAGTATTTTCTAGGGATTGCTCGGGTTTGACCCTGTTAGAGGTGTGACTTTGGTTCTTCAAGTGCGCTATCGCCATTTGCTGAGCTTGTAATATTTCGAAAATTAACCGCATGCTCTTCCCACCACCTTCACCTTCGGGCACCTCTAAAGCCGCTGGAAGGGGTGCTCCACGAATGCTATTTTCGGGATCAATCGGTAGATTGATATTGATGGGAACTTGCGAGTTAGAATCAATTGAGTCAATGGCTAGGTCACCATTGGAATCGACAAAAGGCACATCATTGTTAGGTATCATGTTATTATTCTTACCATGATGGCCTGACTCAGCGTCAGTGTTTCAAGTGAGAAGACTGAGAATTTGGCATCCTTAGGCTAATGTGGGATCAAAATTACAAAGAACAAGCATAAAATAAGGTGTGTGTTATAGATATTCATATCAAATTATCACTGTTATTCTTTGCCCCACAATGACGCCAAACTATTTATCCTCAAAATAAGAAGCAATTAAATTTGTACACGGTTTATAGAATATGTGATTTAATTCAATACAAATAATTAAGAACAATAGATAAATAAGCAAAAGATAAAATAAATGATCAAACCAATCTCTATGTGATGATCAAGCCAGATCTTAGGTTGAACAATGAAACCCAGGGTTTGATACAAGCTCGGTCGCAAATAAAGAAGAGAACACATGAAGAACACTTTGAACAATAGCTAGAAGATAAAAATAAACTTTTATTGTTTTGATTTGCATGTCATAATATGTCAAAATAAAAGAAATATTCCCCTTTATATAGTACGGTAATTTCAGTCATAGTACAAGTTTAAATAAGGTAAAAATCTTCTTTTTCTGGTAAATGTTAATTCGTTGTTAATATCAGACGGGATTCGCACTGTAATATACGATTGATGGCGAATATTACGGCCCCTACTCGTCATGAATAATTGTTCTCCACATTTTTCGTGGTTCAGAAACTACACTTGGTGTAGGTCTATTATTTTACCGTACCTAATTTCAGATACATCGTTCATCCCTCCTGAGTTTCAATATGAGGAATCCTTAAGTCTCGATTATAATCATGTCGAGCCGTGCTTCCCTGATAAGAAGGAAAACTGATCTTCCCCTGATTAATTTTATCCGTACACAAGCCTAATTAATTCAGATTTGCATTATGATTCATTAAAGAAAAAAATGCTTTTTACTGGGATTTTTTAATTCTCTGTGCTAGAATTGAAACATTGATCAAGACTGAGGAACCTATCAATTTCAACCTTGATAATTGATAGTATGTGGATTTGACTTGGTTAAGCTTACTTATCGTTCATTTCTTCTTCTTTTGTGTAAATACATGAATGTCTATTGGCTCATGCATAAAAATTTCTAATTAGTTGCTTTGTTTCCATCCCATCATATGCTTTTTGTTTTTTAAGTTTTGATAACATGCTTCTGAATGATCCTCTTACCAATTGAAGTCATAGATGTTTCTTTCGTCTAATTTTGAACTATTATGTCAAGCTTAAATTGTTCATCTTCCCTGGTTTAACTATCCATTCAAATTGATCAATGTCCATTTGCGATAAATCTTGTTTCTGAAGTTTGTGCTGCTTAACTTTATCTTTGCTTCTGAGTAATTTAGTCACGTATTTTGATACTTGTCTAAAATCGCCTGTATATATGTGTTTCATTGACTTGTTACTTATCAATTTTTACCCTTGTTTGGTTTGCTTTTAAATAGTATAGTATAGTCTCCAATTGAATTGTTGGCCACGTCCAACTTTCTCAAAATTCAACCCCAACTAATAATATAACCCTAGTTTATGACCTTGAGTAGTTAACTAGGGTCAATTTCTGACCAAATGGATAGGCATCAGGGTATAACATCTAGGCTAGTAGTTAAGAAGGGAAGACATGAGTATTGGGGGTATTTGAGCATAAGAATCTTGTTACAAACCCCTGGAACATTCTAGTGGAGGTTTGAAATGCAATTTTTGTTAATTCTTTCTCAAAACTTGAGGCACAAGTTAAAAAAAAGGGGATCAATTAAGCAAATCTAGAAAATGGGTAAGGGACTAATAAGAAAACAAGAAGGATTTGTTGCCCTAAGGCTTTGGCTATAAAAGGGTATCTTATTGTTTTAGAAATGGAGGATAGATATATATATATATATATTTAAGAAAAAAGGTCGAGAACACCACCTGAAAACAAATTCCCTGAAAATCCTAACCTTTTATGGCAAAATTTTCTAAAAATAATCAAGTCTGTTCATTAGAAGTTGAAGATGACTTGAGGCATTTGCATTTGAGGTGTTAGAGTTTTTCAGAAGCTATTTTAGGCATTGATCTTAGGGTGGTTTGCTTTGCTCAAGATCAGGATCGAAACTTGTTTGTTGTTGGCTTATCAAAACTTTCCTAAGTTCCTGATACCATTCTTGGGTTTTAACTGGTTGATTTGCTGCTGTTTGTTACTTCTCGTTTACCTTACTAATAGGTCTCCTCTTTGCTGTAATTCCAGGTACTACTCTCACTCAGGAAAATTTGGAAATGCACAATTGTGTATATTTGTGACCATGACTAATAATGAAGATGTTTATATTTTATGTCGATACAAATGTTACTAGTTTAGTATTTAAGGTATCCATCTCATTTTAGTGCTGTAATATGTATGAACATGTAAACTAGTTTGGACTGTATTTGGACTGTCCACTTTAATTTGTTTAAATTTCAGTAGCTTAAAATATGATTGTCGATAAGTCGCCCGAATTTTGTGTTCTATTCAGTAATAGAAAGTCACCATGTGTATACATATTCTAATTACTAAGTTTATCAATTTGTATATGTCGATTTTAAGCCTGGGTTTAGCATATTGATTCATTAGTATAAAAATCATTACCTGGATATTCCCTTTGCCAAATGTGTCTTATGCGTTAAAAAGATCAATTATGAATGGCTGTAGTGTAGTAATTTGGGAAATGTCATCCTTGTCTTATGAATAATTTGTAATATCAAATTTCTAGGCTCAATGGAAGGCTATTATGAAGTATGAAAACAACAATGTACTTCTGGGCTGTCTATCTTCATTGATAAAGCCCAATGGCGGAAATCAGTTATACAAAATGCTGAAAATACGCGTATTGATTTTTCCATTAGGATAAACCGTTAACACATGAATCGATTAGGACCTCTCTTTTATTCAGAGACATATGTAATAGAGAATCATAGTCCCTTTAGGCTACCTTGCTAAAAATAAAATGAGTGTGCCACGCTAAACAAAGGTCATGCACTACGTGGCTCTCTAATTCTAATAAAAATGCGTAGAAATATGGAAGTGTTATTTAGTTAATTTCACGGTTTTTTCCACGAAGTTAAAAACATGTAGTTACTTTAAGCGCTTTGTTTTAATAATGTATATTGCTAAATTCGGGTGCGCATTTATGTGACCCAAATCTCAACGACATTAAAATGTGGCGAGAACCTGGGTGCATTTATGTGACGTGGTTCGAGACGTGTTTTAATAACATTGCAAATATTCCTAAAAAGTGAATAAAGCGGTTAATAATTAAAAAAATTGCACTGTAAGATAAGCATGTATAAAAAATCAGGAAATTGGCCATTTATAATAGTTTATGCGACCGTGCTAGAACCATGGAATCCGAGGCTGCCTAACACCTTCCCTCAGATTAACAGAATTCCTTACTCAAGAATTTCTGGTTTGCAGACTCCAATTGGGCAATCGAAAAATTTCCTCTATTTGGGATCTTAAATAAATCAGTGACTTGGGACACCAAAAGCCAAACCTTTCCCAAGTGGTGACTCTAAGTAAATAAATGATCCCAGTTCAATTAATGTCACTTTAATTGGAAAAACACCATTTTACATGTCATCCTTTGGGGTAGCCGTGTAAAAAGGAGGTGTGACACCTAAATGAATCCTATTTCAACACGCAAACTGTTAAGTCCATTTATGATCTTTCGCTAATCCCGATTATATTAAGCTTTAACTACGTCCATTGTCCAGAAGGGTCCTGAAGTTCACAGCCATACCTGCTAGGTGCTTGCTTCTCCTATGGAAGACTTCCCCGAGACATCCGGAATTTCCTACCCCTGTTTCAATCAAAGAAAATCTTGTCAGTTTGAAATGTGGTGGTTAGCTTGCGACATTCTCGCTGAAAATGGCCTCTCTGCTGTCATGCTCCTTTGCGGCCAACTTTCCTGACCTGACTATAAGCCGCCTGATTTGTTTGGCTGACCCCCAGAACCCTATGGCTTTAGATGATCCAAGTATTATGTACCTCGACGTTGTGCTACCTTCCCGACCCTCTTGCCAAAGTATTTGCATCTTGCTTGATATTACCAAATCATTTCATTGACAGAACTTTCAATGATTCTTCATATCCCATTTTTACCTCATGATGCCTTTGGTCTGTTCTAACCGCAATGTGCTTTGCCATTTGGGAGCTGGTAGTAAGCTTTGAAATTTCTCTCCTACTTGCTTAAACAAAATTAACCTTGAAAACATCTTAGAGGAATGGAGAACCGAAAGAAAATGAAATGGAATGACTATGAGTTATTTTTAGAACAAAAGAATTCAGAATTGGGTGACTACTGGAAGGGGGAAGAAAAGATACTTATCTGTGGGGGAAAAACTGATTCCAATGATCATGACATGTACTTTGGCTTAGTCAGCCCAGTCTGTCCAAACGATTGGCATTTAGTCGCCATGCCTTGTTGTTGTGACCTTCCTTAACCCAATTTCTTTAACCTCTCCCTGACCTTGCTCATCCTGCGGCGTCTGAACAAATTTTCACCAACAGTCCTCTTTCAATTGTTCATTTCTCGACTTGTCTTCACCTTAAGGTGTCGTGAGGGTTTTCACCAATAAGACTCTCTCATTTTTATTTTCTCTCAACTCCAGTCGCCCTATGGTGCCCATGAGGATTTTCACTAATAAGACTCTGTCATTTTGATTTTCTCTCAACTCTTTTCGCCTTACGGTTCCCCTGAAGGTTTCCACCAATAAGACTCTCTCATTTTCATATTTTCTTGCTCGAACTGGAGTGTTGCCCCAGGCATGAATCACACTTTCTTGCTCGCCTTGGCATTTCTTAAAGACTGATCAGAAGGTCTTTCTTTGAACCGTAATGCAGGCTTTTTGATATGGTTATAAAGAAAGGCTGTTAAGGCTAAAAACAATCCAAATGGGTTCAACATTACAACTTTCGGAGCCAAATTTCTTACAACAACCACACGTACTGCCCAAGTTTCTTGCTTGGAGACTTTTGGATTTTTATTTAATGAGAGCGAACCATGAGGATGCCTATGTATCCTAAAAGGAATCAGGTCAAACGTAGTTCATGCCCCAGGAATTGCTTTGTTTTGTTGTGATTTTCTCTTTTCTCTTTCTTCTCACTCTTTTCTTTTGTTTCTTCCATTTCCTTTTCGTTGTTTTGCTGTTTTATTGTTTTTCTTCTCTTTTCTTTTCTTTTTCTATTTTTCTTCTCTTCTCTTTTTCATTTTCGTTTCTTATTCTTTTCCTTCTCTTTTTCTTTCTTCTTCTTTTCATTCTTCTTTTCATTTCTCTTATCTTTTTCTTCTTTTTTTTTACTCATCTCTCATGCTTGCGTTTCTGATTTTGCTACTGATTTCGAAAGAGGGGGTATGAAAGAAAATAATTAAAGCTCGAAAGGGTTAACAAGGTATAAAGTGGTTAGATAGCAGAATAAAATGCCTTTTTCATTCCAATCTTCAAATCATGCCAAGTACAAACAAAAGTGATTTAATCAAAGATGCCTGGTGTGGGAGGAAACGCTTCAATACCAACTGACACACTTCAAACCTTCTTGGGTGCACCCTCTTGTTATATGCTCTGGCCATTTTCTGTTGATACAACTGGTCGTCACATACCGCTACAAATCTTTTCTCATCAATCAGACTCAATTGCTGTAGGCGGGTTTTGTCCCACTCGTCATCATCAATTTCTTCCTCGACGACAATCTGATGGGATGGGATTTCAATTTCTGCCAGTGTTACCACTTCTGTACCATACACCAACAAATATAGAGTTGCACCTACTGAGGTGCGGACAGTAGTGCGATAGCCTAACAATGTGAAGGGTAGCTTCTCGTGTCATTTCTTGGACCCTTCCACCATTTTTTGAAGTATCTTCTTTATGTTCTTGTTGGCTGCCTCAACTGCTCCATTCTCCATGGGGTGTTATGGGGTGGAATTGCGATGTGTAATCTTAAACTGCTGACATACCTCTTTCACCAAATGACTATTGAGATTTTCTCCATTGTCTGTGATGATTATCTTCGGAATTTCGAACCGACAAATAATATTTAAATGCACAAATTCGACCACGGCTTTCTTGGTCACCGACTTGAAAGTTTTAACTTCGATCCACTTGGTGAAATAATCAATTGCAACCAGGATGATCCTGTGGCCATTGGATGCTGCTAGCTCGATAGGCCCGATGACATCCATTCCCTAAACAATGAAGGGCCATGGTGCAGACATCGTATGTAATTTAGATGGTAGGGAGTGAATCAAATTTCCATGCACCTAACATTTATGACATTTCCGTACGAAACTGATACAATCTCGCTCTATGGTGAGCCAATAATAACCTGCCCGGAGGATCTTCTTTTCCAAAACATACCCACTCATATAAGGTCTGAAACCTCCAGAATGTACCCCGATCATGATGGTTGTTGCCTGTCTAGCATCTATGCATCTTAACAATACAAGGTCTAGCGGTCTTTTGTATTGTACCCCTCCACTAAAGAAAAACCCGCTTGATAACCACCAAATTGTTCATTCTTGATCACTTGTGGTTTGTACCGGGTACACATCCATCCTGATATATTCTTTGATGTCGTGAAACCGAGGCTCGCCATGAAGCTCCTCTTCCACCATATTATAGTAAGCATGTTGATCATGGACTTGGAAATGCAGTGGATCAATATAAGCCTTATCTGGATGATGTAACATTGACGCCAAAGTAGCCAAGGCATCAGCAACCTTGTTGAGGATTCTTGGAATATGCCTGAACTTTACTAACCGGAATCGCTGACAAAGATCATGCAGACATTATCGGTATGGCATAAGCTTCAAACACCGTGTTTCCCATTCCCATTGAATCTGGTGTACCAGAAGGTCCGAGTCCCCCAAGACCAAGACCTCTTGAACAACCATGTATGCAGCTAACCTCAGACCCAAAATGCATGCCTCATATTCTGCCATATTGTTAGTGCAATAGAAGCGTAGTTGAGCTGTAATGGGGAAATGGTTCCCTATTTCAGAAATGAGCACCGCTCCTATCTCGACGCCTTTCATGTTGGTGGCCACATCAAAGAATAATTTCCATCCTGGTTTCTCGCCCTGTTCCACATCATCAATGTGCATCACCTCTTCATCTGGGAAGTATGTCTTTAAATGTTCGTAGTCCTCATCCACCGGATTCTCGGCCAGAAGATTAGCTAATGCCTGCGGTTTCATTGTAGTCATAGTCACGTAGACAATGTCATACTCGATGAGCAGGATTTGCCACTTTGCAAGCCTCCCCGTGGGCATAGGCTTCTGAAAGATGTATTTCAACGGGTCCAAGCGTGAGATGAGGTTAGTAGTATACGATGACAAGTAGTGTTTTAAATTCTGTGCTACCCAAGTTCGGGAATAACACGTCCTTTCAAGATGAGTATACTTAACCTCATAGGCTGTGAACTTCTTGCTAAGGTAATATATGGCATGTTCCTTCCTTTCGGTGACATCGTTCTGACCCAACACACATCTGAATAAGTTGTCCAAGACTGTCAAATGCAGGATCAAAGGCCTCCCTAGTTCCGGTAGGACCAATGTCGGTGGGTTTGACAAGTATTCTTTGATTTTATCAAAAGCCTCCTATCATTCCTCCGTCCACTCGACCGCATCATCCTTTTTGAACAGCGTAAACATAAGCTCACAAGTTGTCGTGAGCTGAGTGATAAATCTACTGATGTAATTCAATCTCCCCAACATACTCATCACCTATGTTTTGTTCCCGGAGGCGGCAATTTTTGTATGGCTTTGATCTTTGATGGATCTAGCTCGATGCCTCGACGTCTAACTATGAATCCTAGGAACTTCCCTGATGGAACACCAAATGCGCATTCTGCAGAACTGATCTTGAGATTGTACCTGCGGAGCCTCTAAAAGAATTTTCTCAGATCTCTGACATAGTCAGATTGCTTCCTGGACTTCATAATTACATCATCCACATAGACCTCAATCTTCTTATGTATCATAGCGTAGAATATGGTTGTCATTGCCCTCATATAGGTTGCCCCAACATTCTTCAGACCGAAGGGCATGACCCTGTAGCAATATGTTCCCCATGGTGTGATGAATGCTATTTTCTCCGCATCCTCCTCATCCATCAAAATGTGGTGATAGCCTGCATAACAATCTATGAAAGACCTAATCTCATATTTTGCACAATTGTCAACCAATATGTGGATATTCGGCAGTGGGAAGTTGTCCTTTAGACTTGCTTTGTTGAGGTCACGATAATTGGCGCACACTCTAGTTTTACCATACTTTTTTGGCACATGCACGGCATTGGCTAACCAGGTGGGATATCGTGTGACTCGGATGACCTTTGCCTCAAACTGCTTGGTAACTTACTTTTTTATCTTTATGCTCATATCAGTTTTAAACTTCCTCAACTTTTGTTTGATAAGAGGCCAGGCCGGGTTAGTGGGCAATTTGTGAACCACCAAGTTAGTGCTCAACCCTGCCATATCGTCGTAGGACCATGCAAAAATATCTTTGTATTCAAGCAGCGATTCGATTATTTCTTCCCTGAGATGTGGCTCAAGATGGACACTTATTTTAGTTTATCTGATATTATCTAGGTCCCCTAGATTGACTGCTTCTGTATCGCTCAGGTTTGGCTTGGGTTTTTCCTCAAAGTGGCTTAACTCTTTACTAATTTCCTCAAATGCCCTTTCCTCATCATATTCTGGTTCATCCTCATATTCTATCTGTTGAATTATTACTTCTGAATTAGATCGTCTTTCATGACTGGGCCGAAGAGTCCTTATTCATGTCATTTCGTTGGAGCCAGCATAAAAATAACTATACAAAAAGGAAAAGAAAAGCAAAGAAAAATAAAAACTATCAGCACTGACGAAAAAGCAAAATTGCATTTCATTGAAATTGAAGGATAACAAGGTTTATACATCCAAACAGACGGAACGTAGAGTCTGAATTACAACCCAGGAATAATCCAGAGAAATTGAAAGAAAAATCAAAGAAAACTACAAAACTCCTTCCTGGTCGGGAGAGGAGTAGCTTCCCAATTGTTGATTTTTGCACAAGGCCCAACAAATTGCACATCTGTCTTGCTGGAGCCCTCTCCAGCTTCTATCATATTCACATCTTCGAAAAACTCCTCAAACCTCTCAAGCAATTGCTTATCAGAATCAACTACAAAACTGGAACTTGTTGTTGTCGGGCACCTCTTGGTGCCAGGCTTCACAATGATTTGAAGAGACATGGCACAGGCTTGGGGAGGACCCATGCTTTCCGCTTTATTTTTCTGGACCTTTTTATTTCTGCAACTGTGGGCTTGAACCCCAAACCAAAGGTTTCTATGTTTTTGGGGAGAGATACAGGTTGTATGACACCCTGAAGTGACGCCCCCAAACCTGTTCCTAGAACTAACCCGTTTTTTAACATTTCAACAGCCACCATGACTGACACAGCAACTAGCTTTGGCACTAGAACACACTCCCTTTCTGGAATATTTTTCAGCGATACCGTGTCAAGAACCTGATACACCTAGGGCCCCTTGTCATCATCTGCCTCAATGAGTGGCACAATAGCATCACTATGAGCGTACAGGTGGTCCTCGCCATGCAAAACTATTTCTTGTCGATCCCCTTCAAATTTCACCATTTGATGCAAAGTAGTGGGGACTGCTGTAGCAGCATGGATCCAAAGTTGTCCCAACAGTAGGTTTTAGGAAACACATACATCCAGCACTTGGAATTCCATGGTAAAATCAACCGATGTAATTATTAGTTCAAGCACTATGTCACCGACCGAATCTTTTCCCCCGTCATCAGACTCCCGCACACAAATGTTGTTCTTATAGATTCTTTCATCATCCATCTTTAACTTGTTCAACGTGGAAAGAGGGAAAATAGTTGTGCTTGAACCATTATCAACCAACACTCGAGTGACCACAGAATCTTCGCACTTTACCGTGAGATAGAGTGCTCTATTATGCTTGGTGCCTTCCACGGGCAATTCATCATCGAAAAAAGTGACTCTGTTCTCCTAAAAAATCTTGTTGGATATATTTTCCAAGTGATAGACTGTGATTTAATCAGGAATGTGGTTCTTGTTCAGGATCTTCATCAATGCCCGACGGTGCTCGTCTAAATGAATCAACAATGATAACAGCGAGATTTGAGCAGGCATCTTTCTCAGTTATTCAACAATAGAATAATCCTGCATTTTCATCTTCTTCAAAAATTCTTCTGCTTCCTCTTCACCCACAATTTTTTTCACCAGCACTAAGTTATCCTTGGACCATTTGGGTTTTCTCAATTCCTCTGGGGCAAAGCACCTCCCCGATCGGGTCAATCCGTGGGTCTGACAAACTTCTTCTCTAACCTCTTTCCCTTTGTAAGTCAATATTACTCAATCATAATTCCAAGGTATGGCCTTACTGCTGATTATTGGTAGCTGCGTTACAGGTTTGATAATGACAGGCTCTGTGCAAGCGCCTTTTACGACAACCACATGCATGCTTTTCACCCCTGGTACAACCCCTTTTGCATTTTCTTGTCTCACCAACCCGTATTTCAGGGATTCCTTACTAGCTAAAACGAAAGGCTCACTGCTTGCTACCCTCAACTTAAGCGTCGATATTTCACATGTGAAATTCTCAACCGCCTTCCGCTCACTGGCTCAGATCATCCTGACAGTTTGCAAAGGCTTTTTGCACTCTCCCTCTTTGGTCACTATCTCAATCATATTTTTCTCTTGATGAGCAGGCAGCGGGTTTTGATTAATATTGGGTGCTTTCGAAGCTTGTACCTCAATCCGATGTGAATCAATGAGTTCTTGAATGCACTCTTCAGATGACAACATTTCTCTGTGTCATGCTCTGGGCACCAGAACAATACTTACAACTGACAGAATATTTTAGATTTCTCGGAGGAGGATCTGGAAATTTTGATTCAATCGACCTCAACATATCTAACTATATCAACCTGTGGAATAAATTGATATATGATTATCTCAATGGAGTGAAAGTTTTCTTCTTCTGCATTCTCTCAATTTTTAAAGCTTAGTTTGATTGAATATCAGTAAAAATGTTGATTAGGAATATAAACATTAAGCATAGGGATCTAATAAGATAAAGTAGACAAGCCGATAACATGACACATAGTTAAATTGAATAGCAGTAGATATGTTGAGTAGAAACACATATAGGTTCATAAGAAAGACATGCTGATTATAAGGAACCACACAAGAATACCAGTTAAGATATAGCAGTAGAAAACTAATGCAAACAGGGTCCCAAAAGTCTAGCCTTGACTTCCAGCCAGCTAGACAATATAACAGCAAGAGTAGAAGATTGTGATAGAGGAAGAGAGAAAGAACTTTTGTACTTTCTATATCTATAGGTGTTGAACTATCTTCGTGTGTGTTAAACAAAAGAATGAATAGCATTGAGCAGAGTAAATCAATAAGGCAAGAAAAATTAAAGGAACATAAATAAAGTATGTAAATCAATTAACCAGTCAATCAAGGCTAAACCTAATCAATTAATATCACTTAAATCATAGAAAATCTCATATAGAATCAGTCAGCAATCATGATTGAAGTTAAATAAGGTAAGCAATAAGTTTAATACCATATATTAGACTAATTAATCTAAATAAGGCAAGTTGTACTAAATAAAATTATAAATGTGGGAAATATGTAAAATCACGAGAAAATACTAATTTTAACAGGAAAACATATAATTCGAACCCTAAGTAAAATAAGTCAATCTATTTTGATTGACATCGATAATAAATAACCGAATAATTAAACATGATAGTGAGACAAATGGACAAACAAAAGACTAAAACATAATAGTAAAGATAACCAGCTTCATACACTTAGAAACTCTTCGAAAAGTTTTTGCAGAAACAAGAAGAAGTAGAGCCCTAGTTATAGAGAAACGGTAAGAAAAGCAGAAAACCTTTAAAGAAGATGCTATAGAAAATCAAAACCCCTTCAAATCTACAACAAATGATAAACAATCAAAACCCCTAATTTGGAGGAACATTAAAATCAGTTGATGATAAAGAGAAACAGGTTTTAAAGAAAGATAACGTAAAAACTTGAAAATGTTTCATATCTACAAATATCTGAACCGATTCAAAGTGTTCGAGATGAGGGTTTTGAAAAAGTGATAGAGATAAAAGGAAATCTGGTTTTGAACCAAAGATTGGAGCTATAAACACAAGATAATAGTACTCCCAAATTGAGATGATCATAGGTAGACCCTGGAACGATTATTGAACAAAATTTGGGTTGGATCTCTTCGAGATCCTTTCATGAAACAACAAAATCGAACAACCAAAAGAGGTAAGAGGCTGGTAGAGGCCTCAAATAACCATGGTAGATATAGGTGACTGCACTAACGGTTAGGGTTAGTCTCAGAGAGAAGTTAGGAGATGAGGGATTCATGGGCATCGGGGTGTTAAAAATTGCTAGGTTAGGGAGTTTTTTTTAGAATAAAAAAGGAAATATAGAATGGGGACATTGATCTCAGAGACCAATGGCTAGGATTAGGAGGCGTATGAGTGGGTAGAGGTCTTTAGGGTTTGGGCTAGGGTGGTTTGGGTTTCGATTAAATTAATGTGGGATGTGGGAAGGCCCCATTTTTGTTATGATAAGGGGCTATTTGTTAAATACCCATTTTACTAAATAAAATAATTAACAAATAGCTAACTAAATGATAAAAAATTATTTCATGCATGAAGCTAATTTAAATATTTACTTAATATTATAAAAATATAAAAATCCATTTTTTGTACAAATAATGTATTTTATGCATATGTAGGGGCTATTTTTTTCAAAATACGCAAATTATAGTCTTAAAATGTAAATGTAATTATAAAAAATATAATTAAAATATTTGAACACTCATATGAACACAAATAATAAATTAGATGATTAAATCATGGTAAAGTAATATAAGGGATAGTTTTGAACATTTATGTAATCAAAAATAAAGAAATAAATGGATTTAGGGACTTTAAAAATTGTAGAAAAATTGTAAAAACACTTGTGCATATTTGTAAATGCATATACAATTTTTTAAATGTGAGTATGCACATTTTAAAATATATAAGGGAAAAATTAAATATCAATAGCTGTCTATCTTCACCTAGGAAAGATGAAAGAGTTTTCGGGTAAAGAAATGATGACTTATTTTGACCGAATGCGTGTTTTGAAAAAATAGTGGATAAATCATGGTCTATGAGTTGCCTACATATCCCTGATTTTGTAGTAATCAGGCCATGTGCAGTTCTAGACCCAATGATATTTGAAGCCGATGGAAAAGGTACCTTTGTGAAGGGTAATGTCAGATAGAGTTATGATAATAAGTCTGGAGTATAACTAAGGGATTATAAGGCAGATATTTGAATGTCACAAATTAAGGTGGGTAACTGATCCGAATCGATTATAATAACAAAACGAAAATGGAATGAGCGAAAACTGGAGCAAAGGTTGCTCTTGTTTGAAGAACGTTACCTCCTGGATTACTTGCAAAACTCAAAATATTATGCATTCAAGTATATAGATTACTGCAAGAATTTAAACGTGACGCGAATTCCCTTTGGACCACGAAAGATTGTCTTTGGACAGTGTAGATGACATCCTTAGACTGTGATGTCATGCGCCATGAATTGTGAGATAGGAGATTCGCAGGCCATAAAATGATATTCTTGAGAAGTGACAATGGTAGCTTTGAACATTTGATGCCTTTGAATAATGACATGCAAGTTTGAGGGATCCTCAGAGCATGGCATGTTGTCTTCAGGCTATGAGGATGATGCCTTCCCTAGGGAAGATGATAGTTTCTAGTTTAGAATAAAGCAATATTAATGCAGGGAGGGACAATGCTTAGTCTTGAGAAGGCAATGCTTAGCCTTATACAAATATGGAGGCAGGGCTTAGCCTCATGCAAGATATAAGACAGAGCTTAGTCTAATGCAAAAGAAGGTAATGCTTATCCTTATGCAAATATAGAGGCATGGCTTAGCCTCATGTAAAATTTGATACTGAGCTTAGTCTCATTTGAAGAGAAGGCAATTCTTAGTCTTATGAAAATATGGAGGCAGGGCTTAGCCTTGTGCAAGATTTGAGACAGAGCTTAGTCTCATGCAAATAGAAGGCAATTTAGGCTTATGCAAATGTGTATGCAGGGCTTAGTCTCATACAAGATTTGAGACAGGGCTTAGTGTCATGCAATGAGAAGGCAATGCTTCGCCCATATGAAAATATGGAGGCAGGGCTTAGCCTCATACAAGATTTGAGGCAGAGCTTAGTCTCATGCAAAGAGAAGGAAATGCTTAGCCTTATGCAAATATGGACGCAGGGCTTAGCCTCATGCAAGATTTGAGACAAAGCTTAGTCTCATGCAAAGAGAAGGCAATGATTAGCCTTATGTAGTGAACAAGTAGCGAATATGAGTAAAATGTGTCTTAGTTGGAGATATATTTGGTGTCTGCTGGCCCAATTTTTAGGACTTTGATATGTGAATATTTGTGAATACTTATTTTATGTTCACCATGCCTGCATCCAAAGAAAAATTGTAAATTTTGTAAGGGAGGCTGGTTCGTGCCTTTGTCTATTGGCTTAGCTTCAATATGTTCTAAAGGCCTTGTTTGAGTTGCCCTTGGTAACACCTGGCTGTTACTAAAATAGAGTTTTCTCAAATATGAATTTATTGATAAAAAATGGAGTTATTATTTTATAGGAAACATAGTGAAATATTAAGTAATTTTAGATGACCTAGTTAATGTAACACATTTCAGAGAAATTGCAGCCTTCTTGCTTTAGAATTTAAGGGTCCTTAACATTCTGCCTGGTATGGTAAATGATCCTTCAGCCGTTTGGATGCTACAAAACTTGATGAACCTTCTCTAGAATTTTGAGAATCCTTCTCAAAATTCTACCCTAGTTTTTAAACCAATTTCTGACTGCCTGGCATATGATGGCGTCAGCTAGACTTGCTCTATAATGTTGAAGGTCCTCCTCAAAATTCTGCCCCAGTTTTTGGTTCTGAGGGAAAATGAAAATTTTATTATGATATGACCGAACCCACTAGGCTGCCTACGTTTCCCCTCTTAAATGAGAATTAGGTCAAGCGTATTTTAGTTACATTGTATGAAGGAATATAAATAATCTAAACATAGTATCTCTTAATTGCATCTGAATTGATTGGTTTCGGCCAAACTTCCCTGTCCATTTCAGCAAGTATGATGCTCCTCATGTTAGCACCCGGTGAACCATGTAAGGACCTTGCAAGTTGGGATAGAATTTCCCTTTGGCTTCATAATGATGCGGGAAGATCTTCTTCAGCACCAGCTGCCCTGGTGCAAACTGTCTTGGTTTGACCCTTTTGTTGAAAGATCTGGACATTCCGTTCTGATAAAGCTGTCTGTGACATACCGAGTTCATCCTCCTTCCATCAATAATGGCCAATTGCTCATAACTAGTTCTTATCCATTCTGCGGCACTAAGTTTGGCTTCCTGTATGATTCTTAAAGAAGGAATCTCTACCTCGGCATGAATGACAACTTCTGTACCATAAACCAGTAAATAGGAGTTGCCCCAGTTGCATGCGTCATAGTGTGGTGCCCCATTAGGGCAAAATGCAATTTCTCATGCCATTGTTTGTGATTTTCTACTATATTCCTTAATATCTTCTTGATATTATTATTGGCTGCTTCCACAGCTTCATTCATTTGAGGTCTATATGTTGTAGAGTTTTTGTTCTTGATTTTGAAATTTTTACACATGGCTTTCATCAGGTCATTATTGAGATTGGCCGAATTATGAATGATAATGGACTCAGGAACCCCGAATCCACAAACAATATGTTCCTTGACATAATCTGCGATGACTTTCTTGGTTACGGCTTTGTAAGATGCAGTTTCTACCCATTTCCTGAAGTAGTCAATAGCCACTAGAATAAACCGGTGCATGTTAGAAGCGTTGGGCTCAATTAGACCGATGACTTCCATTCCTTAGGCAACAAAAGGCCAAGGTGCACTTGTTGCGTTGAGCTCATTAGGTTGTACCCTTATCTTGTCTGCATGTACCTAAAATTGGTGGCATTTCTATATGTACGGGATGCAATCTGTCTACATGGTAATCCAAAAGTATCCAGCTCTGCGTATTTTCTTGCCTAAGACAAAGACAATCACATATGGTCCACAAATTCCGGCATGTATCTCCTCGAGCAATCTAGAAGCTTCCTCTATGTCAACACACCTTAGCAACCCCATATTGTGATTTTTTCTATATAGGATCCCTCCGCTTTTTAAGAAGTGGATACTCCATAGCTTGCATTTATGAGTATGGTTTTCCTGCTCTGGATATTCTCCTCTCGCCAAACATTACTTGATATCATGGAACCAAGGTTTTCTATTTGTTTAATCTTCAACATAAGCACAATAAGCCGGCCAGTTATAGATTTTCACCGTGATGGGATCGATGAAACTCTTGTCCCGATGTTGTATCATTGATGACAAAGTGGCCAGTGCATCTGCAAACTCACTGTTAATTGTATCTTTGTGAATCTTTTCATCAATTCCTGCACATGATGCAAGTAGGGTAGTATTTTGGTGTTCTTTTAGCCCATTCTTTTTAACATGATGTACTAGAAGATCTAAGTCGGCAATTATGAGCATCTCTTGTATACGCATATTGATGGCCAGATTGAGCCCCATAATGCAAGCCTCGTATTATGCCATCCTATTGGTGCATGGATACCTATGTTTCGCGGATACAAGGTAATGTTGACTTATTTATGATATCAAATTGCTCTAATTCCCATTCTTTTGAAGCTCTATCGAAGAACATTTTACATCCATCGTAGGCTTTGGTAATGTCCTCTCCTATGAATGATACTTCTTCATCAGGAAAATACGTTTTAATGGTTCGTATTCTCCTCCCATGGGATTTTCAGCAAGATGCTCTGTCAATGCTTGTCCTTTGACTACCTTCTGAGTTACAATATCTACCACTTGGCTAACTTCCCGGTTGGCATGGGCTTCTGAAAGATGTTCTTTAGAGGGTCCATCCTGGATGTGAGGTATGTGGTATACGCACAAAAGTAATGCCTCAATTTCTGAGGTTTCCTAGTCAAAGCATTACAAGTGCATTCCAGTAGGTAGTATCGTGCTTCATAAGGTTTGAACTTCTTACTCAAGTATTATATAGCTTTCTCCTTTGTTCTCGTCTCGTCATGTTGTCCCAAAACACATCCGAAAGCTCCATCTAATATAGCTAGATAAAGTAGCAAAGGTATCCATGGTTATGGCGGGACTAAGACTGGTGGTGTGGACATGTATTCCTTAATTTTGTCAAAAGCCTTCTGACAATCTTTGGTCCAACTTTTTTCGGCATCTTTCCTCAACATTTTGGAGATGGGTTCACATATAACTATGGATTGTACTGTGAAACGACTGATATAGTTGAGATGTCCTAGGAATCTCATCACATCTTTCTTGCTCTTTGGTGGCGGTAACTCTCGAATATCCTTACCTTTGGAAGGGTCCAAGTCAATTCCTCAGTGACTGACAATAAATCCCAATAACATTCTTGCAGGAACCCTGAATGTACATTTTACGGGGTTCAGCTTTAGATTGTACCTCCTTAACCTGTCAAAGAACTTTCTCAAGTTTGCTATGTGATCTGCAACCCTCTTAGATTTGATGATAGCATCATCAACATACACCTCTATTTCCTTTTGTATTATATCATGGAAGATGGTTGTCATGGCTCTCATGTAGGTATCTCCAGCATTCTTTAGAACAAAGGCCATCATCTTGTATCAGTATAGCCCCCCCTATGGTGTGATGAAAGATGATTTCTCTATGTCTTTTTCATCCATCCAAATTTGGTGATAACCAACAAAGCAATATACAAGGGATTGGAGTTCATGCTTGGCGTAATGTTCGATCAGGATGTGTATGTTTGGCAGTGGAAAGTCATCCTTGGGACTTGCTCTGTTAAGTCTCGATAGCCAACACATACTCTAACTTTCTCATCTTTCTTTGGAATTGGTACATTGTTGGCTAGCCAGGTTGGATACTCCCCTACCCTGAGGACTTTGGCTTTAATTTTCTTAGTGACTTCCTTCTTGATTTTTAGGCTCATGTTTGGTTTGATCTTTCTGAGTTTCTGCTTTACTAGCAAACACATTGGATTGGTAGAAAACTTGTGAGCCACTATGGATGTGCTCAAATCGGTCATTTCATCATACTTCAGGAAACAAATGTACTCTTCCTTCTCTGACAGTGATAAGTGAATGCTTATGCGAGTCTCCTTCATGGTCTCGACGTCTCCCAAATTGATTGCTTCAGTCTCTTCCAGATTGGACTTAGGTTTATTCTCAAAGTTATCAACCTCTCTGACAATTTCCTCAGGTATTTCATCCTCTTCTTCCGAGTCATTATCCTTATGTTGCATTGTCTCATTACATATAACAGTCATCGGTTCATCAAGAAAAGTAATAATAATGTTATAGAAAGAAAATGTGAAAGATAACAATGAATAATAAACAGCAATGCATTGATCAAATTTTGAAAATATCTAAAAACAAGTACTGCTCGATAAATCAAGCAATTATTTAAAACGTAGTGTCATTAAAACAAAATTACTAAAAACATATGAAATACTAGAATGGCTAAAGAAATAAATGGAAAAAAAATTAGATGTTATAGATAGTTATCAGGAAAGAAAGACTTGATGACAGCTGCACATACTCAAATGGTTCCTTAGCTCTTTACAGAGAATCTCCCAGTATGCTAAACAGTGACATCTCTCGTCATATCGAGAATGTGCATCCCGTTATGGATGATGCAACTTCTCGGTTTGGCAAAGTGTTCTGTAAATGCCAAGCTACTCAGGACTCGACAAGCCCGAGATGGTTTGGCAGTCCAATTTTTGAGAACAACTCCCTTCATCACAGTCTTAATAGTGAGGCCTTCTTCCTTATCCTCCTCCTCAATTATCGCACTGCAATCCATATCCTTGTCCTCTAGGAACAAATTCTTTAGCCAGCTAAGGCTTCTTCTTCTGCAATTCCCCATATTGTATTAGCCTGGTGAAAATTCTTACCCAGGTGTGGCACTGGTTACTCAAGAGGGTAATAAGGACACGCCATGGGGGCGACTAATCATCATATTCTTTCCATGTACACTGATATCCGAGCTCGAAGGTTATGCCATGACATTTCAGCTGGATCGGTTTAGTAATGCCATGGAGACCTTTCCAAGCTCTTTGTCGGGTTCGTGCCTAGACCATGCTAGTATGCTTTCTATCTTGATACTCCACCATTTATCCTCCTCAACTGCATTGACATGTTCAATGTGGTGATACGTTTTCACTCATATTCTTCTTCTATTCTCGATAACCGAGATGGTTTGACTAGTGTAAATAGGGTTGTTTTTATCTCCATGAATGATCACCTCATGATGGTTCCATTCAAACTTCACGGTCTGGTGTAGTGTTGAAGCCACTGCCCCAGTGGCATGTATCCAAGGTCGACCCATCAGAAGATTGTATGTAGCTGATATACCAAGCACTTGGAATTTAACATTGAATCAAGTTGGCCCCATATGTAGGCAAAGATTAATCTCCCCAATTGTGGCCCTTTGAGACCCATCAAAGGCTTTCACGTTCATACTTGCCCAATCTCTTCAGAGTAGTCAACGAACAAATGTTGTGGCTTGAACCTCCATCTATCAGGACCCTGGCGATGAATTTGTCTTCAAATTGTACCGTAATATGTGCTCGGTTATGGCTCAACCCTTCAGGCGGTAATTCATCATCGTGGAAGGTGATCTTATGAATTTCTAGAACTTGCCCTACCATGTTGGCCATTTCTTCGCGGATGATATTGTTGGGCACATAAGCTTCATTTAACAATTTCATCAAAGCATTATTTTGCACCTCTGAATTTTGCAACAGTGATAAGATGGATATCTGGGCAGGGGTTTTGTTGAAATGATCGACAACAGAATATTCCCTTCCTTAAACTTTCCTCCAAATATCATCCGGTCCAGTTTCAATGGCAGGTTGCTTAGTAGCAGCTTCCTTGCTCGATCCTCCCAAATGTTTTGTTGTATAGACCCTTGTCGTCCAGGTCATTTGTTGTGCAACATCAGATTCTTCTATTTTCGCTTTACCTTTTCGCCTAGCTTCGGTAGCGTAATCCCAAGGCATGACCTTGGAATTCAGAGGAGGTTTGGTTGTTACTGTCACTGTGAAAGGTGTGGCCAGTTCTACCTCGAATGGAATTGGCGTGGCTTTAGTTGGAGCAACCTCTACGTCAAAGGGAACTGATACGGTTATCTCCACCTCGGCTGATGGATGCATTTTCACTATAATAGGAGTAAGTGTGACTGCATGTTTAAGTCATCTCTTCCCGAATAAGCCTGATTGACCCCTCGGGATCCAATTCTTCATCTATGTCTATCACATATACCCCGTCACTCCTATGATCTGGGATAGGATTGTTGTGGATTTTCAGTGTAGCTTCCTTTGCTTGTATGACCTTGTTATCATTCAATGTCTGGATCTTATCTTTCAATGTTCAGCACCTGACAATGGTGTTCCCCTTCATGCCGGAATTATATGCATAGGTTTTGTTTGGGTTGACCTATTAGGATGAGTTCTCCACTGCCACACATGATTATGAGCAACATAACCAGTGGCCTTCAACCTTTCTTGCAGCCGGTCGATGGGTTCCGTAATAGAGGTATATTGTCTGGGTGGTTTGCGATCAAAGTTAAGTAGGGGTTTCTTGTAATTTTTACGAGTTGGGGTGAATGATACTAGGCCCACTGGGTGTAGTAAGTATGATAGGCGGTGGTGGGTTGAGAATATCTAGGAGATAAGGGTTGGTATATGGGTAGAGGTGCTTGGTATATGGGTGGAGGTTATTGGTATGTGAGCGGAGGTTTTTGGGCTTGGTATACCATTACTACCCCTACTTCTTTCTTCCTTGATATTACACCTAATTGTAATGTTTTCTTTCTGCTTGCAGTGCCTCAAAATTTGTCACCATCCCGCTTTTGATACCCTCATCAATCCTTTTTCCGAGTTTGATTGTATGGGGGAACTTGTGATTCTCTATGACCATTAGCCTTTCATAATATTGCGGGTCATGTAACCGAAAAAGGAAATTGTTCATTTGTTGTTCT
Source organism: Nicotiana benthamiana (assembly GCA_034376525.1). NCBI lineage: Eukaryota > Viridiplantae > Streptophyta > Magnoliopsida > Solanales > Solanaceae > Nicotiana > Nicotiana benthamiana. The sequence continues at coordinate 71,933,798 of CM067324.1, read as the reverse complement.
TTTAGTGCTGGTCTGACCTTGGCTACTTCCTACCTCCACCGATTAGCATACTCGCGGAAAGTTTCAGTTGGCTTCTTCTTTAAATTCTGGATGTAGAAGACATCCGGTGCATTCTCCGTATTGAACCTGAACCGGTCCATAAATTCGGATGCCATGCTCACCTAATTGTCTCACTTATTAGGGTTCTGGCTTATATACCAGGACAGGGCATCTTCAGTAAGACTTCTCATAAAGAGCTTCATTCTTTCATCTTTTGCAACCCCTACGAGCTTAGCAGAGTAAGTTCTCAATTGAACCTTGGGATCACCTATTCTGTCAAACATTTCGAACTTGGGAGGTTTGAAACACTTTAGCAGTTCCACGTCTGAGTGTATGCGCAGATCCTCATAATTCAAACCTTCTATCCTTTTACCTCCTTCGACACCCTAAACTCGACTTGTCAATTTATTGAGTTCCTCGGCCATGTTCTTGATGAGCAAGTCATTATTAGAAGATTCTAGTATATAGGAGATTGGTTGAGATGAATGAGGTATAGTCTCTACGTATATAGGGTTGTTTTGGTGAGCGTGCAGTGGTGGTCGTTGGTCGAGTTTTGAGAATAAAGAATAGGTTGTATTGTGTTCTGAGGAGTGTGATAGGTAGTGGTTTGTAAGGATTGGATTGGTTGATGATGGTGTTGTGGTGGAGTTGGTATTGGTAAAGGATCGGGATTTTAAGGTGGAGGTTCATATTGATGGGGTGCGGGAGGATTTTGTGGATGCTAGTTTGCCGTATTTTGGGGAGGTGCTAGATTTTTTGTATTTTATTGGTAGATGTCAGGGATGTTCAGGGTGAGAGAGAGGTTTGCTGAGTTGTGGACTTGCTCAAGTTCTCCCTGTAACTCTAGTATCTTTTTTTCCAACCGCAAAACCAAGTCATTTGGTGCCGGAGTGCTCCGACCGTATGAAGTTTCTGCATTCTCAGAATTTTCCTTTCAAATACTACATAAGTCATCCATCTTAGCTTTTCCTCATCCTTTTGTATTACTTGGAGGAGGAGAGGGTTTAGGGCCTCTAGATCTGGTGTGATCTGCAGATGATGCCAGTATGTGCGAACCAACCTTAGGGCATGAAAATAATAATGAATAAAGAAAAATAAAAGGTAAATAAGTCAGTAAGAGTTCTGAAAAGTTTACAGTATTTAAACACATATTGCAAGAATATAAATTCGTGTCCGGAGCCCCATTGTGATCGAGATAGGCCTAGAAACAAATAGATTTGGAGAAATTTAGTTCTAGTAATTGCCTCATTTCATTAATATAAAAAATAGACGACCCAAAATGATACTAAAGTAAGATAAGTCACTAATGACTTGGCCTTATTGCATTTAAAATGCAAGTAAACCTAATATACTTTTTCCCTGAAGGACCTTCTTTAGGCTGGATGCCCTTGTCGATCAGGTCCCCTAGTTCGCACAGATTCAACAGTAAGAATGCCCTTGCCAAATGTCCTCCTTCGTTTCCCTCAACGTTCTGGCAACCGATGGCTCTCTTCCTCGTTCTTCCTTCCAATTCCATCAGACTGTACTTAAGATATTCCAGCCTTCCGCTGGATTTAATAGCCCTCTCTTTCCATTGATTGATCATTTCCATGCTGGCCTTATGTTGCTCCATATGCTCGGCTTCAGAATTTGTTGTACTTCACTTGTGCTTCGGCAACTTTTTCTATGACCCTGTTTCCTAGACCAACCCTTTGCTCGAATATTCCTGATATGTTGTCATCCAACCATAAGGGGTCGAATTCGCATGACCAGCATGATATCGATCCAACTCGATGGTATCCTTTTCTATAATAATCTTCAAGTGCCACATATGTTGTGATTCATTTTTTTATGGAATATCATCACCTTGGAAATAAGCTATGAAGTGACTCATTTTATCAACTCGTAGTATGACATGTCTCCTGACTGCCTATCTCATAACCTTGAGGGGGAATGAGGGTATATGCCCCTTAGCCCAATTAATACTAAGTGTGCAACATCCCTGGATCTGATGATGAACTCGTCAATATGGAACCACTCGAACATCAATTGAACCTGGTCCTTGGTTAAATTGTTGAAAAACTGCACCCATCATACATTATTCTTTGGTTGAGAAACATGTCTGGGATATAGGTCATTTTCTTGGGATGATTGAAGGCTATGTGATCATTTCACACCCTTCATTGAAACTCCTAATGGTATTGACCCTTTTGGAGATGCTCTAAAGACCAAGCCTGCAGCAACAAATTGCAACCCTCGAAGTAATTAAACCCCTTCTGACAACGCTCCAAGGCCAGGTACATGTTTGTGACGATCATAGGGACAATGGTATATGTCTTCCCCTTGATCCCGTCCATCAGAGTTTTGGTCACCATGGCCATGCTAGTGTGAATTTTGTCCCTTTGGATAGCAAACACTAGCATGCACAAGAAACACACGATGAACACAAAGACCCTATGGTGATTGCAACCCAAGCAGGTGAGAAACACACGATGAACACAAAGACCCAGTGGTGAATGCAACCCAAGCAGGTGATGGAGAATTCATCATCGAAAATACATAAGACCTGTTGTGGCCGTATCGTTCATAGAGTAAGTCAAAGGATATGTATGAGTTTTTCAGGAACTCCAAGTCATCATTCCTCTTTAACCCCATCATCTTTAGAAATCCCATAGTGGAGCGATTTTTAAGTGCCAATAAACCAGGTCTATCCAAAGGTATCCTAGCGAATCCCCCTGTTTCTTCCAAAAAGGGGATCATTTCTATTTCTCTAAAGCAGAACACATCCCTTCCTTTGTCCCAGAAATGGTGGTAACCTCGATCAACATTTTGTTTGGCTGAAGATCCAACAAAGAAGGCAAATTTCCTAGGACACTTTTCATATGATTTTGATCACTTGCTGGAAGATATCTCCAGCAATCTAGCAATAGTGATGGTATGTTACCGACCATGCTGAACTTGGGGATTTCGTGCCTCATTTTATGCAAAACAAAATATGGTTATGCCATTTCCCCCTCCAGGTTCGTCTATTTACACAAAAATGATTAGCACATTGGCACTTGTTTTTCCAAGATTAATGTATACAATCGTGGTTGCATCTGATGGGATTATGGAAAACCCGATGGACTTTAGGGTGAGGCTTGTCTTAAAGGGTTATTATGTGGATAACATATTAACCCTGCTAGGTTTGATCATGATGCATGTAGAATTAGTCACAGTAAGGTTGCTATAGAAGTCTAGATTTGCTCAAGCAGACAACTTGAGGGAGAAAGGCACGGAACCTTCAATTACACCGTTGATCGACTAGTTTTACAGCAAATTTTGCTATAAGATTGATTATGCACGAGTGAAATATGATGTTGAGCATGATTTATGCAATAATAAAAAGCATGTTGTCAAGTATTTGCACGTTTAAAAATGATAAATGTGGTATTTAAATAATTGAAAGACAGTTACAAAAAAAAAAGAAAACAAAGAGACAAGTCAGTTTCAAGAAATGAAGGAAATCGTAAATGCTTGAGAAATAAGCAACTAAATCCAAGTAAAAGGGAAAGATAAATGGTGCACATGTATTAACAGATGCAAGCATGCTTAAGACTAATTCACAAAAACATGTTCATTATGGTAAGAGCCTAAAATCTTCCCTGCGGAGTCTCCATGCTGTCGCGCCCCTTTTTTCCTTATGGAATCTGGGTTTCGACATTGGGAACAACTCATTTCCTTTTTGGGTATTGGGTATGGAATTTGAAGAGCCCAACCTATCAGATTTAAGGTGCGTTAGGTCACCTAAAGCAAGTAACTCATAAAACCGGTTGCATTACTATAGATTAGGTAAGGCTCGAATAACCTCGGGCCGAAGGTGTTAGGCACCCTTCGAGGTCCATAATCGTGGGTCCCGACCAAACTCGAATTAGGAAAATTATTCTTATAAACAGATAAAGCAATTTAGACAAATGAATACTACATTTAAAATAAGGAGTAAAGGGTTTCTAGCGTTTTTAGCCTATAGGATCACTTCTGTACAATGCTTGGTATCCGTCTCCAAGTGGGGTGCTACACGTCGCATTAAAGCATAGGTCATCATATCCTTTACTACCCAATTACCCTCCCCTTAGTTGTTAATAAGATATTCTAATCTATGTGTGCATTACCCGTCCTTACTTATAGTCCTGGAGGTGTTTAGGACTTCTAGTTAAGGTGGATCTATACCTTCATATTGTGCTTAAAAGCAGAAAATTTAAGCGACAAGCAAACACAAATAGGGTTGTCAGACAAAGGAACAGTTAAAGGCTCATATTTACCTCCACAAATAAGCAAACAATTTCATGTCTCAAACAACAGGATTTAAAATACTTTAAAAGTCCTATAGCAGGATATCTAAGTGAGCATAAAGTAGGACAAATGCAATGTTTTATTAAGAGCGAAGCATAAGGTACTTAATCAGTTGCTTACTGATTTTAGGACTATCTATATCTGGGCAGTAACAAAGCACAATTTTATAATTTCAAGGTGTAGTCACCCTACAGACTTACCTAAGTGTGTATCATCAATGTCTTATCAACATGGTCTCTAGTCATTCATCAGAAGTACAATAAATCCATTAAAAAAATTTAGGCATGCAGTTTGGTTCATTCGGTCTTATAGACATGCTTTCTAGGTGTAGAAACTGATTCAAAACTTAGAAGCGTGGTAGCTAAATGCAGAAATTGGTTTTAAAATCCTATAGACATGGCATCTAAATATAGCAATTAATTTTAAAACCGAATTGACATGCAGAAAACTTATTTAAACTTTGTTGGCATGATATCTAGAATACAGGACTGATTTTAAACCATATATGCATGGTATCTAAATATACATAAGTAAACAAACATCAGAACAACCTTATCTAAAATACAAGACAGATTTTAAATCCTATAGGCATAGTATCTACCCTTTACCAACAAACTATATATAAGAATTCCTCCAAGTTTTACTAATATCCCCAATATTTTCTTACAAAGAAATTATTCTTAAAAAACCAACATAAATAATGAATTGACATGCACTAAACCCATAGGTTCGATTAAGCAAAAGAAAGGTATGAGGATTATAAGGAAACACATAGGTCAAACTGGATAGTAGGAAACATACAGTCTAATTTAATAGCAGTAAACATGCTGATTAGGAACAATAAACACGAAGCACAGGGATCTAATGAGACAAAGTATACATGCTGATAACAGGGTACACAGTTAAATTGAATAACAATATATATGCTGAGTAGAAAAACATATACGTTCATAAGAAGGACATGTTGATTATGAGGAAACACATATTGGTTTAATTGAATGGCAGTAGTGGAAGCATACTAGTTAAGAGATAGCAATAGAAAAGTGAAGCAAACAGGGTACCAAAGGTCTAGCATTCGCTTCCAGCCGACTAGAAAATATAAAAACAAAGAGTAGAAGATTGTGACCGAGGAAGAGAGGAAGAACTTTGTGTACTTTTCTATATTTGTTTATGTATGTTGAACTATGTTCGTGTGTGTTAAATAAAAGAATGAAACTTATATAGCATTGAGCAGAGTAAATCAACAAGGCAAGGAAAATTAACGGCACATAAATAAAGTATGCAAATCAATTAACCAGTCAATTAAGGCCAAACCTAATCAATTAATATCACTTAAATCATGGGCAATCTCATACGAAATCAGTTAGCTAGCATGATTGAAGTTAAATAAGGTATGTAATAAGTCTAATGTCACTATCCAAAATTCACTCAGGGTCGTGATGGTTCCAGACACCGCTATCAGTTAAGCTAGTCATATATACTTAATGAAATTCTCGTTGAAATAATTGTGAGAACTATGATTTTTCTTCAATTTGCCTAGTAAAATCTTTACAAAATAAATAAAAGAATGCTTAGCAGTTAATACAGGATAACACATGATCATCACAGAACCCGATTTAACAAGTGCATGGGCAATTTCTAGGAAGCAATATAATACAACAACTGTCCGGAATACAATTGGACAGAAAAGAGAATATAATACAATATTGTGAAAGAGACTCTGCTGGTTGCGGATTGTCTCTAGAGGGCAGCTCGCCTAAGTCAACGTATCAACCATGCCGTTGTGCCTAACTAGGCCATTAGACATACATGTGTCCGTGCAACACAAATGCACAGGAAGTGTAGTATGAGTACAAAAACAACGTGTACCTAGTAAGAATCCCGTCTAACCTCGTAGAAGTAGAGACGAGAGGTTAACTTCAACATTTATTAGTGGTCCAATAATAACATATCAATAATGCTAATAATCATGGATTTACAAAAAATGGTAATAAACTAAAGTAAGTCAAGAAACAAATAAATTTTCCTTTTTATATTAAGAAGTCTCCAAATTTGTAATCCATTACTTATCAATTTATCTCAGACGAGGGAGGAAATATCGATTTGTAAGTCTCTAGCAAGCATTACAAGTATGCGCAAACCATGACAAGGTCGTACGGCGTGATCCAACAAATATCTATCCAATGATAATATATTAATAATGCTAATAATCACGATTTTACTAAAAATGGTAGTAAACTCAAGTAAGTCAAGAAAAAAATAAACATTCCTTTTAATATTTAGAAGTCTTCAAATTCATAATCCATTATTTATCATTTTATCTCAGACAAGGGAGGCAATATAGATTTGTAAGTCTCAAGCAAGCATTACAAGCATGTGCAAACCATGCCAAGGTCGTACGACCCGATCCAACAAATATTTAAATGGTGCACTGCCAGAGGGTTGAATGGCGTGAACCATAGATGCATCTATTACTCCACTCACGAATCATACGTGCGACGCGATTAAATATAAATAATAGAGATACCTCACTCGCTAATCATACGTGCGACACAGGTACTCGTAGATACATACATTCAATAGTCAATTAAAAATTCATCATGAAACGTTTATCCAAGGAAAAGTCAATTCTCTCCTAACTAATTAAGAAAATGAGGTTTAACCCTCTTTAGAAATTCCTTTACTAATTTGATATGATTTAGACAATTTCAGTTGTCAATAAGATTACAAATATTCCAGGTATAGCATGTTTTTGGGTCCAAGACTACCCGAACTTAAATATAATAGTAGCTATGCATAGACTCTCTTCACCATGTGCGTACGTAGCCCCCCTACAAATATGAGCAGATAACCAATAATTTCACATATGGGGACAATTCCCTTTCACAAGGTTTGAAAGGATACTTACCTCGCTAAAAAGTTCCATCACCGGCATTCCATGTCCTTCTGAAGACTTAAATAGATGCACAACGCTCCAAAACTAACCAATAATTATTTAAGCCCATTAATATATGATCAATTGCTCATTGTAATACAATTTATAACAACTCCTAATCCCAATCGAAAAGTTGACGAGATCGCCTTCGGACCCATGTGCCCGGACTTCAAAAATTTTTCAAAGAAAAACCTTACCCATATACAATGTACTCTCAATTTCATACCCAAAATCGTGGTCAAAATCCAAAAATACAAAATTCTAGGTCTTTCCATCAAAACCCCTATTAATTTCCATACTTTAATGCGGTAATAATACCATGTATTTAACTCAAAAGGGGTGAAAGTAACTTACCTCATGCTTGGTGATGAAATACCCCTCTTCAAAGGCTCCAAAATTGCCCAACCAAGAAGAAAAATGAAGGATAAAGGGCCAAATCCCAATTCTTAAAGAACTCACTGCCTCCAACATCTCCACACATGCGGTCACTTGACTTCTTCTGCGATCCGGCAGGTGTAGCTCCTACTACCCCTTATGCGGTCTCCTTCCGCTAATGCGGTCAGCTCCCTCACTTATGTGCTTGTGCAGATGCGACCAATACCCCGCATCTACGAGCCTTCCCTTGGTCGCACAATTCTGATCCAGTGACTCCCAGGCCGCTTCTGTGGCCCCGCACCTGCAGCCACAACCTCGCATGTGCGGTGACACCAGATATCAGCTGCCTCAATTTTTATTCAAATTCAAAGTTTGTTCCGTTAACCACCCGGAATCTAGACGGGGTCCCCTAAACCCCATCCAATCACACCAGCTAGTCTCATAACATTGTACGAACTTGCTCGAGACCTCAAATCACACCAAATAACTCCATAATCACAAATCACACCACATTTCAAACTTGATGAACTTTAGAACTTTGAACTTCTTCATTCGATGTAGAAACCTATCAAATCAATTCTAATTGACCACAAATTTTGCACACAAGTCATATTGGACATTGCGGAACTACTCCAACTTCCAAAATCATAATTCGACCCCAATATCAAGAAGTCCACTTTCGTTCAAACTTATGAAAATCCTTCAAGTTTCAAACTTTATCCAAATGACTCTAAAATCACCCACGGACCTATGAATTCATTTCCGATCGCGCTCCAACACCAGAATTACCATAAGGAGATATTCCCAGAGTCGGAATTAAAAACGCACATCAGTAACACTGAAATGCACTACAACCCAAACTTATAAAATTCTTCAAAAACTGCTAACTTCCACAATAGATACCGAAACATTCCAGGTCTTTCAAAACCTAATTCAGATATACGCCCAAGTCCAAAATCATCATATGAACCTGCTTGAACCTTCGAATCCCGATTCTGAGGCTGTTTACTCAAAAATCCAATCTTAGTCATTTCTACCAACTTGAAGCTTCCAAATGAGAATTCTCTTTCCAAATCAACTCCGAACTTCCCGGAATTCAACTATGACCACGCATATAAGTCATAATACCTGAAGTGAAGCTACTCAGGGCCTCAAACCGCTGAACGACATGGTAGATCTCAAAATGACCGATCGGGTCGTTACATCTAAAGACTATAGATTAGACTAGTTAATCTAAATAATGCAAGTAGTACCAATTCAAATTATAAATGAGGGAAATAGGTAAAATTACGGGAAAATACTAATTTTAACATGAAAAAATATAATTCGAACTCAAAGTAAAATCATCCAATCTATTTTAATTGACAAAGATAAACAATAACGGAAAAACTGAAGCGGACAATGAGACAAATGAACAAACAAAAGACTAAAATATAAGAGTAAAGATAAAAAGCTTCAAACACTTAGAAAAGCTTTTGCAGAAACAAGAAGAAGTGGAACCCTAGTTTTAGAGAAACGTAAGGAAAGTAGAAAACCTTTAAAGAAATTGCTATAGAAACTCGAAACCACTTCGAATATACAGTAAATGATAAAGAATAAAAAAAATCCTAATTTAGAGGAATACTAAAATCAGTCGATGATGAAGAGAATCGAAAAATTTTAATGGAAGATAGCGTATAAACTCGAAAATGTTTCAAATCTACAAGGATCTGGACAGATTAAAAATGTGTGAGAGATAAGGGTTTTGAGAAAGTAACAGAGATAAAAGGAAATCTGGTTTTGAACCAAAGATTTGAGCCATAAACACAAGATAATAGTATTCACAAACGGAGATGATCATAGGTAGACCCTAAAACAGTTTTTTAGCAAAATATGGATTGGATCTCTTCGAGATCCCTTCATGAAACAACTAAATCGAACAACCAATAGAGATAAGAGGCCGGTAGATTTCACAAATCACTAGAGAATCTCATAGAATAGGTAAGAATTGAATAGATTTGGTGTAGATTTAGGTGACAACGCTAGGGTTAGGGTTAGTCTCAGAGAGAAGAGAGGAGATTAGGGTTTCAAGGGTGGCGGGGTGTAAGAAATATCTAGGGTTAGGGGTAATTTAGAATAAAAAAGGAAAGGTGGAATGGGGACCATTGATCTCAGTGATCAACTACCAAGAGTAGGAGGGGTCTGGGTCAGGTAGAGGTCTTTAGGGTTTGGGTTGAGGTGGGTTGGGCTTTGGTTCAATTAAATTGGGCTAGGGGAAGGTCCAATGTTTGTTATAACTAGGGTCTATTTGTTAAATACCCATTTTACTAAATAAAATAATTAAAAAATAGCTAATTAAATGATAAAAAATAATTTTCATAGATGAAAGTGATTTAAAATAATTACTTAATATTGTAAAAATATGAAAAGTCATTTTTGTATATATAACGTAGTTATGCATATACTGGAGCTATTTTCGCAAAATATACAATTATAGTCTTAAAAATACAAATGCAATTATAAAAAATACAATTAAAATATTTGAACACCCATATGAACATAATGATGAATTTAGATGATTAAATCATTGTAAAGTAATATAAGTGATACTTTTGAACATTTATGTAATTAAAAATAAAGAAATAAATGGATTTAGGGTGTTTACAAATTATAGAAAAATTGTAAAAATACTTGTGCATGTTTGTAAATGCATGTAAAATATTTCAAAAGTGTGTATGCACATTTTAAAATATATGAGAGAAAAATTGGGTATCAACAGTAGTGTACCGAGAGCAATACTTCTCCGGCTTAACTGCTGGACCCTCCTCGTTTTTAAATATGGGTGACTAATAATCCTTCATTGGGAGCCCAGGCCCACCGGCTTTATCTCAAAAAAGAATAGGGCGCTTATTCACGATTTTTGAAGTTGTATTCCGAAGACTCAAAGGGTGCGCAAGGAAATAATTTATAATACAGTTCAACAATATCAAAGCTTTAAAGAGCATGCTAGTAGCACATTATGCCCAAATAGATCGCAGTTATATACAAAATTAAAAAAGCCAAATAAAGTCGATGTACAAGCTCGAATTCTTGAATGTCCCCAGTAGAGTCGTCAGAGCTGTCACACCGTTATGACTTGTGGGCTAAAGAGTTTTTCTAATTAATGTAACAAAGCTTGAGTATGGATTATTTTTTTGTTTCGAGCTGCCACTTGAAATTGATTTTTGGGTGTTTCAAGTCACCTTTTGATGGGATCCCTAGTCAAAGGAAGGTTTGACACTATTATTACTGGTCTGCAAAAATAATATTCGGGTAAGGAATTCTGTTGACCAAATAAATGTAAGGCATTTTCCGAGTCCCGTGGTTCTAGCGCTGTCGCTTTTATTAACTAAAATTAGTTTGAATTAATTTTGGACAAACTGTAGTTTATTGAATTTCCATGTTTTACCTATCCGCTTTTATTTATTAAAATTGTTAAAGAATGATATGAATAATACGAAATTGTCCTAACCGCACCACACAAGCCAATGTGTGACTAAGACGAGCTTTATTAATTTTGTTGTAAATGTGCTACGCAAGCAAATCCGCAGTTATGAAAAAAGATTATTAGCACGCTATTATTTTCAAAAAATTACTATATTGTTTTGAGAAAAATTTATTTTTTTTGAAAATTATTAAATGTTACTACCACACTACGCAAGCGAAGCCGCGATTATGGCAAAAGGATTAGAAATTAATTAAAGCTATTGAATATTACATGATATTATTGAGTAAGTTTATTGAAGGTCACCAAGCTACGCCAGCAAGTCCGTCAATAAAAAAATAAAGCAAAACCTTCTAGTTGCCAAGTGTTTAATTAATTAATTCGAAGGAAAAGAGTTAATTCAATAATTAAAAAAATCTGATTTTTATTATTATTTAGAAAAACATTATGCAAATAGAAATGTTGGACCAACTCCATCTATTCTTAACGAAATGGGCCAATTTCTTGCTAAAGGAGAAATGGGTCAGGTTATGAGTTTTTAGAGTAGTTAGTTGCTGTAATTTATTATAAAAAATGGGCTAGCTAGCTTAATAGTCATTGGGTATGATAGCTTAATAGACATTGGGCCTGCAGAAATTAAGCTTTCGGCCCGTATCTTATTCTTTAGATAATCCCCATGACCCACCGGATTCGCATAAAATGACAATGGTCCAAAATAATTGTTTCTCACTTTATTTATTACCAAGGATCACTAATAATAAAGAAGTAAAGTCATTGTTAAGGCTCAAAATTCCCAAATCACTCAAAGAAGATTAACAGATCATGGTCCATGCTTAAACCAACATTTAACATACAAATTTAAGATAAAATGACGTAAGCACATAACAAGGCAATTAAATTAAAGTCAGCACCTTTATCATGAATAAATTGCATTCGAACTCAAAACTAGGGGGTGCATTCGAATCGGCTTATCGATAAATCGAATCGATTATTTGTTATCGAAATCGAAAAAATCAAAATCGAAAAAATCGAAATCTTATTGAAACGATAACAATAAGCATATGTACAAATTGATAATCGATAAGTAATTATCGATAATGGTCAAAATCGAATCGATAAATCGAATGCACACCCCTAATTAATTTGAACTTCATTTCCTTGATCTTTATCATTCCTTATATGTGGTAGAGGAAATAGTAGGGTAAGAGACTTAGGGTAAAGGAAAGGGTATAGATTAGGGAAAATGATATTGTATAGCCGCTTTCAAAATAGTAGCGGAATATATATACATTTTGTATGTTATATTAATCTACACAAATAGGTAATTACTATTTTACAAATGTCTACGGTCAAAACTGGCACTGTTTGAGAAACCTAACGTGCTCTCTTTTATTACTAAGACTGAAAGCTTAAAACAAAATTACTTCCAGTTAACTCACTCCTTATCACAAGTCAAAAGTTCCAGTATAAGAGAAACACCAAATACTACATCAAGTGACCAACGAACAAACTGCTTCTAGCTTAACCTTAAGAAATTATCTTAAGGTTAAGAAATTGATATTTTCTATAATAATTTCCTAACAAATCTAAACTTAACTAACGTGATTCTCGCATCAAAATTTGTAGGTTCAGTAAAGAGGATATTCTATTAACTTTCTTCTCATGACTTAACCAAAAACAATTCCTAATAACTTTTAAACAGAGGACTCGTTCGGCTTTAAAATACATCAAAATAGAGCCTTAGATCTTGAACAAATTAATATTAACAGGTTCTCTTATATTAATACATGCATGACAGTTCATATATTAAACTTTCAAAAAGCAAACAGATAAATGCCCTACACTCAACTACTCTCTATCCTTATCAACAAATAGCTGAATTCAAAACTCAAACTTTCAAACTTATCAAACTATGGATTGATACAGCAGAAATAAGGCTTAAAAGGTAACCGAACTAAGTATTCAAACAAACTAGATTCAAATCAATTTGATTTGTGCAAACTAACATGAAGCGGTTGAGATTACAAACAATCATTCAAAAAAGAAATTAAACGAACATCGATAAACTATCATGATTAATAACAACTAAATATATGACTAACTATATAAACAATTCAACTAATCTTTTTAATTTTACATGAACTTAACATAGAGACTTAACTATCGGCCGGCTTGGTCGAAGAACTAAAAATTCTAACTTAACATATCTATACAAAATAATCGACCGATTAGGTTGAAGAACAAAAAATCAGAACTAGCAGATCATAATGAACTACTCAACCGACTAGGTTAAAGAGCTGAAAGGCAAATTTATAAATTGACATGTAATTAAAAACCAATACTACAGTAGCTTAATTGCACACAAATAACAGCAACGTGAATGGAATTTAAACCTTAAAACTAATATTAATTACAAATGTAAAAAACAAAAAAGATAAAAAGGAAGAAAGGGTTATACCAATCGAGGGAACGTGAAACTATCCATAAATCTCAAGGACGTCGCATGCAACGACAAATAATGATGGGTGACCTTCGAATGAACTTTTCTAGGTGGCAGGTGTTAGGACCTCCGGGGGACTCAACTAGTGATTTCAACACCATGTCTCCTAGAAAGGATCGTTACTTGGCCTTATCTAAGCAAAATAGAAGCTCTACGTGGTTGGTTATGGTTGGACGGCAGTAAGGGCTGGTATATTCGATCGGATTTCTAAGGGGTTTGAAGGTTGTAGGACATGAAATAGAGAAGGGGAGAGTGAAAGGAGGCCAGTGGTATGATTTTTATGAGTTTTGGAGTGGTAGACGGCGGGTAGGGTTTTCATTTTCTTAGATTTATGTAGATTGGTGAGGAATTAACAGATTTGGGGTTTGGATTCCTAGAGAGGAGGTCGAGAGGAAAAAAGGGTGAAATTTTGGGTGGTTTCGAGGTTGTCCGCTGCCTGTGGGCGATTTCCGGCAGCGGCAGGCGGCAGTAATAGAGGATCTGGGAAAGAGGCAAGAGAGAGGACGAAGATGGGAAATTAAAGGGGAAATGGGGTAAAATTTTGGGTATTGGAGGGTTTAAATATTGAGGATGGAGAATGAATGAGGGTCATTGGATCAAATGAAATTGAATGGATGAGATTCAATCTCACTCTTCTAAATAAAACGGCATTGTTTTTTTAACATGCTCAGCAGACCCACAAATGGAACAGATTTGGTGCATTTGGGCAGCTAATTTGGAGCCAAATTTTATCTAATTCGACAAAAAATATCACTTAGCCTAGTTCTTTAGTCCCTTTAATTAAACTATACTCACTTCCTAAAAACTACACATACACATAATAAACAAAAGAAAAAGAAAAGGAAAAAGTAAAAATTAGGCATTTACAACCCGTATTTTGATGGTCCCGGAAGGTCCGTAATAAAATATGGGACCTTGACGTATGCCCGGGATCAAATTCCGAGGTCCCCAGCTTGAGATATGAATTTTTGTTGAAAATTAAATGATTGAAAATTTAATGGATTTAAGAATTTTATTAATGTTTGATCTTGTAGGCATCTAGTCCGTATTTTATTTCCTGTGTCAAGTATAGGTTTAACAAAATTTTTATAACATATCTTTGAAATTTAGCGAGAAGGGGAATTGGTTTGACGTGATTCAGACGTCTGGTTATGAAGTTAGAATTTTAAAGCTTTCTTGAAAATTTCATTTGATTTGGTATATATTCGTAGTTCTAGGTGTTATTTTGGCAATTTGATCGCGCGCACAAGTTCGTATGATATTTTAAGACTTGTGTACATATTTGGTTTGTAGCCCCCAGGGCATGGGTGGGTTTCAGATAGGCTATGGGATGTTTTGGACTTAGGACAAAATCTAGTTTTTTGCAGCTTCAGTGTTTTCTCATTTTTTTCTTCGCATTTGCATAGCTACTCTTGCGAATGTGAAGTGTAAGCTGGGCTGAGGTTGGTTTTGTTCAACGTGAATGCAAAGACATGGTCACGAACACAGAGAACTAGGGGATTCTCCTCTTCGCGAATGCGACCGACATCATACGAATGCGTTCAATAAATGGAGGCGTGCTGAGAATTAGTGGGTCGTTTTACGCGAACACGAGCCAAGGCTCGAGAGCGCATTGGTCATGGGGGATAGACCTTTGCGAATGCAAATAACCTTTTTTGAACACATAGGCTTCTCTTCCGCTACCCTTCACGACCTGGCCAGGCCCTTCGCTAACGCTAAGAAGGCATGCCCAGTGATTTAAAACCAAAACTAAAATGGGATTTTTCCATTCTTTCTAAATTTCAAAGCTAGAAGACCTAGGGGCAATTTTCAAAAGATAATTTCTTCCCCAAAGTGTTGGTAAGTGATTCTAAACCACTTTCTTTCAATTACACATTGCATTTCATGAATTTTCAACCTAAAATCTAAAGTGTTCATGGTAGAATTGGGAGATTTGGGGTATATACTAGGGATTTGGGAAATTTGGGATTTACACCTCGAATTGAGATCAGATTCCAAACCAATTATATATCTGCGCTCGAGAATGAATAGGTAAATCCATTTTTGTCTAAACCTTCTGTTTTGACCAAGTAGGCTCAGGGTCGGTTTTTGACTTTTTGGGGGAAAGTTTTGGAAATCTAAATTTATGAATTGTAGTTGATTCCATTTGGAATAATTGATATTATTGAGTTAATTGTTCCTAGATATCGGTGTTTTGGAGGTGGATACTAGAGGAAGAGCACTAATTGAGGATTGAGTGGCCAGCGAAGCGAGGCAAGTGTCGTGTCTAATTTGACTCGAGGGATTAGGAACTCTTAACTTATTTTCTATATGAAATCCATCTGAGTGGTGTATATGCAAGGTGACGAGTTACTATGCGCCGCTAGTTTTATCTGTCTTTTCCTGTTTCTTTCCCGTTCTTCTCATATTATCTCTTTTCCTGTCATAACTGCTACATGCTTTACTTGTTTCCATGCTTAATTATTAATTGTTAGACATTATTTCACTTTTCTGAAATTATTAGTTATTTCATAGTTTTGCTGCTTTCTGTTATTTGCTTAAGTTGGTTATCGGTATTTTCAAGGCATATTCTGGGTTGGTCTCATTGAGTAGTATTTCTTGTGTAAAGTCTCATTGTGTTTAAGCTTCATAATTGTTTTCTTTTGAAGTTGAGCCTTGTGAAAGTGTTATGTGATTTAAATTGTGTAATATTTTGTACTTGCTTAGTAATTGATTCTGTTATGGTAGAATCAGGTTGTTCGCCGGAACATGTGCACTTAGGGTGATATATTTAGAAGGAATGCCAATAAAATAATATGTACGGTAGGATGGGGTTGCACGCTACTATAGGTGTAATAAGGGTGAATTATGGTGAAATAAGGGTGAACCATGATTGTAATTATTATGATACGGTGGGATCGGGTTGCATGCCGCAACAACCTATATGTTTATAGTTTTCCTTGATTATGTTAGTTTAACGGTAGTCTTGAATTGTAATTAAAGATTGGTAATAGCTGAACACTGATGATACGCTTCAAGAACTGTATTCAATTTTGCAAGTTATTTGCCTATTTCATCCTGTCTTTCTTTCATATTTTATTATACATCGTATACATGTTATATTGTGATTTCCCCACCTTAGCCTCGTCACTCCTTCGCCGAGGTTAGGCTCGGCACTTACTATAACATGAGGTCAATTGTATTGAAACTGAACGCTACACTTCATGTGCAACTTTTAGGGCAGTTTCAGGTTGATCGAGAGGTTGGCTGTAGGAATCATTTTCTTGGAGATCCAAGGTAGTCATGTTGTCATCCGCAGGCCCTGGCATCCCCTTCTATGCTCCATACTTTTCTGTTTTCCTTATTTCGTAAACAATTGTATTTTCTTTTGGACAAATACTTGTAATGAAATCTTAGATTGTCTGTGGATGATTACACTGAATTCTGGGTAGTAATAGTATATAATCAAAGTAGATATATATTTACTTCCACATTCATTTCAACTTGTTTTAGATTGTTTATTGTTAATCGCTGAAGCTTCTTGTTAATGACTGAATCATTTGGCTAATAAAACTCTATCATTGGCTTGCCTAGCAAGTGTGATATTAGGCTCCATCACGGTCCTGATGATGGGGATTCCGGGTTGTGACAAGTTGGTATCAGAGCACTAGGTTGCCTAGGTCTCATAATTCATGAACATGCTTAGTACAGTATGGGGCGAAGACGTATGCACTTATCTCTCAGAGGATGTAGAGTTTAGGAACAATTTCATTTCTATTCTTCTCTGTTGTGCGATTTTGTTCTCTCAATGCTAATTGAACTCACTACTCGTGTTCTTTGTGTTAGAAAATACGCTTAACGCTAGAGGGGGGGTGAATAGCGTTATAATAAAAATTAGCGTAAACTTGCGGAATTTAAAAATTGCAAGAAAGAAATAAGTGCGATAAGTAAATAAATAAGAACGAACGCGCCGATGTATCCTGGTTCACCACAACCCGTGGCTAGTCCAGTCCCCGAGAGACTCTCTCGAGATTTCCACTAACACTGTTAAGCTTACGGGTGCTCAACAAACCTTTACAAACTGAGGACACAAGCCTCAACAACCTTTGCTCGAAGATACAACACTCCAAGACTTCAACCAAAGGAAACACAAGTTCCTTCTTACAATACAAGGGACTAACACTTCCCTTCAAGTGTATAAAACACTTAGCACTCACTTAAACAAGACTCTCTTAATAGAGTAGATATGAGTAAACAGATACGCTCAAGAACGCAACAAACTTTCGTCAAGAATTTTGGCTCTCAAAACTTATGTAATGAATAGAAAGTGATGAACAATAGAGTATGCAAGCTATAGCAATAATATGATCAGTTGCTGTATTTAGAAGACTGATTTGAAGCTGTATTTATAGTTGCAAAACCATGCATTACCGTTGCCTAATTGCCAATTAAGAATTGCTGATTTTACTCAGTGACAATCGATTGTCAAAATGCCACAATCGATTGTTTGCCAATCGTTCCAAAAATCATTCCCAGATTTTACGCTTAACAATCGATTATCTAAGATCAATAATCGATTACTGGCAACGTTCAAAAAATCATTTCCAGATTTTACTTAAAACAATCGATTGTCAGAAATCTACAATCGATTACTTGGCAACGTTCAAAAAATCTTTTTCAGATTTTATTTAAAACAATCGATTATTAGAAACCTATAATCGATTACCTGACGTTTTTTGAAAATATTTTGGCAACGGTCAATTACACAATCGATTATGCTATGAGAACAATCGATTATATATCAGTCTTTGAAAAATCAATTAGACACTGCCTTAATGCACTCGATTGTCAAAGGTACACAATCGATTATTTTATGACTTTGAAATTATCTGATAGACACTGCCTCAACACAATCGATTGTCATAAGTTCACAATCGATTATTTTGTAGCTTTGAAAAACTTTGATGTACACTGCCTCAACACAATCGATTGTCATAAGGTTCACAGTCGATTGTCATGCAGATTTGAAAAATCTGATGCACACTGCCTTAACACAATCGATTGTTATAAGTTCACAATCGATTGTCATGCAGCTGACTTAACATAATCGATTATCATAAGTACATAATCGATTATCTTAGTCCAGATTTTAGAGGCATGTTTAAAAATCATTTTGACTAAAGTAAATATGCATGATTTAAAATCATTTTGTTTTAAATTAAATATGCATTATTTGATAAAAAAGTTTTTACGAGAGAAGCCAAGTCTTGAGTCAAGTTATCGGATCAAGATCACAATTAAAGAACGACTCATGTATAACTTTATATCTTTGCTTGATCTTGGTCTTGTGCTTGAATCTCGTTATATATCTCCATTGCGCATAGTTTGTCATTCATATAAACCTACAAATATGAACACACGTTTTAGTATAGTTCCTTGAGAACGTGTTTCAACAATTTCCCCTTTTTTGATAATGGCAAACTTTAGTCGGGATATGCATATTTGATAATTCATAATGACGATTCAAGACAAGTAAAGATATGCAACAATATGCAACAAGTCTCTAGATGTGCAATTAGTTCCCCCTCAACATATGAATTCCCCCTCAATTTATGCCAATGATTATTAGTGCATAGCCCCTTATTCTTCCCCCTTTTGCCATTAGCAAAAAAATAGAATGAATAAGTAAATAACTTGTTTATTTATTAAACAAAAATATGAGTACAACAAAAGAAGACAATAAAACATAGAACAATAAACTAAAGAAATTATTCATTATCATCATTTCCCGCCTCATCATCCGGCACTGCTTCATAAGGGACAAGTCCAGCATATGGATAATGAACATGGTCAAAATATCCATGGACCTCATATGTCAATTGATTGACAGAGGTGGTCAAAGAAGCAATTTGGTCGGAAATAGATTGAAGAGTAGGTTCTTGAGGCTGACGCGATCGGCGAGTTGGAGGAGGAGCAGGAGCTACATGATCGCCGTCATGGGGAAAGGAGGATTCGGAAATTTCCCATTTCTTGGTGCTCTTTTTGAGCGGACCGATAGAGGTGTTGAACCCGGAGACTTCAAGAAAATTCATAATAAGGAGGGCATAGGGAAGTGGTCTATCGTCCCCGATGGCATCAAGCATGTGAATTTTGACGAACTTACACAAATTGATGTGAGCTCCGGTTATAATGGGATGCATGAGCTTTGCGTCCTCTTGGGAGAGAGTGGTATGGTTATGTTTGCGAGGCTTGAGGACTCGGGTTATGAAATAGAAAATCAAACGATATTCGGGGAGCATTCCCGTAATGGTAGGACGTCGAGTAGATAGATTAGGATCATAATCTCCAAGTCCTATTTGGTTTAGGAGAATTTTCTCATCAAATAAGGTGCCGGCTTCTCTAATGTAGCGAGAAATGTTTTCCCCACTTAGAGGAAGATGAGCAATAGAATGCAAGTTTTCATTGGATAAAAGAATTTGAACGCCATTAATGTTTGACACAAGCTCACCATCGTCGTCCTCATGAAGATTTGAGTAGAACGCTTGAATCAATGGAGGATTAATATAAGGATAGGTAAGATATAAGAAGTCAAGAAGTTGACATTCCTTAAGTATGTTTGCAGCGGGGGCGCATGATTCAAGATATTTACTTGTGGAAAAGCGAGGAGGAAGAATGTCACGCTTTTCGAATTTTGTTAAGAATCTAGTTAACTCGGTTTCTTGAAAATTGAATTGTAAAATAGACCCATCTTGGTAAGGGAAATTTGGAGGAGGAGGAGGAGCAGCTGAAGAAGATGCACCATGTCTACCTGAACGGGAACGTTTAGTGTGTCTGCCCGACATTTTGAATAAGTAGAAATGGCCTTTGTGAGAAGCTTGAAAGATTTTTGAAATTTTGGGAGCTAAGATTGATGCTTGAGTAAAGAAATTGAAGGCATATGGTACCTATTTATAATGAGGAAGATGGCATTTCATTTATGGTGAAAATCTGCAGAAATTTATGAGCTAAAACGGTCAGAAACGGTAAGAAAAATTTTCACTGACCGTTACACAATCGATTATGGAATTGAAACAATCGATTGTTATGGAGTTTTGACTTGAACTCGGAACTGACAAAAATCGATTGTGGGAATCTGGCAGGACCCAAACGGTAACAAATATTTGAATTACTGACAAAAAATAATCGATTGTTGAATTATGGTAATCGATTGTTGTGACACAGTGTGCACAGTGATTTTCTGACTCGGAAAATAATCGAGTATATTTTTGAAACAATCGATTGTTTTAGGAAAGCAGTACTGAATGGCCTAGACGGTAATCGATTATACAGTAAAAAAAAATTGATTATATAAAAAACTGCATAATAAGCATAAAATGTAAATAGTCGATTAGTGATACTTGCTAATCGATTGTCCGCACAGTAAACATGAGACATAAGAAAAAATAATCGATTATTTGGTGTAACAATCGATTGTTCTATGCCATTGCTTTAAAATTCCCCCTACCTTTAGGGCGATACCTGCAAAAGAAAATTAGACGTCTCCGACGCTCAAGTTAGTAATTTGTAAAGAAATAATGACTTAGATCAATGTGGCCAAGTGAGAACGTGATCTCTTAAGAAGTGTGTCCTAAGGTGTTCTTAAGAGTGTTTCGGGTACTTACCTTTTCTCCAACGTCGCCAATTACCTGTTCGATAGGGTGATCTTTGATTGTCCTCCAATCGTTAGGCATTTTCGTTTCTTTCTCCAATTGTGGCGCTTCCTCCGATAATTGTTCCAAGATTTCATCTTGAATTTCCTTAGAAGTTTCCTTTTGTACTTTGTCTTGAGGACTTATTGAGTTTAAGATACCTGCAGGATTAGAACCAGAATCCTTTCTCGCCAAGCGAGCATTATTTTCGGAAAACACAATATGAGGGGATTCCTCCACAGTTCTGGTTCTGTTATTGAATACCCTATATGCTTTGCTACGTGAGGAATAACCAATAAAAAATCCTTCATCGGATTTGGCATCAAATTTTCCCAATTGATCTTTTCCATTGTTATGAATAAAGCATTTACAACCGAATACTCTAAAATGGGAGATATTTGGTTTCCTTCCCTTGTAGAGTTCATAAGGGGTTTTCATGAGTATTGGCCTTATGACTACTCTATTCAAAACGTAGCATGCGGTACTCACGGCATCCGCCCAAAAATGTTTGGGAATCTTAGCCTCATCGAGCATGGTTCTAGCCATCTCTTCGAGACACCTATTTTTCCTTTCCACCACCCCATTTTGTTGTGGTGTTCGTGGAGCGGAGAAGGTGTGCTCGGTACCGAGTTCGTCACAAAAGTCCGCAAAGAGATTGTGATCAAACTCTCCCCCATGATCACTTCTTATTGAAGTGACGGTTGTGTCCTTTTCGTTTTGAACACGTTTAAGAAAATATTTGAAATTATGAAAAGCTTCACTTTTATGAGCAAGAAATAGAGTCCATGTAAATCTAGAATAATCATCAATAATAACAAAAGCATAACGATTTCTACCAAGACTTTCAATGCGAGATGGTCGAAATAAGTCCATGTGAAGTAATTGCAAAGGTCTAGTAGTTGAAACAATATTTTTCGATTTAAAAGATGCTTTTGTTTGCTTCCCTTTTTGACAAGAATCACAAATAGAGTCTTTTTCAAATTTCAAGTTTGGAAGACCAATAACTAAATTTTATGAAACCAATTTGTTCAAAAGATGCATGTTGATGTGAGCTACTCTACGGTGCCATAACCACGTATCATCTTCTTTGCTCATAAGACAATCTACATATTCAGATGAAGAATTTTTGAGATCAACCATATAGATATTATCCATTCTAAATCCATGAAGAATAATTTTAAAATCGCTACGGCGAAAAACTAAGCATTCATTTGAATCAAATAAAACAAGATTTCCCTTGTCACATAATTGACTTATGCTCAAGAGATTATGTTTTAGACCCTTAACTAGCAATATATGCTTAATGGAAGAGGAGCCATTCTTACCGACCGATCCAATGCCGATAATTTTTCCTTTGTTGTTATCACCAAAAATAACGCTTCCTCCTTCCTTGTGTTCTAGTTGAAGGAACTTGGATTCGTCTCCAGTCATGTGCTTGGAGCATCCACTATCAAGGTACCAAAGTACACTTGACCCCTTCAAACACACCTACAAAACAGATTAATTAGTTTTAGGTACCCATGCCATTTTGGGTCCTTGGGGGTTAGGCAAATCATAGTGATGTGATTGAGTGTTATGTCTATGTCGTGTAAAACAAGCAGGAGCAATATGTCCAATTCGTCTACAATAATGACAAACAACATTAGGATTATGCATTCGTCTAGGTTGATAGTAATTGGACGGACGAAATTCATTTACTCTATTCTTGACAATATGACTATTGCGCAATTCATGAAAATCATTTCTCCTACTATTTGTTCTAGGATGTACAGCATTTCTAGGATAGTTGTTTCTAGGTTGAAAGCCATTTCTAGGTGTTCTACAAGGTTCAAAATTTCTTCTAGTGTTTGGCCTAGAGTATGCATTATTTCTAGAATGATTATTTCTAGGTTGCGACTGTTGAAAGCCATTTCTAGGTTTGTTATATCTAGGATGAGCGTTTGTTTTATTAATCCTAGGTTGAGCCTTAGGTTGTTGGGGGTTGGCTTCAACCTTTTCTTTAGGCTCATTCTCAAAGCCTATGCCATGCTTGGTCGACTTCAAATTAACAAGAACTTCATTCAAATTTTTATGAGAAGAATTAAACTTATCTAGGGTGCCCTTAAGTCTTTCTACCTCATTTTTGAGATTCATGCAAGAAGTACAATTTTTACTAGAGCTCTCGGGTTTGTCGGCGCTTCTCTTGCCGAAAAATTTGTTTTCTTCTTTCAACTTCTCATTTTCCAAAATCAGTTTTTCCAAATCCTTTTCTTTCAAAGAGAGTTGTTTTTCAAAATATTTTTCTTTTAAAGAAGCATTTTCTTTTATGCTTTTAACAGTTTTGGAAGCTTTAATAAATTCACTATACAACTCATCAAAAGCATTTTGCATTTCCTTAAGAGAATAGAAATTTTTGGAAGAAATTTGACATACCTCTTCTTGATTGTTTTCGTGAGCCATGAGACAAAGATTTGCGGCTTCGTCTTCTTCTTCCTCACTCGAATCGTCACCAGAGTCGCCTCCCCAAGATATGTATGCTCGTTGTTTCTTGAAGGGTTTCTTCTCCTTTTTGGCATTTGGGCAATTTGATTTAATGTGCCCGGTTTCTCCGCACTCATAGCACTTTGTTTGATCTCCTTGCTTTTTGCCCTTTCGTTCATACTCTTTTCGCATGAACTTTTGAAATCTCTTTTTAACGAGTCCGAACTCGTTGTCTCCGTCCTCATCATTTTGAGGTTGGCTTGTGCTTGCCTTGAGAGCGATCTTTTGTTTCCTTTGATCATCAACAAGAGGGTTAAGTATAGTAGATTCATAAGTTTTAAGATTACCTCTTAATCCGTCGATGGTGACATTTGAAACGCCAATAGATTCTTGAATCGCGTCGGCCTTGGATCGCCATGCCGGAGTGAGACTTCGGAGAATTTTTCGGACAAGTTCCTTATCCGTGAAGGTCTTCTTAAGAGCATGTAAATCATTAACGATTTTTCAAAATCGTTCGAACATCTCATCGACCTTTTCGCCTTCCTTCATGTGAAACAATTCATATGCATGGGTTAGGAAATCAATTTTAGCTTCCCTTACCTGGTCCGTACCTTCGTACGTAATTTCCAGCTTGTCCCACATTTGCTTCGCCGTTGTGCAACATGATATTTTCCTGTAATCATCAGCATTTACAGCACAATATAATAAATTAATGGCTTTAGCGTTGTTTTGCACCTTTCGGATATCATCCGCATCGTATTCATCTTCAGACTTTGGAACATCTTTATTTTCAACCTTTTTGGTTGGAATTTGTTCCCCCTTCATTATAACCTTCCAAAGATGAAAACTATTTGATTGAACAAATATTCTTATCCTCTCCTTCCAGTACGTATAGTTTGTACCGTCGAATAGTGGTGGTCGGGTGGAGCATTGTCCTTCACCTATTCCTGCAAAAGAATCACGAGTAGAAGCCATGGATTGTTTCTCTCAAACGGTTAAGTCTTCAGAGAGTTGGGCTCTGATACCAATTGTTAGAAAATATGCTTAACGCTAGAGGGGGGTGAATAGCGTTATAATAAAAATTAGTGTAAACTTGCGGAATTTAAAAATTGCAGGAAAGAAATAAGTGCGATAAGTAAATAAATAAGAACGAACGCACCGATGTATCCTGGTTCACCACAACCCGTGGCTAGTCCAGTCCCCGAGAGACTCTCTCGAGATTTCCACTAACACTGTTAAGCTTACGGGTGCTCAACAAACCTTTACAAACTGAGGACACAAGCCTCAACAACCTTTGCTCGAAGATACAACACTCCAAGACTTCAACCAAAGGAAACACAAGTTCCTTCTTACAATACAAGGGACTAACACTTCCCTTCAAGTGTATAAAACACTTAGCACTCACTTAAACAAGACTCTCTTAATAGAGTAGATATGAGTAAACAGATACGCTCAAGAACGCAACAACTTTCGTCAAAAATTTTGGCTCTCAAAACTTATGTAATGAATAGAAAGTGATGAACAATAGAGTATGCAAGCTATAGCAATAATATGATCAGTTGTTGCATTTAGAAGACTGATTTGAAGCTGTATTTATCGTTGCAAAACCATGCATTACCGTTGCCTAATTGCCAATTAAGAATTGCTGATTTTACTCAGTGACAATCGATTGTCAAAATGCCACAATCGATTGTTTGCCAATCGTTCCAAAAATCATTCCTAGATTTTACTCTTAACAATCGATTATCTAAGATCAATAATCGATTACTGGCAACGTTCAAAAAATCATTTCCAGATTTTACTTAAAACAATCGATTGTCAGAAATCTACAATCGATTACTTGGCAACGTTCAAAAAATCTTTTTCAGATTTTATTTAAAACAATCGATTATTAGAAATCTATAGTCGATTACCTGATGGTTTTTGAAAATATTTTGGCAACGGTCAATTACACAATCGATTATGCTATGAGAACAATCGATTATATATCAGTCTTTGAAAAATCAATTGGATACTGCCTTAATGCACTTGATTGTCAAAGGTACACAATCGATTATTTTATGACTTTGAAAATGTCTGATAGACACCGCCTCAACACAATCGATTGTCATAAGTTCACAATCGATTATTTTGTAGCTTTGAAAAACTTTGATGTACACTGCCTCAACACAATCGATTGTCATAAGGTTCACAATCGATTGTCATGCAGATTTGAAAAATCTGATGCACACTGCCTTAACACAATCGATTGTCATAAGTTCACAATCGATTGTCATGCAGCTGACTTAACATAATCGATTATCATAAGTACATAATCGATTATCTTAGTCCAGATTTTAGAGGCATGTTTAAAAATCATTTTGACTAAAGTAAATATGCATGATTTAAATCATTTTGCTTTATATTAAATATGCATGATTTGATAAAAAAGTTTTTACGAGAGAAGCCAAGTCTTGAGTCAAGTTATCGGATCAAGATCACAATTAAAGAATGACTCATGTATAACTTTATATCTTTGCTTGATCTTGGTCTTGTGCTTGAATCTCGTTATATATCAATTGCGCGCTTGTGCTTGGACCTCTTCATATGTCCATTGCGCATAGTTTGTCATTCATCAAAACCTACAAATATGAACACACGTTTTAGTATAGTGCCTTGAGAACGTGTTTCAACACTTTGGCAGATGGCGAGAACACGTACCACTTCTTTAGCTGAGCAGTAGTAAGAGGCCCAAGTGGAAGCTCCTATGAAGGGTAGAGGATGAGCCTGAGGCCATGCCGGAGTTCGAGTCAGGGGCATGGTTCAGGTTCCAAAAGGGTTCATTGCTACCCCGGCACTTCAGGATGGTTTAGGTTTAGTCTGTCTTGTGGGCCTCATGGAGAGTGTGGCTCAGGTTGGCACATTTCCTATAGCACCAGCTATCTCCCAAGATGGGGGAGGAGTACATACTCCCACTACCTATACTCCGGAGCAGTTGACTCCTCAGTTTCAGGCTCCAGCAGCTCAGCCTGTTACGGTAGTTCAGCCGGATGCTGCGGCATAGACCGGTGATGGATCGACTATGTCTTCTAAGGCCTTGTGGCGATTGGATATTATACCAATCTTTTCTCGTTTCATTTCAGTGGTGTGACTTTAGAGGATCCAAATGACTATATGGACAGTTGGCATGATGTATTACAGAACATGGGGATAGTTGAGACCAATGGGATCGACTTTGATGCATTCCATCTATCTGGTTCTGCCAAGAATAGTGGAGGGACTATATGTTTAATAGGCTAGTTGGGTAACTGGATCTTACTTGGGACCAGTTCTCTCAGCTAGTTCTTGAGAAGTTCCTTCCTATCACTCAGCGAGAGAACTATTAGAGGCAGCTCGAGCGTCTACAACAAGGTTCTATGTCTATCATTCTGTACGAGACTCGGTTTATGGACTTGTCTAGTCATGCTATTATTTTGCTTCCTACCGAGAGAGAGAGATAGGGTAAGGAGGTTTATTAAGGGACTTGCTCAACCTATCAGATTGTAGATGGCTAACGAGACTGGGACTGAGATTTCTTTTCATGAGGCAGCCAATATTGTTAGGCGAGTTGAGATGGTTTTAGCTCAGGGGAGTGGTAGGGGTCTAACAAGAGGCCACATCACTCTGGTAGATTTAGTGGGACCTCATTTGGAGTTTGAGGTACCTTTGGTAGAGGCCATCCTCACATGCCATTTCATTCAGGCAGCAGGCGTCCTACTGTGCTCCAGGTGGTTGAGGTCTTCATATGTATTATTCGGATCAGCTAGCCTACAATGCACCACTAGCTCCTATTAGTTCACCTTCTATTCAGAGTTATTATCATGGTCAGTCGGCCTGTTTAAGATAGTCGCAGTTTCCACGACCACATTATCAGTATGGATATTTCGAGTATGGTGCTTATGGGCATATCAGGAGGACTTGCCCCAGATTATTGGGCATTCTAATGTGCCATGATTCCGGCACCTGGTGCACCATCGCCCGCTCAGCCAGCTAGAGGTAGGGTCAGGTAACTAGAGGTAGAGGTTGGGCCGCTAGAGGGGGAGGTCATGCTATTAAAGGTAGAGGACAGGCTGCTAGAGATGGAGGCCAGCCAGTAAGGGGCCGTCCCAGGAATATGGTTCAAAGTGGTGGGGCCCCACCTCAATGTTATTCTTTTCTAGCCATACCTGAGACTGAGTCATCCGATATTGTTATCACATATACTATTTCACTTTGAAGTAAAGATGCTTCAATTCTGTTTGATCCAGAGTCTACCTACTCATATGTGTCATCTTACTTTGCTTTATATTTGGTTGTACCTTGTGATTCCATAAGTTCTCCTATATATGTGTCCACACTCGTGGGGGATTCTATTATTGTAGATCGTGTCTATTGTTCATGTATGGTTATCATTGGGGGTCTTAAGACTAGTGTAGATCTCATGTTTCTTGATATGGTGGATTTTCATGTCATTTTGGGGATGGATTTTGATGTCACCTTATCATGCTATTTTGGACTGTCACGCCAAGATAGTGACCTTAGATTTGTCGGGGTTGCCTCGATTAGAGTGGAGAGGAACTCCTTGTCATTCTACCAGTAGGGTTTTCTCTTGCATGAAGGCTCGGCGTATAGTCGAGAAGGAGTGTTTAGCTTATTTAGCTTATGTTCGCGGATCTATGCGGAGCTTCCTTCCATGGATTCTGTACTATTTGTTCGAGAGTTTCCAATGGTATATAATGTAGACGTGCTGAGGATACCACCCCACAGGGATATTTACTTATGTATTTCTTTGGTTCCGGGCACTCAACCCATTTCTATTCTACCATGTCATATGGCCTTGCTAGAGTAGAAAGAGTTGAAGGAGTAATTGCAAGATTATCATAATAAGGGCTCCACTAGACCTAGTGTCTCTCCCTGGGGTGCACTCGTGTCATTTGTGAAGAAGAAAGATGGGTCGATGAGGATGTGCATCGATTACCGGCAGTTGAACAAAGTCACTATCAAGAACAAGTATCCATTTTCGAGGATTGATGACTTATTTGATCAGCTTCAGGGTGCCAAAGTGTTTTCAAAGATCGATATGAGGTCTGGCTACCATCAGTTGAGGATTAGGGCATCTGATGTCCCTAAGACACCTTTTAGGACTCTATATGGGCATTATGAGTTCCTGATGATGTCATTTGGCTTGAAAAATGTCGTAACAACATTTATGGATTTGATGAACCGGGTAATCAAGCCTTACCTGGATTCCTGTGTGATTGTGTTTATTGATGATATCTTGATCTACCCCCGAAGTCGAGAGGAGCATGAGAAACATCTTCGGATCGTACTTCAGACGCTGAGAGATAGCCAGTTGTATGCTAAGTTTTCAAAATGTGAGTTTTGGTTAGACTCAGTCCTTTTCTTGGGGCATGTTGTATTAGTATAGGGTATTCAGGTGGATCATAGGAAGCTTGAGGCCGTTTATAATTGGCCTAGGCCTACTTCGGCCATAGAGATTTGTAGTTTCTTAGGATTGGCAAGTTATTACCGTAGGTTTGTGGAAGGGTTTTCATCTATAGTAGCCTATTGACCAGGTTGACCCAGAAGGGTGCCCCATTCAATTGGTCAGATGAGTATGAGGCGAGCTTTCAGAAACATAAGACAACTTTGACTACAATAGCGGTGTTGGTTCTTCCCACAGGTTCAAGGTGTTATATAGTATATTATGACTCATCTCGTATAGGACTTGGTGTGGTATTGATAAAGGTGGCAAGGTTATTGCATATGCTTCGTGACAGCTGAAGGTTTACAAAAAGAATTATCATGTTCATGACTTGGAGTTGGTAGCCATTGTTCATATGCTGAATATTTGGAGGCACTACCTTTATGGCGTTTCATGTGAAGTGTTCACGGATCATTGGAGTTTGCTTTGTTTAAGTAAAAGGATCTCAATTTGAGGCAGATGAGGGTATTGAAGCTATTGAAAGACTATAATATTACCATATTGTATCATCCCGGGAAGGCCAATGTGGAGGCCGATGCTTTGAGTAGAAAGTCATCTAGTATGGCCAGCCTTGTGTACATTCCAGTTGATGAGAGACCGCTTGCATTAGATGTTCATGCCTCAGCCAATTAGTTCGTGAGGTTATATATTTTTGAGCCCAGTCGTGTCTTAGCTTGCATAGTCGCTCGGTCTTCTTTGTTTGAGTGCATTGGGGAGCGACAATATGATGGACCTTATTTGCTTGTTCTTATGGGCACAGTGCATCAGGGTAATTCCAAGCAGGTTACGGTTTAAGATGATGGAGTTTAGAGGATACATAGTCGAGTTGTGCCTAATGTGGATGGACTTCCTCAGTTGATTCTAGAGGAGGCCCACGGTTCCCAGTATTCTATTCATCCAGGCGGTGCCAAGATGTATCAAGACTTGCGGTAACATTATTGGTGGAGGAGGATGACGAAGGATATAGTTGTATATGTTGCTCGGTGTCTAAATTGTCAACACGTAAATAAGAGCATCAGAGGCTTGGTGGTTTACTTTAGAAGATAGAGATTCCTGAGTGAAAGTGGGAGTGTATCACCATGGATTTCGTTGTTGGAATCCTGCGCACTCAGAGGAAGTTTGGTGCCATTTGGGTTATTAGGGATAGACTGACCAACTCAGCGCATTTCATTCATATGGCAGTTACCTATTCTTCAGAGTAGTTGGCAAGGATTAATATCCGCGAGGTCGTTCGTCTTCATAGTGTGCTCGTGTCTATC
Source organism: Nicotiana benthamiana (assembly GCA_034376525.1). Classification (NCBI taxonomy): domain Eukaryota; kingdom Viridiplantae; phylum Streptophyta; class Magnoliopsida; order Solanales; family Solanaceae; genus Nicotiana; species Nicotiana benthamiana. The sequence goes on along the minus strand of CM067324.1, from coordinate 71,903,307 downwards.
ATTTCTAATAGAGGTACGTAGTTTACCTCGCACTCCTGGAGGCAGTACAGCGTGAGTAGGGTACGAGAGTTGAGTTGAGCACAACATTTCATCTTCAGACGGACAGGTAGTCCAAGCATAGTATTAAGATCTTGGAGGATATACTTTGCGCATACGTTCTAGACTTTGGAGAATCATGGGCGGGATTAGTTCTTGCCCCTTGAAGAGTTCGCCTAAAACAACAGCTACTAGTAGATGGTGTCAATCGCCAGTTGGATAGATTGAGCCGAGAGAGGCTCGGTTATTGGGTACAGATTTGGTACATGATGCCCTAGATAAGGTTAAGATCATCCAGGATAGACTTCGCACAGCTCAATGCAGGCAGAAAAGTTATTTTGACCATATGGTTCGTGATGTGGCATTCATGGTCGGAGAGAGAGCGTTGCTTCGGGTTTTATCCATGAAGAGTAAAATGAGGTTTGAAAAGAAGGGCAAGTTGAGCCCTTGGTATATCAGGCCTTTTGAGATCCTTGAGTGAGTGGGAAAGGTCGCCTACGAACTTGCGTTGCCACTTAATTTATTTGCAGTCCATCCAATGTTCCATGTATTCATGCTCTAGAGGTACCACGACGATCCATCCTACTTGTTATATTTCAGCACCATTCAGTTGGACAAGTATTTTACCTATGAGGAGGAGCTGGTATCTATTCTAGACCAGTAGGTTTGTCAGTTAATGTCGAAGAGTTATCCTTTTAGTTCGAGTGCAATGGAGAGATCATCATGTTGAGGCAGCTACCTGGGAGTGTGAGTCCCATATACGAAGCAAATATCCCCACCTTTTCACCCGCTCAGGTAATTTTCTATGTCGGTTCGAGGATGAACATATTTTTAGAGGTGGAAAATATGATGCCCCAAAATGTCGTATAGGTTTTAGAACTTGATTCTGCGCTCTTATGACATAAAAATCTCATTTTTATCCTCCTCGATTTGCATGCACAGTCGGGGCATGTTTCCAGAAAGCTTTTATGTTGAAAGTTGATGAAAATAAGATTTTTTGAGTTAAAAGTTGATTTTATTGACTTCGGTTAATATTTTGAGTAAACGGACTCGGACCTGTGTTTTACAGTCCAAGTGGGTCCACAATGAAATATGGGATCTAGGAGTATGCCCGCTTCAAATTCCAAGGTCCCTAGCTCGAGATATGAATTTTAGTTGAAAATTAAAAGACCAGAAATTTAATGGTTTTAAGAATTTGGTTAATGTTTGATCTTGTTGGTATCAGGTCTGTATTTTTATTCTGGAGCCAAGTGCGGGTCTGATGTAATATTTATAGCTTATCTGTGAAATTCGGTGAGAAACATAATTGGTTTTACGTGATTCCGACGGTTGTGAAGTTAGAAGTTTTAATGTTGTCTTGAAAATTTCATTTGATTTGGTATTCAATTCGTAGTTCTAGGTGTTATTTTGGCAATTTGATCGCGAGGTCAAGTTCGTATGTTGCTTAAAGACTTGTGTGCATGTTTGGTTTGGAATTCTCATGACTCGGGTGGGTATCAGATAGGCTATGGGATGTTTTGCAATTAGGAAAATTTTGGTTTCAGCAGCTTTAGTGTTTTCTCGTTTCTTCTTCGCATTCGCGAAGCTACTCTCGTGAACATGAATTGTATGCTAGGCTGGGGATTAGTTTTTTCAACACGAATGGGCAGCACTGGTGGGTCTGGTCTTCGCGAACGCGACCGGCATCATGCAAACGCGTAAAGAAATAGAGGTGGGCTGGGAATAAGTGAGTTGTTCTACAACGCGAGACAAGGGTCAAGAACGCGATGGCCAGGGGGAAAGTCCATCGCAAACACATACAACCTTTCACAAACTCATATGCTTTTGGGCACCCTTCGCGAACATGGCAGGCCCTTCGCATCGTTAAGAAGGCCTGCCTAGTGATTTAAAACAAAAACAAGATTTTTCCATTCTTTCTAAAATTTAAAATCTAGAAGACTTAGGGGAAATTTTCAAAAGATAATTTCTTCCCCAATGTATTGGTAAGTTATTCTAAACCGCTTTCTTTCAATTGCCCATTGCATTTCATGAACTTTTAACCTAAAATCTAGAGTGTTCATGGTAGACTTTGGGGTATAAACTAGGGATATGAAAAATTGGGGATTTGACCTCGAATTAAGGTCAGATTCCAAAATCAATTATACACCCGTGCTCGGGGGATGAATGGATAAATGAATTTTGGTCCGAACCTTGGATTTTGATCAATTGGGTCCGGGGCCGATTTTGAATTTTTTGGGAGAAAGTTTGGAAAATCTAAATTTATGCATTATAGTTTATTCCTTTAGCAATAATTGATGTTATTGAGTTAATTTTCCTAGATACGAGTGGCTTGGAGGTGGATACTAGAGGAAAGGCAGCAATTAAGCATTGAATGGCTCGTGGAGCAAGGTAAGTGTGGTGTCTAACTTTGACTCGGAGGATTAGGAACCCTTGTATTATTTGCTATATGAAATCCACATGAGTGGTGTATACGTATGGCGACAAGTGTCTATGCGCCGCTAAATTTATCTGTCTTTGCCTGTTTTTTTCCCGTTCTTCTCCTATTGTCTCTTTTCCTGTCATAACCGTTACATTACTTACTTGTATCTTTATGCTTAATTGTTACTTGTTTTCTTTTTGCCGAAAGTATTAGTTATTTCGCAGTTTCTCTGCTTTCTGTTATTTGCTTAAGCTGGTTGTAGGTACTTTCAAGGCATATTCTTGGTTGGTCTCACTGAGTAGTATTTATTATTTAAAGTCTCATATTGTTTAAGCTTCCGAATTGTTTTGATTTGTAGTTGAGCCTTGTGAAAGGGTTATGCGATTTGAATCGTGTAATATATGTACTTGCTTAGTTATTGATTTTGATATGGTGAGATCGGGTTGTTCGCCACAACAGGTGAAACATGAGTGATATGATAAGGAGGAATAAGGGTAAAATGATACATACAGTGGGATCGGGTTGCACACCGCAACAAGTGTAATAAGGGTGAATTGTAACTGTGATTATTGTGATACGGTGGGATCGGATTGCACGCCGCAACAAATCTATATGTTTATACTTTTCCTTGATTGTGTTAGTTGAACGGTAGTCTTGAATTGCACATAAGGATTGGTAATAGCTGAACACTGATGATATGCTTCGAGAACTGTATTCATTCTTGCAAGTTACTAGTCTATTTTAACCTATCTTTATTTATGATTTTATTATACAATATATGCAGGTTATATTATGATCGCCCCACCGTAACCTCGTCATTTCTTCGCCGAGGTTAGGTTCGTCACTTACCAGTATATGTGTCGGTTGTATTGATACTGTACTCCGCACTTCCTGTGCAAATTTTGGGGCAGGTTCAGGCTGATCGAGAGGTTGGCTGTAGGATTCATTTGCTCGGTGACCCAAGGTAGTCATGTTCGCGTCCGCAGGCCCTTGTGTTCCCTTCTATACTTTATACTTTACTTTTTCCTTATTTCGTAGATAGTTATATTTTCTTTCGGACTAATATTTGTAGTAAAATTTTAAAATGTTTGTGGATTATGACACCGGATTCTGAGTAGTAAAGTATATAATCAAAGTAGCTATATATTTACTTCCGCATTTATTTTGTCTTGTTTTAGCTTATTTATTGTTAATCGCTGAAGCTTCTTATTATTCACTGAAACGTAAAGGAATTGGCTAATAAAACTCTAATGGTAGCTTGCCTAGTAAGAGTGATATTAGACAGTATTACGATCTCGATAATGGAGATTCCAGATCGTAACAATTTCAGCTCAAATGAGCTTGCATTCTTCGAAGACAAAAGGAGATAAAAAAAGAATAAAGAAAAAGATAAAAATCGAAATAAAAAGTTTTTCAGGACTTTCCACGTGCTATCATAAAGTGACATACAAAACAAGTGTCACGTAGGCAAAAAGAATGATACTTATACCACTTTGAACAACTATAGGAGGGTCATAGGACCTCTACAAAATTTAAGTGTGGGATTCAAAACGGAAAACCAAGTCTAGGGAGGAAATTATGTAGTATCCCAAATCTAATTTTGTAAATTTTTTAAAAATTATGACAAAATATAATGAGTGACGCAAAAAACGAAACGAACATACACCACTATTAGCTGTTATAATTCTCGTATTTTCTATTGTTGCACAGACCACATGTATGCATGTGGGCCTCGAAATGCTATGATTCTTGAATCACATGTCCTAATGACATCCACCCCTACTAATTTCTCTTAATAGAGACAACTTCCCAGTTAAAACTCAAACTCAAAATTTTTAATTAAATATAAAACAGTATTTCTTATTCCACCATACCATTGTTGGTCCCCTACCCCCTTCCACTCTATAAAAAAATCCGTTAAAAGATCAATTAAGGTAGAGTGTGAATCGTCCATTTCTGTACATAGCCTTTGTTAAAAATTAGTTTATTTAGTACAAAACCATGTGACTTTACAAAATAAAAATTGATGAGGTTAGACTTTGACCCAATTTTCAATTTTCTTTGACCAATCCGGATCAGATACATGTTTTTCGGATACAGTTAGTAAGGCAGTTGAATTGACAAGAGGGGTTGCTCTGATTGTAAGCAACCCCCACTTCCAACCGAGAGGTTGTGAGTTCGAGTCTCTCCAAAAGTAAGGTGGGAAGCTCTTGGAGGAAAGGATGCCGGGGGTCTATTTGGAAACAGCCGCTCTACCTCAGAGTAGGGGTAAGGTCTGCATACACATTACCCTCCCCAGACCCCACTAAGTGGGATTATACTGGATTGTTGTTGTTGTTAGTAAGGCAGTTGAGTAAAACGTAGTATTTTCTCTTTCTGAAATTAAAACAGGAGTGTTAGTTGTTTGAATTTCAATATCTTCCGACAATATTCCCTCCAGTTTCAAATAGACGTTAATAGTTTAGAAAAGTAACAAATGATGAATTCTTTTTTTATTTTTATATTTTTAATTAATGAAGTGTTAATTAAGGTGAGCACAAAATCATATGAATACTATCATTCATTTAAGAAAACAAATGTATTATAGAAACAAACCAAAATTGAGCAACAAATACCAACAATTATAACTGAACTAACGATCCTTATCAATACACAGTTTATGAGGGCCCTCACCCCAAGAACAGAGATAAGGTAGGTTCAAAAATAAATAAACAGAATATACAATGAATAAACAGTATATACAATGAATATAGTCATTATTCAACTATAGTGTACTGGTACCATAATCACAATCTAGTTAGGTAAATACTTACCTTCTTTAGTTATGTATGAATTTTTGTGTATATTTTGGGGTGGATTCAATTTTTGATACAGTCAAACTTCTCTATAACAGTTTTATTTGGTCCAATTTTTTTTATTGTTATAAAAAATATATATTATAATATAATATGAAGATTGTTTCTAAAATAAATTTAGCGTTTATAGTAAATCGTTGTTATATAGTGAAAAATATTATAAAGAGGTCAGATTGTATATCATTTTTGTAACTATAATCACACCCCTCAAAAAATGGAAATGAGTATTTCATAAAAGAGAAAAATGTCTTCTTTTTTTTGAAAAAGGAAAAAAAAAACAATTTGGTAATTAATTAGGATATTTCGAATGAAGAAGTCATCAATAATGGCGGATTTGCATCAAACAAAACCCAAACGGGGATTTATATTCTGCATGTGGTGGTTCAGATGCAGCATCTTAATTAAGTTTCAAATTGAGTCTAAGCATCATAATTAATAATTATTTGTACACTTTGAAAATTGGTATTTGCTGACTCAAGAACCGTACATAAGCACTTGCAAGAACGTTATTTTTCCCATTAATTTAGTAGTAATAATCTTTTTTTTTTCCTTCAATAAACAATGAAGTATTCTATTAATTCAAACGATGAGACAATGTTATTTATAAACCATCTTTGGAACACATTTTCCCAGAAGACAACATTTAGAAACGAAATAGGAAATCCAGCTCAACTAAGAGCAATTACAAAAAATAATAATAATAAATGTATGTTATGAAATAATGTAAAAGACAAGAACAATAAGTCAAGAACAAGAGCAAATAGAGAGAGAATAGGGAGAGAGAGAAGTATTCTTATTAATACTTGGGGTTGTTAGGGGTGGATTACAATGGTAGAAGACCCCTTTATTTATAGGGAGGGGGATGATTTATCTACCAAGAATAGAACTCTAGAATCTCTCTAATTATAGACATTCACCTTAAATAGGAGATTTCATAATAATGTATAATTTTTTGGGATTCGAAATGTATTGCCGCGACTAATTTAGATTGCAATGCATAATACCCGAAGGAATTACACTATTAGAAATCAGGTGATTTTCGTCTATAGATTTCCGGCTGAAATTGGTCGGGAATATTTCTGACCAATATCGGTCGGAAATAAAAGAAATCAGTTGCAAAAGTCAACATAAAGTTTCTACCAGCACAAAAAGTAATATTTTCGATCGATTTCGATCGGAAATTTATCAAATATTTAGTCAAACACCTATATGATTTTCCTAGAACCGAAAATAGAGATGATTGTCCTAGGACCGAAGATGGAGATGATGCTACATAAAAAAACTCATTGAATACTGTGTATGGTCAAAACAAAGTTGTGAACTTGTTAATATTTTGTTGTTCGTTATTTCAACGATGATTATATTGTTATTTTGTTATTGAACACTTTACTAGTTGTTGTGGTTATTAGTTGTTGGTTAGTTGTTGTTGTTGATGGTTACTAGTTGTTATTTTGTTATATTTTCATGGTTGAATGGAAGCAATGTAAGCTCTTATTATAGGATGTATATTGGTTTAAATTGGCAGGTGGTGGAGTTTAAAAGTTGCAAATTCCTGCCCAGTTTTTACCAAGATTTCTGACCGAATTCGATCGGAAATTAATTTTTTTGCCCAGAAAATCATAATTTCCGACCGAAATCTGTCGGAAATTATATATGTATGTATATATTAATAAAAATCATAAGAGTATTTATCTAAATTATCATTTATTTCTCCTTAAATATTCACTAAACTAATAATCCACTAATTGGAACAGTAAACATATATCTGAAGAAGAAGAAAAAGTAACAAATGAGTACTTATTTTTCTAAATCGTTAAATATTTTGAACAAATTCAATTTGTCAAAAAGACCGTTATTGGAACTTGCTTCAAAGTTGAAAGAAACTAGACTAATTTCTTAATTAATAAACATTGGATACTCTAAAATTCTATAGAAATAATAAAATCTAACCACAGGACACACTGAGGAAAAAAGCATCTCACAGAAAAACACAGGAACATAGAAATCACCATAGTCATTGTCCATCGAAGAAGTGAAACACAAATACTATTTCAATAATTTAAATTACCCACCGACCATTTTGAGAAAATGACATCGAAATTTCAACAACATTTCTATAGCAACTGTCAAAATTTTCAAATCCTTTTCACATTTCTCATCCACGTATCTTTTAACACTTCCTCTTGAGCATACGTAGGACAAGTATTACCCGTTTTAAGAAAAATTAATGAAATGAATTGATTCTTCAATTTTTATGAAATAAATTTTTTTTTTGTGTTTAAAAATAAATAAGAATCCTTCAAATTATGATATTTTGCAGATAAAACTATCTATTTTTTTTTTTACAAAAATAGTAGCCAAAGAAAAATTATTGAAATCCGAATAGTAATTACGCTAGAGAATGAAAAATCTTAACACCTTATGCGAGAAACAGAAAAAGTATGAAGAATTAACCCAAATACTCGCTCACATACTTTCTTTAATTAAAAATAGTCTGCGGATAAATAACACATTAAATTCATGTATTACATATAATTATGTATAATTTACGGTATGACCTACAAACACGGATTTGAACCGTAAAAACATCTACTAATACTATATTAAGTTAGATTTTCTATATCATATACTCCTTAGGGTACGACTCTTCGCTAGATCTTATGTAAATACCTAATATTTTGTGCACGAAGTTGTCCTCATTTAAAAAGTGAATACACGAATGAGAGGATACATGTAAAACCCACAAATTTAATTAAATTTAAAAAGTAATCACATTAAAAAAAAAAATAATCACATTGCCATGAATCACGATTGCCTTAACTGCTATAAATAGATGCCAACTCCTATACTTCATTTTGTCTAGCCTCATGAACAAATTTTGCCCTCTCTTCCTCTTCCACCATACATTCATATACAAGTTGATTTCAAGATCAATAGTCCCAGAGAAACACACCTCTCTCACCCCTTCTTAAAAAGATCTTGAAAATTCTCTTTTCTTTTCTCAATGAAAGTTTAATAGAGAAAGAGTAGATTGATATCACAAGTTCATTGAAGGCCAAGCAAATTAAAATGGAGTATTACATGGATGAGAAATGGAAAATATCACAAGAAGATCCTAACAATCATTCTTATAGTTCCTCCTCAAAATCATCACTAAGGAGGAGCTATTCACAACATTGTCCTATAAGTTCAGATCCAAGTCATCTCCCAAGGAGCTTTTCAACAAAGACTACTTCTTCTTCTTCTTCTTCTTCCAAGTCTAGACTTTCAAAGAGTTCATCCCAAAGGTCATCTACCAATTTCAAAAGTAAGTGTAGTACCATGGCCAAGGAACAAAAGGCAAAGTTTTATATTGTAAAAAGGTGCATCGCGATGCTTGTACGATGGAACAAGCATGACAAGCACGGAGATTCTTGACATCGATTTAACTTTTATCAGCGATCCTAGGATTGTGGCACCTTTTGTTATGTGGCAGCTAGACTTTACTTGCCACAAAAAGTCTGATTTCTTGTAGTCATGAAGATAATGATAGTGAATTTAATTTCTGCAAGGAAGAGTCTTACTTTCTCCTAATTTTCCTTCTACTTGCAAGATGAATCTTGGTTTAATTTGTGATTAAGATAAGTTTCTGTTGCACCTTAGTATTGAGAAGAATATAGATCATAGTAAAAACTCTTTCTCTGTATTTGGATTAGAATGTAACTTCAGCAGGGAGAGCTGCAGTGAAACTACAAGGGTACCACATTGCAAAAAAATTGTAATATATGATAGTATCAATATTGATTAAATTAGCATTATTGCATTCTGCTAAAAACTATGTCACATGGTGTTACAAGAAAATAGGTTTTCATTGTCTGCCCCCCCCCCCCCCCCAAACCCCTCCTACCTTAGTGTAAAAAGATTCCTTTTTGCAATTCGAACTACCAATTATAAGAGACATGACAAACTATATCTGCCTAGAAATGGTCACCATTTGTCCCCTTAGAATAAGTAAAAGGTGGCAGCATATACAGTATATGATAACAAAATTACACATGACCTTTCGTTCAATAATAGTAAATAGGAATCGTTCATATCCTTTGTAAATAAAGATTTCACTTTTAAATTTTTCTAGAAGGTGTGTATGTTATGGTAGGAAAAAGTTTTATATGGACTATATTTTTCGTGAAAATTTTGTTTATATAAAAAGAATCGGTGTTCTGAACCATCTTTAATATTTTGTTGGATAGAAAAGTAAATATCCTAAACATATGGTAAAACAATAAATTAAAGAAGTTTCAAATATTAAATATCCATGATGGTGTCTAACTATTAATTAAAGAAGTGATATGAAATATTAATTGAGATATTTGACAAGAATATGACGTCAACCATAAGTGAAAACAAGTTACTTCCTTATTTTTTAGGGAGAAATATTTCGGCGGGAGATAGCAGTTTAAACATCTTAGAAAAACCAAAAATTGAGAAATTATTTCCTTGTGATAGAATGTTTTTCACTACATTCCTTATTACACTACAAAATATTGACTTGGTCAGTGTATTATAACTTGTTACAACAAGTTATTTATATCATTTTTTTTGCAGGGTATCATATTAGATTTACTATAGATTGTTATATACTGTTGTAGGTATATTAGTGTTTACGCTAAAAAATGGATAACAATTAAATTTGTAAATGGTGTTAAGGATATGCGGATTGATTCAATACAAAGGGCAAACGTTAAACTAAACAAGTAAAGATATATGTAGTAAATTCAAACCACATGAGGACGATATTTCCAGTCTTAATAAAATATCCACCCTCAATCCGGGCTCACAATGGCCAGTACTGATGAACAAGAAAAAGAGCTTTCAATAACAGTAAAAATAGTAGTATATTGCTTTAGAATGCGTGTTACAATGTCTCTAATGAATTACCAGACCCTCCTTTATATAGTAGAGGAATACTACTCTAGGTACAAATCCATAAAAGGTAAAAACAATATTATGTTTAATTGATTGCCGGTTCTTCACCGATACATGCCAAGATCAACGCAGTGATATCCGGCTAGTCGCGGATATTATGGCCTTCTGTTGGTCGTGATTGGTTGTCTGACAATGTTCTTCGAAGTCTTTCGAGGTTTGGACCGATCTGGCTCATGAACCCAATATTCTCGAGGACGGGCATCATGCCCTCGCTCTGAATCAGTGAGGTCCTAGCCTCGATTTAGATCCCCCATCACCATGTCTCGAGCTCGGTTTAACCTATCAGAGACCAGGGTATACCATGAGCCCGATTTTACCCCAATACAGATAGCCCCCTCGTTTCTTGGAAAGTAAGTTGACCAGAAACGACAAGAGCTCCCCGATTCCTTCTTCAATACGCCGTGACAGAAACGACAAAAACCTAAATTTTCTCGTCAGTCATGTCATTATGACATCAAATGCATGTTAGTCGTCGGTTGGCTGTCCCTAGATGCAAACCGTCGCGGAACCTCTATAAATATCCCCTCCATCGTTCGTTTTTTACTTTACATTCAAACATCAATCCTCTACCCTCAGGATTTCATTACTTTTTTTCATATTCTAGAATTTTTACCTCCATCACTCAAAGCTCCTCAATACGTTGCAAAGTTTTTACTCATTCTCTACTCAAACCAACACATCTAAGCTTTCAACTTTCAACCTTTCGCTAACTTTTTCAAGCTTTTCTAGATAACAATGGACAAAACCTCCAAATGTATTCTGATATTAGGCTATATAGACAATATTTATATCTCAATTATACCATGCTTTATTATTGTTTTATAAGCGAAATGATAACAAAATGCTCCAATTGGTGTTCTTTTTCTTTGAAGGAACTAATCCAAGATAGGAAGAGCTATTGAGAATCTTGCTCAATAACATGAAAAAATATCAAATCAAGAAGCACACGAGCAAAGCGAAGCAAGATGTGGATAGGGTTGGATTCCACCGCGACCGCGATGGACCGAGGCAAGCCAAAACACGAGGCAGAATGTTTGCCTCTCACCGTTGCACCACGGCTGCGGTGAACTATGCTGTTGCCTAGAACCTTTGGGACCCAAGTGTAAATCGGGAAAAATTTATGCTGAACCCTTAATAGCTAAAGAAGCTCGCCTTAGAAATATAAAGGATGTTTTAGACTACTTTGGAGGCAAGAATAAGTGTGAGAGGTCAACCGAATATTAGAGTTTTTTCTATCTACATTTATTTCTTGCAATTACACATTATGAATAATTTTGTAGTTTTATCTTGCTTTGTTATGAGTAGCTAAACAATTATTCTAGGATTGATGGAACCAATTGTTAGATGAAGTTTTGACTCAACTTTGTTTTAATTGAGCCAAATTTATTATATGATTGTTCAACTATATTTTGTCTGGTAATTAATTGAATGAGCCCTTGATTAATCGAGTTTGTGCCTTTTTTTGCTTAAAAAAGAATATTAGGTTAGACTACCGTTGAACAATACCACTTTTGAGTAATTGAAGAGATATATTACTTGAACTTAAAAGTGGGGTTAGAGGTAACGAAACTTTGGTGGAATAATTCAAAGATGCACATATTGTAAACTAGAGGAGTTCGAGAGAATGCTCTAGTAAATTATCTTAGTTAATCGAGAGATAATTACAATAACCCATAGCTCATACAGTATTACAGTGAGATTATAGCAAAAGAGTTAAGCCCTAATCTGGAAATTGGAAAAATCAATGCCTTAGACCTTTTTACCATTAAATTATCTTTGATTCAGTATATTGTTGTTTTTTAATATTAGTTGAAGTAGTTGAACAAAACACCAACCTTTATTGATAAAAATCTTTCATCTGGAAATTGTTTTAGTTGATAAAAGATTGCCAAGAGTTGTAATAGATAGGTTAGTTCCCCGAGGATTCGACTCCTGACTTAAAATCGCATTATGTTTGCAACGACCACTTTGTCTTTTTAAAGGCATAGTTGGGCGTGTTCAAATTTTGGCACCGTCGCGGGGAATTAACGATGTTATTAATTACAACTTAGAAGTAGATCTAGAATTATTAGTTTAGATCAATTTTTGAAGGTGTTAAATAATTTTTTTTCATTGAAATTCTCACGTTCGAACTCTTGTGGGATTCAAGTGTATGCCTAGAAATTCTTCCAGGACTGGAGAACTGCTTGACAGTCTCTCAAACCCCGAGAAACATTCAGGGTATTGAACCGTGCTAACAAGAGGATCCAAAAATCACAACAAACATACCAATTTGAAGTTGACATAGGTAACATAAATAACATCAATGGAAACATCAGGGATGGGATAGTTGACCCAAACGTCAGAGTGGTGGCACCTCTTGTGACAGAAGCTGCACTTCATGATTGGGCACAACGATAGCTAACAACCTAGCCACTGACATAGCTGTGCCCCCAATACAAGCGGAGACATTCCAGATCACCAACAACATGTTGCATCTTCTGCAAAATAAGAGATTTCTCTCCAGTTCACACATTGAAAACACTTGAAAAATTTTATATCGATTTGTGTGACCCAAAGGCATCAAAATGTGACCCCAGAAGCTATTCAGCTGTTATTATTCCAGTTCTCTTGGACTAGGGAAGCTCAGACTTGGCTAAATTCACTCCCAATAAATTCTATTGTCACCTGAGTGGAATTAGTCAAGCAGTTCCTGAATAAATTTTACCCGCCCAACAAGACTGCAAGGCAGATTGATGAAAATATTGCAGTACAAGCAGCAAACTATTGAGACCTTGCAGGAAACTTTGGAAAGATTCAAAGGGATGCTAGTGAAGTGTCTCCACCATGGTATTCCAGACCAGATGCTCGGCCAGAGATTCTACATAGGGATAGCTGACAATCTAAAGGCCAATGTAGGTGCTTCAACTAGGGGTGCATTTTTTAGTAAGACATTCACCGAGTACAAAATCCTTTTTGACAAGATGTCCTAGAATTCGGAGTAGATGATGAGAGGTACAACACTGGCACCAATAATGCATTCAGTTCCTCTTGACCCAAAGAATTTGCATGCAGAGAACATAGCCACACTCATGACTCAGATGAGTATATTGACAAAGAAGATTGATGAAATAGGTACAAAGCAAGTGCATATTGTTGACACGACAAATGGAGGACTATGCACACCTTAATTTAATAAGTCTTATGTGTGTTCATGGAGTGGAGAAGGTGACAACCGTTAAGAGAAGATATGAATTATGTCAACAACTTTGGGGGTCAGAGACAAGGAGGACAACAGTGGAGACCGGCACTAAATCAATAATACAAACCAAATATGCCACAACCTGGAGGTATGCAACCCTAAGGAAAAATAGTGCCATATCATAGATAACAGGCTATCCACAGCAGATCCAGCAACAGTTGACATATTAGCCACCTTCTCACCAACAAGATAACAACATAGTAAAGATTAGGCGTATACTTCAACACCTTATTAGAATAAATGGTAAGATGCAGGAAAAGTTGGCAGTGCATGACTCAGCAATAAAGAACATTGAAACTCAATTAGGGCAACTGTAGATGGACTTAAACAACTGCACCCAGAAACCTTGCTAGCAGACACGAACATTAACCCCAAGGAGAAAAACCCGAATCACCTAATGTCAGTAAGTATCCGGAATATGAGAGATTTAGACAGGGAGCAGGAAGTTGCACAAGCCAGCAAAGAGACTACGCGAACCACTCCAATTCCATTAGAGGTAGATGAATTAATAGAACTTACTAAAGTGGTGGTTGAACAGGTTTAATATGATAAAGGTAAAGCTAAAGAGAGTGAAAAGCTATAGAATAGGTGGTACCTCTGGTGCCAGAGAACCCCAATAGAGAGAAGCTAGCAAACAGTGCACAAAGGGTGATACCTTTACCATTCCCTTAGAGATTGGTAAAGCAAAAGAAGGAGGATCAATATAGGAAATTCATGGAGATGCCGCACCAAATTCAATTGAATATTCATCCGATGGATGCTTTGAGGGAGATGGCAGGCTATGTATCCATAGTAACTCTAACACAGACATGCAGTGTAGTAGTGACAAGACCCATGGCTAAAAAGATGTCTGACCCAGGTAGCTTTACTATTCCATACACTATTAGGAGTTATGCCTTTGAAAAGGCATTGTGTGACTCAAGAGCCAGCATAAACTTGATGCCGATGGTCATATATACCAAAATGGGCATTGGTAGAGGTGGACCGACTTTGATGCTTTTGCAACTGGCTGACCGTACGGTTAAAGGCTGACATGGATTCTTGATGATAGGTTGGTACACGTGGGGAAGTTTGTTTTCCCTGCAGACTTTGTTATTCTGGATTGCCAAGTAGATGAAGAGATATCTATTATTTTAGGGAGGGCATTTTTAGCCATTGGGAGAGCACTGATCAATTATAAAATTGGGGAATTAAAAATGAGGCTGAACGATGAAGAAGTCATATTCAACATTCAACAATTCATGAAGAGACTCCGTTAATATGCTAATTGCTCCCTAGTGGAGGCAGTAGATGTGTTCCTACATGAAGATGAAGTGACCCTGACTGTTAAAGATCTATTAGAGGCTTGCTTGAAAAGGAGATGGATGGTTTAGGGTTGGCTGAGTGGCTTATGGTACTCGAAGGCCAAGGATTCTGAAAGAGGGAACCTCAGTTCGAGTCCCTTGAGTTAGAAAAGAGGTATACTATTTATATATAATTTTTTTCTATATTTTGAAATATACAAAATACCTTCAAAATAGCCTATATAGGCATATATAAGTATATCGCAAAGTTGCATTATTTTTTCCTAATTTTCCAAGAATTTATTAATTAATTTACTGCCCCTATTTTATCAAGAAAAACACAAGAATTATCCCCAAAATTATTATCCTGGTGATTTATTTATTGAAGTCTCATGTTTACACTAAAATATAGCTAGGATAGTTTTTTTTATATGTTTACAAATTTATTTGGTATTTTTAAGGATAAAATTGCATAATTACAATATTAGCCATTTTAGTTATAAATTCATCTCATGTTTATAAAAATAGGATCTTATATTTTTAAATTGATATTTATATATTATAAATTATTTTAGCACTTTCAGTTTGTTTTCAGAAATTCATTTACTAATTTTATAAGTTAAATGGGAAAAAGGGTATATTTAACTTATAGCCAGATTTGGCTTTATAATCTAGCCTAAACCAAAACAGACCAACCTAAATTAAACCATCCCAAAGACTCAAGCCTAATTCCTAAATCTACCCGACCCAAAACGGATTAAATCTTTGCCGTTGATCAAAATTGATCAATGGCCCATATTCACTCTTGCCAAATTAAACCCAAACAACCCCTCCCCCCAAACCCCTCTCATTCCACACTCAACCGATTCTCTCTCTATCTCTATTTCTCTAGTTCTCTCTAGAACCTTCCCCTTCTCTCTCCACTTTGATGGAGTCACTCACCTTCTCCGGCCACCTCCTAGCTTAGATCCATGGTGGTTTCTGTTAGAAACACGTTCTCAATGCAATATACTAAACGTGTACTCTTTTGTAGGTTTTGATGAATGACAAACGAAGCAAAAATTGATATATGACGGAATTCAAGTACAAGCGCACAATGGTTGCGAATAAGATTGAAGTTCAAGATATAGCTTTTAATTGTTATTGAGTTGTTCTAAATTATAATCTCGATCCTATAACTTGACTCATAGTATGGCCTCTCTCATAAAACTATTTTCCAAAATCATGCATATTTAATTCTGTGTCAAAAAGATTTTAAATCATGCATATTTACATTAGACAAAATGTTTTCTAAACATGCCTCAAAAATCTAGGCTAAAATAATCGATTATGTACTTATGATAATCGATTGTTTCTGAGCCAAGACTGCATAACAATCGATTATGAATTAATGGTAATCGATTGTGAGTAAGACAGTGAACATCAGGTTTTTCCAAATCTGCATGATAATCGATTGTGAACAAAAGACAATCGATTGTTGTTGAGGTAAAGTTTTTCAATACTCAAAATAATCGATTATGAACTAATGGTGATCGATTGTGTTGAGTTGATGTCTTCCAGTGATTTTAAATTTAATTAAGTAATCGATTATATCTTTAGATAATCAATTATCACTGAGACAGTAAGTTTTATGATTTTCAGAAAATAACAAGTAATCGATTGTTGCAAAGGACAATCGATTGTTGAAGCTGGCCGTTGTCAAATGATTTTCAAATACCATAAGGTAATCGATTATTGATTCTAGATAATCGATGTTCTGCTTAAAATCTGGAAATGATTTTTAGAACGTTGCTGAAGTAATCGATTATTGATTTTATATAATCGATGTTTTGCGTAAAATCTGGAAATGATTTTTAGAACGTTGCTGAAGTAATCGATTATTGATTTTATATAATCGATGTTTTGCTTAAAATCCGGAAATGATTTTTAGAACGTTGCTAAAGTAATCGATTATGAACTTAGTGTAATCGATTATCTGATTTTGAATATTGCCAGTAATCGATTATAGATTATGTATAATCGATTGTGAAGCGTTAAATCTGGGATTGATTTTTAAACTGACTGGCAGATAATCGATTGTTTGGTCTTAATAATCGATTATCACTGCGTAATTTCAGCAACTCTTAATTGGCAATTAGACAATGGTTGAACCAACTTTTTCAACTATAAATACAGCTTCATTTCAGTGTTTTAACAACAACAACATACACAAACTGATCATTACATTGCTATAAGCTTTCATTCAATTGTTCTTCATTTTCTACTCATTTCATAAAGCTTTTGAGAGCCATATTATTGCTTAAAGTTGTTGTGATCTTGAACATATTCTTTTACTCATATCTACTCAATAAGGAGTACTTTAGTTAAGTGAGTGTCCAAGTATTTGATATACTTGTAAGAGAATTGCGATTCTCTTGTTTCAAGGAACTTGCGTTTCCTTGGGTGAAGTCTTTGAGATTGCGATCTCCGAGCAACTGTTTGAGGCTTGTGTCCTCAAGTGTGTAACGGTTTGTTGAGCACCCTTAAGCTTAACAAGATAGTGAAAAATCTCGAGAGAGTCTCTCGGGGACTGGACTAACCACGTTGGTGGCCAACCAGTATACATCTTTGTGTAAGTTTATTTTTCTGCATTTATTTTACTTCCTGCAAAGTTTAAATTCCGCAAGAAAACGCTAAATTCTATTAATACGCTATTCACCCCCCCTCTAGCGTAAAGCGTAGTTTCTAACAATTGGTATCAGAGCCCAAATCTCTGAAAACTTAACCGTTTGAGAGAACCATCCATGGCTTCTACTCTTGACTCTTTTGCAGGAATTGAAGAAGGACAATGCTCTACACGACCTCCTCTATTCAACGGCACAAACTACTTATACTGGAAGGAGAGGATGCAAATCTTTGTGCAATCAAATAGCTTTCATTTGTGGAAAGTATTCACCAATGGAAACCAAATTCCAACCAAGAAGGTGGAAGACGAATGGGTTCCAAAGACCGAAGAGGAATATACCGCGGAGGATATTCGTAAGGTTCAAAATAATGCCAAAGCTATAAATTTATTATATTGTGCTGTTAATGCTAACGACTACAGGAAGATATCATGTTGCAAAACAACAAAAGAAATGTGGGATAAGCTTGAAGTGACATACGAAGGAACCGACCAGGTACGAGAAGCTAAAATTGATTTCTTAACTCACTCTTATGAACTATTCCACATGAAGGAAGGAGAGAAAGTAGACGAAATGTTTGAGCGATTCTCAATGATCGTGAATGATCTACACGCCCTCAAAAAGACGTTTACGGATAGAGAACTTGTCCGGAAGATCCTCAGAAGTCTCACTCCGGCATGGCGATCAAAGGCCGATGCAATCCAAGAATCCATTGGCATCACAAATGTCACAATTGACGCATTAAGAGGTAATCTCAAAACCTATGAATCAACTATACTTAACCCGTTTGTTGATGATCAAAGAAGGCAAAGGATTGCTCTAAAGGCTAGCCAACCACAAATTGATGAGGAAGGTGACAACGAGTTTGGACTCGTTATCAAAAGGTTTCAAAAATTCATGCGCAAAGAGTATGAACGCAAGAACAAAAAGCAAGGCGATCAACTAAAATGCTATGAATGCGGAGAAACCGGGCACATAAAATCAAATTGCCCTAACATCAAAAAGGAGAAGAAACCCTTCAAAAAGCAACGTGCATACATCTCTTGGGGAGGAGATTCCGGAGATGAAGCAAGCGAAGAAGAAGACGATGAAGCAGCAAATTTATGTCTCATGGCTCAAGAAGACGGCAAAGACGAGGTAAGTCAAATCTCTTCTCAAAATTTCTTTACTCTTGATGAAATGAGAAATGCTTTTGATGAACTATATGCTGAATTTATCAAAGCTTCAAAAATTGTCAAAAGTGTTAAAGAAAGCGCTTCTCTAAAAGAAAAAGATTTTCAAACACAGCTTTCATTAAAAGAAAAAGAATTAGAAAAACTGGTTTTTGAAAATGAGAAGCTAAAAGAGGAAAACAAGTTTTATGGAAAAAGAAGTGCTGATAAACCTGAAGGTTCTACTAGAAACTGTTCTTCTTGTGTGCTTCTTAAGAATGAAGTAGCTAGACTTAAAGGCACATTAGATAAGTTTAATTCTTCGCATAAAAACTTGAATGATGTGCTTGTTAATCTAAAATCAACTAAACATGGAATAGGATTCAAGAATGAAGAAAAGGTTGGTGCTAAACCACAACAACCTAGAGCTCAACCTAGGACTAATAACCAAAATGCTTATCCTAGAAGTAGAAATCCTAGAAATAACTTGCATGTTAGACCAAATAGTGAAAATGCTAGAAGACCTAGAAATGATGCATATTTTAGGCCAAACCTTGAACAATTTAGAAGACCAAGAAATGACCCTCCACCTAGAAATAGATATTCTAGAAATGATGCATATTTTAGACAAACTTGTGAACCTCCTAGAGCTCATAATAGGAGAAACAATGGTGTTCAAAGTAGAGTAAGCAACCTTCATTCATCTAGTTACTATGTACCTAGAAAAATGCATAATCCCAACGTGACTTGTCATTATTGTAGACGTATTGGTCATATTGCTCCCGCTTGCTTTACTCGTCATAGACATATAAATCAATTGCATCATTATAACATGCCTAACCCTCAAGGACCCAAGATGGCATGGGTACCTAAAGAACATTAATTTGTTTTGTAGGTGTGCTTGAAGGGATCAAGTGTACTATGGTACCTTGATAGTGGATGCTCCAAACACATGACGGGAGATGAATCCAAATTCCTTCAACTAGAGCACAAAGAAGGAGGAAGTGTCACATTTGGTGATAACAATAAAGGAAAAATCATCGGCATTGGTTCGGTCGGTAAGGACGAAAACTCCTCTATTAAACATATACTACTTGTGAAAGGTTTGAAGCATAATCTCTTGAGCATAAGCCAATTATGTGACAAGGGAAATCTTGCTCTATTTAATTCGGATGAATGTCTTGTAGTTAGACGTAGTGATTTCAAGATCATACTTCGTGGTTTTAGAATTGATAATATCTATATGGTTGATCTTGCAAACTCCTCACCCGAATATGTTGATTGTTTAGTAAGCAAAGAGGATAACTCTTGGCTATGGCATCATAGAGTAGCACACATGAACATGCATCTTTTGAACAAGCTTCTTTCTCAAAACTTAGTAGTCGGTCTTCCCAGTTTAAAGTTTGAAAATGATTCTATTTGTGATTCTTGTCAAAAAGGGAAGCAAACCAAAGCATCTTTTAAATCCAAGAATATTGTTTCAACGTCTAGACCTTTGCAATTACTTCACATGGATTTATTTGGTCCCTCTCGTATTGAAAGTCTTGGTAAAAATAAATATGTTTTTGTAATTGTTGATGACTTTTCTAGATTTACTTGGACTCTATTTCTTGCAAATAAAAGTGATGCTTTTCAAAATTTCAAGTATTTCCTTAAGCGTGTTCAAAACGAAAAGGAATCGACCGTCACTTCGATTAGAAGTGATCATGGGGGAGAGTTTGATCACAATCTCTTTGCGGATTTTTGTGACGAACTCGGAATCGAACACACCTTTTCCGCTCCATGGACACCACAACAAAATGGGGTGGTGGAAAGGAAAAATAGGTGTCTCGAAGAGATGGCAAGAACCATGCTCGACGAAGCTAAGATTCCCAAATACTTTTGGGCGGACGCCGTGAGTACCGCTTGCTATGTTTTAAATAGAGTAGCAATTTGGCCGATACTCATGAAAACCCCATATGAACTTTATAAGGGTAGAAAACCCAACATTTCTCATTTACGTGTTTTTGGTTGTAAATGTTTTGTTCATAATAATGGCAAGGACCAATTGGGTAAGTTTGATGCTAAATCGGATGAAGGTATTTTCATTCGTTATTCCTCACGTAGCAAAGCATATAGGATCTTTAACAAAAGAACCCAAATTGTGGAGGAATCCCCTCATGTTGTGTTTTCCGAAGATAATACTCGCTTGTCGAGAAAGGAATCCGGTTTTGATCTTGCAGGTATCTTGGATAGCTTGAAAGATAAAATCCAAGAAGAACCTTCAAAGGAAAACAAAAATGAAATTGGGGAACAACCAACGGAAGAAGCGCCACAATTAGAAAAAGGAATAAATACGCCTAACGAGTGGAGAACGATCAAGGATCATCCTCTCGAACAGGTAATTGGCGATGTTGGAGAAAAGGTAAGTACCCGAAACTCTCTTAAGAACACTCTAGGACACAATTCTTAAGAGTTCACGGCATTACTTGTTAACACTAGTGTAATTTATTAATTTCGCTATAAATTACTAACTTGAGTGTCGGAGACGTTTAAATCTATTTTGCAGGTACCACCCCAAAGGTAGGGGGAATTATGAAGTTTTAGCACAAAATAATCGACTATTTCAAGCCACTAATCGATTATTTTCTGTGCAGTACATCGATTATCAGTATCAATAATCGATTGTTTATGACTGATTATTACTATTATGCATCTGTGTTTAATTTTTTACTTCCTAAATTGCATAATCGATTTCCGCCTCAGTCATTCAGCAATGCTTTCTACGACAATCGATTATTTTTTCATACAATCGATTATTTGACAAATTCTGATATTCTCCAAGTTCACTGTATCAAATTAGTTCCCTAAATAATCGATTACCAAGAATTGACAATCGATTACTTCATATTAATTTTTTGTTACCGTTTGGCTCCTCAATCGATTCCTGTCAGGTCTTAAATGCTCCATAATCGATTACCAAAATTTAACAATCGATTATTTCATTCAAATTTTTTTACCGTTTGACTCAAGAATCAATTTGTCAGATTCAAAATCTCAATCAAACAGTAAATACAATCGATTATTTCAGTTCAATAATCGATTATCTAACGGTCAGTAATTTTAATTCTTACCGTTTTCTGACTGCTCCTAAACCAAAATCTCAGCAAATGTCTCCATTCAATGCTTGATAATCCTTTCCTCTATAAATAGGCATCATAAGAGCTCACATTCACCCACTCAAGCACTATCTCTAGTATTCAAAAGCTAAATCTCTTCTATTTTCTTTGCCAAATTCCAGCAGTCTTTCTCCTAACATGTCTGGACGATCTTCAAAACGTTCCCGATCCAAACATGGCGCATCAGCCTCAACCGCCCCTCCTCCTTTAAATTTTCCATACCAAGACGGTTCCGTCTTGTTCTTTGAAACTGAAAATAAACTCACAAGGTTCCTATCAAAATTTGAGAAACGCACCATTTTTCCTCCTCGGTTCTCAAATATTAAACTCCTTGAGCCTTTCACCCCTGCCGCAAATATGTTAAAGGAGTGTCAACTATATGACTTCTTGCTTCTCACTCATCCTCACATAAACACAACTCTCGTTCAAGCTTTTTACTCAAACCTCCATAAAGATGAAGATGGCGAACTTGTCACCTCCATTAATGGGGTTCAAATTCTTCTCTCTGAAGAGAATCTCCACACCATTGCCCGCCTTCCAAATGAAGGTGAAGACCTTTACCGGTATATTGATAAGGCCGAGGCTCTCTTTGATGAAACCATCCTTCTCCACCAAGCCGGTATAACCTCCTATGATCCATCTATCTCTACCCGTCGTCCTACCATAACGGGAATGGATCCAAACTACCGGTTGATTCTTTACTTCATCACCCGAGTCCTCAAGCCTAGACGGCACAATCACACCACCATCTCCCAGGAGGATACCAAACTTCTGCATGCCATTGTCACCGGAGCCAAAATAAATTGGTGTCGGCTCATCAAAATTCATATGCTCGATGCCATCGGTGATGACATGCCTCTTCCTTATGCCCTCCTCATTATGAACTTCCTTGAAGCATCCGGATTTGTCACGGAAAATGGTCCTCTCAAAAGGAGTACCAAAATTTGGGAAATCTCGGAGTCTTCTTTCCATCATGATGGTGATCATGCTCCAGCTCCTTCTTCAAGTCGTCCACCCCGTCGTGCTCGTTCGTCCCAAGAGCCTACTCTCCAAACCATATCCGACCAGCTTGCTCAACTCACTCATGAGATCCATGGATACTTTGATCATGTCAATTATCCATATGCAGCTCTCGTTCCTTTTGAAGCAGCGCCGGATAACGAGGCGGACAACGACGGAAATGAATAAATCTTTTTTGTGTTTTGTGTGGTTTTTGCTGTTGTTCTCTTTGGTTCCCATTGATGTACCCTCTTTTTTTTCCAATAAATAAACCTTGTTTATTTCATCTTTTTGCATCTTTCCTTACTATTTTTTTGCTAATGGCAAAAGGGGGAAGAAAACGGGATATCGGGTATGCACCACCTCTTAATTCATTGATTGCTTATAAGCTAAAATTGAGGGGGAACAAGAACAAAATTGCATAATTGTTACTTGTCTTGAATTGTCAATATCTTTTGCCTAAATTGCATATCCCGCTAAATGTTTGCCATTATCAAAAAGGGGGAAATTGTTAGAAACACGTTCTCAATGCAATATACTAAACGTGTACTCTTTTGTAGGTTTTGATGAATGACAAACGAAGCAAAAATTGATATATGACGGAATTCAAGTACAAGCGCACAATGGTTGCGAATAAGATTGAAGTTCAAGATATAGCTTTTAATTGTTATTGAGTTGTTCTAAATTGTAATCTCGATCCTATAACTTGACTCATAGTATGGCCTCTCTCATAAAACTATTTTCCAAAATCATGCATATTTAATTCTGTGTCAAAAAGATTTTAAATCATGCATATTTACATTAGACAAAATGTTTTCTAAACATGCCTCAAAAATCTAGGCTAAAATAATCGATTATGTACTTATGATAATCGATTGTTTCTGAGCCAAGACTGCATAACAATCGATTATGAATTAATGGTAATCGATTGTGAGTAAGACAGTGAACATCAGGTTTTTCCAAATCTGCATGATAATCGATTGTGAACAAATGACAATCGATTGTTGTTGAGGTAAAGTTTTTCAATACTCAAAATAATCGATTATGAACTAATGGTGATCGATTGTGTTGAGTTGATGTCTTCCAATGATTTTAAATTTAATTAAGTAATCGATTATGTCTTTAGATAATCGATTATCACTGAGACAGTAAGTTTTATGATTTTCAGAAAATAACAAGTAATCGATTGTTGCAAAGGACAATCGATTGTTGAAGCTGGCCGTTGTCAAATGATTTTCAAATACCATAAGGTAATCGATTATTGATTCTAGATAATCGATGTTCTGCTTAAAATCTGGAAATGATTTTTAGAACGTTGCTGAAGTAATCGATTATTGATTTTATATAATCGATGTTTTGCGTAAAATCTGGAAATGATTTTTAGAACGTTGCTGAAGTAATCGATTATTGATTTTATATAATCGATGTTTTGCTTAAAATCCGGAAATGATTTTTAGAACGTTGCTAAAGTAATCGATTATGAACTTAGTGTAATCGATTATCTGATTTTGAATATTGCCAGTAATCGATTATAGATTATGTATAATCGATTGTGAAGCGTTAAATCTGGGATTGATTTTTAAACTGACTGGCAGATAATCGATTGTTTGGTCTTAATAATCGATTATCACTGCGTAATTTCAGCAACTCTTAATTGGCAATTAGACAACGGTTGAACCAACTTTTTCAACTATAAATACAGCTTCATTTCAGTGTTTTAACAACAACAACATATACAAACTGATCATTACATTGCTATAAGCTTTCATTCAATTGTTCTTCATTTTCTACTCATTTCATAAAGCTTTTGAGAGCCATATTATTGCTTAATGTTGTTGTGATCTTGAACATATTCTTTTACTCATATCTACTCAATAAGGAGTACTTTAGTTAAGTGAGTGTCCAAGTATTTGATATACTTGTAAGAGAATTGCGATTCTCTTGTTTCAAGGAACTTGCGTTTCCTTGGGTGAAGTCTTTGAGATTGTGATCTCCGAGCAACTGTTTGAGGCTTGTGTCCTCAAGTGTGTAACGGTTTGTTGAGCACCCTTAAGCTTAACAAGATAGTGAAAAATCTCGAGAGAGTCTCTCGGGGACTGGACTAACCACGTTGGTGGCCAATTAGTATACATCTTTGTGTAAGTTTATTTTTCTGCATTTATTTTACTTCCTGCAAAGTTTAAATTCCGCAAGAAAACGCTAAATTCTATTAATACGCTATTCACCCCCCCTCTAGCGTAAAGCGTAGTTTCTAACAGTTTCACCATCCACCAGTCTTCTATGGCTCCTCCACGCTTGGTTAATAAAGTCTTATGACCTTACCACTAAAGAGCAGGGTCCGAATCTTTGTGTATTTCAAGTTTTAGGGCCATCTCCGGCAAGCCATGTCTGCTCGAGCTGGCCTCGACTCCTCCTGTTTAGATCAACAACCATCCAAGCCTTTCTCACCGTTTGAATTCCTATGGAACCCTAGCTTTCGAGGTTCTTCTATTTTTCTTTATATCTATTCTAGATCCGTGTTTTCCCAAAACTTTTAAACGATTTTCTGATATTTCTCTCAAAAAGTTATGCTTTCAAAACTTTTATATTTTTCGATTTAGGTTTTTTGCTTTTTTCTCTGTGTTTTTTATATGTTTCTTTTCTGTGCTCTTTATATATTTCTCTACTGTGTTCTTTTTTTGTATCTTTATTGTGTTCTTTATATGTTTCTCTTTGGTGTTCTAGTTAAGCTTCTTTGATATGCTTCTCTATCTGTTCATTTTAGTCTCTTCCATTAGGTTTCTTATAAGTTCTTCTACTATGTTTCTTTGATTTCTTTTATTGTGTTTCACATGCTGTTAGTTTACTATGCTTCTCATGAGTTCCTGCTACTGAAAGAGCATGGTGAAGGTCTCAGTTCTTTGAACCTGTTTTGACTAGTATCTTTCTTTGTGATTACTTGTCCTCTCATCTCTGCACTCGATTGATGGTAAAACCCTAGAATTTAGGGGTTCATCCGAGTTTGAGACGTTGGCTATGTGATATGCTTGTTCTTCATCTTTAAAACTGCATGCTTTCAAAAACGCTAACTATTTCGAGTTCTGAAGTCGTTTCATCTATTGCTCAACTGAGTCTTGAAATCTTTGTTTCAACCTTTGTCTATTTAAGCAATTCTGATTCTCCACTCAACTCTTCAAAAGTCTTTTACACTGGACCTTTTGTATTCTATTTGATACTATCTATCTTCTACATTGCTAACATATGTGACTACTATTCTCCTGCAGTTTATTATCTACTGATTTTGCAATGACTTGACATTTTTCTTTCAGCTTAGCATGTTTGTGTGCTCTTTATATGTGCTGAACTTCCCTCTAAAATGGCTTTCAAATTATTTTTTTGATTTCAGACTTCCTTCTATATAGGTGTGATTGATTTCTTTCCTTGTTTGATTTCCCTATTACTCAGCTTAAGTTAAAAACTTTTCTCAACTTTTCTGACATGGTTCATTCATGGAACGTTGATTATAAAATCTCGGATCCTTAATTTACTGGCTACTAATTAATTTGTCTTACCTTATATATGTAACCGTGTATTTTAAAGTTCTGCCCTTAAGTAATCTCTTATGTATCTACCCCTAATTTCCTACTTTGCACAAGATGTTTATTTGATTTCTTTCCTTAAATAGTTTTTACCGTTTGAGTCTGAATTTCATAATTAAAGGAAGTCTTGTATTGATTGATTTTAATTGATACCCCAGTTCCTTAATTATTTTCTTACCTTATTTCTGCCTGTTTTTCACACTATAAATACACGACTCTTTCATTAGCACAAGAACATACCTCACTCATAGTCTTTGTGAAACTACACTCACACGTAATAGTATTCTCTCATATTTGCTAGCATTGTGCCTGTTTACAAGACCTACTGCCTTTGTTTATAGTGTTTCTTTAAAACTGGTATATCTTGATTTAAGTTTTAGCACCACTATAATGTGTTAATTACTTTTGTATCCCTGTTTACTGCGCATGCATAGTTCAACACTCATTTATAGAATGTTGATTTCTTTCTGCTTATTTACTATGAATCATAATTCCTACCCCTTATCTGCTAAGCTATGGTTTGAGACATGGCAATACTACAAGTTACTGTCCATGGATCAAAGCAGATCATCTGGGATCCTAGCTTATAATAGTGTGAGTTTCTGGCAGGCTTACAGGTGTGCTAGCACTCCCCATTACTGCGCAAGCCTAAAGTCTACCTTTGCTTAAGTAACACGCTCTTTGTAATTTCCCTATTCCCCTGAACCCCCCATTATGTGCGATTATCTGAAACTAGTTCCCTCTTCATTTCCCTAAGTGTATATCTTTCTGCACTTGCCCACTTTCTTAGTCTTAAGTTGTGTCCCCCTCTTGTGAGCCTTACCTTGGGACCCTTTGAGTTCTTTCTAAACTTGGACACATGAGGGTTGGCCTTTTCACACTGCACTTTTCCCAATCTGATAACACATTTGGGTGTGAGCTTTGCTCGGAGTTCATTTGAGACTCTTAGAGAACTTTGACACACTCAAATGGGAGAAAGGCTTTGGATCATGATATGATGGAGTTGGTTTACCTCATATTTCAGAGAGGAAGTCTGAATCAGGCTCTCCTTGGTTGTACTTTTAGTTTTTTGATATATTTTTACTTTATTCAGGGCTGTAATAATTTGTAATAAACTCTTGGGGATGGTTAGTGAAAAGGGTGGGTTATTATGTATGCAAAATGGGTAGATACCATGCCTATATGTATTTCAAATCTGCATATACATATAGATACCATGCCTATAGGTCATTCTGAATTTTGCAACTCTCATATAGAAATCATGCCTATAAGCCTTTCTAAATTCTGCAACTATCATGTAGAAATCATGCCTAAAAGTCATTCTAAAATCTGCACGCATATGCCCATAGGTGTTTGCAAATCTGCATATGCTGATGCATATAGAAATCATGCTAATAGTCCTTTCTGAATTCTGTACATCCATCATTATAGCCCCTTCTGAATTCTGTACATCCAACATTCATATAGAAATCGTTGATCATAAGACTACCATATTCATATAGAAATCATGCCTGTGAGCACATAATTTTTGCCTCATTAAAATTACTCCTACAGAATTCTCAAACTTAGGATATTTCCTTTAATTATTTATTTTTAGGATTTAATTGCGCATATCAGTGTGTGTTTTCATTGATGCATGCATGACAAGTCATAAAAATACAAAAAAATTACAAAATCATCTAGGACTTAATTTCACATATTTTGTTAAAATTAATTGGTAATTAAGGTTTTGTTCTACAAAATATAAAAAAAATCACAAAATAAGTAGTTTGTTTTGGCATTTTATTGTTAATTTTCATTCTTTGGCATTTTATTGGTAATTTTCATTTTTTGGTATTTTATTATTAATTTTCATATTTGTTTATGTTTAAGTGGTTATTAATATAGTTTAGTCTAATTAGAATAATAAAATAAAATTAGGAAGTTTGTAAAAAAGAAAAAGAAAACAAAAAAATAGGAATAAAGAGATTTAAACAAGGCTGGCCACAATTGGACCAAGCCTGGGTGGCCCAAGCCCCTGTACCCGTTCAATATACCCAAACCTAGCCCAAAACCCGTCTCTGACCCAAGTCCATATAAGAGACGCCCCAAAATGATGTCGTTTTGGAGCAATCAATCTCAGACATTCATCCATGATGATCTAACAGCCCTAGAACTCCTTTCCCAAACCCATATATATGTCCAAATGCCTGTGTATACTGAGAGACAAATGACCTTCCTCCTCGTACACATATACACTGTTGTAAAACCACCTATCAACCAGTGTAACGCCGACGTCCACCACTCTGAAACCAGTGCCGGAAATCACTCCACGGCAGCGGTCGACCGCCAAATGCCCCCAAATTTACACGATAGAAACCTCGTAACCTCCCCTTTCAACTCCTACCACCAGATTCCCTCAAACATCCCTCCAGCCCGTCAATGTTTCAAATGAATGGTCGCCGTCTCCGCCACCTACAACGGCACCTACCCAAACCGGTGCGAATTAACACCCCTAAACTGCCTCATTCTCCTATTTCCAACCCTCTAAATCCCTCCCCCCGAATCCTCACCGATCTTTTTGAATATTGAATCAAAGCTCTAACTCAAACCCCAACCTCACCGGAACCCTCAAAAATGGCCCAGGTGACGTCCTCACCTTCCTATCCATAACTCCATGACCAACGACCTTCGAATATAACTAAATTTGGCCAAATATAAAATCTGAAACCCATACCCCATCTCAAGTTAACCAACCCTAACCTAACATCCTTTCCCCTCTCCAATAATGGCACAAAGGTCTCAAGAGATCAACGTCCTTCTCAGAAAGGGTCGAAAAACTTGGAGATATGAAGAGCTCCAAATTTAGGGTTGTAATTTTAAGAAAGATAATTTTCTTTTGTACTTCCTTTCTTATTGCTGTTAATTTCTTTTGTTCGTCTTTATAATTGTTTTAACTTCCTTTGTTCCTCCTTATAATTGTTTTTACGTTTCTTCTGAGTATTTTTAATTTCCTTTGTTCGTCTTTATAATTATTTGAACTTCTTGTGTTCTTCCTTATAATGGCTTTAGGTCTCTTCTGAGTATTTTAGTTTCATTTGTTGTCCTTATAGTTGTTTTAATTTCCTTTGTTCTTCCTTATAATTGCTTTTATTTCTCTTTTGATTGCTTTTGTCCTTCCTTCCGTTTGCTTTTGAGTTTTTTTGATTTCGTTCATGTAAAGGCATGCATGTCCATTTGCTCACCTGTTAAATTTTTCTGATCAGTAACTTTATTTTCACCACATTCTTTTGTTTTAAGTCTTGATAGCCTGCTTCTGAATAGTCTGCTTAATATTTGAAGTCACAGTTGTTCCTGTTGACTCATTTGAATTATCATGCTAAGCTCGAAATTATTAATCTCTAGTTTTCCGTTTCTTTTGTTCCAAAATCGATCAGTATCTACGTGTGATGAATCTTGTTTCTGAAGGTTGTGATGATTAGTTTCATCTTTTTTTTCTGTGTAATTTGGTTCCACATTGTGATATTTGCCTGAATATATGTGTTGCACTGATGAGTTTTTGACCCTTGATCGTTTACTTTTGCATGGTATATTATAACCTTCAATTAAACAGTTGGCCATGGCAGAGCTTTCTCAAATTTGATCCTAGCTGATAATAACCTTGGTTTATGACCTTAGGTAGTTAACTAGGGTTAATTATTGACCAAATAGATAGGCACCGGGATGTAACACATCTAGGTCAGTAATTAAAAAGGGAAGACATGAGTATTAAGGATATTTGAACATGAGAATCTTGTAATAAACTCCTGGAACATTCTAGTGAAGGGTCAAAATACAATTTCTGTTAATTCTTCCTCAGAACTTGAGGCACAAGTTAAAATATTAAGGATCATTTAGGCAAATTTGAAAAATGGGTAAGGGACTTAAAGCAAAACAAAAAGATTTTGTTGCCCTAAGACTTTGGTAATAAAAGAGACGTCTGATTGATTAAAATAGAGGACAATTGTAGATATAGAGGGGATGCACTTTTAGATACACTTTGGACACATTTTTGAAATATACATTCTGGAAAAAGAATCGAGAACATTCAGCTGAAAACCATTTTCTAATTTTCTTGGAAAAATCATCTACAATAATCAAAATTCTACTCATTATAAGTTAAAGATGAATTGAAACATATACATTTTGAGTTGTTAGAGAAACTTGTGTCGTTATTTGCTTCTCAAAAATTTCCCTAGTTCTTGGGTTAACTAGTAGATTTGGCTGCTGTTGTTTTCTTGCTCTGCGTTTACCTTACTCGTAGAATCTCTTTTGCTGAAATTCTAGGTACCAACTCTTAACCAGAAAAGATTGGAAATGCACAGCTGTACATGCATATTCATGTCCAAGAATGAAGACATTTACTTTTATGCAAATGTTGTAATGCAAATATTATTAGTCTAGTATGTTTAAGATATTTTCCTTATCCTGGCACTCTAATATAAGAACAATCGGACTGTGCTAGACTGTCATTTTAGTTGTTAATTGCAAGTTATTTTAATTTCAGTAGGTATAAAAAAGATGGTCGAATAACATGCCTGTTTTTTTTTCACGTTTGATTCGGCAATAGGGAATCATTATATGTATGTGTTCTTTGATTGATGAGTACATTAATTCTAGATGCTACATTCGAGCACCTGCAGTTTAATTCTAGATGCTAAATTCGAGCACCTGCGCTTGTAGCTCATTAATTTATTAGCTTGAAAATCCCTACCAGGATCTCATTCTGTCATTGTTTGATTTGCTAAATATCCATTTATAAACAACTGAAATAGTTGTAGTGTAATGATGCCTTCCCTGCCTTGTGGATACTATGTAGCACCAAATTTCTTGGCTCAAACGAGGGCCCAGATCCTTGTAAGTTGTGAAAAAATATGGAAATATGCTTCTGGGCTATCTGTCTTCATTGATAAAGCCCAGATTGCAGGAATGTGTTGTACAAGCACTGAAATATGCAAATAGATTACTTCATCTGAATAAGCCATTGATATACGATTAGTAGGATTTCTCTTTTATTTTAGAGCGTGTAATAAAAAATTATATTCTCATTAGGTTGCCCTTCTAAAAAAAATAAATAAATTAAGTGAGCCGCCTAATAAAATCATGCACTACGTGGGCTCTTTAACTGTAATAAAATGCATAGAAATTTGGAGGTGCTGTTTAGCGAATTTCACGGCCCTCTAGTTGCTGTAGGCACGATATTTTAATAAGATATCTTCCTAAATTCAGGTATGCATTTATGTGACCCAAATCCAAGTCTCAATGATGTTAAAATGTGTCGAGAATCCGGGTGTATTTATGTTAAGTGATTCGAGACGTGTTTTAATAACGTTTCAAATATTCCTAAAAGTTAATAAATCGGTTAATAATTTTAAATTGCTTTGTAGGATGAACATGTATAAAAATCAGGAATTTAGCCATCTATAGTAGTTTAAGAGACCGTACTAGAACCACAGAATCCGAGGGTGCCTAACACCTTCATTCGGGTTAACAGAATTCCTTACTCAACAACTTCTGGTTCGTAGACTCCAATTGGGCAGTCGAAAAATTTCCTTGATTTGGGATTCTAAATAAACCAGTGACTTGTGACACCAAAAGCCAAACCTATCCCAAGTGGCAACTATAAATTAATAAATAATCCCATTTCGAATAATGTCACTTTAATTGGGAAAACTCCATTATACGTGTCATCCTTAGGGGTAGTTGTGTAAATAACTATTATATTTGGCTTCTTCTGATTTGCCTACATGTTTCATCCTAATGTTGTAATGCTTTACCGCTTTGATATTACCTAAGCTGTACATATAAACTGCTACGAAACCCTTCACTTCTCACCTCTGGGGATGTGCTTACTGGTTAAGACTCCCTATTCTGTTAGTGTCATACTTGAAAATAAGAAAGAGGCCGGACAAGTTACTAAGCCGGATGGCCTTTTGGTTTCCGGTACGTATCCCCCTCCTCGAGTTGAGTTGTCCGCTCGGGTGCACAATCTAGACCTTGTACCAAGGTTTTTAACCTAGAATAACTTGACCTCATTCCGGAATCCCTGGTAGAAACGCTTATTTGCATCATACATTCGACTTAGGGGACTCAACACAGGGGTTGGATCCATCAAGGACAGGTGGCCCAAAATGACAAGACCATCATGATGCATATTACGTGCTACTTGTACATTCATTTGCTTTTGATTCGCATGTTGACCGGCTTGTGAATAAAAGAAAATCTGAGAGCTACTGTGATAATTCATTTGCAAAAGGAAAATTTGGAAAGTTTTTCAATAATTATTTGGGTTCTTGATAATTGTATTGCCGGGTCCAACCCTTCTTTTTCAAAAATGCCAAAACAAAACAGAAAAACCAAATGTTCGATTTTATCCACTTGTTTCGAAATAAATCAGGTGATGCCATTATTACCGGAAATAGCCGAATGTTACCACAAGGGACGCCGGAAGGCTGATCTTGCACAAATGGCCACCGCTGGGTCCTATTTTGACCGGCAAGCAAGTATATCCTGAAAAACCTTCTCTCGAAAGTGTTGCAAGGCCATATTCGCAAAGCCAGGCTTTGATTTTACGAAATGAATTTCATAAAATATTGGTTTTAATATTATGTGGATGCTAATTCACCTTAATAAATGTGCAGAATGAGCACGATAATGTTCATGAAAATTCCCTTGGAGTTGCGACTGTGGTTGAATGATCTGGGGGAAGTAGGGCAAAAAAAGGTTAATACGTATTTGGGAGGCCTCACTAGGTTCTTGAAAATTAACCCAAGGGGAGACATCATAAAGGCATTAATCACATTTTGGGACCCAGCTAACAATGTCTTCCACTTATGGACTTTGAACTCAACCCGACATTGGAATAAATAACCGGATATATTGGGACTACTAGAATTCCTTTGAGACACCAATATCTGATTGCACCAAGAGCCCTTGCCGTGCAGAAATTGCTGGACTCCTTGAAAATTAGTAGGAAGGTTCACAATCCGGACTTATCAGCTGGCGTTTGCACCTCGCAATTTATATAACAGAGGTATGGACATATCGAGTGATTTAATAACCCCGACAATCTTATTTGTAGCAAAGGAAATCAGCTCAAATGGGAGGAGCACCGATGTTTTTGCGTTCATGGTATTTTTCTTGGGTCTTCTGGTATTCCCTCGATAGAATGGGAATGTTGACATATGGATAGCTGGGGTCGTTAGCACTTTAATGACCCAGGCTAAAAGCACCCTCGCTTCAATGATCTTGTCCGAAATCTTCCATGCTCTCACCCCATGTAAAACAGGAGGAGACTTCTTTGAGGGATGTAACTTGCTGCTGCAAATATGGATGATCGAGCATATATTCTACTGCCTTGGTTCATGAATTATGGGTCGCCAACAAAGAGCTGCATAGAAGAATTCTGCAACAGGGTTGATGGGTTTAGATTACCTGAGGGTGTAACATAATGGGTGTCGCATCTCCGGGTTATCACTGCAAATTAGATAGAGTGTACATTTGGGATGCTGCCTGTGGATGAAGTTGTCTATATGCCAGACATTGGGCCTCATTTCCTCCTAATGGTCCTCCGAAGTATCCAGCCCTATGCACCATACAGAGTACTGATGCAATTGGGCAGATGTCAAATGATCCCTAGGGACGAGGATATTAGTCATCATATGGTTGAGATAAGCCCAAATGGTCAATTCCCTGAAGCCGTTGTACGTCTAATCTGGAGTAAATTTCAATACTTTACAGCCGATACTCGAGTGTGCGACATATCTAAAGGCAATGTTGCACCAGGGTTTGTTGCGTGGTACAAAAGAGACATAGAGCCTAGAAGGCCGGCTAAGAGACCACATTTCCATGAATTTACTGAGGCGTCACGAGAGTAGTGGGAAAGGTTAGCCAAGGAAAATGAATATAGGGCTACTATAGGAAGGTTGGAAAAGCAAATCCAAGAGTTGTAATTTGAAAACAGTTTGCAAGCTACATCCAGTCAGGGAGAAAAGAATATATTGACCAAAGAAAACGAAGCCTTATGAGCCAAATCCAGAATATGATGGCAGACCTAGAAAATCCCCCAGAAGCACAAGAGATGAAAAACTTATAGAAAATTTGCGGCGTAAAGTAACCGAGTATGGGTTCGACCTGAATAAGGCGGAGGGTGAGCTATATATGGTTCGGAAGCAATTGATTAAATGTGCAGAGGAACGAGCCCGCATCCTTGAGAAATTAAAAGAAGGGAATAACGATGAGATTGTTGGTTTAAAGCGGAGGATCATCATGATTGAAAACAGAATGACCAAGCAAGCCGGGGACTTCAAAGCCAAAAGAGAGCATTGTTATGCAGTAATAGCAGGATTAGAGAGAGATTTAAGGCAATTCCAAAAGCTGAATCAGGTAGCAGAATAGACTCTAGAGGCAAGGCCGAGCAAATTGGGAATTTGCTGCAAGAAAAAGGTGTTATCAAAGAAAGGATATGGGAAATCGCAGACTATATTACCACAAATGGCAACCATTGTGAGGATATGATGAAATCCATGTTTTTTGCTAACTCCATGACATTTGTTCGTCAAGTGATGGAAGACCTCCACCACCTCCAAGAAAGTTTAGCACGCAAGCCTGCGGCAAGGCCGAACGATCCCGCGCAAGTTCCAAAAGCAGTTGAAGTCTTAATGTATTCATAATTTCTGAAAATTTGTATTTTTTTTTAAAAGAGTCTATCCGTCTGTATGTTTTTTTACGCACCATTCGAGTCTGTAAGTCGTGTCCAAGTTTGGTAGTTGCCTTTAATTTTGTTAGCTTTCTAATCAAAAGTTTGTCTTTATTAATATGGAAAATCCAAAAATAATATCCTATTATTTTCATGAACTACGCTCGATCTAATTCATGCGGCGTGATGATACGTAGGTAATGTTCATAGGATTCGACCGTATTCTTTAAAAAAGGGAAAGCTAAAAGGAAACAAGAAATGGAAACCAAAAGGAAGTTCAGAATAAATACCGGGATGATGCATGCGACTATTGCAAAAATATAGAAACCCGTTAACTGTGTAGGTGCATCATACCCAATATGCAATTTCCTGTTTGTTATCTATCCCAATCTAACCGTTTGTAATTCTAGTTTCCAGTAAAGGTTTTTTTGAGAATAGTAATTGGTTTGTGGCTGACACCGCACATATACTTTACTAGATCAAAAGGAAGCGTAGAGATGTCATCCGAAATGACTCTATCGGTATTTTCCATCCCAAAGGACAACCCGATTGCGGGGATCCCGACCTCAGAATCTGTGATAGCTGAAGAAAATAGGATCGTTCGACTCAGAGTTATAGAGATGTGTGACGCTTGGGCAAATGGAAAAGAACCCCCAAGTGCATCCTCAGATTTCCTGAGCTTTTTCCAAGGTCGGGGGGTACTTCCACCATCCTCATCAGCCACCCAAATATCCTCTTGGGGTAGCCTACCATATCAGCCAACCTTTTCGGAGCGCCTTCTGAAGCCTGTCCTCCAATGTTCAAATCAGGCCCAGCTCCTAATATTTTTACAGCTTGTCCATGTGCAATCACCACACAGCCTGCGGTGCTGAGGCCCATGTTTGATCCTACAACATTCACATTTCAAACTCCTAACTACCAAACTGAGCCTCCCCCATACCACACATACACTTATCCTAAACCAGCATACGAGCTCACACCGGTGCAGGATAAAACTCCAAAAACACCTGAACAAGATGAAATAACAAGAAGGATGAAAAGCATTGAGCAGAGTTTAAAAAACATGCAAGGCTTGAGTGGACAAAAGAGCGTTTCTTACTCGGATTTGTGCATGTTCCCACACGTACATCTTCCCATGGGATTCAAAATGCCGTAGTTTGAAAAGTACGATGGTCATGGCGATCCCATTGCTATTGAATAAAACATTTCAACCAGCTGCATGGGGCAGGTGGAAAATAGGAACAACTGATGGCATATTTCGTGGAGAGTTTAGTGGGCATCGCTTCTGAATGGTATATGGACCAGGATGTCACTCGTTTGCATATTTGGGATGATCTCGCTCGGGATTTCGTAAGGCAATTCCTGTATAACATTGACATTGCCCCAGATAAGAGTTCTCTGGCCAACTTGAAAAAGAAAACTTAAGAAATTTATAGAGAATATGGTATCAAGTGGCACGGACAAGCGTCAGGAGTAAAAACACCTATGGATGAGACAGAGATGGTACAGGCGCAAGAGGCAGATTATTTTAAAAATATGATGTCAGCAATGGGCAAACCTTTTGCGGAAGCAATTAAGATCGGTGAGATGGTCAAAAGTGGCCTAAAACCAGGAAGAATTCTAAGCCAGGCCGCCATAAGGGCAACCTCCCAGGCCATCCAAGGCAGCGGAAGAAGGGGTCGCAAGAAAAAAAAAGAAAGAGGAAGTGTCAATAGCAGCCTCCGGAATGAGAAGACATCATGCTCACAGACCTGTTCTCTCAGAAAGTGCCTCTCAACACTACTATCCCCATCAAGACATGCATTATGTTCCCCAACCTTATGCAGTCATGAATGCCTAGCCATTTGCTCGACCACAACAACAGGGCAACAGAAACCGGGCCTCGAGAAATTAGCCTCCCTAATATCACTATAATCCCTGCCCTCCACAAAATAATTACCGTCCCAGGGAACCACCCAGGAGACAAAACGTTACTCCAATAGGGGAATCTTATGCCAGCTATTTCGGAACTGGTCCAGATGGGTCTCCTACAGCCCATGCCCCTGAACAGGCAAAACCCCAAGTCACCTTCCTACCAATAGGGTGTACGTTGTGCTTATCATTCCGGTGCCGAAGGACATGACTCCGAAAACTGCTGGACTCTAAAACGAGCGGTGGAAGATTTAATTGAACAAAAGAAAATAGTGCTGAGAGATGAAGAGGTCCCTAAAGTAACAAAAAACCCGTTGCCAGCCCACAACAACAGGCCAGTCATCGGGATGATTTGTGATAACAAAGAATTTGACCCTGCCCTAAAAGCCATAATAGCCATTGCTGATACAAACAGAAAACCGAAGGTTACCCCCAAAATGGTTGAAGAAAAGGAAATGAGTGAAGTCAAGCACCCAGAAGTAGAGAAGAAGTCTGAAATTAATACTGAGACGACACCCACCAAGGAAACCATACTTTACATCCCACGGGGGCGTCAAGAAACACAGCCCACTTTGAGTCCCCCAAGAAGGTTTGAGTTGAACAAAACGATGTATGTACCCAAGGGAGCTTATGTTGTACGGGGACCGATTAAACCACCAAGGCTGAATGAGCCCGTGGTAATCGGTCGCACGCCTCAGAAGCCAATGAAAAACCCTTATGCAGTCCGATGGAACTACCAAGAAACCATAGTCACATACAAGGGCAAAGAGATCACTAGGGAAACTCAAAAGGGCCATCTCACAAGAAATATTCGGACAAGGAAGAAGTGAAAACCGCCACCAAAAGGCGATTTCCATCAAAAAAGCACGCAAATGGTGAAGAGGCAGAGGCCTTCTTTAAAAAAATGAAAATGCCAGAATATGAGGTGGTGGACCAGCTCCGGAAGTCTCTCGATCAAGTCTAATTATTATCATTGCTGATGAACTCTCCAGAGCACGAGAAAGTGTTGGCCAAAACCTTGAATAAAGCTTATGTACCGGTTGAAACCTCCGTGGAACAATTGGAGAAAAGTGATGAAATATTCTTTGCTATTAATTAGGTTACATTCAGCAAAAATAATTTACCTCCAAAAGGAGCTACTCAAAACAAAGCCTTGCACCTCACTGTCAAATACGAAGGCTATTACGTCAAAAGAGTAATGATAGACGGAGGTTCTGGGGTAGATATATGCCCACTATCAACATTGCAAAGAATGGAGATTGGAACAGAGATGATCCGTTTCAATAATGTGTGTGTTCGAGTCTTTTATGGAATCAAGAGAGACACCATAGGGGAAATTGACTTAGTATTGACCATCGGTCCGGTTGATTTTGAAGTGACATTTTAGGTATTGGACGTCGACACATCCTATAACTATCTCCTAGGAAGACCGTGGATTCACGCGGCAGGAGCGGTGCCTTCTACTCTGCACCAAATGATGAAGTTGCAACATGAAAACCCGGAGATTGTGGTCCATAGAGAAGATGAACAGTCAATTTACCGGGATCCCTCTGTCCCCTGCCTCGAAGCCAAAGAGGGAAGTGAGCATATAGTCTACCGGGCTTTTGAAATTGTGGTAGCTAATCAACACAAAGAATGAGAACCATTCCCTCAGCCTTTGCTCTCCAATGCCTCAATCATGGTGGAAAGAGAGATGACACGCCAAGGGTTTAAGCCAGACAAGGGACATGGAAGTTCTGTACAAGGCATAACTAGGCCGATCAATTTGCCTACCGCAGAGAAGTGTTTTGGGCTAGGTTTCTGTCCAACGCCGGAGGATATCGCCTGGGCCAACCGTAGGAAACGTCGTGGATGGGCTTTGGCGCAACCCTACCCCAGTTGTACAAAACATTAGTAAAACTAGAGTACAGCAAGGAAGAAGAAGACGAGACCTTCACAGCGGAAGAAATTGAGGAGATATGTGTAGCCATGAGGAAATTATTTTATGAAGCCAACATGGTCCAGCTGGGAGAAGGCTCAATCACTGCTGAAGTGCTCTATATTGGACCGGATGCCAAGTTGCAAAACTGGAAGGACACACCTTTCCTAGTTAGGCGGGAGGCCCGGTAGTCCTACCTTGCTACCTTTTCTTGCATCACGAGTTATTTCAGGGTGTAGCTCGGGTGTTTTTCTTTTCTTTAGTATTTTGTCCTTTAAATTCCAGATGTAAACCAAGTTATCTTACAGTTTCAAAGAAATGAAATCAATATTTCATCGTTTGCACTTCTCTATTTTCCTGATTTTGTTTTTCTTCTATTTTTTATCTTTTCTTTCAGTAATGCGACGTTAAATAAAATGACATGCTCGCGGAACCCATGCCCTGACCCGAACATGCTGCCCATTTGTGAAATAATGAACTAAGAACTTGAATATATTGAAGAATAGGCTTTTAGAGAAATCAACCGAGAGTTGGAACATTTTGAAAATAACCCTAAGCCGAACTTAAACAATACCGAACCGGTTAACTTGGCGATCCCAGTGAAATCAAGGAAACTAAAATAAGCATCCATGTGAATAAAGAAATTCGATATTCACTGGTTCAGTTTCTGTTAGAATTCAAAGATGTATTTGCTTAGTCTTACGATGATATGCTTGGGCTGAGTTTTGATCTGGTGGTTCATAAGTTGCCCACATACCCCGAATGCCCTCCAGTCTAACAAAAACAAAGAAAGTTCAAACCCGATGTCAGCGATAAGATCAATGAAGAGATTACAAAACAATTAGAGGCAGGGGTAATCAGAGTGGTTCGATATACCACATGGTTGGCCAATGTGGTTTCGATACCGAAGAAAGATGGAAAAACCGGGGTGTGTGTATACTACAGAGATATAAACATGGTGAGTCCTAAAGACAACTTCCCTCTACCTAACATCCACATCCTTGTCGACAACTGTTCCAAACACGAGATATAGTCCTTTGTAGATTGCTATGCAGGATACCACCAAGTGCTAATGGATGAGGAAGATGCAGAGAAAACCGCCTTCACCACACCTTGGGGAACTTACTGTTATAGAGTTATGTCTTTCGGTTCAAAGAACGCTGGGGCAACATATATGATGTCCATGACAACCATTTTCCATGACATGATGCATCAAGAAATAGAAGTATATGTGGACGATGTGATTATCAAGTCCAAGACTTTGGGTGATCATGTAAGGGACTTAAGAAAGTTCTTCGAAAGACGTCGCAAGTATATTTTGAAATTAAATCCAGCCAAGTGTGCGTTTGGGGGTCCCGTCAGGCAAACTTCTGGGATTCATGGTCAGCCGAAGAGGTATCGAGTTGGATCTAACCAAGATAAAATCCATTCGAGAGATACCTCCTCAAGAAAAACTAGAAGGATGTAATAAGTTTACTGGGAAGACTGAAATACATCATCCGATTCATCGCCCAATTTACTTTCACATTCGAGCCCATATTCAAGCTATTGAAAAAGGATGCGGCGGTCAAATGGACTGTTGAGTGACAAGAGGCTTTTGACAGAATCAAACACTACTTGTCCAACCCACCAGTTTTGGTCCCGCCGGAACCGGGAAAGCCACTATTTCTCTATCTAACAGTCCGGGAAAGCTCTTTTGGTTGTATTCTCGGGCAGAATGAAGGCGCGGAAAAGAAAGAGAAATCTATCTATTATCTGAGTAAGAAGTTTACCAGTTATGAGGCCAAATAAACGCTGCTAAAAAGAACTTGTTGCATCGTGATGTGGGTGGCTCAGAAGTTGAGGCATTACCTGCAAGCTCATACCACCTACCTCATAACTAGGCTAGATCCATTAAGGTATATATTACAAAAATAGATGCCCACAGGGCGATTGGCAAAATGGAAAATCCTGCTCACCGAATTCGACATAATTTATGTCACTCGCACCGCAATGAAGGCTCAAGCATTGGCAGATCATTTGGCCGAGAATCCAGTTGACGATGAATATCAGCCGTTGATTACCTTTTTTCTTTGATGAAGAAGTGAATTCATTTGAAGTAGCATCTGAAGACATCCCCGCTTGGAAAATGTTCTTCGACGGAGCAGTAAATGCAAAAGGCGTAGGTATTGGGGCAATTTTAATCTCACACATAGGTCAGAATAACCCGGCTACAGAAAGGCTCTGGTTTTTCTGCACCAATAATACAACTGAATGCGAAGCTTGCATCATATGCATGAGCATGTCCATTGATCAAGATGTTGAGGAATTTTTAATTATGGGGGATTAAGATTTGATCATACGACAGGCTAAAGGAGAGTGGGAAACAAGAGACATTAAACTTATACCCCATAGACATCATGTGGAGGAACTCAGCAAACGGTTCAAGTCGGTACAATTCAGGTACATTCCTTGTTGCTCAGCAAACGGTTCAAGTCGGTACAATTCAGGTACATTCCTTGTTGTCACAATGAGTTAGTAGACGCACTCGCAACTCTGGCTTCCATGTTGCCTTACCCCGGAAACGCTTACGTTGATCCTTTGAAAATCCAAATCAATGAAAGGCATGGGTATTGTAATATGACCGAAGTAGAGTCCAGCACATAGCCTTGGTATTATGACATCATGAGATTCCTGAATACACAGGAGTATCCCGAGCAAGCCGCCGGGGAGAAAAAAAAACCATCCGACAGCACGCAAGGAATTTCTTCTTGAGTGGTGATACTTTATACAAAAAGACCCCAGATCTCAATTTGCTGAGATGTGTTGACACCAAGGAAGCCAGAAGAATTATGCATGAAGTGCACTCAGGAGTGTGTCGACGTCATATGAACGGATATGTACTGGCAAAGAAAATACTCCGAGCCGGGTATTATTGGATGACCATGGAGAAAAGTTACTTCAGCTTCGTTCGGAAATATCATCAATGTCAGGTGCATGGTTATTTGATTCATGCACCGCCAACCGAATTGAATCCTATGTCAGCACCCTGGCCATTCACTGCCTGGGCCATGGATGTCATTGGGCCG
The DNA here is from genome assembly GCA_034376525.1 of Nicotiana benthamiana. Taxonomy (NCBI): domain Eukaryota; kingdom Viridiplantae; phylum Streptophyta; class Magnoliopsida; order Solanales; family Solanaceae; genus Nicotiana; species Nicotiana benthamiana. Next base: position 71,861,346 of record CM067324.1, on the reverse strand, counting down.
ATTGAGCGAAAACCCTCAAATGGACATAGATTCATATTGGTTGCTATTGATTACTTCACAAAATGGGTTGAAGCCATCACTCTTAAGTCTGTTACCAAGAAAGCTGTGGTAGATTTTGTGCATTCCAATACCATTTGTCATTTTGGGATTCCTGCAACCATCATTAGAGACGACGCATCCAATCTGAACAGTCGTCTGATGGGAGAAATATGTGAACAATTTAAGATAACACATAGAAACTCCACCCTTACCGGCCCAAAGCTAATAGTGCCACCGAAGCAGCTAAGAAGAACATCAAGAAGATCTTGAGAAAAATGATTCAAAGCTCAAGGCAATTGCATGAAATGTTGTCGTTTGCATTGCTGGGATATCGCACCACAGTGCGCACATCAGTAGGAGCAACTCCATATTTACTAGTCTATGGGACTGAAGCTGTAAATGTTGAGTTGCTCCATATTTGGAGTAGTTGTCATTAATTGATGAAAAACGAACGGCTGCGATTTGTCATGGGCAGTTTTACCAACAAAAAATGGCCCGCGCTTAAAACAAGAAAGTGCTCCCTAGGAATTTCGAAGTCGGACAGCTGGTATTGAGGCGTATACTTCCTCACCATCAGGAAGCCAAAGGAAAGTTAACTTCAAACTGGAAAGGTCTGTACATTATCATAAAGATATTACCCGTATGAGCATTGTACATGGGTGACGCTGAAGGCGACGAGCCCGAGGCAGCGATAAATGCAGATGCAGTAAAAGGGTATTACGTTTGAACTCCCTATTGCAATGATTCTGGCTGGTGGAAATGACGAAGGCTTTCTTTCCCGCTACCCTAAATACTACCAATCCTTCGCAAACCCTTTGAGCCGATCGCATTGTTTGTTCAACCTATTTGGAACCAGAAAGTGCTATTCAAAAGAAAAACAAAAAATGAAAATGAAAAATGAAAAAGAAAAAGTAGAAAAAGAATAATAAAAAGAAAAAAGAAACAAAAACAAAAAAAAGAAGAAAAAAGAAAAAGAAACGACAAACAAATTAGTTTAGGTTACACTCCTGAACAACGTCTGACTTGATTCCGAAATGATTCGTAGGCATCCTCTCCCCGAGGTTCAGTCATATCAAAGTAAAACCCCAGTTCCCCAAGAAAATAAAATTGGGGCAGAAATGTATTGTTTCGGTGACAAATCCGCCAAAACAATTCCAAAGTTGTAAATTCCATCAATTACCTGGCCCAAGTCCTTCCGATCAATTGGCCAAAACAGGGACGTGACAAACACCATTGTTGGGATTCGGCACAACTCAATTAGGGAGAAATAAAATGAGAGAGTCTTATAGGTGAAAAACTTCGGGCACCATAAGGCGATGGTAAGCAGAGAAAAACAAAATGTGAGAGTCCGTTTACTGAAAACTCGTAAAGAGCGCTATCGGATGATGGGAGACGAGAAATGAGAGAGGTCGATTGGAAAAAACCCGCAAAAGGGCATCGTCGGCCGAAAAGAGGAAATATTGCCACTCAATCCTGAACAAGTTTCCATGGTTTTGAAAGATGGAAATCAAAAGCAGAAATGGATCTGGGCTGGGTATTTAGTCCAAGAAGCATGTCGTTTTCATTTAAAGTTGGCATGCACTCCCAAATAAGTCCTCCATTTTCCTCCAAAAGAGACATACATCTCTAAATCCATGTATTTGTTTTGTTGTTTTTCCTGCTCATTTTTTCCTTTAACTTTGATGTTCTAATGATTCCACAAGAGAAGGTAGCAGGACCGGCCTCACGGGTTTTCTCCTAGCAAGAACTAAAAGAATATCTGTATTAGAGAGCGTATTTAGCCAACCCCGGCTGATCATGATGGCTAACGCTTCAAAAACAGGAAAATAGAAAGAAAAGAAATTCAAAGTTAAGAGCCCACGAAGGAGAATCAAGATCAGAAAGTTTAAGCCCAAGCAGGATAATGGTTCCTACCAATGATCCCAAAGGCAAGCCCTGAAGTGGAAAGCGGGGAAAAAATCATAACCAAGGGCCTAGAAAACAAAAACCATCACAAAACCTACGAGAAAAAGATAGGAAGTCGAGGGTTTTACCTCCAACAGAAACGAGGCTGAAAGCAAGCAAAACAATGCCACAAACCAATCACTTTTCAAACTAACAAATTGCTCTGAATTGAAATTTGACACAGGTTTAACCTAAAAACAACAGGAACACGTGACTAATGCAACCGAAGGAATGGCACAATGGCTAAGAAACGTGTTTCATCAATAACAAAAAGGGAAGTTTTCTTTACATTCTTTTCCTGCAACTTCATAAATAAACATGATAGCATGGGACTCCGATCCTTGATTTCTTTCCCCAGACTTAGGGTCATATCCCTAGCTTCCCCCTGTGCGACTTGTGGACTTCCTCGGCATAACCCAAGGATCGCACTCCACTCCCTAGAACAGATCGAGAAATTTCCTTCCTTCGCTCCCCGGCATTACCCGGGAGGTTTCTCTTTGTATCTCCAACATAACCTGAGGACCCCCTTTTCCACCTTTTACTCCCCAACATTTTTTGAGAGTTAAAGCTCTTCCATCCTTAGAAAAACTTAAGGATTTTTCCTTCCCTTCTCTATCCCATCATAGTAAAAAGGATCTCTGTGGCCCTTCACTTCCTTGTAACCCCCTGGCATAACCCAGGAGGTTTTCGATTTATCCAGGCATAACTCGCGGATTCCCCTAGCATAACCTAGGAATTTTCCATTCAATCCCGACATAACCCGCGGATCTGCCCGGCATAACCCAGGAGTTTTTCCATTTATACCGACATAACCCGCGGATCTCTCTGGCATAACCCAGGAATTTTCTATTCAATCCCGGCATAACCCACAGATCTCCCTAGCATAACCTAGGAGTTTTTCCATTCATCCCGGCATAACCCGCGGATCTCCCTGGTATGATCCAGCAAATTTTCATTCAATCCAGGCATAACCTGCGGATCTCCCGAGCATAACCTAGGAGTTTTTCAATTCATCCCGACATAACCCATAGATCTCCCTGGCATAACCCAGGAGTTTGTCCTTTAACCCCGGCATAACCCGCGGATCTCCCTAGCATAACCTAGGATTTTTTCCATTCATCCTGCCATAACCCGCAGATATCCCTAGCATAGCCTAGGATTATTTCCATTCATCCTGGCATAACCCGTAGATATCCCTAGCATAGCCTAGGAGTTTTGGCATTCATCTCGGCATAACCCGTGGATCTTCCTAGTATAACCTAGGAGCCTTTCTTTCAAACTCGGCATAACCCGCGGATTCGCCTGTCATAACCTAGGAATTTTTCATTCATACCTGCATAACCCGTGGTTTTACTTTCACCCCCAACAGGGACTCTTCATTCCTATCCCGACATAACCCGCGGATCCTTCTCTTACCCCCAGTAGGGACCCTTCATTCTTATCCCGGCATAACCCTTGGATCCTCCTCCTATCCCTCACAGGAACCTTTTCTCCTTCCCAGCATAACCTGGCAATTAGTCCAAAGGATACAAAATCCTGACTTTTATTATTTTCAGTAAAGAAATAGCTTTGATTTGTGTTGCAGATAACTCATGAAATTTTCTCGGTGAAAACTGGGATAGAAAATTTCGTTCGTTTGTTTGTTTTGATGTCCGAGTAGGTTATACCTCAAGGCCTTGAATTCGAGATGACCGGAAGTGGGAGTGTCAATCCAAAATAAGGAAAAGAAGAAAAGAAAAAAAAGACCCGCCTATCCCGCTTTGTTTTATAATTGGGGAGTAAACTAGCGGCTGCAGCTAACGAGCATCAAGGTTCAGATCGAAGTCTGCTATAAGTGCTAGCCAAGACTCAAGATCTAGTTTCAACAGACTCATGGATAGGGATCTTGTAACTCATAGTTGATAGGCCTAGCTAGTTTAGCTATTGATTCTCTTTCGTATAATAAAGAGTCGGTAAGCAGTAGCAGCAACAATAGCAATAAAATCATAGCCCATGGTAGTCCCAGCTACCAGACACTCCAGAACTACACTGACCTGATTCCTTTATAGCCAAGGATATGTAGGCAACCTTTGAAGCGAGGTTCGGCCAGAAAATTTTCAATGTGCTTCACACGGAGTATTCAGTCGGGTTAAAATCGCTCGTGTTTGCTCACTTATCTTTGCACGAAAACCCTTTGTGTTTCCGATCAAAGAGGGGCAGCTGTGAGCACGTGATTTTTGCCTCGTAAAAATTACTCCTACAGAATTCTCAAACTTAGGATTTTTCCTTTTATTATTTATTTTTAGGATTTACTTACGCATATCAGTGTGTGTTTTTGTTGATGCATGCATGAAAAGTCATAAAAATACAAAAAAATGGCAAAAGCATTTAGGACTTAATTTCACATATTTTGTTAAAATTAATTGGTAATTATGGTCTTGTTCTACAAAATATAAAAAAAAATCAAAAAAAGAAGTAGTTTATTTTTGCATTTGATTGTTAATTTTCTTTCTTTGGCATTTTATTGTCAATTTTCATTTTTTGGCATTTTACTATTAATTTTTATATTTGTTTATGTTTAAGTGGTTATTCGTATAGTTTAGTCTAATTGTCTGTATTAATTTCTGACCGCACAGAATCTCCATAGCCAATTTTCTATTTTTGATAGAGGGTGCGGTGCCAATTCTTAAGAGTGGTGTGAGGCAGTGTAGAATTTTAAAATAAAATTAAGAAGTTTGTAAAAAAGAAAATGAAAATAAAAAAAATATGAATAAAGAGATTTAAACAAGGTTGGCGACAATTGGGACAAGCCTGGGTGGCCAAAACTTCTGTACTTGTTCAAAATACCCAAACCCACCCCAAAACCCGTCTATGACCCAAGTCCATATAAGAGACGCCCCAAAACGACGTCGTTTTGGGGCGATCAATCTCAGCCATTCATCCATGATGATCTGATGGTCCTAGAACTCCTTTCCCAAACCCATATATATGTCCAAATGCATGTGTATACTGAGAGACAAACGATCTTCCTCCTCGTACACATATACACTACTGTAACACCATCTATCAACCACTATAATGTCGTCGTCCACCACCATGAAACCACCACCGAAAATCACTTCGCGGTGGCGGTCTGCCACCAATTGGCCCCAAATTTACACCGTAGAACCCTCGTAACCTCCCATTTCCACTCCTGCAACCATATTCCCTCAAACATCCCTCTAGCCCATCAAAATTTAAAATGAATGGTCGCCGTCTTTGCCGCCTAAGGCGGCACCAACCCCAAACCGGTCCAAATTAACACCCCTAAACTGCCTCGTTCTCCTCTTCCCATCCCTCTAAATCCATCCCTCGAATCCTTAATGATCTTTTCGAATATTGAATCAAAGCTATGAACCAAACCCCAACCTCAGGTGAATCCCTAAAAAATGGTCCCAGGTGACCTCCTCACCTTCCCATCCACAACTCCATGACCAACGACCTTCGGATATAACTAGATTTGGCCAAAAATCAAATAAGAAACCAAGATCCCATCTCAAGTTAACCAACCCTAACCTAAGACCCTTCCCCCCTCTCCAATAATGGTACAAAGGTCTCAAGAGACCAAAGACCTTCTCAGAAAGGGTCAAAAAACTTGGAGACATGAAGAGCCCCAAATTTTAGGGTTGCAATTTTAAGAAAGCTAAGTTTCTTTTGTACTTCCTTTCTGATTGCTGGTAATTTCTTTTCTTTGTCTTTTATAATTGTTTTAACTTCCTTTGTTCCTCCTTATAATTGTTTTTAGGTTTTTTCTAAGTATTTTTAATTTCCTTTATTCGTCTTTATAATTGTTTTAATTTCCTATGTTCTTCCTTATAATGACATTAGGTCTCTTCTGAGTGTTGTAATTTCCTTTGTTCGTCCTTATAAATGTTTGAATTTCCTTTGTTCTTCATTATAATTACTTTTATTTCTCTTCTGATTGTTTTTTTTCTTCCTTCCATTTGCTTTTGAGTTTTATTGATTTCGATTATGTAAAGGCATGTATGTCCATTTGCTCATTTGTTAAATTTTTCTGATCAGTAACTTTATTTTCACCACATGCTTTTGTTTTAAGTCTTGATAGCCTGCTTCTGAATAGTCTGCTTAATATTTGAAGTCACAGTTTTTCCTGTTGACTCATTTGAATTGTCATGCTAAGCTCGAAATTATTCATCTCTAATTTTCCATTTCTTTTGTTCCAAAATCGATCAGTATCCATGTGTGATAAATCTTGCTTCTGAAGGTTGTGATGATTAGTTTCATCTTTGTTTCTGAGTAATTTGGTTCCACATTGTGATATTTGCCTGAATATATTAGTTGCACTGATCAGTTTTTGACCCTTGATCGTTTGCTTTTGCATGGTATAGTATAACCTTCAATTAAATAGTTGGCCATGGCCAACTTTATCAAATTTGATCCCAGCTGATGATAACCTTGGTTTGTGACCTTAGGTAGTTAACTAGGGTCAATTGTTGACCAAACAGATAGGCATCATGATATAACACATATAGGTCAGTAATTAAAAAGGGAAGACATGGGTATTAAGGGTATTTGAGCGTGAGAATCTTGTAACAAACTCATGGAGCATGCTAGTGAAGGGTCAAAATACAATTTCTGTTAATTCTTCCTCATAACTTGAGGCACAAGTTAGAAGATCAAGGATCATTTAGGCGAATAAAAAAAAAGGGTAAAGGACTAAAAGGAAAACTAAAAGTTTTTGTTGCCCTAAGGCATTGGTTATAAAAGAGACGTCTGATTGTTTAAAATAGAGGACAATTTTAGATATAGAGGGGATACACTTTTAGATACACTTTAGATACATTTTTGAAATATACATTCTGGAAAAAGGGTCGAGAACATTCAGCTGAAAACCAATTTTTAGTTTTCCTGGCAAAATGGTCTACAATAATCAAAATTCTACTCATTATAAAATAAAGATGAATTGAAGCATATACATTTTGAGTTGTTAGAGAGACTTGTGTGGTTATTTGCTTCTCAAAAATTTCTTGATTTCCTAGGTTAACTAGTAGATTTGGCTGCTGTTGTTTGCTTGCTTCGCGTTTACCTTACTCATAGGATCTCTTTTGCTGAACTTCTAGGTACTGACTCTTACCCAGAAAAGTTTGGAAATGCACAGCTGTACATGCATATTCATGTCCAATAATGAAGACATTTACTTCTATGCTAATATTGTAATGCAAATATTATTAGTCTAGTATGTTTAAAATATTTCTTTGTCCTAGCACTGTAATATAAGAACAATCGGACTACTTTGTACTATCATTTTAGTTGTTAATTGCAAGTTATTTGAATTTCAGTAGGTATAAAATAAGATGGTCAAATAACATACCAATTTTTTCACGTTTGATTCGGCAATAGGGAATAGTTGTATGTATGTGTACTTTGATTGATGAGTACATTCATTCTACATGCTAAACTCGAGCACTTGCAGTTGTAGATCCTTAATTTCTTAGCTTGAAAATCACTACTGGGATCTCATTCTGTCATTTTTTAATTTGTTAAATATCCATTTATAAACAATTGCAATAGTTGTAATGTAATGATGCCTTCCCTCCCTTGTGGATACTATATAGCTCTCAGGTCCAGAGGGGAACTCCTTGTTAAGTCCCTCAGCCACTTGGATTGATGCTCACCAAATTTCTGGGCTCAAACGAGGGCCCATATCCTTGTAAGTTGTGAAAAAATATGGAAATATGCTTCTCGGCTATCTGTCTCCAATGATAAAGCCCAGATTGCAGGAATGTGTTGTACAAGCACTGAAATATGCAAATTGATTACTTCATCTGAATAAGCCATTAATATATGAATTGTAGGATTTCTCTTTTATTTTAAAGACGTGTATAACAGAAAATTATAGTCTCATTAGGTTTCCCTTCTAAAAAAAATAAAAATAAAAAAATAAATTAAGTGAGTCGCCTAATAAAATCATGCACTACGTGGGCTCTTTTACTGTAATAAAATGCATAGAAATTTGGAGGTGCTGTTTAGCGAATTTCACGGCCCTCCACGAATTTTTCAAAAGCGTAGTTGCTGTAGGCGCGATATTTTAATAAGATATCTTCCTAAATTTGGTTTCGCATTTATGTGACTTTATGTAACGTGCTTCGATACGTGTTTTAATAATGTTGCAAATATTCCTAAAAGTGATAAAGCGGTTAATAATTTTGAAATTGCATTGTAGGATGAACATATATAAAAATCAGGAATTTAGCCATCTATAATAATTTAAGCGACCATGCTAGAACCAAGGAATCCGAGGGAGCCTAACACCTTCCCTCGGGTTAACAGAATTCCATACGCAAGAGTTTATGGCTCGCAGACTCCAATTGGGCAGTCGAAAAATTTCCTCGATTTTGGATTCTAAATAAACCGGTGACTTGGGCCACCAAAAGCCAAACCTATCCCAAGTGGAGACTCGAAATTAATAAATAATTCCATTTCGAATAATATCACTTTAATTGGAAAAACTCCATTATACGTGTCATCTTTCGGGGTAGTCGTGTAAAAAAAAGGAGGTATGACAATGCATTTAGGATTTTTAAAGTGTGCAGATTCAATTGCACTTAGGCATCATGTTCATAGGTCTTAAACAAAGATATATTCATAGGTCTTAAACATTCAATTGCAGCTAATTATCATGTCCATAGGTCTTAAACAAAGTTCAGCACCTAGATGTCATGTTCGTAGGTCTTAAACAAAGTTCGTCATTTAGATATTATGTTGATTGGTTTATAATGAGTCATGCATTTTTATACCATGTCTACAAGGTTCAAAAATCAACTACGCATAGAAATCATGTCTATTGGAACTTTAATCGAGTCTGAGCCACTTTATTCACGTGTAAATCTAAAATCAATAACAACGGGTAATGTTAGTTATTGAACTTACAACCTTCGTTAAAAACTGGCTTTCCTTTTAATAATCTGACTTTCCTTTTAAGCACTATGTGGCCTGATTACTTTAAACCGGGTTATTTCATTGCTTTCTGAATTCAATAGATACCATGCCTATAGGATTCTTGTCTGACACTTAGGAAAGCCTTAGGATAAAAATTATAAACTTAATATGTTCTAATAACTACAACCAGCAGGCAGGCCTGATTGGGGCTTCTTATCATAATTATGTAATAAATCAATTTGCCTCAACCTTTATGTTCTTTCATGTTCAGTATTTAATCAGACCCTAAACAGTATGTGCAAGTAATGCTAAATTACTGGCTTCTTTGTTTAAAGGAGGTATATCTGAGCCCTTTTTGCTTGTTATGTGCTTTTACCCAATTTGCTATACATGTTCTTGCGTTTCACCTTAGAATATAGCCTTTGAAACTACAAATAAGCCGATACCTCTTCCCTTTAGGATTAGTAGTCCTAAATGCCTTCAGGACTGATAGGATTGGGGCGAGTAATAGCATGCAACAAGTAAACGAGACAATTCCGCACTTTAATACCTTAATGGGGTGGGAATGGTAGATATGGATATAATGACTATGCGATAATGCCACGCGTAGCCCCTCATTGAGGAGTGATTACAGTGCGTTGTGTGGGGTGATCCATATTATTAATAAACCTAGGATCCCCTTTTCTTTGTTTCTTATCTCTTTTAATGAATTTGAAACTCTTCCTTTTAAGAAAACTCAACCCACTTTTAGCTCTTTCCAACTTTATTTGTTTGTAAACCCTTATGTGAAAACCTCCTCTTATGTGAAACTTTATTTCTTTACCTGTTGTTTTCACCTAAGTTCATAATAATCGTCTGGATGAGAACTACACTAGTGAATTCTGAGGGGTGCCTAACACCTTTTCCTTGGAATAATTTCAAGTCATTATACAATCTTTGATTACTCAAATCAAACCCTCCTGGTGTCATAAAGTACTTTAATCATTAGGTGGCGACTCTTTAATTCAAACCTAAATTTCCAAAGGGGAATGAGTTTTCCTCCCAAATGTCATAAACCTGATTTCGCTTTAGAAAAAGGGGGCACGACAACTATACCAATGGCAAAACAATCAGTAGAGGAACCACCCAAACTGGAGCTGAAATAGCTCCCAGCTCACCTCAGATACGTTTTCTTAGGGCCTGATTCTACTTTGCCTGTTATTATATCATACGGTTTGCTAGATGTGCAGGTAGAGTAACTCCTACAGGTGCTACAAGACTGTAAGAGTGCCATTTGTTGGAGCATGGAAGACATAAAGGGTATCAGCCCCGCTTTTTATATGCACAAAATTCTTTTGGAAGAAGGGCACAAACCTTCTAGAGAACACCAACGAAGGCTAATCCCAAATATTAAAGATGTGGTGAAGAAGGAAGTGATCAAATGGTTAGATGCGGGTATTATCTTTCCTATCTCTAACAGCAATTGGGTCAGCCCTGTTCACTATGTGCCGAAAAAGGGAGGAACGAGGGGCGTAGAAAATGAGAATAATGAGTTGATCTTGACTCGTGCATTCACGGGATTACCAGAAATTGAATACAGCCACCCGGAAGGACCACTTCCCCCTGCCGTTCATTGACCAAATATTGGACAGGTTGGCTGGGTGATCTCACTTTTGTTTCTTGTATGGATATTTTGGGTATAATTAGACCTCAATAGCCCCCAAAGATAGAGAGAAAACATCATACCCCTGTCCGTATGGCATCTTTGCCTTTCATTGAATGCCTTTCGAGCTTTGCAATGAACCAACGACATTTCAACGGTGCATATTAGCCATTTGCATGGACATAGTGGAGGATATTATGGAGGTATTTATGGATGATTTCTCCATGATGGGGGATTCATTCGAGTACTGTCTTCACAACTTAAGAAGAGCAATCAGAAGATGTGTGGAGACAAATTTAGTGCCGAATTAGGAAAAGTGCCATTTTACGGTACAAGGAGGGATAGTCTTGGGGCATCGAGTGTCTAGTAAGGGAATCGAGGTTGACTATGCTAAGGTTGACATGATTGAAAAGTTTCTACTGCCTACTTCAGTTAAGGTGGTGAGAAGTTTCCTTGGGCATGCCGAGTTCTATTGGCAATTCATAAAAGATTTCTCTCAGATTGCTAACCTTTTATGCAAACTCCATGAAAAGGATCACCCCTTTGTGTTTTCTAATGATTGCAGGTTGGCATTTGAGAAGCTGAAGAAGAGATTGGTGACTGCACCCATCATTGTTGCACCTAACTGGGAGCAACCGTTCGAGCTCATGTGCGACGCGAGTTACTATGCTATAGGAGCAGTCTTGGGGCAGTGAAAGGGTAAACTTATGTAAGAATTTACTATGCAAGCAGAACGCTAAGCGGGGCACAACTCAATTACACCGTGATGGAAGATGAGATGTTGGCTGTCATTTTTGCATTTGACAGAATTAGGTCATACTTGATTGGCTCGAAAGTTATTGTTTATGCTAACCATGCAGCAATTAGGTACCTGATAGAAAAGGAGTCAAAGCCATGCTTACTTCACTGGGTTCTTCTATTGCAAGAATTTGATCTAGAGATCCGTGACAAAAAAAGGACAGAGAACCAAGTAGCTGACTACCTCTCAAGGTTGGAAGGATCTGAAAAGAAGGTAGAGGTTGAGGATATATTAGAGACATTCCCGGATGAACAATTAGTAGCAATGATATTGGAGGAGGCACCATGGTATGCTGATATTGCTAATTATTTAGCAGGTGGTATTGTACCTTATGAACTCTCCTCAATTCAAAAGAAAAAGTTCTGTCGTGATTGTCGGTCTTATTATTGGGATGAACCTCAACTATTTAAAATATGTGTAGATAACATTATCCGGCGGTGTATCCTCAAGAAAGATCAAACTTCTATTTTGCAGGCTCGCTATGCTTCACCATATGGTGGACACTTTCGAGGAATTCGCACAACAGCTAAGGTGTTGGACTCGGGCTTGTATTGGCAAACTCTGTTCAATGATGCCCATGCTTCGGTCAAAAGTTGCGATGAGTTCCAACGGACAGGCAACATATCTCGTCAACACGAGGTGCCAATGACCACAATTTAAGAAGTGGAGGTTTTTGACATATGGAGGATCAACTTCATGGGGCCATTTGTCAGCTCGTATGGTAACAAGTGGAGCTGTTGCAACTAAATCAGAAGATGGGACGAATAAGTTCACAATGAAAGGGAAAAGGTTGAAACATTACCTTGGAATGGTAGATGAGAAAGGGGATAGAGAGATAATAACATTGGAAGAGCCCAGTAAGAGGAGTGATGATCCGAGCCTGCATTTTGCCGCGATGTTAAATCAAGCGATGTGTGGAAGGCAACCCTCAAATGCTATTGTTTTTGTGTTGTTATATAACCTTATATATAAATATAAATATATATATATATATATATCGCAACCGCAGTGAGAAACGAGGATTCTGCCTTGAACTAGCCTAACCAATTGCGACTTCAGTAGGACCATATGAGGCGACTATATTCTGCCTCTAGTCGCGGTGGGCACTAGGTAAGATTTTTTTTTATTCTTTTATACTTTTTGTTTCTTTCTTTTCTTCTTCTTTATTTTTTTATTTTTTTTAACCCCCTAATACTAACCCACCTTCCCAACTTCCTCACACCCCAAATTTTCTCTCTCTCTAAACCCTAACCAACATTCCTCCATCTTATTTTCTTCTTCTTATTCTTCACTTTTCTCCTGTCTACTCTCATATACCATTCCACGTCCATTCCTCTCTCTCGCTCCACTCATCCAAGGTATGGCATGTCTCTCCCTCTCTTTTTTTGTATTTTGTTTTAGTTTTATTTAGCTTAATGTTTAATTGTGTAGTGTTTTTCGTAGATTTTTTCATTTGATTTTCCTTTTGTTTTGCAATTTGTGCCTAATATGTAGTGAAAGCTGTGCACTATGTTATTGAGATGTGTGTGCTTGTGTGTGTAAGACTAGTGCTGTGGGTTAAATAATAAAGTGTTAATTGGGATTTGGGAGAAGCATTGATGTATTCATATGGGCTATATATGTTAGGAATGTCTCTTTCCCACAATGTGTTTGTGGAATTTTCCTAATGGAATTATAAGGGCTAATTTGACCATGGTTGTGGTGAAGTCTGAGTAACACCACCCATAGTTCACACAACTCATACCCCAACTATTAGGAGATTCTGTGTTTGACAGGTAAAATGTAACCATCTAGAAAGAGACGCACAACAGGGTCCTCCGATAATAGGCCGGGTAGTTCCTCGAGAGCCCGGGCCAAGCTAGTGCAAAAAAATTTGACCACACCAGGTTTGTCTTTAAGCAAGCTGAGGACTGATATAATGCCAAAATGTCAAAGAAATTAATACCGAAGGTGCACATTGATCGGGCAACATTTAAAGTGGAATGCCTGAATATATTTGCTGAGTTGACGACTTGTCAGCCAGATATATTTTTTGCGGAACAGAAAGAGGCTAATATCTAGATGGTGAGGGAATTTTATACTAACATCCCGGAACATAAGAATGGGATTATCACTATATGCGATACATGGGTAAATGTATCCATCGAGGCCATCCGCTGGGTGTATCGACTACCAGTATTCACGGGGGAGATAGAGTTTTACCTTGTTAATCATTGCCCAAGGATCAATTGGGCACCAATTCTTGATTTCATATGTGTTCCTGACTGGGAGTTTATATGGATAAAGCATCCGACCATGTTGAACTAATATTCTCTTAATTTGGAGGCTACGTGTTGGCTCACCATTATCAATAGCCAATTGCTCCCCTCGAGCAACACAATGGATGTCAATGGGCTGCAGGAAGTGGCTATCTAGTGTCTATTGACCCACCATGATTTTGATGTTTCCCGGCTCCTCTACGATGAGATGTTCATTCGCTCACCTGAGATACTTAAAGGTTTTTACTTCCCTTCTTTGGTGACCAAGCTATGTCGTCTTACTAGAGTCCTTGAAAAGTATAGAGTTGATGGGAAATTACCATTGAAAGCCCCATTCCGGGAAATGAAAATAAGAATTGGTAGAGAGCCGGTGGTGATGGTATCTGATGATGATGTTAAGGAAGTTGTTTTCTCACCAACCACAAGAGTAAATGAGGCGGACCCGTTACAGCCCCATTGGTTACCCGCCTAACAGACCTGGAGAAAAAAATGGCTGGTCTCAGCACTTCGATCACTGACCTGTGCACCAGAGTTAACAGTCTGGCCATTCACTAGGCCAAGCTGGAGTAGAAAATCTTAGGCTGGTTAAGAGCTCTAGGTCGTGCTTGCAATGTGAACCCACACACCTTCTCCGATCATGAGTGATCTTTTAGGGAAGTTCCTTTACCTCACTGTTCCTTAATTTTTTATTCCATGAAAACATGGCTACCTTTTAAGTGTGGGGGTGGGGAACACTTCAATGTATGTATGTACATGTAACAAATAGATTGTTTGATGTTTCTTCTTCTTGATTATTTTTTTGTTGTTTGAATAATAGCTAAATTAGGTAAGCTTAATGTAGGAAATTTGACTTGTCCCAATGACAAATCTCTTTCGACGAGGTTCTTCAGGGACTAAGTTGATATAAATATTTAAAAAAAAAGGAATATGTAGACTCTCCCTGATAACGGATCCTTTAGACAATTTTCTTACGGGAAGTAAGTCTAGAGAAAAGACCAAAAAGATTTTTTTAAGATAATGTAGTAACTCACCCTTGATTTTTCTTTGGGCCACGGTTCTTTTCCAAGGGTTTAGATTGAACCGGGTATAGGTATTTTTTAAATTTTATTTTTTTAGTTTTTTGTTAATATTAATGGGCTATGAGCTGAAATAGATAGAGAAACCCTTGGCATTGCTTCACCTGAACATACTAGACACTAGAGTGTAACGCTTAGTCTCAGGAGTTGAATCTTGCTAAAGTGCCTTAAAGTTGTATGTTTGTAACTGACTTGAACACTCAAAAGAGAGTTTCTTGATAACTAATATGGGATGAGTCACGTGACAGGTGTGTGTGAGTTGTACTGTATTCTATGTTTACATTTGATGCCTAGAACTTGCCCTGTGTGTCTGCAAAGTGAAATAGTAGCTTCATTCAGTCTTAGAAGTGATATAGGTAGTTCTTTGATAAGCCATATATATAAAGCAAACCCACCTAAATGTAATATATTTTAGCCAACCCCAATGAGCCTATAAGCCTGTTTCTTTGGCAACCACATTACAAACCTTACCCAATTTATTTGCATAGCCGTCTATTTGAACCCTGTTTGCCTCCCATGAGCACTTGAATGGGATGGAAATATGCAAAGGTTAAAGTTGGGGTGGTGATTTGGTTTTTAACTGAAAGCAATGAAATAGAGGAAAATTGTAGTTTTTGGAAAAGAAAAAAAAGAAGAAGCACCACTTAGATTGAAAAAAAGAGAGAAAGAGGAGAATTGAATAAATGTAGTAGTTCCTAAGTGGTGGTTTGATACAAATGCACCAGAAGGAAGGGGAATGTTATAAATAAACATGTGAGGTAACATCTAGTTGAAATAAGTGTGATCTCGAAGGTTAATGGGACGGTATTAAAAGTTCTTGGGGAGGTTAGTCACTATCACAAATATATCCTACCTGTCCCTTATCCTACGGTACAACAAAGTGAAGTTCTAATTGATCTTAGACTGAATAGGCTCGATTAGTAGAGTAGTACACTACGGACAAGCCTATGATGCATCTACGTGGCATATGAATATTTTTTTTGAGAGTGAGTGAATATTGCCTATCCGAGTTCCTAATTGTTCTTATCATTATAATTTGTGGAACTACTCTCTTGTGTGATGTGAGGGCATGTGATTCATGAAAGAAAGGTAGAAATTGACGTCTGTATAGAGCAATTTGAATGAGTTTGAATATTGCACGGCATGTGAGAGTCAGCTTTTGAGGCAATGGTCATTCACTACTAGGTACAACGTTAATGATTTGTTCTTGGTGTGATTCGTTAAGGGAAAATCTTAGGGAAGGAACTTTCATAGAGTGTGGTGAATTGCTCGAGGACTAGCAATGATTTAAGTGTGGGGTATTGATAAAAGGCTATATAGATGATATTTACACCTTAATCATACCATGATGTATTGTTGTTTTATAAGCAAAATGATAACAAAGTGCTCTAATTGGTGTTCTTTTTCTTCGCAAGGACTAATCAAAGTTAGGAAGAACTATGGAGTGTTTTGGAGTCAATAACGTGAAGAAAACATCAAATCAACAAGCACCCAAGCAGAACAAAGTAAGAAGTGGACAGGGTTGGAATCCACCCCAACCGCAATAAGCCAAAACGCGAGGAAGAATGTTTTCCTCTCACCGCAGTCACACCACGGTTGCGCCGCGGCTGCGATGAACTGTGCTTTTGCCCAGAACTTTTTGGACCCAAGAGTAAATCATGAAAAACGTATTCCAGTCCCTTAATTGCCAAAGAAGCTCGCCCAAGAAAGTATCAAGGATGTTTGTAGACTACTTTGGAGGCAAGAACAAGTGTGAGAGATCAACCAAACATTAGAGTTTTTTCTATCTCCTTTTATTTCTTGCAATTACACATTATTAATAATTTTGTAGTTTATCTTGATTTTTTATGAGTAGCTAAACAACTTTTCTAGGGTTGACGGAATCAATTGTTAGATAAATTTTTTACTCAACTTTGTTATAATCGAGCCAGATTTATTATATGATTGTTCAACTATGTTTTGTCTGGTGATTAATTGAATGGGCCCTTGGTTAATCGTGTCTAATTGAAATATGTTGCTAGAGAAAGTATACTAGGTTAAACTGTTGTTGAACAACACCAGTTTTGGATAATTAAAGAGATTCATTACTCGGATTTAAATGAGGGGTTAGAGATACGAAACTTAGAGTTACAGAGAATGCTCTAGTAAATTATCATAGTTGATCGAGAGATAATTAAATAACCCATAGCTCATAATCATCATAGAGTATTACAGCGATATTATAACATAAGAGTTAAGACCTAAATTAGCAACTGGCAAAATCAATGCCCTAGACTTTTTTACCATTGAGTTATCTTTGATTCAACATATTGTTTTTTAATATCAGTTGAAGTAGTTGAACAAAAACCCAACCTTTGTTAATAAAAATCTTGCATCTGGAAATTGTTTGAGTTGATAATAGCGTTGCGAAGAGTTGTATAGATAGGTTAGTTCCCTAAGGATTCGACTCCGGACTTGAAAATGGATTATATTTGCAATGACCACTTTGTCTTTTAGAAGGCATAGTTGGGCATGATCATGTTCCCTAAAACAATGCTCCTTCTTCTTTGCAGCCGATCGATGAGGTCGAGGAGACCACCCTGATGTGGTTTTCCTCGAAAGGTATGTTTCAGGTGTGGCCGCTAATAAATCGGCGGAAGATCCCTCCTTGAAAATGTTTGTGCCCCGGGCTGTTTGTTTAACGACGACTTCAATGTAGAGAAGCCATCTTCGTTTCAAGGCTGATTCAAGGCAGTGTCATGGTATATATGCTCTATTACCGAGGCCTATCTACTTGTAATTCGAAAAGACAATGGCTAGGCGGATAAGGAAGTAGTAATTCCTGATACCGATAATGATATCAGTACACATGTTGAAGGATATCTAAGTATTTACATTTATCCCTTTACATGGGCCTGGTAGACCCAGTCATCTTAGACTTTCTAAGGACGTACGCCATGTGCCTTAGCCAAATTTACCCATCACTATCGAGGATCGTGATCCTCATCCGATTCTTTGTGAATAGAATCGATTCGTGCACGTTCACCATTAATCATCTGCTCCACTTGTACAGTCCCCAAATCTTCCAAAAGGGATTAAAAAAGCTTGTACACCAGGATAGAAAAGCCCTATTTTCAAGTATAGATGAGGACCAGGACCTGGTTGGCAATGACGCTTTGTCCGAGTAAAGACTGCAGACTTGATACCCGTAAAGTGGAGGCCGTTCCCCAAGAAGTGGAACATATCACGTTAATACATCTCCTTCCAAACGTCGATTTTATGCTCTGTCTCCCCTTTTCTCATCGGTGCTTTCAATAGTTCAGCCGTTGGTCGAGTTCTAAACGCCATCCCCGGCTCAAGGAGTGGATCTGTGGCATTTGTTTGTAGATGCCTTATGATGAACACTTATGGTGCGATTTTTTCAAGGGCTTTTGGGAGTCTCGTTCTCACAGTATGATATTTCTCTTCGAATAAGTAGTTCTAGATGTTTTATTTTAGCACTTATGTCCTCATTGACTCTTTTCTTTTTGCAGGCTTGCCTAAGTCCATCGAGCATAGTCTCTTGGTAAGAGGTGAGGATCAGCTCGCGGATCCCTCTACTTAGGGGAAAACCAGAGCCACAACAACAAAATAAAATGAGGAGGGACCCGGAGGAGGACAAAATCTTTGTGTCCCACAATCCATCCATACCCGAGGAACGGGTGGAATTCTAGGGAGAAATGAGAGGAGATAATCCCCATCTAGTTTATGAGATTGATGCCGAGGTGCGAGCCGAGACCTCTCAAGCCACTGAACTTTTCCTCACCCAGCATTATATATATTCTAAGATCACTGTCGTTGACAGATTCAATGTTTGATAAAGCCTGAATGATTAATGAGCAATCCAATGAGGGGGTGCATGGAGCGGACGATCCCCTTCAATGATTTTTTGGCGGTGTAGAGTTTATCACCCTGGAAGATTTTACCATGTTGGGTGACTTAGAGGTGCTGAAGAAAATTCCACCCTTGGAGGTCAGTGGGCCGAACTCGAGTTTGAGGTTAATTAATCGGTTCCTCGCTCTGAGTACGGATCCTAGTCGGAAGTTATCTATCGCTATCATTGTCCTGGAGGATGCCCTATTTCTTTTCACCCCTGTCGGGGTAGCTGGCTACCTCCAGTTCCTGTTACCCAAGAAGACATACAAAAATGAATTAGGTAGATTTCATGCCTGATCATCAAAGCACAACATGCGCTGGACAGGGTAAGGTGTTAGTAAACTCTTTTATTTTTCAAATTCAGTACTTGATGATGCTAATGCATATTCTCATATTTACAGGCCTTGATGCTCCACTATAAACCTTCCTTCGGTATCAGGATCAACTGAGCCAACTTAAAGTCGATGAGAAGAGTGACATATATAAGATTCTCAATGAGCAACGAGAAGGAGAAGTCAAGAACATTCAAGACAAATTAGACGCGGCTCAAAACGAACATGACGACTTGGTGGAATATGTAAAAATATTTGTAGTTACTGATGACGAGCTAGAAACAGTGACTAACATTCAGAATTCGCAGGTCTAGTAGAAGGTTGATCGGGTCGATTAGCTCCCGGCTGAGATGAATGAGGTCAAGGCCATATCCGAAGAGTGGAAGGGAAAAATAGACCGATTGGCTTTGGAAAAGAGACTGACTGGGTAAAAATGGTCTCAACAGAGGCCAACCTTCGAGTGGGAAGGGAGAAAGCTAAGTCTCGATCCCAAAAAGTCGAAGATCTCCAGAGTCAGTTGGGCTCGACTGTTGCCGAACAGGAAGCCCTTGCCAATAAGCTTAAAGCAACAAAGTTAGTGGCACGAATGACAAGGGCCAATGCTAAGGAAATGATGGCCTAGTACAAAGCTGATGATGAGTCAGCCCTGGTTCGCCTGAAAGCCATTATCGAATATAAGAAGTGGCAGTCTCGAAGAGAGGCTCTCGAGGAAGTTCATGCTCAGGGTTTTGATTTATCGATCGAGATAAAAAATACTAGAAGGATCAAGGACGAGTCCATGAAGTTGGCATATCTTGAAGAAAACTCCGAGGGTTCCGGCAGACCCAAGAGGGGAGAAGATCTCGATAGCCACAATGATGATGCGGGCTCCGACGAGGCAGGATCCGAAAACAAACTAGCTTAGGCACCTTGTAGATTTTTTTTTATTTTTGTACTTTTGTATTTTTTGTTGAGGTCTTTTGGCCTTTATATATATATATATACACACACACACACACACACACACACAAAGATTTTCCTTTTTATCCCTTTGACAATTCTGAAGTTTGTTTCCTTTTGCTTTTTCTGCGCGATTGCAAACATTTCGAGTGCCTTAGCACGTAATAATAATGTTTTGTGGAGGTTCGAAAAAGGCACATTCTCCATGCAAGTGTGGTTAAGACTCCCAGGGGCTTGGCATTACTGATAGCTTTCCTTAGAGTGCTTACTTAGAGTTTTTAGGTCATAATATTTCTAAGGGTACTCTTTGAATCTGCTTAGACATTTTATAGGCCTTATGTTTCGGTTACAGATCTCGAACTTCTCCGAGCCATTCTAGGATGGGCATAGACTTTTGAGTTTGAGTTTTTCTTGATGGGCTTATTACCCCGGGCTTCGACACTCGAGCCATCCGGGCTTGCCCAGGAAAATAGTCCTCGAATAAGGATGGTCATAGCCTTTAAAGTTAGGGCACTGCTTAATAGGTTTTGTGCCCCTGACATCGATAAGCTGAGCCTTCCGAGCTTGCTTTGGATAACAGCCCCCGAGTAGGGGTAATCCTTTAGATCCGAATAGAGGTAGCCCTTGGGATCAATGTCTTTAAGGAATAGAGTGTAATATATTTTATGAGACAAGATATTTATCTGCAAGGTAGAAACTTGTTTTCATTTCTGTGCGCAACATACAAGATTGCTGAAAAACCCATTTAGGAAAAAATCGATTCAAGGGAAAAAGAGTGCAACTCGTGATTTTAGGCCTAAAAAGTTACATCATTCCTTGACAGTTACCAGCAAGTGTTAGTCCAATCCGTAAAATATGTAATGAAAATAAATAAATGGGGTTGTACCTTAACAATAGTATCATTTTCAGTGGGTTACGTTCTAGTTGTTCGGTATTCCTTCACAGTTCATTGCATTGAGTTTGTACGATCCTTTGCTGGTGGTCTCAGTAATTCGATATGGACCTACCCAATTTGGTCCCGACTTTCCCTCGTTTAGGTTCTGAGTATTTAATGTAACCTTCCTTAACACCAAGTCCCCTATATTGAAATGTCAGAGGTTGGTTCTTCTGTTTTAATAACTATCGATCCATTATTTTTGGGTAGCCATCCAGATAAGGGCGGCCTCATATCTCTCATCTAACAGTTCTAGGCTCATACTCATGGTCTTATCATTTGACTCTTTGGTCACATATCATAACCTTAGACTCGATTCTCCTACTTTGACAAGTATAAGAGCTTTGGTAATATAGAGCAACGAGAACGGGGTGTCTCCGATACTGTTTGAGGTCGTACGATATGCCTATAGGAATTTAGGAAAAATTTCCTTCCATTTCCCTTTGGTGTTGGTCAACCTTGTTTTGAGGTTTTGGAGTATGGTTTTGTTCATGGACTCTACTTGCACGTTACCACTTGGGTGATAGGGTATTGATATGATTCTTTTGATCTTATGGTCCTTAAAAAACATGCTCACTTTGCTACCGATGAACTACTTTCCATTGTCGCATACGATCTCAGCTGACATTCCTAACAGATATATTATATGGTACCAAATGAAATCAATAACTTCCTTCTCCCTGAATTTCTCAAAATCATGGGCTTCTACCATTTAGAAAAATAGTTTGTCATAAATATTATAAAATTAATCCTTACTGGGTGCCCAGACAGGGGGCCAACAATGTCTAATCCCTATTTCATGAATTGCCAGCATGACAAGACCAAATGTAGCAGGTCCTCGGGCTGATGAACCATCAAAGCATGCCTCTGACATCCGTCGCATTTTTTGACGAACCTCCGCATCCTTTTCTATGTCGATCCAGTAGTTGCCTGCTCTGGTTACCTTTCGAACCAAGGATTCGATGCCCGAGTGATTTACACAGATGCCTTCGTGGTCTGCTCGAAACAAACTTGGTATCTCTTGGTCCTAGACATATAATGAGTGGGCCATCGAATGTTTTCCTAAATAGGGTACAGTCAAGCTGAACTAGGCCACCTTTGTACGTAGAGATCACAATTCTTTAGGCTTCGAAGGCAGATTTTTTATCTTTAGGTAATTTATACATTTGTTTCTCCAATCACAAGTTAAGCTTGTAGAGTTTATCTTGACATGGATTTCTTCCACTACCGCTTTCATGAGTTGTAGGGGCATTTCCGAGTTGAATTCATCATCATCAACTGAGGATTCTAGGTTAGCAAGAGCATCAGTGTCGCTATTTTGATCATAAGGTACATGTTGCAAAGTCCATCCCTTTAACTGATGTAATCTCACATGTAGCTTATCCAAGTACATTCACAATCATTCCAATTTGACTTTTAACATTCCACTGACTTGGTTCACCACGAGGAGGAAATCACACCTAGCTTCGATCACCTTGACCCCAGGGCTTTTAGCCAGTTCAAGAACTACAATCATGGCCTCATACTCATCCTCGTTGTTAGTCAATTTTATAGTTCTAATAGATTGTCTAACTAAATTGCCCATCAGTGGCTTCAACACAATGCCAAGACTAGACATTTTCGCATTCGAGGCACCGTTTGAAAGAGGTTCCAGATTCCGAAGGAGACCCTTGAGTTCAACAAAAAGTCCTTCTCGACCTCAGTAATTAGGGCCGGCGTGAAGTCGGCCACAATGTCCGCCAAAATTTGAGATTTAATGGCGGTTTGTGGTCGATCATCGATATCTTACCCGATGATTTCCATGATCACTTTTTCCAATCGTCCGGAAAGATCTGGTTTATGCATTTTGTTCCCCAACGCGTAAGTAGTCACGACACATATAGCATTAAAAATATGGATTTAAATTTCTAGAGGCACTTAACAAAGAGAGCGCCAATTTTTCCAGGTAAGGATACCTAGTTTCGGCCTCGCCTAGAGTCCTGCTAACATTGAAGATAGAAAATTGTGTACCATACTGTTCCTGTACAACGACTCCACTTACTTCTATATCAGATACCGCTAGGTACATGTACAACTGTTCATCTTCCTTTAGAGTATGGAGAAAAGGCGGGCTCGAGAGGTACTATTTGAGTTCTTCCAAGTCTTGTTGACACTCTGGTGTCTTTGAGAAATTATTCTTCTTCTTCAATGATGAGAAGAACTGATGGATCTTTTGGAAGAACTTCAAAATAAATCGGCCCAATACGTCTATGCTCCTGGTTAACATTTGAACATCCTTGACATTTTCCACCACGGTAACGTCTTGTATGGCCTTGATTTTGTCGGCATTGACCTCAATTCCCCAATTAGACACCATAAATCCGAGACATTTCATAGACCCAACTCCAAATGTGCATTTCTCTTGGTTTAGCTTCATATTATATTTCTTCAATATGTTGAAGGTTTCCTAAAAATATTTCAAATGGTCCTTTGCTCATAAGACTTAACTAACATATCATCAATGTAAACCTCCACTAATTTTCCGATTTGTTCTTCAAATATCTGATTTACTATGTGTTGGTAAGTGGCACTGGTGATTATTATTCCGAATGAATTACATTGAGCAGTAGGTTACGTACTTAGTGATAGAGGACATTTTTTTCTAGTTGCCCGAGTTTATCCAAGTTGTACTCGGAATAGTCATCTAGAAAGTTGAGGGTCTTGTATCTAGCCATCCCATCGATGGTGTGATTGATGTTTGACAGATGGAAATAGTCCTTAGGAAATGCCTTATTCAAGTCTTTGTAGTCTACACACATACTTAATTTATTCCCATTTTTAGGGACTACCAGTATGTTTGCTAACCAATTCGGGTACTTAATCTCCCGGATGGACTCTATTTTAAATAGTTTAGATACTTCTTGTTTAATGAATAAATGCTTCACAGTGGACTGATGCCTCCTTTTCTTTTTGACTGGGTGGAACTTCGGGTCCAGGCTCAGCTTACGAGCAGTTATCTCTGTCGGATCCCTCTCATGTCGAGGTAGGACCAAGCAAAACAATCTATGTTAGCTATAAGGAATTTAATAATTTTTTTCCTAAGCTCGGGACTTAACCCTGCGCCTAGGTATACCTTACGATCAGGAAAGTGCTCGATCAATATGCATCGCTCTTGTTCTTCGAAGCTTTGATTTGGTGGCATCGGAATAATCAGGGCCTATGAAAGACCTGGGAACTCTGCAGTTGTCGTCCTCACCCGTCCCCTTCTTATCCGATTGGGTTGGGTTAGGTGTCATTAATATCTATTTGGTTTCTTCCTTAGTGACTGAGCCTAGATCCTTTGGTGTTGAAAGTGCGGATATCAGGACCACCTCTTCGATAGTGAACATCTCTTTTGTTGCTAGTTATTCTTTGTAAATTGTTTTAATCCCTCATGGCCTTGGGAATTTCATCACCTAGTGCAATGTCAAGGGCACCACCCTCATGGTACGAATCCATGGCCTCACATGTTGAATCTTTTTAAAACTTGTAATGCATGCATGATTTGGTCTTCTAGACCTAGTTGTTCCCCGACCCTCGATCTGATTATATTGGCTGAGCTAACTGGATCAATCAACACACGTTTAACTTGAGATTTATTTATGAGTACAGATATTACTAGTGCATCATTATGGGGCAGCTCGATGCCTTCAGCGTCCTCGTCATTGAAAGACAAGGTTCCTTCTTGCACGTAATCTTGAGTATGTTTTTCTCTTGTGATGGATTTTTTGGTGCGCATTAACATCGACCCTTGGGGAACGTCGACCCAACTGATGGTCATGTTAATGACGTGCTGAGGTTCCTCCTACTCGATCTGCTTACCAGAATCTCTATTCTTGAAATGGTTTTTTGGTCGATCGCTCATGAATTCGCGAAGATGTTCGTTGCTGAATAACTCGGCTACCTCCTCTCTCAATTATCGGCGATCTTCTATTATGTGGCAATAAGTTCCATGATATTTACACATTAGGTTAGGATCCCGTTAGGCTGGATCAGACTGTAGAAGTCCGGGCCACTTGGTTTCTTTGATGCGTCCGATGGAGGATACGATAGTTGCAGCATCGACATTGAAGTTGTACTCTAATACCCTCAAGGCTACTTGGTGTCAATCCCTTCTTGTTTCACTTCTCGCGGTTTTTCGCCCAGACCCATTACCTCTTTAGTCTCTATTGTATGGTTGATGTTTATCCCTATCTGACCTTGGTTACAATCAATGTCTCTCTTTACTTGGCCAATATCTTTGAAGGGATAAACTTACCTGGAAGGAGCCCCTAATCTGATCATCTTCGACCCTAATTTTTAATCGATACCGATTATGTACGTTGGACAAAGTAAATATTGGATATTCTATCAAATGTTTCTTCAAATATTATGAAGACAATGAGCTTTGACCATTGAGTACTTGGGTAAAGTCCTGGAAGACCCAATCGTCCTCGACCGAAGGCAGGTCCATCCATTCCATTTGAAACTAGGACATAAATTCTATGAGCATCTCATTATCTCTGAGTTTCACTTTGGAAAGGTCTAACTTCCTGGTCACTTCATGGCCCTAGCGTGTTCTTTCAAGAAGGAGTATGTAAAATATAACAAACGAGTCAATAGAACTAGGGAGTAGGTTGTGATACCATATCATAGCTCCATTTGACAAAGTTTGCCCGAATGTTTTCAGTAGGATAGACTCGGTCTCATCATCCTGCAAGTCATTCCCTTTAATTGCACACGTGTGGTAGGTCAGATGCTTATTTGGGTCGGTTGTGTCATTGTACTAAGGAATATTGAAATGCATATCTTCTCTGGGATTTGTTTCGGAGCTGCGCTCGGATGAAAAGGTATTTTAACAAACTTCTTGGAGTCAAGGACCTTCAATATCAGTGGTGCTCCTAGGATTTGGTCAACCCTTGAATTGTAGACATTTTTGTCATTGGCTTTGATTTTTTTTCTCCTAATTCTACCCATTTTGTTAGCTCCTCGAGTATCTTTATGATCTCGGGGTTATTCTCGAGTTTAGCTTTACTCAGCCTCTCCGTGATCGGTTCATTTATGTGGGTAATTTCCTAGGATGGCTCGAGCTTAACTCTAATGGAGGCGCGACTTTGTTTCTGAAACTGTGCTACCACTGCCTGTTATGCCTGTAGCATTTTGAAGATCACCTGCAAATTGATCCCATCACCTTCACCGTTGAATGTATTTTGGGCTACTGATCAGACTCCCTCGTGGACATTTTTCTCAGGATTGGTCTGCAAATTCGCATTGATGGCTACATGTGAGTTAGCATCGATCAGGTCCATGATTGGAACCCATTGAGATTGTCAGGGGGTACCTCATTAATGGGTGCTATATTGTGTTCTCGCCATGGTGACCGGACTCAGCATCCACATTCAGATGGGCAGATTGGGAGCTCGACAATTTAAGCTTTGACCTGAAATTAAAGACACTTTGAAGAACAAGTGTAAAATATGGCGTGTTATGAAAATTTGTATCATATTGCCACAATTACCCTTTGTCCCACGGTGGGCGTCAAACGTTTTACCCTTAAAAATGGATAACTTAGATTTGTAAGTAGTCTTAAAAATACGAGATTAATTCGATACAAAGTATATAATACGTTTGACTAATCTAGTAAAGACATAGTAAATTTAAACCATGTGAGGAGGAAGATTCCATCCTTAATGAAATGTCCACCCTCAATCCGAGTTCACAATAGTCAGTACTGATTAACAAGAAAGAGACCTTTCAATAACAATGAAAATAGTACTATATTGCTCTAAAATGCGTGTTACAATGTCTCTAATGAATTACCAGACCCTCTTTTAATAGTATGAGAATCCTACTCTAGGTACAATTGCATAAAAGGTAAAACAATCTTCTGTTTAATGAACTGCTGGTTCTTCATCAATACGTGTCGAAATCTACGCCATGATATCTGGATGTTACGGATATTACAGCCTTCTATTGGTCGTGCTTGATTGCCCGATTAGGTTCTTCAAAGTCTTTTAGGGTTTGGACCGATCCCAGATCATGATCTCGATATTCTCGAGGATTGGCACAATTCCCTCAGACTCTGACTCGATGAGAACCTTGCCTCGGTTCAAGTCTTCATTATCATGTCTCGAGCTCTATTTATCCTATCGAAGATCGTGGTATACCATGAGTCTGATTTTACCCGTATACAATTAGCTTAATGGTGTGAAATAATTATACAGTATGATCAATGCATAAAAAATATTTTTTTTGAAAAAGCTCACCAACAAATCCTCTTTAAGTAAATTAATATCACCTCGTCAATTCGATGGCACTTGTTTACTTGACACGTTACCTATCGGCTGTAGAATGTCTAAAAACTATTCTCATTAGTTCCTTTTTCTTTTATCTTTTTCTTTTATACTTTCTCTTTAACTATATCTTGGTATTGATGATATGCGTTGAGATTACAGAAAATAATGATAATCCATATTGCGATCTCAACTTATTTTTAAATTGAGACGTAGCTGTTATTATTATAATTTTTTCTTGTGCGGAGAGGGAAAGGGAAGTCAAGTTAGCCGAAGTCATCTGTATTCCTATTTCTCCTTGAGTTGTGCTGGAATTATAGAAGTGGAAATCCTAATTCGGTAGAGAGAAGAGAGTTTAGCAGGGATCAAATAAAAGAGAAATGTTAGTCCTCAATTGTATTAATCTAGTAGTAATTTGTATACGAGGAGATATTTATACAATTCCTAACTAATTGAGTTAATCCACCAACTTTTTTCTTACAGTGTTTGTAACTACAATAGCTGTATTAACTTTTCTACACATAAATATATCATTTTCAGCCTCCTACATCTATACACTTGCTAAGTAATACCGTTCTCTTCAGTACTCATCCTCAAGCTAGGTGGGACAGATAAATTTACGACACCTAGATTGGGCATTAGAAACTCATAATGCACCTTATCCATCGCTTTTGCCAACATATCTGCTAGCTCACTTCTAGTAGCTAGGGACAAACATAATTTTGGCAAGCCTTTCTTGAATTTTATCTCTTATGAATTGACTACATTTTTAATATATTTTGTTCTTTCATGAAATACTGAATTTGAAATTATTTAAATAGTTGCTTTGATGTCTATGAAGATGCTCACTCGTAGTTCTATCTCAACTCCAATGTCTTTGATTAATCCTACAATCCATACTAACTCGGTTACAGTATCACGACCCAAAGATGTTGATGACACCTAACATTCAAGACTACATCAACTAATCACACAATAGTATAAAATAAACAAAACAAGATATAAAAAATGTGAATTAACATAAACATTGGAATAAAGCTCTAACTAATAGCTAAAACAACGATACACAAACTAAACTTCCAAAACCAAGTAATACATAGTCATGATCTCTAAAAATTAAATACAACAAAATGTCTCAATAGTACAATATTGTCTGAGTGCATAAAAATGGTATGAAATAAGTAAAGGGGACCCAAAAGGTCCTGTGACGGGCATGCAACACTACCTTGAATCCTCTAGATAAACAAATCTAGTCACTCCCGCAAATCTGTTGCTGCCAGAACTCGTATCTACGTAAATATATGCAGAAGTATATTATGACTACAAGACAACGTGTACTCAGTAAATATCAAGATTAACCTCGGTAAAGTAGTGACGATATTCAAGTCATGTGATATTCACCAATCAAAGAACCATGCAATAGATATAATAACATGCAACAAGAATATAACAAGATAAAATATCGTCAATACAGTAAATCAAGATATATCGACTCATCATAGGTAACACAACCTTAACATTGAATTATCAATCAATAACATAGGCATATAGTGGCATGTTAAAATTTAACGTAGAAGCATACAAAAAATGTACAAAAAGGCAAAAAGGGTTCACTTGCAGGCCAAGACAATATTAGTCAAGGCACCACATTCGGCCTCTCTCGGCTCTGATTGGGCGCACTAGTGCCTGTTCAACTTCTCTGTAAAATGTGTCTTCACAATCTATGAGAGAATAGAAGGTGTTACGACCTAAAACTGAACTCGTTGTGATGGCAACTATTGTGGTACTAGGCCGACATTACCGGATATTTTTAAATATTTAACCAGAAATCACTTTAAGGCATTTATAATTAACAGATGTTTTGCCATTAAACGTGATAAACTCAAAACATAATTGCGGAAAGGTAGCTTGGCATCGGAGTATCACTAGTCATGAGCATCTAATTAACCAATCTAGAATAGTGTGTACAAAAATCTGTATCCAAAAAATACAACTGGAGAGAAAGATAAGACAACAAGAGAGTAGAGACAAGGTCTGATAACATTGGCAGCTACCTCGTAAGTCTTCGATAGTCAGTCACGCATGATCAATGCTCACTTTGTTCGAGAACACCTGGATCTTCACACAAGGCTCATGGAGTAACGTGAGTGCTCCAACTCAGTAAGTATCAGAAATAAATAAGGAATTAAACAGCAGTAATGAGCTATACATATAAATTTTAACAGAATATAAGGGTCCGCCATACTCTATAGAGAACCAGGTTCTCTATCAGGTCTAACCGTAAACACACACACAACGTAGTAATTAAATGGCAACAGGAATTTCGCGTGGAAAATTTCTAGTTCAACGAGATTAAAAACCACGACCTACCCTTGTAGGATTTCAACTTCAATACTGATCCACTTTTAGATTACAACCTATGCAACCTAGAAATTAACTTCTTAATCACTCACTAACTTGTAATACTCTATTACAATCCATTTTGTAATAACTCTATTACAAAGACATTAGAACGTGACTAACTCTAGCAGAGACTAAAACATACTAGTTTCAGGTTTGCAAATGGGTTCCTATAGAATTCATCTAAATAAGCGAGATAGTAATTACAATTTGAAGAACTATTACAAAGTAACAACTCAACTAAGGACATACAATAACTCTATATGGGAATTGGTCCATAGTTGTTTTGTTATTCATTCTTGAGCACTTGAAACTTGCTTGCTGGATAGTCACGTGAATGAGCTTCTCAAATGTTCAAGTGATTTGTTTTACCTCCCTTGAATTCATATATACATGTGTGACATCTCATACAATGACGTAAGCATGGTAGGTAAAAAGTCTTCCCTGAAAAGTTGACTGCAACATTGTTCTTCCACTATAGCGTGTGCAAGCAACAACTTTCCAACTGGAGAGTTGATTTCATACAGTCTCCTTGAGAACTGGTAGATACATGTTCCCTCAGCTCTTCCTTTCACTCTAAATAGCTTAATCATATTCCACACTGAATCCTAACCTGGAACCTTGTGATCTTGAGGTCTTGTAAATATGCTATAGGTTCCTTATCTAGTCATAGATTGTAAGTTTATTAGGTCATCAAAAAATAATGTAAAGTACATATAACCAAAGTATTTGTAACCTATCAATTTCCCCCATTTAGATGATGACACTCATAATTGAAAGTCCTAGAAATAGCCACAGAGAACCAGATTGTGAACCAGAAAGACTTTAAGTTTACCCTAGAGCTCTGCATTCCCCCTTAATTTGTGCAATTATTTTTCCCCTTTTGGCATCATAAAAAGATCAGAAAGAGGTTAGACTGAAGGACGTCTAGATTTAAGTTAACTCATTACACTTATGTGCACACGGTCATGATTAAGAACAGAGCATAAAACAACAACAATAACAATCCAGTGAAATCCTACTAGTAGGGTCTGGGGAGGGTAGTATGTACGCAGACCTTACCCCTACCCGAACGGGTAGAGAGGCTAATTCTGAAAGACCCTCGGCTCAAGAAGACTAACTGAAAAAAAGAGAAAATATCTGTATTATCATAGAAACCATAATAAAATACAAGAAAAATAGGAAAACATAAAATCCAGAAGAAAACAGTAAAACAAAAGCGATAACTAGTAAATAGGTTTGGCACTAAAAATAAATATGGAAACACGACATTGACACTCGTTACCTACACAAAACCCAACAAGACAGAACAGAGCATAAAAGCATGGTATAAACACCAACAAGGGAAAATATTGTATTAACATAGTTTGGATATTACAGCAGGAGCAGTCTCAATGTTACTACCACATGCATACATTAGAACAAGTAACAAATACTACCACAAGTTATTATCAAAGAAACTGACAAGGAGTGACTGGACACTAAGGGGACAAAATTTAAGAAGTATTGGGAGGAGATGGTTGTGAAGTAGAGGAAATTGTTTGGAGGACTAAATCCATTCGAGCATTTGTTGACATTTTCTTTCAGGTCATACACCTGTTTCCTTAGCTCAGCTTTCTCCTTTGTCAGTTGAGAAACCTCTTTCCTCTGAGAGTGACTTGAACCAGATGCCTCTTACAGCTAACTTATTTGAGTCTCAAAGATAGCATTCCTTGCTTTCAATGCCTTATCTCAGTAGTAGCTTTGTTTTCAGCATAGATTAACTGAGAAATAGTATAAGTGCTTGCAACCCCTCCAAATTTTTCTATACACTTTGATTCTTCAAAAGTGCATTTTTGAAAACGTTTGCTTCTTAGCACCCACTTTAAGTGGTCTAAGAGGAAGCTTGAAGTTCTCAAAGACCTTGGTAAGAAGGAACCCATATGCCAGCCCATGATTACTATATTTAAAATCAGCCACTCTGTTCATGTGCTCTATCATGATCCCAAGCAGATTGACGGTAGTAAAGTCATCCAGTTCTTCCATGGGGAACATGTCTCCACGAGAGGTGATGGATATTTGCTCAGCTCGTGGGAGAAACACTTTGTTTACCATCTCAAATAACAGTTGGTAGCCAGGAAGGAGGCCGTTCTTCTAAACCCTCTCCCCCTGCTGAACTACTCTGTCCTTCAAGATTACATTTTTGAAGTTTTGAGTGCAAGCTCCTTGAACACTAGATATCCCTTTAGTGGGCACACCAAGAATAGATCTGAGCTAGTCAGATTCTATTACCATATCGACCCCATTCACCAAGGCACAAATGTGACTATCCTCAACCTTGTACAAGTTGCAACAAAAACTTTGAACTTCCTCCTCACATACCATAGCAGCATCACTTGTGAACAAGTGTGTGCATTTTCTTAAATCATATATCTCAACTAATATCTCATACTACCTCCTCCAAGACATTAGGGGCGAATGTGTGTCCCTATAGTACCCTTTGACTTCTCAATCTTTCTTACCTAGCACTCCTCGGATCATCACCTTTGGCCTTCTTTGAGAAACCAGGTTCCTCAGTAGTATCAAGCTTTCTTTTAGCAGTCTTGCAAACACCTATATTCTTTTTCTTAGACTTTATAGATTTTTCAGCTGACTCTTTCTCCACATTCTCAGTAGCAACAACATCAGCATACCTAGTTCGATGTTTATCAGTCACAGATTTTTGTTTGAGAAGACCATGCTTTTGTAATAGCTTCCTAGTCAACATACTAGGTTCCTCTACTTCTTTTTCATCCACACTCACAACCGACACTATCTTCTCATTTAAAACTTTGCCATCTTTCACTAATTTTCTTCTCCTCAATTTAGTTTGACTGTTCTTAATAGCAGACTCAAGAGCCTCCTTCTTTTGCAACCTTGTTTTGTGTTGCCTAGGAGTGGGTTCTCCACCAATAGCTACTCCACACCTAGGCAGACTGGCAATTGCTAATTCATCAGACTCTTCTTCACTATCCTCATTTTGATTTTCAAACACAAGACTTGTCTCAGGCATAATTACACTAGGAGGTTTAGCATCTAAGTAAGGAGAAGGAGTAGGGTTAGTACTAACCTAGGGTTCCTTAGTAGGACCCAGAGTTGGATCCTGCAAAGCCAGATCAGGACCTCCAATAGGTTCCCCAATAGTACCTTCCCGTCTTGAAAGTGCATTAGGCACAACCTTATTATCCTCTCCAATAGGCTTAGATTCTTCCTCCTCAGTCTTAGGATCATACTCACTTCCTCTGACAAATATCCCTTCATTGGCGATGGATAACATATTTTTTGATTGCTTCCTTTTCTCGCAGATTCACGAGAAGCTCAGGAGAAGAATAAAAGAAACTTGTGGACGGGGGGTTCAAGAGCAGTCTTGGTTGAGTTGATGATTTTATTTCCTTCAACCCGTTCTGCTTTTGACTGTTTTTCTATTGGAGACTATGAGATTTTTTGATTTTCTTCATTCTCAGCAATACCCATGACATCCCTCTTTTTTAGAGAGGTAAGAGAATATCTTTGGGCGACACCTCCTGTGAGAGTTGATGCTTGGTAACTCTTGTGAGAACATGAACTTGAATGGGTAGTAGACGAGATGGAGTGTGGGTGTGACTCTGTTCCAGGGTTTTGGTCATTAGTAGTATGAGTAGGAGAGTTTGGCACTGGTTTTTTGATTGGTGATAACTCGATAGTACTTGAGATCGTTTGATCTTCAGACATGGTGGGAAGAAGAGAGAAGATTTTAGTGAACTGAAGAGGGAAAGTATAGGAAACAGGTGTAGAAGTGTTGATGCGTGAAGTGCAGTGACATGGATAGATGTATTCAAAATGACAAAGGGATCGGTTAGAACAAGGGCGATAGGTTTTAGGGAGATGGGCAGATTTATAACTAGTGAGGCATTAAGGTTTAAAAGACGCAAGACTAAAAACTGACATGCTGATGATGTGGAACTTGTTTTAATTGTTCAGAATTGCATGAGAGCATAGAGAAACTACTAACATGTGTTAGGAGAACCATGTTCCTTGACTGTTCTCTTGTGTGTATGCTTTGCCCTTTTTACTAGTGTATACCTCCTCAATGCTTATTTGCACCATAATCATCAAGTGTGTCTACCTGTAACGGTATAGATGAGTTAGTCTTTGCAAAAAAATACCTGTTAGTTAAGTTTACCTGAACCTTTCTTTCATAGCAAATAATTGAGGGACCAGGTTCTTAATTGGGTTTTATCAACCTCAATGCCAGATGCTTTTGCTCGAAGTGTTCTCAACTTAGGGATTCGGTAAATATATCTGCAATTTGGCCTTTAGTGTTGTAGAATTTCATGCATATAAGCCTTCTCTCAACATTTTCTTTGAGGAAGTGGTGGCGTACACCAACGTGCTTGGTCCTCTTATGTTTAACTGGATTTTTTCCATGTTGAGTGCACTAGTATTATCACATAGGAGAGGCACATAGTCTGAGATTACTCCAGAATCTTCAATTGTTTCTTGATCCATAGATGTTAAGCACAATAAGAGGTAGCCGCTATATATTTAGCTTCTGCAGTTAAAAGTGCCACAGAGTTCTACTTCCTTGTACCCCATGAGATTAAGCAGGAACCTTGGAAGTCTGCCATCCCACACGTGCTTTTCCTATCCACCAGATATCCAGTATAATTAGCATCAACATACCCAATAAGATCAAAGTTGTCTCCTGAGGGATAATAGAGGTCTAGATCTTGTGTTCCTTTGAGATATCTCAGTATTCTGGAAGCTTGACGAGATTCGTTTGGATTGGATTGATACCTTGCATAGATGCCCACGCAAAAAATAATGTATGGTCTGTTTGCGGTGAGATACAATAGTGACCCTATGATCCCTCTATACATGGCCTGGTTTACAAGGGAACCATGTTTATCCATGTCTAGACAAATGGCTATTGCAATGGGTGTGTCAATAACTTTGGTGCTTTTATATCAAACCTTTTCAGCAGCTCCTTAATATACTTTTGCTGACTTATCAATGTTCGCTTCTTAGATTGTTTCATTTGAAGTCCTAGGAAGAAATTCAGTTCTCCCATCATACTCATCTCAAGTTCACTCCCAATGAGTTTTGGAAATTTTCCGCAGAGAGATTCAGTTGTGTCTCCAAAGATGATATCATCAACATACACCTGGATAGCAAGTAGGTTCCTTCCCTGCTTACTCCTCTTTCACTTTCATTGGCTTCTACTTGTCTTTTTTTATTGGCTCGTTTCATTAGAAAGAGAGTGTTTTCTATCTTCTGTATTGCAAAGCCATTTTCATAAAGGAATTACGACAACCTTTCATACCCAGCCCTGGGATCCTGTTTTAACCCGTACAATGCATTATCTAGCTTAAACACGAGGCTGCTTGACAAAGACTTCTTCTTTCAAATAGCCATATAGAAATGCATTTTGACAACCAATTGGAATGGTGTGAACTCCATATGAGATGCAATGACAATCATAATTCTACTAGCTTCCATTCAAGCTACAGAGGCAAATGCTTCATCATAATCAATTCATTCTTCCTGATTATAGCTCTGTACCACAAGCCTTGCCTTGTTTTTGGTTATATTTCCAAACTCATCAAGTCCATTTTGGACTACCCACCTAGTTCTTATTGTGGTTTGATCAGCAGATTGAGGAATTAGGTGTCATACCTTGTTCCTTTCAAATTGTTGCAGCTCCTATTGCATTTCTGTGATCTATTCTTCATCTTTCAATGCTTCTTTTATATTTTTTGGCTCTATTTGAGAAAGAAAATCTGAGAAGGAAAATAATTTTCTTACTTTTGATCAACTTTGAACTCTCAAGACAATAGGAGTGATTATGTTGTCAACAGTATGGAACTTTGGGACCTCCAATTTGGTGCCTAAGTCTAATTGGTAATGGAACCTATTTTTGATCTTTTTTTGATGCTAAAAGGGGAAAAAATAATTTCTCTGATTAGGGAGAATTCAGAGCTTCAGGGGGAACTTAAGGTCTTTATAGTTCATAATCTGGTTTTTGTGGCTCTTTCTATCTGCATTATTGAATTCATTTCTTGTCTTGGGAATGGCTACTGGTGGGTCGCCTAGGTTTTTGGTAATACCAAATGGTCCATCACGTATAACATTCCATAGCTCATCTTCAGCCGTGATGAAGTCATGCATTCTAGTTTTCCACCATTCATAATACTCTCCATTGAACGTATGTGGTCTGTAAGTGAATTGGCCTTCTTCGAAGTTTGGAGGAGCAGCCATGAGAATCATTTCTAGGTATTAACCTAATAGAAAGAACATGCTTTTATACCAATTGATAGAATATAAGGGTCCACCAAACTTGTATATGGTAAAATTCGATGGACCAATTTCATGGTCATTTCAAGGTTCTAAAGATGCGCCTCCTAAAGGTCGAGATAGGGATCAAGGTGCGATCTGGTAGAGTTTCCAAAATGCTTGGCTCATAGACAATATGGATCGATGGCTGCCATAGAAAAACGGGGAGTTCCCTAAGCACTTGATGGAAGTTGAAAAACTAATGTGCGCCCCTACCAAGGCATTAAATAGTTGTATCAATCTCATATCTTTGTAATGAATTCACTGGTACCATATTAGGATTCCCCTGATCTATAAAGGGATTCCTTATTATATTGTAAAGAGGAAGGATACCCAATATTGAGAATACAAGAACATTCTCTCTACTTTCTAATATATTCTCTTGACTCCACTACTTACATTTGTTGTGTTCTATCCATTTTTCTTCATTTATTGCTTATTATTGGCCATAAAGAGTCGCCTTTGAATTTATCACAACTGTTTGTCCTCCACTAACTACCCTCGGCAGAGCATCTAACTCGACCTCGTGTACCCAAATATGCAAGCTCGAGGTCCCGATAATTAGCCATTCGATTTGATTATCACGTTGTTTTCAAGCTATTGTCTTGTTTCCAAGTCTTTCACTTGGCATCTATTGCTTAAACAACTAGTATAAAAATAGATCACGTATTTTTAAAACCACAAAATCAAGTATAATTGTAATCAATAATTTCAAGGTAAATAAACTCTCTAGAGAACCAGGTTCTCTATCAGGTCCAACAGTACACACACACAACATTAATTAAATGGCAAAAGGAATTTTATGTGGAAAATTCCCAGCTTAACGGGATTAAATACCATGACCTACCCTTGTAGGATTTCAACTTCACTACTGAGCAACTTTCAGATTACAACCTATAGAACCTAGGAATTAACCTCTTAATCCCTCACTAACTTGTAATACTCGACTACAAAACACTTTGTAATAACTCTATTACAAAGACTTTACAAAATGACTACCTCTAGCAAAGACTCAAACACACTGGTTTAAGGTTTACAAATTGGTTCCTAAGAAATGCTTCTAAATAAGCGAGATAGGAATTACAATTTGAAGAACTACTACAAAGTTATAACTCAACTAAGGACATACAATAACTATATATGAAAGCTGGTCCGTAGTTGTTTTATTCTTTGTTCTTGAAGCTCTTGAAACTTGCTTGTTATATAGTCATGTGAATGAGCTTCTTAAATGTTCAAGTGATTGTTTTATCTCTCTTGGCATATATACATGTGTGACATCACTTACAATGATGCAACGAAGGTAGGTATAAAGTATTCCCTGGAATGTAGACTGCAAAATTGTTCCTGCACTGAGCATGTGTTGGGAGCAACTTTTCAGCTGGAGAGTTGACTTGGTACAGTCTCTTCAGGAAGTGGTAGGGACTTATTCCCTCAATTGGTCCTTCCACTCTAAAGAGTTGAATCATATTCCATGTTGAATCCCAACCTGGAACTTTCTTACCTTGAGGTCTTGTAAAAGTGCAACGTGCTGCACGAACAATTCACGTTCTATAATATCAAATCAAGATCCGCACGGAAAACTCACGTATTTTACAGACAACTCACGTTCTATATTATCAAATCGATATCTGCATGGACAACTCATGCTCTGCATGGGCAACTCATGTGCTATTGTATCATGACCTCACCATCAGGCCCAAGGCCTCAATTAGTCATCAACCTCTCAATTATCTCGGGCTCTCAGTATCATATAAATCAGCCCAAACATATATAATAACGTGTATCAACAAGGAAAAAGAAGAGATGAAGGTATGATATGCAAGAAAATCATGACTAGTACAAGACAACAAATAATAGTTAATTCAGCAAGTACACGACCTCTTTGGGTCCCAACAGTGAGTTCATATAGCATAAGTATGATTTCTAACATGGATTTCTATCCAATTCCGATAACACTGAGAGAAACTTATAGCCAATAGTAAGTTATTCCAATTTACGGTTCCACGGGACAGATCAAGTCACATTCCCACACTGCACGCCCAACCCATAGAATGTGTGTAATCACATAGCATAACATCTGGGGTTTCATACCCTCAAGACCAGATTTAAAACTGTTACAACCTCAATCCAAGCAAAACTCTACTCCAAAATGCCATTGCCCCACGAGTCGGCCTCCAAATATCCCGAATCTAGCCATAAGCAGTACAATATAATTAATATATGTTATATGAATCAATTCCACAAGAAAACTACTAAATTAGACTCCAAAATAAGAAGTTATCTCAAAGCCCCTGGGCCCGCATCTCAAAATCCAAAAAGAAGTCATAAAATTCCTAAAGCACATCCACTCACGAGTCTTACCATACTAAATTTATCAGAATCTAATGTCATTTTCCCTTCAAAATCCCCAAAACAAACTCTCAAATTTTGCAAGCCCTAATCTCCAAAATTTCATCTCAAAAACTCACCAACTAGGTGATAAATCAGTGGGAAAGCACCATTACTAATGATAAATAGGCATAAAGAACTTACCTCTGTGATTGCTTCGAAATCCCTCTCAAATTTCAAAACTCCCAGCTAAAAATGATGAATATGGTGAAGAATCTCAAAGTCTTATATTTATAAGTTCTTCCCAGTAAAACCGCACCTGCGGACCTCACGTCGCATTTGCGATGCCGCACTTGAAGAAATTCCATTGTAGGTGCAGATTTCACTTAGTATCCCAAACTCCACTCCTTCAGCATCAAGACTGCATATTCACCTATCGCAGATGCGGGAATCCATCGCACTTGCTGTCACACCTCCATTTTTACACCACACCACGCGAAGGGCATATAAAAGGGAGTTTTTTCAATTAAAGGACAATCAAAATAAAATTTATTTATTTAGAGATTTCAGAGTTACCACTTGGGATAATTAAGGGTGTCCCATGTCACCAGTTTGAAATCTCTAATCGAGGAAAAGGTTAACTCTAATATACCATTTTCGAGCCGAAATCTGGGTAAGGAATTCTGTTAACCCGGGAGAAGGTATTAGGCATTCCCGAGTTCCGTGGTTCTAGCATGGTCGCTCAACTGTTATATTCAGCATATTGTCTGATGTTAATGCATTTTTGTGCCTATGTGCAAATTTTCATTTTTAACGTGCTTTTATTTAATGTTAAGAAGATTGCAACGTCGTTAAAACGCGTTTTGAACCACGTCACATAAATGCACCCCTAGCTCACAACACATTTCACCGAACGTTGAGATTTGAATTTGGGTCACCTAAATGCGCACCCGTATTTAGGAAGGTGAATTATTTGACTAATATGCCTAAGGAAATTGCACATTTTAAAATTTTTGAGGGCCACGGAAAGTTCGCTAAGTGCCACACCTGGAATTCAAAGGATAAGACAAAATTAATTAAAATGAGGATCGTGCAATTGTCATTTTTTTTTGTATGGCACACCTCAATTCCAATTGAGATTAATTAAATGAGGGCCATTAGTTATTTAATTTATTTGGTGGCGCATCCCGAAAGGACAATTAATGAAATAAAGCTAAAGGAGTCACAACTATTTTTGAACCACACTGAACTAAAGTGTGAATCAAAGATTGCGTCTGAGTGAAGTCTACTTTATTTCACTTCTTTTAAGAATTTGGGCTTGGCCAAGCATGAGGACCAATAGCCTATGCTATTGAAGACAACTCTAGATGGCAATTTTAGCTCCATTCTATGCCATGCCCAATAAGGAGCCCAATTCAACAGCTTATGAGGTCTTTAAGTCGAGTCCACAAGATTTCTATTTCTAACGCTTGTGATTACTAATTGATAATCACTCTTAATACTAACACGTTGTCGTTAAAATTGCATGCCAATTAAATAACTAAAATAACATATCCCAAATTCAATCGAACATTTTCAGAGAAGACAATCGTCCGGCCCTGTCCTATTTTCTTTAGGCGATCCAACATGAAACACTGATTTCAAAAAAAAAAAAAAACAATGGCAGTTACTTGAAAAGCTCAAAATATGTCAGTTCTATTTGAAATAACAATGGAGTTCCTGCATGAGCTTCACTACTTCAATTTGATAACTAATGGACGAAATGACCATTACATTTCGAACACAGAATTAACTAATGCCTTTAGCAATACTAAAATGAACTGAAGAACTAAAGCAAAAATTAATCATCAGACATTAAATACATTCCAACCAATTCTAGTAGGGGTCTCACTGTGATTTCATTTCAGACATACTAGGTTAAAGAAAATGAATCAATGAATCAAAATAGGAAAATAATCAATAGAAACATGCAACACAATAGAAGCCTTCATTCTCTTCCTCGAAATATTACATGAGTCTGCACTTATAATTTGAGGTCAAAATGGGTACTTGAATATGGCTAAGCAAAATGAAAAATTTGATTAGAGGTCTTGAAGGAATAGAAACAACAGTAAACATCAATCAACAGTGTTTAAAAGGTTGAGATTAGTCCCCACTTTATGCCAAGTTCTAACAGACTCTTATCCAATATTTAAACCTAGATTTCAGTTAAAATGGATTTTATACAGTCACAGCTCAAAACCAATCGTCAGAACCCAATTTAAACCATCCTCAAGAATGTATGAATCGAAGGTGATCTTAGGAACTCGAAATCTCAGAAATTATAGCCAGAAATATCAGTGGAACAGTAATTTCCTAGCTATTTTGTTTTTGTATTTTTCTGACTAGCCTTTACTTTGTTGTCCGAAGAAGCCCAAAACACTTGAAAAACTATTCATTTAACTCATTTAAACTCAAGTTATTTAGGAATTCATTTACGATAAAATGCTGAGAATTTCAGTAAATTTTCTAATGAAACAGTAGCAACTTTTCTTTTTCCTCTCCTCTTTTTTTGTTCTGATTTTTTTCAGCCTTAAGTAACAATGCCTTTATAGAAAAGTTACTAGGGCAACTTCAGATTTTGTTTTTTCCTTTTAGACCTTCCTTCAGTTTTCTTTTTGCTAGTTAGTCCTCTATTTTATGGCTTGTATCCAAGTTACACTACCTAAAAGCTGAATTTCAAATTGACACCCTAACCAAGAAGCTTCTTATTTCAGTTATGCACATATTCTCTTAAGTAATCTACACAATTTACCCTCCCGTACCCTGAAAATTACTTCATAACAAACAATACTAAAATGGGCTATGGTCATGAATCCGATGGACTCGAACATGGGCTTTAAATCATCCCAAACAAAAATCTTCTGGCAACGGCCTCAACCTGTTTGGACACATAATCAATCCCAACCAAGATGTAGGTGTTTCCACGAGAACTCACTAAAAGACCCAAGAATTCAATACTCCACACATCAAACATATCAATACAAAATGGAGGTAAGGGGAATTTCATTATTCTTCGAGATTCGACCGTTCCTTTGACATTCATCACAATGCTTGAGTAGATCACTTGTATCCTTGTAAAGAGTGGGCTAATAGAAACCGCAAATTAGCAATTTGGCCACCATTCTTTCTCCACCATGGTGACTACCATACAATGAAAAATGACAAGCCTCAAGAATATCACATTGTTCCTCCTCCGATACACATCTTCTAATCACTCCATCCGTACAAATCCAGAAAAGATACGATTTATCCCAAGAATAGTCTTGATAATCCCGTTTGAGCTTCTTTTTTTGGTTTGAAGAGAACTCATTCGGGTTGATACCACTCACAAGAAAATTATCTAGATCTGCGAACCATTACACCTCTTTCATTGAATACCCAAAAGTTGCTCATCAGGAACGAAGCCATTGATTTCAAGGCCATCATGCGGCCTCCCCTCCTCCTGCAAATGAGACAAGTGATTTGCCACTTGGTTTTCCCTTCCTTTTTGGTCTTGGATGATGATATCAAACTCTTGCAACAAAACCACCTATCTAATCAATCGGGCTTTAGAATATTTCTTGCTCATATGATAAGAAAGTGTCGCATGATCTGTGTGGACAATTACTTCTGCACTCATCAAGTACGGGTGGAACTTCTCCATATCAAAAACAATGGCAAAGAGATCTTTCTCAGTAATGGTGTAGTTGACTTTGGCAAAATTGATATTTGGTCAGAAATGCATATATTTAGTTGTAGTTAATTAATCACACATTAGAAAATTGCTTGAATAGATTAATTTAGTAAATAGTTAATTACAAGTCCAAGTGGGTATGATGTCTGGACTTAAAATTCTATATTACTTGTCGACTGCGTATACTTGCGTGCATTTACAAGCAATAATTTTTTGACGTTATTGTCGAGCACTTAGAAATTAACTATTTTTCTAGATTAGATTTTTACTTTCTGTTTATTCAAATTATTTGTATTTTTAGCTTAGTTCAGTATTTCACTATCTTTTTTTATATGGCATCTTGGAATGAGAATTGTCGAATATTGGTTATTCTTATTTTGGTGATCCTTGTCCATATTGTGGAGGACAACACTTGTGGCAAAATTGTGAATATCAATATTATAAGCTGAATTTTTGTAATATGTCTGGTTTTCAAGGTCACCATTGGGATGGTTGTCCTAATCTTCGCTGATCCCTTATTATGATATTTTTAATAATATTTATGAGCTTGATAGAAGCAATGAAACAGATAATGTAGAGCGTGTTGCCCGTACAATGGATATGATGAGAAAAGTAGCCGAGCAACAAGAAGAAAATCAAAAGGTTATACAAAGAATTAGTACAGCAATCATGAGAATGGAGGCCGAGGTGGAAGAATTGGCTAAGGAAAGCAAGTTCCAACAAGAATATAATTATTAAAAAGTAGATATAGTGAGCCAATATTAGCTAGAGGAACAAGTCCAGCAAATAAAATTTCATAAGTCTCTCCGAGATGGTATTTCAATTATGACAGAACAACTAATAGAGGGAAGAACTGAGCTTAGGCAATAGATAGACCAATTTAGCTCAGATATCCATGACTTGCAGGCTCAGGTGAATAAAACGGTTGAGGCGTCTGATGCCCTATAACCAATTTTTCTCGATAATGGCTGACTTATGGAGCAAAAAGATGAATCCTAACTATTTGACCAAATTATTAATGATGCCAAGGTTGATGAAGAGCGCATAAGTGAGGATGTCAAAAGTGAAGCGATTCTAGAGTTGGAGCACGTTGGACCTCATTCTAACCATTTTTCAAAATTGTGTTTGGTTGGTGACACGGGAATTGATCCATTGAAGAATATGGAGGAGTCAATAGAGGAGAAACAAAGCGTGTAAATTCTAAAATTTGTGAAGCCAAGGAGAAAAAATGACATCCCTCATTTAAAGGCCAAGAAGTGTAAGATGAGACACCTATTGTTTGGTTCCTTTACTTTTACACCGCCACCCCAGGAACGTGACAGAAAAATTGATGCAAAATTGGGGACTCAATTTATATCCGCAAGTTGGAGGAAAAAGTGGTGAAAGTGATGGCGTCCTGCCGCAACATTAAATTAAGTATTTGTTGGGAGGAAACCTAATCCTATTGTCTCTTTTTGTTTTGATTAATTATTAATATATTATTGTATTACATTTGTAGTGTTATTTTTGTATTTTCTAGGAGTAGGAGCATGGAGTCAAAGCCAATAGGCATGTACTTAATCGAGCAGGTGGTTCTAACTAAGTGTGAGGTACCCATGCAAAGGATCATACTTGGAAGAAGTCCGAGTATCCCCTCAGATGCTAATACTTTGGCCTTTGGACTACCAGGGAGACTCTTTTATCTTCTTGTTATTTATG
Organism: Nicotiana benthamiana; assembly: GCA_034376525.1. Classification (NCBI taxonomy): domain Eukaryota; kingdom Viridiplantae; phylum Streptophyta; class Magnoliopsida; order Solanales; family Solanaceae; genus Nicotiana; species Nicotiana benthamiana. The sequence continues at coordinate 71,817,810 of CM067324.1, read as the reverse complement.
GTGTGCATTGAGGGCCTTGTACAATTATAAGTTTGGGGTGAGGATATTGTCTGAGTAATTTTTTTTGCTATCTTAGTTTAGTTGTAGCATTCTTTCTTAGTGTAGTGATTTTTGTAACAAACATATATAAAAACTAAAATAAAATAAAAAATAAAAAAAATCTAGACTTTTTTCGACAATGAATTTTAAGGACAACTTTCTTGAGCAATTAAGTCCAATAATTAAATAAAATGTAAAAATATTTTCTTTATGTTCTTGTTAGTTTTAGTTAGATAATAATCTCCCTTAGTTTTTCTTTTTGCACCAGTTCTTTTTTAGAGGATGTAACTTGAACCAGGTAAACTTTTTTTTATTTTAGGATTAGATTTTTTTAGGAGTAATAAAAGAGGGAGGAGAAAAAACTTTGTGAGTTGTTTGATACTAACATATTTAGGCCTGAGCTTAAGTAATACTTTTCTCTGAGTGCTTGACTAATGACTGAAATAGTAGATTTTCTGATATCTAAGCTCAAGGTTGTGACTCTGTATATAGCTTATTTTTATTTTGTCGTTCGCTATGATCATGTCAGTCTTAGGGTAAAATTGATCCATATCGATTGATACTTGTGCCGCGTGTGGTGAGAATTTCCTACATATATTCCAGATTTTGCATCTTAGTCTAGAACTTTTCCTGAATGTTATTGAAGCGAAATAAGAGTATCGCTCTGTTTAGAAGATGATAATAGGCTTTCTTTGATATGTCTTGTAAATTTTATCCTTTTTAGATATTGTACCACTAGTTAGTTAATCGTTTGAGCGTACATCCTTTTGTTTGGAAGCCATCTTTTTGCCTTTGTTATTTCTTTGAATCCGTAGTTTTTGAACCCTGCTTCCTTGAGAATTGTTGCTTAGACCATGATATTAATTAATAAATTTGAAGAATGAGATGATTATGTGAAAAATGGTGACCAATGATGGTTGAAAGATGATCTCAAGGCATTCATGAAAAGAATGTTACATGAAAAAGTGAATAAAAATAGCTTTCAAAAAAGAAATGAAATGTTCTTGATATGAGGAAAATACTTGTGAAACAATTGATGAAGAGAGGGAAAAGTGAAGAGATAAAAATAATAGGTGGTGAAGTCTAAAAGTGCAAAGTGCTTAGAGAAGTGTAAGTCGCTATTATATAATTCTCCTACATGTCCCTTTGCCAACATTACAACCTGTTAAAGTCCTATTTGATTCTATTTGAGCATACGTAATTAGTAGAGAAGTACATCATGGGCAAGCCTATGGTTCTTTATGCATATATGTGAATGTGTTTATGAGTGCGATAGTTATTCTTTGATGCTAAGTTCTTATATTACGTTCATTCTTTGATTTGAGTGTATGGACAATTTATTCTTATGAGGGCACTTGTTTCATAATAGATAGGTGATGTTATTAGCTTCTTTGATGGAGTAGGTGAGCAAGCTTAAATTCAATAAGTTAGAGTCTGTCTGTGAGGTTAGGAGGTTAGAAGTTTGTTGTTTGTTTGTGAGTTGTATATCTTGTACGACGATGATGAAGTGTATATCTAATGGTTTGAGTTTCCATAGGTCCTAATTGTTTGTACCAACTAAAATGGTGGTGTTTTAGGCTTGATTTATTGAGATTGGCTCTTAATGCCTACTCGAGGACAAGCAAGAGTGTAAGTGTGGGTTGTGATATTTGGCCAAAAAATTATATATATTTACCCATTATTATCTCATGTTCTAGTAATTTTAATCGTCTTTTAAGAATTAATTATATTAATTTATGCTTAATATTATATTTTAACTCCAACCGAGAGGTTGTGAGTTCTAGTCTTACCAAGAGTAAGGTGGGAAGTTCTTGGAGGGAAGGATGTCGGGGATCTATTTGGAAACAGCCTCTTTATCCAAAGGTAGGGGTAAGGTCTGCGTACATACTACCCTTCCCAGACTCCACTAAATGGGATTATACTGGGTTGTTGTTGTATTATATTTTAGCTATGTAGGAATGAAGCGGTGTGAAGATTGAGAAATTTGGAGCAAAATAAAATAAAATGCGGAAGACAAAGAAATAAGGGGATCACCCTTTGGTGTTTGTCCCCCCAAGTTGGAGACAAGAACAAAGGAGAAATAAATCAAGTGAAAGAAGGCAAAAACGCACCTGGCAGCAAATTCTGTCACTGCTTCTAGCGCCAGGGCCATCGCCTCGCACTGGCTTGGACTCTGCATTGCGAGATTTTTTCTATTTTGCCCGGGATAAGGTTATTTCGTTCCTATACAGTCCAAACTCGTATCAAAGGGGTCGTAAAACAAATTTGTAGAAGATCTAACCTACTTTGAAGGAGAATTCACGTGGAGAAACACACACCATGCTTTGGAGAAGGCTTCTAACTAGTTTTTCTTTCTCTTCTATTCCTTTAATCTCATAGTTTATTAGGTCTAGAGTTTGGGGTGCTACATGAACGTTGTAGTTTGAAGCTTGAATTGTTCTTATTATTTTATTAGATTGGTTTATTTATTCAATCCTGCGCTTAATTATTTGATTATTTGATCACTAATTAAATACTATTTACGAATCTAGGATTAAACTCAGGAGAGGCAATTCTAGATTGCATATAAGATTGAATAGGGCAAGATCTTCAACTCGAGCATCAGGAATGGATTTTCGGATAGGATATGTATATACCTAATTGCCTTGCTTGGTTACTATATAGGAATTATTTATGCATTCTTGTTAATTCTAATTTCATAGGAATATAGGAGTTAGGTTATCTTAAATTGACAAGTAGTACTACGGGAGAAGGCTACGAGTAATATTAACCCTGTCAATCAATAAATTAGATAAATTAATTAGCAAATGTAAGTGAAAAACTCAAAAAGGTTGTTAGCTAACCCATAGCTCTAGAATATCGTTTCTCATTTAATTCGTCTTTAATATTGCCAACTTGTTTTGTTTTAATTTCTTAATTTGCTACTCTAGATTAGTTGTAAATAATTAATAACACATTAGAAAATTGTTTGAATAGATCAATTGTTTTAGTTGAATTTAGTATATAGTCAAACACAAGTCCTTGGAGATATAGACCTACAATCCTATATTACTTGTCGACCATTGCATGTACGTTTAAGAGCAATAACTATTCATGATCTTACTAGCATACTAGACTGGTTGAAAAATATTATTGATGCGTTGGCCCAAAACAGCCCCTATATCGCTTGCATCACACATGAGCTAAAAAGAAAAACTCCAATTTGGAGTGGTGATGATGGGACTAGTAGTCAACTTGAAATTTATCAATTCAAAGAGTCTCATGCAGTCATCACTGAAATGGAACTTAGCATATTTCTCCAAAAGCTTGTAAAACGGGTTCACCACTTTAGAGAAATCCTTGATAAACCGCTGGTAAATGTGAGCACATGATTTTGCCCTGTATATGAATTATTCCCATAAAAATCAAACAAATGATTTTTCTTTACTTTTACAATTTTTGTGCATTTTTTGAGTCATTTTCTGATAATTGTTGCATTTTTTTTGTGCATGTTAATTTATAAATAACACAAAATATGCATTTGCATTTAGGATTTAATTTCAGGTTTTAGGATAAATTAAGGGTTAATTTGTTTTGGCTCAAAATAGGAAAATCCACAAAAACATTAGTTCATTTCGCATTGTTATCATTTCTTTTTTGGAAATAGTCACAAATTAGATTTTTATAATAATTTTAGGAATTATTATTTAGTTTAAATATATTAGGGTATTAGTATAGCTTTAATTTTATAAAATCAGAAAAATACAAATTTTAATTAAATTTAAAAAAACACAAAAAAGGTAGATAAAAGGAATAATTAAAAATGAAAAAAGAATAAGTGAAGGAGGTAATTAAAAAGGGATGCACAGATTGGGTCGTTACCAATTCTTTTTCCAGGCCCAAATCGTGTAATTCCCCAAACGACTAGTCCAGTATGCCCCTGATCCAGCCCAGCTCTCCGTAAAAATGAAACGATGTCGTTTGGTTTTTGTTTAATCTGGACCGTCGAGGTTGATGATCGAACGGTCCAGAAGCCGGGGTCGATCAATATAAATATGTCTGAACGGACCGTACCCACCCCACCATCGTCTTCTTCACAGCCTCCTCCTCTCAAAAAACCCTAGAGACGCCGCAACAAAATTCCACCGCCTTAGGGTGGCGGCGCCGGTACCAAAAGCTCCCAAATTCACACCCCTAAACCATATCGGCCCCCTCAGTCCAAATATGGGACTACTGACTGTCGAATATCAGCAAAAGTTTTGAAAACCAAATCAAAATTGGCGGCTAAGTGTCAAACTTTTCCGATCGAGTCCAAACTAATACAAGTTAGTCGTTGAGTCTTCCTCACCTTGAATTCAGAGTATTTCTCTTCAAGACTCAGTAGGCAGCCTCCAATCTCACATCTAGGTTTCATGCGTGCCGGGCTATTCAAGGATTTTTGCGAGTCGAGTGAACCCAGGTCAATATTATACGTTCGATTCTTATAAAATGAATAATATTAACCTGAGTTTAATTTCGAGGGGTAGTCTCATGAAGTTTGAATTTCAGTAAGTTTCCCTATCTTTCTTATCTTTAGTTTTTAATTTGATTCATCGTTCTGACTAGTCGATTAAGCACCATTGTAATCACCAATTTAATCTAGGTTTGTCTAACAATTTTGAATAATTTGTTTTTTTAGGATTAATCTTCATTTCTCCTTGTTGATTTCTTTTTTGATGGATGGTCGTCAGTATAATCAAGTTTTCTCTTTGGTCTGCTCATGTGAGATTGGTTTGGGAACTTGACCATTTTTTTAATAGTTAGATTAATATGTTTGATAGAGTTTTGGATCTGTTTGTTCTTCTGGAGCTGATTGATTTAGTTTTTGATTCTATTTGTTAGCCCTTAATCCAAGGATAGTGTCATTTAGTTTTTATTAGAGTTAAATTTTAGTTTATTAATGTGTTCTAGTTAATATAGATTCACTAGAGTTAACCTTAGTTAATTTTTAACAGGGGTTAAGGGGGTTGGGTCAGTTAGTGAGATGTAATTTTGGGGCTGCTAGAAGGATACTTTAGGTATAGGGAAAGGCAGAATATTTTAAAATAGTAAATGTGAAACAGGAGAAGGGTAGTTTAGGGATTGTTTTGCTCAAAGAGCATCCTAGAAGCTCCTAGAATAGGACCTTAGTGTAGTTTTTAATAAAACTATGGCATTTACTTGAGGAACAAGTTAGAAAATTGAGGTTTAATGTGTAAATAATGAGAGATTAATGAGAAAACCCTAAAATCTGACACTTTAAACTAGTGTTGCCTATAAAAAGGGCATCAAGTGACTTGTGAATGGGGTCTTGAACCTTTTTTAGCCTAAGAATCCAAAAAGAAAATTCTAGTTTTACTTGTTTCTCCAATTTTAGACTAGTTTCAGCTTTTATATATAGAAAAATAAAAAAACACGCAAAAAAAAATGAAAATCCCAAAACAAGTCACTGTTTCATTAAAATTGTAGGCTAATTTTGATATTCTAGCACATAACTTGCACTTCCTGGTTCTCTTGGTGATTGTTGAAGTTTCTGGGTGATTCACACTTGAATTTCGAACAAAATTTGGGTTCATTCAGTCTATTTTGGTTGTTTATTGCTGTAGTTGGGTTATCCAAGTTGGTTTGGGCTTGATTTGGTGGTTCCATTTGGTTTTAAAAAAATTTTGTACTTTAAATTCACCCCTGGGTTAGAGTTTTGGTGAATTTTGGTTGTTGGATTCATACTGGTGCTATTTGTTCTTCCTGCCCAACTGACTTCCATTCTTCTTCAGTTTTTCATACTTCCAGGTACATTGCCCATAACACTTCGATGTAACTTGAGTTGAGTTGAGGAAATACATGAATGAAATGTTGTTTGAGAAGATGCCTGAAGTCCCTTCTAGAATTATTCTATTTCTGCTTAGTTTTAATACATAAGACAGCGTGTTATTTGAAGTTAGAATCCTCCTGTATAATTTGATTGTGGTAAACTATATGAATTACTACTTCTTAGGTTCATATGCTGGGAGTAAAATGAATGTGGTTATAATCAGTTGTTTATGGCTATGTGTATTGTGGTAGCATCAAGAGTAATTGGTCCTCAAGGTTCCATTTAGGCTGTCAAAATAGTTAATACTTCCAAAACAGATTCTCATTTGTATTTGATAGTTGGAAGTCACATTGTTTTGAGTACATTGATTGGTTGCTTACTTTTGAAGTCAGTTAATTCGAATTGTCTCAGCATAATCAGTTCATTTTGTGATTACTACATCCATGAGTTTACTTGTAATTAAATACAGCTTTAGGTTGTAATGTGAGTGGTTAGTGTTTCAATTAAATAAGTGATTACTGTTTTACTGCTGAAATTCTTTGAATAACTTGAAATCAATTCAGTAGATATTTGCTCATGTTTGATCTAAAGTTGGTCTGGGCTCAGCAGCCCAGTTTCTAGTATAAGTATTATGACCTAGGCCTTGAAAAGCCCGTGGTCGGTGGGAAGATTTGCAACCCCAGGCCCAATGACGACTACAAACTTATCAAAAATGGGGATCAGTTATTCACGCTCACAGGAGTTCGATCTCCTGACCTACGACTTGCTCCCGCTCTTCTCTATTGAGCGTCGGGCCAAAGTTTAGGGCCAAATAAGGATGTCTTTCAGTGGTCCGTTGATTAGCTGAAGTTGGGTTTTTGAATAAGGTTTTTTTTATTATTATTTTTCTATTACTTTGGTGACGAATTGTGATTAGACAATGTAGTTACTTTAGATTGGCCTTTAATAAAATAACAAGATGAGCCTCGCCAAATAAAAACAATTGTGGGGCCCTCGATTAATAATTATATAATTACTCAGAATTCGGGAGGGCCGATTAGCGAATTTCAAGGCCTTCCCCAAAATAATAAGACGCTAGAATCTCTAGACGCGTTTTAATGAAATTACTTTCTTAAACTCGAGTGTGCATCGATGCAACCCAAATCCAAATCTCGACGGAGTCAAAACGTATTGATAATCACGGGTGCCTTGGTGGTGACGGGGTTAGAGACGCATTTTCATGACGTCGTAATTCGTATAAAACAAATAGTGATTGAAAAATGGTTCAAAAATGGAGACGAGCCTCACCGAACAAGAATAAATGTGGGGCCCTCAATAAAAGGTTGTTTAAGAAAGGATTAGAATTTCGAAGGGCCGTCTAGCGAATTTCAACGGCCTTTCCCAAACAATATTACGCTAGAACCTTTAAGCACAATTTAAATAAATTACTTTCTTAAACTCGGGTGTGCATTGATGCGACCCAAATCCAAATCTCGACGAAGTCGAAATGTGTCGACAATCACGTGTACACTGGTGATGACGTGATTAGAAATATGTTTTCACGACGTCTCAAGTCTTTTAAAATAAATAATGGTAAAAGCTGTATATAAATAAAAGGGCGCATAAGCTAGCATGTATTAAAATCAGATAAAACCAAATACAACAGTTATGCGACCGTGCTAGAACCACGGAACTCGGGAATGCCCAACTCCTTCTCACGGGTTAACAGAATTCCTTATCCGTATTTCTGGTTTGCAGGCTGTAACAGAGTCATAATCTTCCTCGGTTCGGGATTCAATCCGTGACTTGGGACACCATTAATCTCCCAAGTGGCGACTCTGAATAATTAATAACTCAATCCCGTTTGGATTGTCCATTAATTGGAAAAACTCCTTCACGCCCCTTTGCGGGAGTGTATAAGCGAAAAAAGGAGATGTGACAGCTCTGGCGACTATGCTGGGGACAAGAACCCAAAACGTTTTGTTCAGGGTTCAGAATTTGAGCTTAGATAAATTGTTGTATTTTGTTATATCTGATTTTTCCTACATGCTTTGTGCTTCATGTGCTAATTGTTACCACTTTGATATTATCTGAACAGTATATAAACGGTGCTGATACATTCTCTCTCTACCTCCACGGATGTGCGTACTGGATGAGATTCCCTATTTTGTTAGTGTAATACCCTGAAATAAGAAAGAGGCCGGATAAGCTACCAAGCCGCCTGACCCCGCGGGTCACCGGTAAGTTGCCCCCTCCTCGATTCGAGTTTCCGCTCGGGTAAGGTTTTGAACATACAATAACTTGACTTCATGTCGGATCCCTAGTAGGAGATCTTATTTGCATCATGCTATATTTGACTTAGGGTACTCAACACAGGGGTTGGGTCCGTCTAGGGCTAGCAACCTGAAATGAAAAAGACCATCCTGGTGCATCCTACTTGTTCTGTGCATTTATTTGTTCGAACCTGCATGTTGACTGGTTTTGAATCTTGGAATGTCGGAATCTGAGAAAAGTCAAAAAAAATAGAAAATGAGAGAAATAGCAGTTTGGAAGTTAATGTTCGGATAAACTCCGATGCCCAAGTACTGCCGAAAATCTGCCGAAATTTTGAGAAAATGAGAAAAGAAAAAGAAAAAGGTTTTATTTTGTTTTATTAAAAAGGCAAAGTAAATAAAAAAATAGTCTTCCATTTTATGAAAGTTATTTTTTGAAAAAGAAAAAGAAAAAGAGTCTTTTATTTTTGGAAAGTTATTTGTTGAAAAAGAAAAGTAGAAAGAGTCTTTTATTTTTGGAAAAAGAAAATGAAAAGAGTCTTTATTTTAGTTGGGAAAAATAGGTCATTTTATTGTTTGTTGAAAAGAAAAAGAAAAAAAGAGAGTCGTTGATTTCATCTTATTTTCAAAAATAGAAAAAGAAAAATAATTTGTCTTTCCATGAAAAAAAAAAGAGTCATGTTTTAAAATAGTTCGGTTAATTTGCCCGAACTACGCATGGTTTGGTTCTCTCACGGAGTGAGATACGTAGGCAACCCTCATCAGGTCCAACCTCCCCCGCAAAAATAGCCAAAAAATATCAGAATTTTAATTTTTGTCATAAATAAACCAGGTGACGCCGTTTTTGTCGTATGTAGCCTAATATTCCCAAACGGGGCACCGGAAGGCCGACTTTGCATAAACAGCCACCTTTGTTCATATTTTGAATTGTTTACCCTCATAGCCATAAATTCTTCATCCTCAAGGCGCTGGAAGGCCGTGTTTGCAATACCGGGTCATTTATTTTCATTTGAAAAAAAACCAAATAAGAAAATGAGTCATAAATAAGTTGGTTGATGTCGTTTTTTGCGAGAATAGCCAAATGTCCCCAAACGGGACACCAGAAGGCAGACTTTGCATAAATAGCCACCTTTGGTCGTATTTTAATTTTTGGACCCTCACAGCCTTAAAATTAACGTCCCCGAGGCGATGAAAGGCCGTGCTTACAATGCCGGGTCGTTTATTGTTAACTTTGAAAATGAAAAAGTCATATAAGTCGGAGGCCGTGTTTTGAAAAACCAAATTTTTCTTTTTAATTTTGGGAAAAGAGAATAGATGGTTTGGTTTGTTTTCTTTGAGTCGAATATAAGTTTTTCTTCTTGTAATCGCCTTAATGAATGTGCAAGGACGAGCACAATGGAAAATAAACCTTTTTCAATGTTAACAAAAGTCCCTTTCGAGTTGAAATTATGGTGGAATGACTTGGATGAAGAGGGGCAGGATGAGGTGAAGAAATATCTGAAAGGTCTCACAGGTTTATTAGACATCAGTCATCCAGGTGACATCATTAGAGCATTGGTTACTTTCTGGGACCCGACACATAATGTCTTTCACTTTTCAAATTTTTAGTTAACTCCAGCGTTCGAACAGATAGCTGGGTATATCGGACATGATGAGATTCCACTAAAAGAGAAATATCTGGTTGCTCCAAGAGCTATCACAGTGCAACGGGTTTTAGATATGTTGAAAATACCCAGGACAATCCACAATTCAGATTTGGCCCAGGGTTTCTGCACTCCCCGATTCCTATACGATATATACGGCCACGTGGGAGGGTTTAACAACCCAGATATCCAACTATGCAGTAAGAATAACAGGCGGAAGTGGGATGAGAACATGAGAGTAGCCTTCATGATAACCTTTTTGGGCGTTGTAGTGTTTCCATGAAAAGATGGTAATATTGATATGGTAATATTGACACAAAGGTGGCCGGGATTGTTAGTGCTTTGCTTAGCAAAGGTGGGAGTACTCTTGCACCTGTGATTGTGTCTGACATATTCAGAGCTCCTACTATTTGTCTATCTGGTGGCACGTCTTTTGAAGGGTGTAATATGTTGTTACAAATGTGGATGATCGAGCATATGTGCCACCGTTCCCAGTTTTTTGAGTTATGGTTCGCTAGTAAAACTTGCGTTGGGAGGTTTTACTCTAGAGTCGACGGGGTCAGTTTTCTTGAAGGTGTAAAAGCATGGGTATCGTACTTCCGGAAGCTCAAGGCCAATCAGATATAGTGGACTTTGGGATGGTTGCCCGTAGGAGAGATCATATACATGTCAGCTGCTGGATCGCATTTCCTTCTGATGGGTTGCATAGAATCCAGCCTTATGCTCCTTATTGGGTTCCGAGACAACTCGAGAGATACCACATAATTCCACCCGAGGAGGATTTGAGCACCAGACTGATTGGGATTAGCCGGGATGGACATTCCTGAAGCAAAAGTTTGCCAATTATGGAACGAAGGTCAATGCTTACAAGCAAATACTTGTGTGCCGGATCGGGTCAGGGGTGAAGTGGCACCAAATTACCTCATGTGGTACAAGAAAGAGCTTGAACATCAGAGACCAGCCAAAAGACCTCAAGTCCAAGATTTTGTTGAAATATCGCGAGAGTAGTGGTTAGAAAAAGAATAGAGTTACCGCGCTGAGATTGGGGAGTTAAAGCAGCAAGTAGAAAGTTTGAAATTCGGAAACAACGTGCAAGTCGCTACTGACCAAGGGGAAAAGAATAAGTTAGTTCAAGAAAATTAGATGCTCAAAGCCCAAATCCAACAAATGAAGGTAGCCGCCAAGAATGAACAGAGGAGTGTATCAGATGAAAGACTCATAAAAGGTTTGAAAAACGAGATCAATGAGTGTCGAGGCGAGTTGCAAAGGTCGGAGAACATCAGGGCGGAACTCAAGGCACAATGGGCTAAAAAATCCTAAGAGCGGTGTCAATACCTCCAGCAATTGAAAAAGGATCATGAAAAAGGTGTAGCTAACTTACAGGGAGAAATAGTGGCCCTTGAAAATAAAGTTTTAAAATAGGCTAAAAGCTTTGAGATTGAGAGCGGGCATTATTATGACTTGCTAGCCCAAATGGAAGTAGAGGTGCAGCAGTTACAACACCTCCAAGACTCCTAGCCAATGAAAACATGCAGTGACCTGATAAAGCGTTTGATTATGGAGAAAAGGCAAACGAGGAACAGGATAAGGGCCATTGGTCATGCCATTTTTAAGAGATGCCAGGCATGCGAAGATATGATCCTATCTACTTTCGTCCAAGCAGTGATGATATATGTGAAAACTATGGATGATTTGGAACAACTAGAAAGGGACTTGGCACCTAGGTACGCGGTGAGGCCGAACGACGCCTCGCGGACACCTAGGTTTGAAGCACTAGAATATGCCTAGTTAGTATATGTATTTTCCTATTTTTGAGTCTGTTTGTCCATAGTTTCTTTTATATAGTATGTAGTTTTGGAGTTTGTAGTTGGTCTTAGTAGGCGTCTTTCCTTTTGTAAAGTGTTAGTGGTTTGTGTTATTAATGAAATATTGAAAATTCCCAAAATTTATTTTCATTTTACTTTCGCATTTATTTTCACGAACTACGCTTCGTCTGATTCGTGTGAGGTCACGATACGTAGGCAATCTCCATAGGATTCGACCGCAAAAGAAAAAAAGATGTAAGGAAAAGAAAGAAAGAAAAGAGTGGAAAAACAAAGGCGAGAATAAAAGAAAAGAAAGAAAAGAAGAAGCGGAAAAACAAAGGTAGGAATAAGAGTGGAAAAAGAACAAGAGCGGAAAAACAATGGTGAGAATAGGAAAAAGAACGAAAAGATGAAACAAAAATGTCGAGATGATACATATGATCGAGCAAATGCATAATTGAAATGATTAACTGTATAGGTGCATTCATGCCAACGTGCGGTTATCAAATCTATTAAAACTAATCATTAACCAAGTGGTTGCTTAAATGTGTGAGTTTAGGAAGGTGGTTAGTTGATTGGAAGTTCTGGAAACTCACCCGTACAACACCCGGTCGAAAGATAAGATGACATGACAGGAATCTGACTCCAGTATCGTGAACCTCACAAAAGAGGCCGAGGCGAATGATGTGGTTGCCATGAAAGAAGAGATGAGGAAGTTGAAAGAACAGATGGCTGAAATGTACCAAGCTTGGTCTCAAGGGCACCCGACACCTTTGTACCCCACCAACTCGTCCTATATCACACCTTTAGTACAAGCTCAGGAGCCTCCTACTCCAAACACATCTCCATCCTTCCCATATCACACCCAAGGCTATGCTACCACTTCATACGCTCCTCCAGCTCCACCACCCAAACACAACCCTCCTCCACATTTGGCTCCAATCTTTGTGGCACCCCCTCCAGCCACATTACAGAGATCATCTAGTGAGCCAGTGTTCCAAGCTCACGATGCTCAATATTACCCTTCTGAACCCACTTTTAAAACTCCTGAGCAGTACACCCATACCCCTCATTTTGAGGTCCCCGAAGAAGTTGAGAAACCACTTAAGAATGCAGAACAAGAGGAAGTAATTCGTAAAATCAAAATCCTGGAGCAATCCTTCAGGAACATGCATGGTTTAGGCAGGCAGGTCTATGTGTCATACAAAGACCTATGTTTATTTCCCGATGTTTAGTTGCCTGCGGGGTTTAAAATTCCAAAGTTTGACTTCTATGAGAGGCACGGTGACCCAGTAGCCCATCTGCGTGGTTTTTGTAGTAAGATGAGAGGTGCCACAGGAAAAGATGAATTGTTGATAGCCTACTTCAGGCAGAGCTTGAGCGGGTCTCTACTGGAATGGTAGAGCAGACAGGACCCTAGCGGATGGTACACTTGGGATGATTTGGCATAGGCATTCATTTTCCACTTTCAATATAACCTCGAGATAGTCCCTGATCGGCTGTCATTGCTGAAGTTTGAAAGAAGCCAGGAGAAAGTTTTAGAGAGTTTGGTTTTCGATAGAAAGAGCAAGCTGCAAGACTGGATCCCCCAATAAGAGAAAATGAGATGGTAGATTATTTTCTGCGAACGTTGGATCCGTCATACTTCGGTCACTTAGTGACTTCTGTGGGTAAATCATTCAATGAGGTAGTGAAGATGGGTGCAATGATTGAAGAGGGTTTAAAGTCTAACAACATTTTGAGTTATTCAGCACTGAAAGCAACCACGCAGGCCATACAAAGTGGTACTGGTGGTGTGATATGTAAGAAGAAGAAGGTAGAAGTGGCCACAGTGGAAGCTAGCACCTAGTCCAGGCCCAGCAATCCTCCACCCTACTATAGCCAACCAAGACCCCACCACCCAAACTACCCATACACACCCATACGGCCCACCAGAACACTATTACCCACCACTAGAGCCCCACTTCTCTATCCACCATGCCCAGACATACATGATGCCCCCGGCACATCCACATTGGCGTGCGCCAGCTCCCTAAACCACATATGTACCCACACAAAACACTCATCGTATCCCGGAGCTAACAGGCCAGGACCTGGCTTCCGCCCGAACCAAACCTTTTGGAATGAGAGGTCCACAAACAAAAGAACTTTTACCCCATTGGGAGAATCTTAACCCGCTTTATTCCATAGACTGAAAAAGTTGGGAATGTTAACCCCAATCGAGCTCAAAGTACCAAACCAACCTCCCAGAAACCTGGACTTGTTCGTCAGTTGCGAGTATTGCTCAGGAATGCCTGGGCATAAGACTGAAAAATGATGGAAGTTGAAGAATGCAGTACAGGAGCTTATTGACAGCCATTGTATTGAGGTACAGGCCTCGGAGGCACCAAACATCCATCAGAACCCACTGTCAGCACATCACGAGACCAACATGATTGAGTTGGTACACAAGGATGGGGAGGTGAAGAAACCCTCACAAACCGTGATGATGATTCGCGATGTTGAGACAAGTTCAAGAGAAAAGCCGACGGGGGAACATACAGGGATGAAGGTGAAAGGTACAAGTGACAAGCCATTGGTAGTGATAGGGAAAGAATTATCTGTTGTTGCAAAGAAACCAGAACCAGTTAAGCTGGTGGTACCAGGGGCGTCACCCGCGCCGGTGGTTGTTGTGAAGGGTGCTTTCATAGAGCCAGTGATCATCAAGCCAGTAGTCCAGCTACCCATGGTTGAATGTAAAGTTGTGCCATGGAAATATGAGAAGGTGATAGGAACGTACAAAGGAAAAGAGATTGAGGAGGAGAGCTGTGAGGCGCAAGGGTTGACTCGATAAGGGCGTTGCTTCGCTCCTGAGGAGTTGAGAAAGGCTAGGCTAGTAAAGACAGTGCAGCCTCGGTAAAAAGGCTAATACAGAGGAGGAAGTAGAGGAGTTCCTAAAAAAGATGAAGGTACAGGACTATTCTATTGTCGAGCAGCTGAGGAAAACACCAGCCTAGATTTCGATGTTGTCATTATTAATACACTCCAATGAACATCACCGAGCTTTGATGAAAATACTAAATGAAGCCCATGTACCTGACAAGAATTTAGGGAACCGCTTGGAAACAATTGCTAATAGGATTTTCGAGGTAAATAGGATAACGCTCTCGGACGATGAGTTCCCTGTAGAAGGAACCAAGCACAATAAAGCTCTTTATTTGACAGTTAAATGTGAAGACTCAGGGGTGGCCAGGGCATTGGTAGATAATGGGTCTAGTGCCAACATTTTCCCGATGTCGACACTAAACAAGTTAATGATCGATAATGAAAGAATCTGTAGAAACACTGTGTGTGTTTGAGGTTTTGACGTGGGCGGAACCGACGCGGTGAGGGACATTATCCTCGAGTAAATAATTGGCCCAGTGGAATTCACCATGGAGTTTCAGGTGTTGGACGTGGCGGTGTCATACAATCTTTTGTTGGGAAGGCCATGGATCCATGCAGCTAAAGCAGTGCCTTCTTCATTGCATCAAATGGTCAAAAGTTGAATGGGATAGGCAAGAGGTGGTGCTACACGGAGAAGACCCCACGAACACTGCAAGTGGTAATATTGTGCCCTTTGTAGAAACTGATGACGATAAAGGGCCATGGGTCTATCAGGTTTTTGATTTGATCACTGTGAACAAGCTACCAGAGGGGAAAAGTATCCCACGTCCCAAGTAGCAGCCGCAACTGTCATGGTGGTTTCAAAAATGATAGGTAATGGGTTTGTCCCGGGAAAAGGTCTGGGTGCCAAGCTTCAGGGCATTGTTCGACCCATATCCTTGCCCAAGAATTTAGCTACCTTTGGGTTGGGGCTTAAGCCAACAACAAGAGATATCAGAAGGGCCTGCAAGTTGAAAACGAAAGCTTGGGTTCTGCCTAAACCAATTTCGCGTCTGGGTTCATTGACGGGAGCAGACGGCAATTTAGATGAAGCGTATAAAAGGGTATTTGCAGAAGTAAACATGGCTCAGGCTGGTGAAGGTTCCAGTAATGCAGACATTCACTACCTGGATTATTCCAGGGTTTGTAATCCTTGTGACTATGTTCCATCTTTTTGGATGAGCTAAGCCTTGTTATCTTTACGTTTTAATGAAATGGAATTTCCTTCTTTTTTTCCTAATTTCGTTTCCATTTTTTCTTTCTTTTCTGTACAGTTCTTTTTATGCTGATATAAATGATATGACATGCATGAAGACTTCTCATCCCGGTCTTATAAGCCAACCTAACTCAGAAATAATAATACAAGAAATTAAATGTGATGATGAAGAGGAACATGATGATGAAGCATATGAGGAAATTAGTAAGGAATCAAAACGCTTTTAGGAAAAACCCAAGCTGAAATTAAATGATACAGAAGCTGTTAACCTAGGGGATCAAGATAATGTCCGGGAAACTAAAATAAGTGTTCATCTGGAGCTGCATCTCAAGAAAGAAATAATTGCGGCGTTGTTGGAATATGAAGACGTTTTTTACTTGGTCCTATGATGATATGTCGGGTTTGAGTACCGATATGGTGGCCCACAAATTGCATACCGATCCATCACTCCCACCTGTTAAGCAGAAATTGAGAAAGTTCAAAACATACATAAGTGTGAAGATCAAAGAAGAATAACTAAGCAGTTTGATGCAAAGGTCAGTCGGGTCACACGGTATCCCACCTAGTTAGCTAATGTTGTGCATGTACCAAAGAAAGATGAAAAAACCAGGGTGTGCGTTGATTATCGAGACCTCAACAAGGCAAGTCCAAAAGACAACTTTCCATTTCCCAACATCTACATATTGATTTTACAAGTGTGCCAAACATGAGATTGGTTCTTTTGTGGATTGTTATGCGGGATACCATCAATCTTAATGGACAAAGAGGATGCAGAAAAGACGGCATTCATCACACTGTGGGGAACATACTGCTATCGGTTCATGCCATTTGGCTTGAAGAATGCTGGGGCAACTTACATGAGGGCTTTGACAACGATCTTCCGAGATATGATACATAAAGAGATTGAGGTGTAAGTAGATGATGTGATTGTGAAATCAAGGCAGCTGGCCGACCATGTCAAGGATTTGAGGAAATTCTTTCAAAGGCTACGCAGGTACAATCTCAAGCTCAATCCTATAAAGTGTGCTTTTGGTGTGCCATCGAGAAAGTTGCTAGGGTTTATAGTCAGTCGCCGGGGTACTAAATTGGATCCGTCGGAGATTAAGGCCATTCAGGAATTACCACCTCCAAGAAACAAAACTGATGTGATGAGTTTGTTAGGAAGATTGAACTACATTAGAAGGTTCATTGCTCTGCTCACAACTACTTGTGAACCCATTTTCAAACTATTGAAGAAAGATAATGTGGTTACATGGACGGATGAATGTCAGAAAGCTTTTGATAAGATAAAGGAATATTTGTCAAATCCGTTTGTGTTGGTCCCACCAGAGCCAGGGAGGCCTTTGATTCTGTATCTCACGATCTTGGATAATTCATATGGCTGCGTACTGGGGAAGCATGATGTCACTGGCAAAAAAGATCAGGCAATCTACTATCTTAGCAAGAAGTTTACACTTACGAGGTTAAGTATACTCATCTGGAAAGGACATGTTGCGCCCTAACTTGGGTGGCACAAAAGTTGAAGCATTATTTATCGTCCTACACTACTTACCTCATATCTCGGTTGGATCCACTGAAGTATATTTTCCAGAAGCCTATGCCCACGGGAAGGCTTGCAAAGTGGCAGATTCTGCTCACAGAGTTTGATATCATCTACGTCACCTGGACTGCAATGAAAGCACAAGCCTTAGCTGATCGTTTAGCTGAGAATCCAGTTGTTGATGATTATGAGCCTTTGAAGACTTATTTCCCTGATGAAGAGGTTATGCATATTGATGTGTTTTAACAAGCACAGAAACCAGGATGGAAATGTTTCTTTGATGGAGCGGAAAATATGAAAGGCATGGGAATAGGAGCCGTACTTATTTCTGAAATAGGTCAGCACTATCCTGTTACAGCTCAGCTTCGTTTCTATTGTACAAACAACATGGCGGAATATGATGCATGCATTATGGGGTTGAGATTAGCAGTGGATATGGGTGTTCGGGAAGTCTTGGTCATGGGTGACTCGGACCTACTGGTACACCAAATTCAAGGGGACTGGGAAACACGAGATTTGAAACTAATACCATTCAGACAGTGCTTGCATGAGCTTTGTCAACGGTTTCAGTCAATAGAGTTCAGACATATCCCACGGATTCATAATGAGGTCGTCAATGCATTGGCTACTTTGGCATCAATGTTGCATCATCCAGATAAGGCTTACGTAGATCCATTGCAGATTCAGGTCTACGATCAAAATGCTTATTGTAACGTGATAGAAGAGGCACTTGACGGTGAGCCGTGGTTCCATGACATCATGGAGTATATCAGGATGGGAGTATACCCGGAACAGACCACCGGTGATCAAGAAAGGGCTATTAGTCGATTGGCAAGCAGATTTTTCCTGAGTGGAGGAGTGTTGTACAAAAGAACAGCAGACCTCGGACTTTTGAGGTACATGGATGCGAGGCAAGCCACCACTATCATGACTGAGGTACATTCTAGAGTCTGTGGTCCGCACATGAGCGAATATGTTTTGGCAAAAAAGATTTTACGGGCAAGATATTATTGGCTCACAATGTTCGGGATTGCATCCGCTTTGTACGCAAATGTCATCAGTGCCAAGTGCATGGAGATTTGATTCATTCTCCACCGACAAAATTGCGTACGATGTCAGCGCCATGGCCTTTTGTTTCTTGGGGAATGGACAATATTGGGCCAATTGATCCAGCAGCATCAAATGGGCACAGGTTTATCCTGATAGCAATAGATTATTTTACCAAGTAGGTGGAATCGAAGTCGTTCAAGTCTGTGACTAAGAAAGCTGTGGTGGATTTTGTGCATGCAAACACTATTTGTCGGTTTGGCATACCAAAGGTGATTATCACGGACAATGGGGCTAATATCAATAGTCATTTGATGAAGGAAACATGTGAGCAGTTAAAAATTACTCATATTCATTCTACTCCATACCGCCCTAAAGCAAATGGAGCAGTTGAAGCGGCCAACTAGAACATAAAGAAAATACTACGGAAAATGGTTGAAGGGTCTAGACAACGGCATGAGAAGTTTCCTTTTGCATTGTTGGGATACCGAACCACCATTCGTACTTAGGTGGGGGAAACTCCTTATTCGTTGGTGTATGGCACCGAGGCAGTAATACCCGCAGACGTGGAGATTCTATCACTTCGAATCATTGCATAGGCTGAGATCGACGACGATGAATGGGTAAAGGCCCATCTGGAACAATTGAGTTTGATTGATGAGAAAAGATTGGCATCAGTGTTCCATGGTCAACTATTCCAACGAAGGATGGCAAGAGCATATAACAAGAAAGTGCGCCCGTGGAAATTCGAGGTCGAACAGTTAGTACTGAGGAGCATTTTTCCCCATTGGGTCAAAGCAAAAGGAAAGTTCGCTCCGAATTGGCAGGGGCCATTTGTAATAACCATGGTGTTGTCTAATGATGCATTGTATTTGACAGATGTACAAGGAAAATGCGTAGAAATGGCCATCAATTCCAAAGTTGTCAAGAGATATTATGTATGATTCCTTTATTCTGAATGTGCTTGCTTGTGTTTGGCATATTTTAAAGATTGAAATGAAGAAGGAATTTTGTTCGGCTATCCAAACACTTTTATCCTTTGTTACCCCTTTGAGCCTTAATTATTTTCGTTCATACCTCTCTTTCGGAATCAACGGCATAATTAAGCAACACAAACGCCGAGCATAAAGTAAAGGAAAAGGAAAACGGAAAAGAATGAATGAAAGAAAAAAGAAAGGAAAATAAAAAGATGAAAAGAAAAGGAAGGAAAATGATAGATGAAAAGAAAAGAAAATGAAAAGAAAAAAATGAAAAGAAAGAAAAATGAAGAAGGAAAAAGAAAGAAAAAAAGAAGAAAAGGAGAAGAAATTTGCAACATAAGTAATTATGATACAGTGAACTACGTTTGACTTGATCCCGAAAGGGTACGTAGGCAGCCTTACTCTGAGGTTGAGTCATACCAAAATAAAATTCCAAAAGTCTTCAGGCAAAAACCTGGGGCAGAAGTTGTGATGATTGAAAGAAATGGGATTCCGAAAGTTGTAATTTTAACCCATTTGGAAAAAAAATTTAGCCTTTTACACCCTTCTTTCTAACCCATCCAAAACCCTACATTGCGTTCCAAAGAAAGACCTTCTAATCAATTTTTGAGAAATGCCAAGTCGAGCAGGGAAATGTGATTTGCAACAAGGACAACACTCTAGTCCAAGCCGAAAAAGTAAAAAATGAAAATGAGAGAGTCTCATTGGTGAAAACTCGCATGGGCACCGTAAGGCGACGGGAGCTGAGAGAAAATAAAATGTGAGATTCTTTGTGGTGAAAACCCTCACAGCCACCCTAGGGCGAAAATGAGTTTAAGAAATGGCAAGTTGAGAAAGTATGTTGGTGAAAACTGTGTCGTGGCATCGCAGGTTAAATGAGATCAAGTGATGGAAGTTCTGGGAAATGAAGCATAACAATGGAAGAGCTGGGTAGTTAGATTTGTCGGGCCGGTTAGTCCAAAATGCATGTCATGGCTATCGGTGTCATCTGCTTCAATCAGATAAGTTTCTTTTCTGTTTCTTCTTCAATAGTCATCCGGTTTTGAATTCTTCTTATCCTTATCTAATAAAATTATTACATTTCATTATCTTTCGGGGATTCTGTTTGTCTAAAATGTTTCAATGTCAGTTTTGTTCAACAAAACAAGGAAAAGGATTTCAAAGATCACTACCAGCTTCCGAAAATGGTAAAGCATAAAGTGGCCAGAGCATGTCAACAACAGTGGGGTGTAAAGTGAGATAGGGGAAGTTGCCGGAAGTTTCATCGGTAGAATACTTGGTAAATGTTGGGAAAATGAGGAAATTCAAGCAAAAGAATGTTACGAAGATGGAATAAAAGTGGAAGTACAAAAGTATACAGGTTATCAGCGTTGGGATTGTGAAAGTTGGTCAGAAAGTCAGGCGGCTCAGAGGAAGTCAGGCAACAAAAAGCAAGACAATGGAAGGATGATGTAGCGAAGAATGCCATCAACTAACCACCATTTTTAAACTAACAAAATTTTGGTGATTGAAGCGGGGGCAAAAAAATTGTTTGGCAGGAGGAATTCTACGTGAAAGACAAGTAGGCAGTAATCAAGGTCAGTCGCAAGTGTGGCATGAGTAAAATGCAATGAAATAAGGAGCAGCGTGAAGAGATGTTGAAGTCAGGAGCCCGCCTGAAAAATAGAGGAGTACATTTCAGTAGTTAAATGTTAACGTTACGCTTCAGTTTCATCGCAATTCAAGTTTTAGTTTCAATTCAAGCCATAGTTTCATCACAATTCAAGTTTTTAGTTTTAGTACGTGGTAACAAGCCCTAGTTTTCCCACGTACTAAAACTAAAAACTTGAATTCAAGCCACGTACTTTTCGTTGTCTTGTCTATTTTGTGCAATCAGGAGCCCGCCTGGAGAATAGAGGTCTACATTCAAATTTAAGCAGTCAGGAGTCCACCTGGAGAACAGAGAAATATATTTCAATTTCAACAGTCATGAGCCCACCTGAAGAACAGAGGCATGCAATCCAAATTTCAGGAATCAGGAGCCCGCCTGAAGAATAGAGGTGATACAAGTCAAGTTGTTAGCTTTAAATCAACTCCTTTGTTTATTTTGGTAGTCAGGTGACCGCCTAGAGAACACAGGTTCGCGCTTCAAATTTCAGAAATCAGAAGTCTTCCTGGAGAATAGAGACGCGCATTTAGAATTATGGAAGTCAGGAGTCCGCCTGGAGAAAAGAGACATATGCTTCAAATTTTAGCAGTCAGGAGTCCGCCTAAAGAACAGAGACATGCATTCAAGTTTCGAAAATCACGAACCCGCCTGAAGAACATAGGTGATATAAATCATTTTTTAGTTTCCCATCAATTTCTTGATTATTTTAAGTAGTCCGCTGAAAAACAGAGACACACAATTAAAAAATCACTAATTAGGAGCCTGCCTGGATAGCAGAGGAATACTTTCCAATTCAAGTTCAGCAGTCAGGAGTCCGCCTGGAGAACAGAGACATACAATTCAAGTTCAGTAGTCAGGAGCCCGCCTAAAAAACAGAGGTGATATAATTCCAATTTTTGTTTTCGATCAATTTTTTTGTTTATCTTGAAGTCCGCCTAGAGAACAGAGACATACAGTGCAAATTTCAAAAGTCAGGAGCCCTCCTGGAGGATAGAGGTGTTAAATTTCAAGTTGCAGTTGAAGTTAGGAGCCTGCCTGAAGTACGGAGGTATTACAATTCAAGTTTTGTTTTTCAAATTTTTATTAGTATCCGGTAACAAACCTCAGTTCTCCAAACTGGGACAGAAAGTTTTCTTTGTTTTGTCTATTGCATGAAGTCAGAAGCCCGCCCGGACAGCGGATGAATATGTTTAAATTCAGATTCAGCAATCAGGAGTCTGATTAGAGAACAGAGACATACAAATCCAAGTTTAGAAGTCAGGAGCCCGCCTGGAGAACAGAGGAATACATTCCAGTTCAAGCTTATTCAAGTCCAGCAACGTGGAGGGAAGGAACAACATCGCAATGCACGATTTGAAGTAACAAAAAGAGAAAGTACAAGACAATAACACAACAAGGAAGTACAAGAGCAAGTTTGAAGAATTTAGATAGGATTTTTTGTAATTCATATTTCATAGCTTAGCTTAGCTTCTTTTTGACATGGTGTAATAAGGAGGGTCAGCAAGCAGTAGCAGCCGCAATCGCAGTGAAATCACAGCTCTTGGTAGTCCCAGCTACCAGACACTCCCGAACTACACTGACCTAATTCCTGTTTAGCCCAGGATATGTAGGCAACCGCTGAAGCAGGGCGCGGTCAAAACTTTTCAAAGCGCTTCAAAACGGAATATTCAAACGGGAAAAAATCCCTCATCTTGCTCATTTTATCTTTGCCCGGAAACATTTTATGTTTCCAAGCAAAGAGGGGCAGTTGTGAGAACATGATTTTTACACTGTATATGAACTATTCCCATAAAAGTCAAACAAATGATTTTTCTTTACTTTTACAGCTTTTGTGCATTTTTTGTATCATTTTCTGATAATTATTGCATTTTATTTGTGCATGTTAATTTATAAAAAAAACAAAAATATGCATTTGCATTTAAGATTTAATTTCAGGTTTTAGGGTTAATTTTTTTTGGCTCAAGATATGAAAATTCACAAAAACAATTAGTTCATTTCGCATTGTTATCATTTTTTATTTGGAAATTGTCACAAATTAAATTTTTACAATAACATTAGGAATTATTATTTAGTTTAAATATATTAGGGTTTTAATAATACTTTAATTTTATAAATCAGAAAAATATAAAATTTTAATTAAATAAAAAAACACAAAAAAGGTAGATAAAAGGAATAATTAAAAATGGAAAAAGAATAAGTGAAGGAGGTAATTAAAAAGGGCTGCGCATATTGGGCCTTTACCAATTCTTTTAGCAGGCCCAAATCGTGTAATTCCCCCAAACGACAAGTCCAATAGGCCCCTGATCTGGTCCAGCTCTCCGTAAAAATGAAACGATGTCGTTTGGTTCTTATTTAATCTAGACCGTCGAGGTTGATGATCGAACGGTCCAGAAGCTGGGGTCGATCAATATAAATATGTCCGAACGTACCGTACCCACCCTACCATCGTCTTCTTCAAAGCCTCCTCCTCTCAGAAAACCTAGAGACGCCACCACAAAATCCCACCGCCTTAGGGTGGCGGCTCTGGTACCAAAAGCTCCCAAATTCACACCTCTGAACATCTCGGCCCCCTCAGTCCAAATATGGAACTACTGACTGTCTAATATCAACGAAAAGTTTTGAAAACCAAATCGAAATTGGCGGCTAAGTGTCAAACTTGTCCAATCGAGTCCAAACTAATACTGGTTAGTCGTTGAGTCTTCCTCACCTTGAATTCAGAGTATTTCTCTTCAAGCCTCAGTAGGCCGGCTCCAATCTCACATCTAGGGTTCATGCGTGCCGGGCTGTTCTAGGATTTTTTTGAGTCGAGTGAACCCGGGTCAATATTATACGTTTGTTTCTTATAAAATGAATGTATATATTAACCTAAGTTTAATTTCGAGGGTTTATCTCACGAAGTTCGAATTTCAGTAAGTTTCCCTATCTTTCTTTTCTTTAGTTTTTGTCAATTTAGCACCATTGTAATCACCAGTTTAATCTAGGTTTGTCTGAGAATTTTGAATAATTTGTTTTTTTAGGATTAATCTTCATTTCTCCTTGTTGATTTCTATTTTGATGGCTGGTCGTTAGTATAATCAAGTTTTCTCTTTGGTCTGCTCATGTGAGATTGGTTTGGGAATTTGACCATGTTTTTAATAGTTAGATTAATATGTTTGATAGAGGTTTGGATCTGTTTGTTCTTCTGGAGATGATTGATTTAGTTGTTGATTCTATTTGTTAGCCCTTAATCCAAGGATATTGTCAATTAGTTTTTATTAGAATTAAATTTAGTTTATTAATTTGTTCTAGTTGATATAAATTCACTAGGGTTAACCTTAGTTAATTTTTAACAGGGGTTAAGGGGGTTAGGTCAGTTAGTGAGATGTAATTTTGGGGATGTTAGAATGGTAGTTTAGCATAGGGAATGGCAGAATCATTTAAAAAAGTAAATGTGAAACAGGGGAAGGGTAGTTTAGGGATTGTTTTACTCAAAGATCATCCTAGAAGCTCCTAGAATAGGACCTTAGTGTATTTTTTAATAAAACTAGGGCAGTAACTTGAGGAACTAGTTAGAAAATTGAGGTTTAAAGTGTAAATAATGAGGGATTAATGAGAAAACCCTAAAATCTTATACTTTACCCTAGTGTTGCCTATTAAAGGGCATCAAGTGACTTGTGAAGGGGGTCTTGAACCTTTTTCAGCCTAAGAATCCAAAAACCAAATTCTGATTTTACTTGCCTCTCCAATTTTAGACTAGTTTCAGCTTTTAGATATAGAGAAACAAAAAAAAAACACGCAAAAAAATGAAAATCCAAAAACAAATCACTGTTTCATTAAAATTGTAGGCTAATTTTGATATTCTAGCTCATAACTTGCACTTCCTGGTTCTCTTGATGATTGTTGAAGTTTCTGGGTGATTCAAAGTTGAACTTCGAACAACATTTGGTTTCTTTCAGTGTGTTTTGGTTGTTTATTGTTGCTGTTGGGTTATCCAAGTTGGTTTAGGCTTTATTTTGTTGTTCCATTTGGTTTCAAAATGTTGTTGTACTTTAAATTCACCCCTGGGTTAGAGTTTTGGTGAATTTTGGCTGTTGGATTCACATTGCTGCTATTTGTTCTTCCAGCCCAACTGACTTCCATTCTTCTTGATTGTTTCATACTTCCAGGTACACTGCCAATAACACTTCGACGTAACTTGAGTTGAGTTGAGGAAATACATGAATGAAATGCTATTTGAAAAGATGCCTGAAGTCCCTTCTAGAATTATTCTATTTCTGCTTAGTTTTAATACATAAGATAGCCTGTTATTTGAAGTTAGAATCCTCCTGTATAATTTGATTGTGGTAAACTATATGAATTACTACTTCTTAGGTTCATACGCTGGGAGTAAAATGAATGTGGTTATAATCAGTTGTTTATGGCTATGTGTATTGTGGCAGCATCAAGAGTAATTGGTCCTCAAGGTTCCATTTAGGCTGTCAAAATAGTTAATACTTCCAAAACTGATTCTCATTTGTATTTGATAGTTGGAATTCATATTGTTTCAGTACATTGATTGGTGTCTTACTTTTGAAGTCAGCTAATAGGGTTCGAATTGTCTCAGCATAATCAGTTCATTTTGTGATTACTACATCCATGAATGTACTTGTAATTATATAAAGCTTTAAGTTGTAATGTGAGTGGTCAGTGTTTCAATTAAATAAGTGACTACTGTTTTACTGCTGAAATTCTTTGAATAACTTGAAATCAATTCAGTAGATATTTTCTCACGTTTGATCTAAAGTTGGTCCGGGATCAGCAGCCCAGTTTCTAGTATAAGTATTATGACCTAGGCTTTGAAATTCCCATGGTCAGTGGGATAGATTTTATACCCCAGGCCCAATGACGACTAGAAACGTTTCAGAAATGGGGATCAGTTATTCACGCTCACAGGAGTTCGATCTCCTGACATGCGAGTTGCTCCCGCTCTTCTCTGTTGAGCGTTGGGCCAAAGTTTTGGGCCAAGTAAGGATGCCTTTCAGTGGTCCGTTGATTAGCTGAAGTTGGGTTTTTGAATAAGGTTTATTTTATTATTATTTTTCTTTTACTTTGGTGATGAATTGTGATTAGACAATGTAGTTACTTTAGATTAGCCTTCAATAAAATCACGAGATGAGCAACGCCAAATAAAAACAATTGCGGGGCCCTCGATTAATAATTATATAATTACTTAGAATTTGGGAGGGCCGTTTTGCGAATTTCAAGGCCTTTCCCAAAAATAAGACGCTAGAATCTCTAGACACGTTTTAATTAAATTACTTTCTTAAACTCGGGTGTGCATTGATGCAACTCAAATCCAAATCTCGACGGAGTCGAAACGTGTTGATAATCACGGGTGCCTTGATAGCGATGGGGTTAGAAACGCGTTTTCATGATGTTGTAATTCGTATAAAACAAATAGTGATTGAATAATGGTTCAAAAATGGGGACGAGCCTCACCGAACAAGAATAAATGTGGGGCCATCAATAATTGGTTGTTTAAAAAGGATTAGAATTTGGAAGGGCTGTCTAGAGAATTTCAACGGCCTTTCCCAAACAATATTACGCTAGAACCTTTAAGCGTAATTTAATAAATTACTTTCTTAAACTCGAGTGTGCATTGATGCGACCAAATCCAAATCTCGACGAAGTCGAAACGTGTCGACGATCATGTGTACACTGGTGGCGACGTGATTACAAATACGTTTTCACGACGTCGCAAGTCTTTTAAAATAAATAATGGTAAAAGAGGTATATAAATAAAATGGCGCATAAGCTAGCATGTATTAAAATCATATAAAACCAAATACAACAGTTAAGCGACCGTGCTAGAACCACGGAACTCGGAAATGTCCAACACCTTCTCCCGGGTTAACAGAATTCTTTATCCAGATTTCTTGTTCGCAACCTGTAACAAAGTCATAATCTTCCTCTGTTCGGGATTCAAATCGTTGACTTGGGACACCATTAATCTCCCAATTGGCGACTCTGAATAATTAATTACTCAATCCCGTTCCGATTGTCCTTTAATTGGAAAAACTCCTTCACGCCCTTTTGCGGGAGTGTATAAGCGAAAAAAGGAGGTGTGACAGTAAAACCCGCGCGTGGCCTAAGAAACTCCACACGCCCTTCACCAAAGTTGGGGGTAAAAGATTAGGAATCATCTTAATCGTTGCCTTATCAACTTCAATGCCATTCTTTGAGATCTTGTGGCCAAGGACAATGTGTTCCTCGGCCATGAAATGACATTTCTACCAATTGAGCATCAAATTGTTTCTTCACATCTTTCCATCACTTTATCCAAATTTGAGAGACAATCATCAAAAGAATCTCCAACCACCAAGAAGTCATCCATTAAGACTTCAAGGTAATGCTTCACCATGTCTGTGAAAATCGCCATCATACACCTTTGAAAATTCGCTGGTGCATTGCACAACCAGAGCAATAAGAATTTTGTTGTAGCCGGAATATCCATCAAGGAAAAATAGAAATCACGTTCGGCCAATCTATCAAGCATTTGATCTTAGAAGGGAATTGAAAAATGGTCCTTCCTTGTGACTTTGTTGACCTTACGATAATCCATACACACTCTCCGCCCGGTCACCACTCTTGTAGGAATCAACTTATTCTTATCATTGGCGACCGCTGTCATGCCCCCTTTCTTTGGAACACATTGAACCAGAGAATCCCGTGAATTATCGCAAATGGGGAAGACAACCAAGGCATCCAAACAATTGATAATCTCCATTTTGATAACCTCTTGCATGGCTTCATAAAGTCTCCTTTGATGTTCAATAGATGGTTTAGCACTTTCCTCCAAGTTAATCTTGTGCATGCAAAATGCGAGGTTTATCTCCCGAATATCCACCAATATTCATCCCATAGTCTATTTCCTCACCGCCAATGAAGAGTCTACCTGTACGTTAGTCAAACAAGAGGAAAGAATAACAGATAAAGTAGAAGAAGGGCCAAGAAATTTATACCGAAGATGTGGAGGCAATGTCTTCAACTCCAAGATAGGAGGATCTTAAATTGAAGGCTTTGTAGGAGGAGTTGTCCTATTTTCAAGATCCAATGACAATTTGCGAGGTTCATAAGTGTACGACCCCATTCCTTGCAAAGAGTTCACACATTCCATGAAGACCTCCATCTCTTTATCATCAAAGTTGAGCAAGAGGGCCTCCAATGTATCATCAATATTTATCACAGCACTTGTTTCATCCTCAATAACATCGGTGACCAAGTCTATTAAAGAGCACACCTCATGACAATTGGGTTGCCTCACAGACTTACACACATGGAAAACCACTTTTTCATCACCAACCCGGAAAGTAAGTTCTCCGGCTTCAATCAATTAAAGACTTCCCTGCAGCAAGGAAATATCTCCCAATAATAATCGGTACCTCATAGTCAACCTCACCATCAATAACGTAAGAATAAATTTATTGAAACGAACCAAAAAACCCTCAATCACTCCCAATGGTCTCTTCATGGTATGATCGGCCATTTGTAATCTCATAGAGGTGGGTCTTGGTTTCCCAATTCCCAAAGTCTTGAAAATCAAATAGGGCATCAAATTGATACTTACCCCAAGATCACAAAGAGCTTTATCAAACTCGGTACTTCCAATGGTACAAGGGATTTTGAAAGCACTGGGATCTTCAAATTTGGGAGACATTGAATGCACAATTGCACTCACTTGATTAGTCCTTTTTATATTTTCACAATTCATTGACCGCTTCTTTGTATTCCAATCCTTTATAAACTTTTCATAACATTGATCAATAGACTCTTCATCATGGCAATGAACTTTTTGGATTGATTATCACCATTTTGCTTGGAAAGCCTTTGACAGCATATAGTAGGAGACTTAGGTAATTGTGCCTTAGCCTTCTACACAACCAGTTCCAGTATCTCAAAAATGTGATCTCTAGATGAGTTCACTTACTCTTGAGTATATTCCACATTTTCATCAATATCAATCCGCACTTCATCATTTTCTTGCACAACATTGTTCGGAGTCTCATATTCTTGTAACACTTGCTCATCATCCACTAGTTTCCTTTTACTTGAGGTGGGTGCATTTCTACCTTTTTCCACTTTTTGTATTAACGGCCATGGCATGTCGCGTGTTATTTCCACCCATTAGGTTTACCACCGTATTACTTAAGAGGAAATTTGGGCATCGAAATCGCCATTATTCTCCATTATTTGGTTTGACATGTTCTCAATACGCCCCATTTAATTGTTGGAAGAACTTGGACCATGGGAAGGACAAAGAGGCGGGTTGCTCAGTTGTTGATATATCGAGGGCCTTTGAAAACCTGAGCCTTGATTGCCTCGATCATTGTTCCATCCCCCTTGGTTGTTGCCTTCCAATATCCTTGGTTGTTGCCACTCCAATTGCCTTAGTTATTCCACCACTCCAAGTTCCTTGATTGTTGTTACTATTCCAATTTCCTTGATTGTTGCCACCACTTCAATTACCTTGGTTGTTAGAATCCTAATTAACTAGATTACCTTGAGGTCGCCATTATTGTTTATTCAGTCCTTGAGATTTATTTTTTTCCCCTGAAAGCTGTTCACATATTTCACTTCCTCCGCTTGTTCATTGTAAGATTCATCTTGATCAAATCCACTATCTTCCTGCACATAATTCTCCATGTGGGTTTGCACTTTTGGACCCTTGTTCCTTCTCTTGTCCACCATTATACTTGCTACATCCATGTCATTCACTTGCTTCACCCCTAGCACTTGTTGAAATTAGGTCGTGGTTTTGATCCATTATGGTGGTCAATTCGGCAATGGCTCGCCTATGATCATGCAACTTTTTATGGAGGTGAATCACATTTGGATCATCTTGAGGAAAATTAGCTTGACTTTTCCATGCCAATGATGTGGCCGCCATTTCATCTAAAATTTTGCAAGCTTCCACATACATTGTCGTCATGAAATTTGTACCGGCAAGTTGATTTACCACGCATTAATTGGTCATATTGATCCCTCCATGTAAAGTTTAATAAATCATGGCTTATGTCATGCCTTTATTAGGGAACTCTTTGACCATTGTCATATACCATTCCCATATCACATGTAATGGCTCATAGGGCTCTTGTTTGAATACTAGAATCTCATTTCTAAGAGTAGCCATATGCCAGGGAGAAAAGAACTTGGCAATAAATTTCTTCGCCAACTCATACCATGTATGGATGGAATGTATTGGAAATCTCTATAACCAATCCAAGGCTTTCCCTGTAGAGAGAAGGGAAATAACCTTAACCTTAAAGCATCCTCGGAGACGTTTGTCTATTTACTCCCCCAGCAAGTGTCCACAAACCCCTTCAGGTATTTTTATATATTTTCACTTGGAGCCTCGGTAAAGAATCCCCATTATAGCAATGTGAGCATTACATTTGTGATTTAAAAGTTGCTCGCCCGAATGCGGGGCAAGACAATAGCACTTGCATACCATTCATTTAGCAACACCCAAAGTAGAGCCACTCATGGTGGAGGTGGGAGTAGAAACTGGGATGTTGTCTTGAGGCGCCCGATCTCGTCTATTTTCTTGAGTTTCAAGAGGAACCTCATCAACTTGGTTATCATCAACGTCCACATCCCCCAATACCATGTTTCCGAGTTGATCATTGTTGAGAGCAATTGTTGCACCTATAATTGATTCACAAGAATTAGTAACACCGGAGGAAAAGAAGACAATTCACATATAAAACCAAATATGTAACTAAATCTATTGTTAGCTCCCCGGCAACGGCGCCAAAAATTGATCTCGTACAAGTCACACCTCAATTTAAGGTTATGAAACCGTCGATGCAATAGTAATACCGAACAAGGAGTCGGGGTTGATTTTTCACATAGAGCAATGAATGAGACTTAGGAGTATATATTTCAATGTATGAACTTGAATTATCCCAATTAACACTTCCGCAAATTTTAGTTGTTTCTATATCTAGATTAAAATAAAATTCCAAATTAAGAATTGAAACTAGTAAATTATTTTCGATTGTTTTCTAAGTTGTCTAAAATGCCTAGTTCTATAACCATCACCTACGTGTTTGCCTAATGCGATATAAATCGTAATGCTTGTTTTATTGGTCGGGGTGTATTATAGCTATCAACACTCAATTACCCACTTAATAGCTCTCAGTCAGAGAGTGAAATTACCCAATTTGTCTTACTTAAGTCCAAATGGGCGTTGCGCAAAATGGTTAATAAAAGCTCAAGTCGATTATTATTATCTCTAGGTTGAACCCTTTAATTGTGACTATCAATCTCTCGATTGACCCAATTCTTTGTCAGCCAAGTTTTCCTAGTTTAAGTCTCTCTTTCTCAAGTATAGGCTAAGCCAAATAGGCATGAACTAATGTTTGCAATCAATTCCACAAATTAAAGCATTAACAAGGCTAAATAATCAACACTCAACCATAAACAAGCACTAAATCAAACACACATTAGGGTTGGGTCGCAACTCTAGTAAACATCTAGCTAGTTATGCTTGAAATTGAAGAAATAGAAGAAGAGAGGATAATTAAACTTATATTGCAAAATTAAAATGACAAAACCTATGTAAAAATAAGCCAAAAGATGAAAAACTACTAAAAGAAATAAAGAGAAACGACTACTGTAGATTTTGATGTCAACAATTGACCTAAAAATGTGAAACTCAGCTATTTATACTGGGCTGGAATTTTGGGAAAAAATACCCTTTCGGAATGGTTCTGTGAACGCACAATTCAATGTGTGGTCCGCACTTTATTCATCTTGATAGGATTAGAACTCTGCGATTGCATAATTCTGGACTGCAACCGCTTTACACTTTTCATGTGGTCCACGTATTTGTAACCGCAGCTGCACCTTGCTCTTTTGCGGTCCACAAAATTGTAATTGCAGCTGTATAGCTCTTCTTCTGTGGCAGCACAATAATTCTGCGGTCCGTACTTTCGATGATCTTGAAATGTAGACTCTCTGAACTTCACTCTTGACCCAGCTTCTATGGCCGTACATTTCATGTGAAGAAACTTTTCATCTTTTTCAATTGTTCTTTCATTCATACTCTGCAGCCGCAGATGATATTCTGCGGTCCACACTGTTGAGCTTATGTGCCTTTTGTGTCATTGAGTTCTGATTACTCCTTCTTGAGTTGGATTTCATCTCGGGAGTTCACTTTCCAATATTCCTGTAATTAAGCACATTTTATCAGCTTTTTTGGAACACAATTTAACACTTTTAGACTAAAACAAAAGCTAAAAGGCGCCAATAAATAGTCAAAATCCCCAATTATCACTTGCTCGGCTAATAGAAATAAAGATGGATAAGTTCCTATAGTGCCCAGACATCAAAATTTGATCATACTAAGGGAAGGTTTTGCAAATTCGAATAGGGACGTGTTCATGTCGTGGGTCCATGGAAAGGATGTGCCAATGAATAAGGATTCCATATGCTAATTATTGGAGCTGACAGCCCTAACCAGCGTAGGCTACAAAAGTTTGTCAAATGCCCAAACTACTAATCTATATGTCACGCTCTATATGGAGTCAATTCTAATTCAAAGTTGACACGGACTAAAGGGGATTCCCATCTTGAGATGATCCATTTCGACTTTAAAAAGACTGCAAGGTGTGGTAAAATTTCGTGCATGCTAGACTGATGACGGTTGAGCATATTAGTGAATGCACTCAAGCCCGATTATGTTTGATGACTCGGAAACCGACAAATATGAGTGAGATCATGTTAGAGGGGATGGCATGCACCCGCTTTGGGAAAAAACTCAAGATGGGGTTGACAGATTAGGAGCATATGCATCTACGCAATGATCTATCCAATTCTTTCAAGGAAATATGGGGGATTTCACCTGGCAGTCTCATTCATGTGTCAGAGGATGAGAACACCCTCAAAGGCTCAGATAATGAGGATGAATTTGGTGATGAAGTCACTGGGCCCATGGCTTTGGTGCCCCTGGGAGCGGATGATGAAGATGAGCTAGGGACTGTGGCTGGTGGGCACTTTGAGGATGAAGGATCTATGTATGAACCACATGGGTCCGACTAGCAGGGAATTCCTCTTTCCAACTTATTTTGTTTTGAATGTTTTTTGAATCAGGGACTATACATTATCTAAGTGTGGGGTGGGGGAATAACTTCCTAACTTGTAATTGTATAAAAATGTTAATTTTCCATTTTCTTGGTTAGTTTAGAACTCACATAGTCTAATTAGTTAGTAATAGTTGTGAATAAAAGATGAAAATATAAAGACAAAACAAAAAAAGCTCGAACTTTTTCCGACGATGGAGATTTTGGATAATTCTTTTGAGGGATTAAAGTCTGATTAAAAGAACACCAAAAACATTTTTTAGTTAGTATAGTTAGGTAGTATCCATTGGTTTTTATTTGGATGTTGGTTCTTTTCAAAGGGTGTAACTTGTACTGGGTGTTTTTATTTTATTTTTTAGGAGGAGGATAGGAAGAAACCTGAGTTTCTCTGAGATACCTACTGACATTTTTGGTGTTTGAACATTAGGCAATGGCATGCGCTCTGTCTTTGTGCATATTTGATCTGAATTATAATGCCTAAGTAAAATAAGTAGCCAACTCTCTGACGCATATTTCTCAGTTATTTGACTTGTATGTCACCAAGCGTAGTATTGCTTAAAAATTTTCAACTACATGTGCTTGCTTGACTTTAGAGTTGAACATAACCGTCTTGATTGAGTCATGTGTAATGTGTGTGCAAGGATTTGTTATATTTTGTGAATCTAGAACTTGCCTCATATGCTAATCAAAGCAAAATCATTAAGAGTCTAGAAGATGACGTAGGCGTTTCTTGCTTGATCATAAAGGTGTTGGTCACTTACAAATAGTATTTTCCTATTGCTAGCCCCTTTGAGCCAATAGACCCTTTCTTTGGCACTCACACTACAAGACGTATCCCTATTTTGTTCCTAATTTGAGATTGTTGAACTTTTACCTCCGAAGGCATTTAGGCTCTAAAATAAGTAAGGTGAGAGATTTGGGAAGTAGCTTTCGAGTGAACCATGGAAGGGCCCATAAGGTGCACTAAAGTCGTGAATATTACCACTAGATAATGAACCTTAATGTATGGAGTTTATACAGAGAAAGAAAAGAAAAATTCAAAAAAATAGACACATAATGTTGATTGTCAAAAAGAAGAAAAACACACCTCCTACTCTTACTAATTGGTGAGTGTGCGAGTTGAGGGTGTTTAGTGGTAGGGTGGTTGTGGATAGGTTGTTTGAATTGGCTGAATTGCATTGTGTATACTTGGGCATGTTTCAAAAGGGAAGAATGTGAATTTTATAGGTTCATGCCTGATTGATGGTATATTCCGCTAAACCTATGTATATTTGTGTGCATATTGCCTCGCATTTGACTCATGTTTAGTAGATTTCGGATGTGTAATATAATGATTTATGCAAATAAGTGGCCTTTTTAAGTGTAGGAATCATCCAAAGGAAATATGGGATGAAGGTGCATGAATTGAAGCAAAAGGGGGACGAAACGAGAAAAATCCACAATGTAACGCCATAGGCAGGGTGAGACGCTACCTATGGCTCACAAAATAGATTTTCCAAACTTCCAGTGCCAAGGCTAGCGCCCATGCTACCCTGGGCATTGGTGCCATGAAGTTGTCCTATTTCACTCGGGACTTGTTATCTTGACCCCAGGACGCCCCAACTTGTATAAAAGCAAACTAAACCTATTTTGGGGAAGGAGGACAGGACTTTGAGAGAAAAACACAAGTATGTAATACTCGGAGCACAAAATTAACCAATTCTTCCATTCTTCTTCTAGTATGCATAGATTTTAAGTTTAAAAACAATATTTTGATGTGTTGCTTGACTTTATCACAGTAATTTGCTTATTCAATCTTACACTTAATTATTCTATTGTGTAGCTAACGATAGAGTACTATCTACGAATTTATAGTTGAACTCAAAATTAGGAACTATAGATTGTATATAGGATTGAATAGAGTAAATTCTTGAATCCTGGCATCGGTATTCGTGATTAGGATAGACATATTCTTCTTGCCTTGCTTGGAGAAAAAATACATGCGTTCTTTTCAAGTTTGATTCTATATACATATAGTCTTAGGTTGGCTTGGATAGATGAGCGAATGATTGAAAGAACTTCGCGAGCATAATAAATCTTGCTAATCAAAAAGTTGGACAAGTAAGTGATTACATCAACCCGAAAAATGCAATAGGAGAGACCTATAACCCTGGAATATCCCCATATTATTGTTGCTTGTTTATTAGTTCATAATAATTTTGATATAAAAATCACAATCATCTTTTTCACACTCATTTGAGCATTAAATATATAAATAGATTAGATTGGAGAATAGTTGATCATAAATCCTTATGAGAATGATACTTTCTTATCACTTTATCACTTATCGACCGCGTATACTTGCGTGTGAGTTTGACCCAACAATGAGATTAAGTTATTTTTACTAGATTTAAGTTGCTCGGGGGCGGATTCATGTGGAAAGGGATTTTTGCAGTATTGATTATAGCATTTTGAGGTAAGTAACATATCAAATCTTGGTTTGAGGGGTAATTATGTGTGTGACCTATGATACCTGAGATATTTTTGGGATGATGCACATGCTATGTAATGGGCGTGTGTGCGTACACTGTGGTGTTAATGATTCGGGTAGACTTTAGGCTACTAATATACTTGGGTGCTTTCATGCCTCATAATATATGTATTTTCTCTACTTGTATGAGCATTTGAGTTATGACTCATGTTAAAAAAAAACCATATCTAGACCATGTACTTACTTGTTTGAGACATGATAAGACTATTCTTGTTGTTTTGAGTTATTTTCCTTAATTGTGATCATATTATTAGTGATTATTCCTCATTTGCATGTTATATCTCAGTCTTTGTACATAATTTCTTTTCTATATCACATGATGTTGTTGCCTTCTATATGTGTTACTGTTTGGGTTGAGTTCTATGAGATGTGAGCCATGAGACTTGAGTGTTGATGACTGATATAGGTCATAAAGTCATGTTATGAGTTATATTTAGAAGGATTGCACACTATAACAAATTGACATTTGGATCGGGTTTCACGCCGCAATGAATTGATACATGGATCGGGTTCCACACTGCAATGGTTATATTGATTATTTATTAGTACTTGGGACAGGATCCGTCCCTCCAGAGTCTGATATTACAGTACACACATGCACAAAGTTATATACGTGTGCTTTGGTGAGGGGCATTTGTGCCAGGCACCTATACAATGCTAAGTTTGGTTTTGTGTGTGATGGTGAGGGACATTTATGTCATGCATCATGAGTGTGCTGAGAGTGAGTGTACTTGATGATTTCCATGTGATGTCAGTGACGTGACATGTATATTTGATATGTAGGCATAGAGATGTATGTTCCTCATGCTAGCTGGTAAATGAAATGTCTTATATGTTATTTAAAGCATGGATAATCATAGTTTCCTTGAAGAAATCCATTTTAGAAATTTTGGTGAAATATTAGGCTTGATTGTTATACATGGAAAACATTTCTAATATTCCATAATTATGGACAAGAAAAACATGATATCTTTTTAGTTATTCGCTTCCACTGTCTTCACTATATTATGAGTTGTTATTGATTATTGGTGTTAGACCCTAAATTTCTTCCAAGTTCGTCATTGATTATAGCTCGATGTTAGATTTGTTACTTACTGAGTATATGGGGTTGATTTTACTCATGCTACTCTATGTAATTTTTCTACAAATCCAGGTACTTTCAAGTACGGTGATTGCTAGAGTTACCATTGGTAACAGCTTCTAAAGGCGATGAGGTAGTGTTATATCGTTCACAAACCTTGAATTTCTCTTCCTTTTATTTTTGATATCACTGTTATATTGTTTAGACAGTTTTCTATCGAGAATTTGGCCATGTATTTTGAGAGTTTGTTGTAATCATCTACTCATTGACACCAGATTTTTAGGATGGTTATAGTTGGGTTATCGTTTTTTTGTTAGATATTCCATTGTATTTCTGTTGTTGGGATTATTAAGTTATGTTTATTGAGTTTAAATTGTTTTCTTGCCTAGCATGCAGTGTTAGGTGTTGTAACGGCTCTAGAGGGAGTTTAGTTTGTGACAAGTTGGTATTAGAGAACTAGGTTGCCTAACATCGGGAAGCTATCGATCTATTAGGACACATCACTTCCTTGAATTCTTATCGTGTGAATGTTAATTTTGAAGTTTGAACCTTTACTTTTCTATTCTCTTATAGATGATGAGCACACGTTCATCCGGATCAGCAAGAAGGCACAAGTGCCATTGGACATGGCTACGAGAAGCAAGGACCGAGGTAGAGTCCGAGATAGGGCTCACACTACGGTTAGGCAACACGTGTGGATCCATCAGTTGCTCTAGTAGAGGAGCAAGTTTGGGATAGTGTTGAGCCAGTAGGACTAGCTTAGACACTGGTGGTGCCTATTTCTATACCTAATCTTTAGGAGACTTTGGCTTAGATTTTGAGTATGTATATGATCTTGGCTCAGGCAGGCATGATACCAGTTGTACCAACTACCTCACAGGCTGGGGGAGGAGCCCAGACCCCTGCCACACATACACCAGAGCAGCTAGCTTAGGGTTATCAAACACCAGGGGTGTTGCTAGTTTAGCCAG
This sequence comes from Nicotiana benthamiana, assembly GCA_034376525.1. Taxonomy (NCBI): domain Eukaryota; kingdom Viridiplantae; phylum Streptophyta; class Magnoliopsida; order Solanales; family Solanaceae; genus Nicotiana; species Nicotiana benthamiana. Next base: position 71,780,244 of record CM067324.1, on the reverse strand, counting down.
TTGTTGATGCTCGAGTCGAGGTTGGTCCATCTATGAATGGTGAGGAGCATAAGAGGTTGGAGAAATTTTAGAGACTTCACCCTCTAGAGCTCAGTGGAGAAGAGTTAGAGGATGCTCGAGGTTTTCTTGATCGATATCATCGGATTATTCTCACATTGAGTATTATGGACACTTGTGAAGCTTCCTTTACTACTTTTCAACTGAAAGAAGTAACTTACAGATGGTGGAAGGCCTAAGATTTGGGCAGGCTAGCTAGCGCAGCACCACATGCATGGCATCAGTTCTCAATTCTCTTCTTAGAGACGTTTGTCCTACAAACTCGCAAAGAGAAGTTGTGAAGAGTATTTGAGTAGCTACGCTATAGAGATATAATTGTGACTCAGTACAAAATGAGATTCATGGATTTTGCATGTCATGCAGTATGGTTAGTTCCTACTGAGAGAAAGAGAACAGGTAGTTTCATGAATGACCTTAACTATGGGCTACGTTATAGTTTAGCTCGAGAGGCCAAGTCGGATATTAGGTTCACCTTGTGGTTGAGATTGGTAGGCTATTGGAGCATGTTCGCTGGCTTGAGTGAAAGGAGAGGGAGGGAAAGAGTTCTCACGGTTTATATGGTTTTCTAGTACCTTGTATGGAGGTCAGTCATATCACAACAAAGGTTTTTCTCTTAGGTCCACTTAGGCAGCCCATCAGATTCCTCATGGTTCATCAGCTAGCCACAGTTCGTAAATTGATCGTCCAGTTAAGTCATCCTTCAGTGCACTTCCGGCTTAACACTCATATCACACTCCAATAGTACAGGATTCGTCAATATTGGCTTTTTTGGCGGTTATTTTAGCTTATGAGGTTTGATTTTCATGTTTGTCATCCCTAGTTCGAAGTTGCTATGAGTGTGGGGAGTTGGATCATGTGGGGAGGTATTTCCCCCTTATTCTTGGAGTTCCCGTGCAACAGGGAAGTCAGACTTTGGCTCCCGCACCAAATGCTACATCGTCTAATCAGCCAAATCAAAGTGGAGGTTGTACAAGGCATGGATTCCCTAGAGGGAAATTCAGTCAGGCAGTGGGCGGGCTCATTGTTACGCATTTCCCACTAGGCAAGAGGCAGTTTCTTGAGACACCGTTATCATAGGTATGGTTTATGTGTGCCATATGGATGTTTCAGTATTATTTGACCCTAATTTCACTTACTCTAATGTGTCATCCTTTTCGGCTCGTTATTTGGATATGCCTCGAGATTCTTTATTTATGCATGTTCACGTGTCTACACATGTAGGTGATTCTATTGTGGTAGATCCTGTATATCAGTCATGTGTGGTCACCACTGGGGTTATAAGACTAGGGTTGATCTCTTATTTCTTAGCATGGTTGATTTTGAGGTGATTTTAGGTATGGATTACCTATCTCTGTACCATGTTATTCTTGATTTTCATGCTAAGATTGTGACATTGGTGATAGCGGGGTTGTCTAGGTTGGATGAAGAGCTTCTCATAACCACACTCATAGTAGAGTGATTTCATATTTGAAGGTTCAATGAATGATTGAGAAGGGGTATTTGACATATTTTGCCTTCATAAGGATGTTAGTGTTGATACTCCTATTGTTGAGTATGTTCTAGTAGTGAGGGAGTTCCCAGATGTATTTCCTGTAGACCTATCAGGCATGCCCACTCAACGGGGATATTGATTTGGTACCAGGCACTCAGCCTATCTCTATTCCACTGTATCGCATGGCACTAGTAGAGCTGAAAGAATTGAAGGAATAGTTACAGGAGTTGCTTGATAAGGGCTCCTCAGGCCTAATATGTCACCTTAGAGTGCTCCAATTATATTTGGAGTTGGCAGCCATTATTTACACGCGTAAGATTTGGAGGCATTATCTTTACTATGTGTCTTGCAAGGTAATCACAGGTCACGGGAGTCTCCATAACTTATTCAAGCAAAAGGATCTGAACTTGCAGCAATGGAGGTGGTTAGAGCTACTAAAGGACTATGATATCACCACTCTTTATCACCCAAGGAAGGCCAATGTGGTGGCCGATGCATTGAGTAAAAAGACTGAGAGAATGGGGAGTCTTTATTTATTCCAATAGGAGAGAGGCTGTTCGCTTTGGATATTCAAGCTTTGGCCAACAGGTTTGTGAGGATGGATATTTCAAAGCCTAGCAGAGTTCTTGCGTGTGGTGTATCATGGTCTTCTTTGTTTGAGCACGTTAAGGTGCATTAGTATGATGATCTCCACTTGTTTATCGTAAAGGACACAGTATACTATGATGATTCCAAGGAGCTTACTATTGGTGATGATAAGGTATTGAGGCTTTAGGACTATATTTGTGTGCCTAATGTGGATGGGTTGTGTGAGTTGATACTTGAGGAGGCCCATAGTTCATGGTATTCCCATTATTCGGGTGCCGCAAAGATGTACCACAACTTAAGGCAAAATTATTGGTGATGGGGTATGAAGAACTATATTGTTGAGTATGTTGCTCAATGTGGGTTATTACGGACAGACTGACTAAGTCTGTACACTTCCTTCCAGTCATGACTACCTACTCTCCAGAACAACTAGCTCAGATTTATCTCCATGATATTTTTTGCCTTTATGGTGCGCCTATGTCTATCATCTTGGATTAAGGAACACAATTTACATCGCATTTTTGGAGAGAAATGAAGTGTGAGTTGGGCACACATGTCAAGCTAGTATAGCATTTCATCCCTGAGCAAACGAGAAGTACAAGCACAGTATTCAAATATTAGAGGATATGTTACAAGTCTATGTCATTGATTTTGGAGGATCATGGGATCAGTTTCCATTGTTAGCAAAGTTCGCCTACAAAAATAGCTAGTAGTCGAGTATCCAGATGGCTCCATATGAGACCTTATATGGGAGATGATGTCGCTTTCCAGTTGGTTGATTTGAGCCTAGGGAGGCTAGGTTGTTGGGCACTAATTTGGTATGTGATGCTTCAAAGAAGGTAAAGTTGATTTTGGAGTGGCTTCGTACAGCACAGTTTAGGCAGAAGAGTTTTGTGGATGAGAAAGATCGTAATGTGGATTATATGGTAAGTAAGGAGGCTACACACAGAGCTTTAGCAATGAGGGTGTAATGAGGTTTGGGAGGAAGGTCAAGTTGATCCCTAGGTATATTGGTCATATTGCGGTGCTAAAGAGAGTTAGAGGGGTGGCCTACAAACTTGCCTTGCCACCCAGTTTATCAGGAGTTCACCTAGTATTTTATGTTTCGTGCTCTGGATATATTATGGGGATCTATCCCATATTTTGGACTATAGCACGATGAAGTTGAATAAGTGGACATTTTGGACTGGCAGGTTTGAAAGTTGAGTTTGAAAAATATAGCATTGGTGAAGGTTCATTAAATAGGTTAGGCGGTCGGGGAGGCTACTTGGGAACCGAGCAGGATTTCCTCATCTCATTGAAACCCCAGGTAAGATTCTTGACTCGTTCGAGGACGAATATTTGTTTATGAGGGGGGAATATAATGATATGGCCGACTGTTTTGAGTATTTTAGTCTTGTTTCTGTTTTGATGCTTTACTTATGTGTATTTATGATTACGTGACTTGTCGGGATGGTTTTCTTGGTTACGGGGAAGTTTTTATTTGAGTTGGGACAGTTAGCCCCTTGGTGGAAGGGCTTAAGTTGATTGAAGTTTGACTTTTGTATAGTCGATTCCAGAATGGTGTTTTGACGATTTCAATAGCTTCATATAGTGATTTTGAACTTAACATTTGTCTGGATTTGGGTTTGGAGATTACTATGTCATTTTGGCTTGAGTTGGCAAAAGCTAGAAGGTTTGGAAGGTTGATACGTTTGACTGAGAGTTGATTTTAATAGTATCGGGTTTGGGTTATAGTTCTAGGAGTTGCAATATTTTTGTTGTGTCATTTTGGACTTGTATGAAAATTCTGAGGTTATATGATATGGTTCGACAAGAGTTTTGGAAGTTGAAAGTTCATTAGAATTGGATTGAGGTATGATTCGTAGTTTTGATATTTCTTCATGTGATTTGAGACCATGAGCAGGTCTTTATTACATTTTGGTATTGGTTGGTATGATTGGGTGGGGTCACGAAGGACTCAGAAGCATTTCATATTAGTTTTGGATCACTTTAGACACTGGCAATGCCGATGAACTTCTGAGTTCGGGTGCTTTCGCACCTATGATTGATGGACCACAGGTGCGAGTTCATAGATGTAATCTAAGAGTCGCAGAAGCAGAAATTGGCTGGAGGAACATAGGGTCGCAAATGCAGGAGTCATAGCATAGAAGTGGGGCCACACCTACGCTAGAGGACCGTAAAAGCGGGTGTGCATGTGCGAGGAGATTGGCTACATAAATGGTAGGTTGGGACTTAAGTAGAACTTGCATATGTAAGTTTTTTACCACAAATGCGGAAATGCTGGCCAAAATTTATATTTCGAAGGGTTTAATCATTTGTCATTATTTGAGGTTGTGAAGCTAGGTTGGAGGTGATTTTCGGAGACTTCTCACTACAATTGAATAGGTAAGTGAAGTTTACTTATTTTATATGTTAGATATTGATTATCCATGAATATTAAACCTTCTTTATGTGAATTAAAGGTAAATAGTGGGAATTGTTTGCTATGATTTTGGAGAGTAAAAAAGGTTATTTGAGGGTCGATTTGAGGTTGCATTTGGTTGAAACACATAAATTTGGACTCGTATAGGAATGGGTATTCGAAATTTATGAGTTTGGTCGCGTTTTGGAATAGGTGTTTGGAATTCATGAGTTTGGTCGGGATTTAGGATGCGGTCCTAGGGTTGACTTTGCATATTTGAATCAAGATCTTAGCTTTATTTTTGGAGGTTGTTTCATATGGCTCATATTGATGATATTAAGTTGTTTTGATCATATTTTAGTCGTTCCATGGCCAATTCACGTGGGAAGGACTTTTTGGAGTATCAATTCCAACATTTTGAGGTAAGTAACATATATAAACTTGGTTTGAGGGTAATTATCCATGCGAACTATGATAATTGAGATATTTTGTGAGTGACGCACATGATAGGTGATGGGAGTGTGTGCGTACATCGGGGTGTTCATGATGTGGGTAGGCTTTAGGCTACTATAATACTTGGGTGCTTTCATGTCTCGTTATATCTATATTTTCTCTACTTATATGAGGAAATGAGCTATGATTCGTGTTAAAAATCATGTCTAGGCTATGTAATAATTTGTTCGAGAAATGATAGAGCTATTTTATTTTTTTGAGTTGTTTGCCTTAATTGTAGTAATATTCTCAGTCATAATTCCTCATCTGCATGTTATATCTCAGTCTTTGTATATTATTTGTTTTCTATATCGCATGATGTTATTGCCTTCTATATGTATTATTGTTTGGGTTGATTTCTATGAGATGTAAGCCATTGAGATTTGAACAGTTGATGACTGATGTGGGCCATAGAGTCATGTTATGAGTTATGTTTAGAACGGGTTCTACGCTAACGGATTAACATATGGATCGAATTGCACACCGTAATAGTTATATTGATTATTGATTAGCGCTTGGTATAGGATCCACCCCTCCAGAATCTGATATTATAGTAAGCACAGGCCCAAAGTCATATATGTGCTTTGGTGAGGGGCATTTGTGCCAGGTACCCATACAATGCTAAGTTTGGTTGTGTGAGTGATGGTGAGGGACATTTATGTCATGCATCGTGAGTGTACTTGATGATTTCACTGTGATGTTATTGATTGACATGTAAATTTGATATGTAGGCATAGAGATATCTTTTTTCTCATGCTAACTGGTAAATAAAATATCTTATATGCTGTTAAAATTTTGAAAAATCACAGTTTCCTTGATGAACTCACATTTTAGAAATTTGGGTGAAAGATTGGGCTTGACTGTTATACTTGGAAAGCATATCTAATTTTTCGTACTTGTGAACAAGTTGAACATGATATCTTATGAGTTATTTACTTTTACTATCTTTATTATTAGGAGTTGTTATTGATATTGGTGTTAGATCCTACTTTCTTCCAAGCTCGTAATTATTTTCAGTCCAAAATTAGGTTTGTTACTTATTGAGTAGTTGGGTCGGTTGTACTCATATTATATTTTACATTTTTTGGTGCAGATCCAGATACTTTCAAGTGCGGTGATTGCTAGAGTTTGCACTGGTACATGCTTATCGAGACTATGAGGTAGTTGCTATGTCGTTCGCACACCTTAAAGTTCTCTTTCTTTTATTTTTGATATCATTATTGTATTATTCAGACAGTTTATATTGAGAATTTGGCTATGTATTTTGAGATTATGTAATGGTCATGTACTTGTAGATACCATATCTTTGGAACGTCTGTAGTTGTTTCATCGTTATTTTCTTAGATATTTCGTTGTTGAGATTATTAAGTTTTGTTCATTGAATTTGTGAAAGTGTTGCTTACCTAATAGGCATTATTAGGTGCCATTACAGCTCCTGTGGAAATTTAAGTCGTGACAACTACTGTATTTACTCTCTTCATTAACCACCATTACCGTCATAGTCCACTCGACGCCCACCGTTTAGGAGAAACCTAGCACGTCAATTTTACGAGGTAACAAGGTCTTTTGTTTTTTATGGTATAATTAGTAATTCAATATGTTTGGCTTTTGTCTTTACGCTATATAATTAAGGAATACACAACCAATCAGTGAAGTAGTAGTATTCAATTACCTAATATATATTTCGACCTTCAAGCGCTAACTGGGTCTCTTGACTTCTCTATCTTCTTCTTTTTTATTTAGTTTCTACTTTTCTTTAGCTTGGCATTTTATGAAATTAAACAAGTTCTCGATTGTTTCTTTTGTTTTCCAAGTTCTCAACTTCCCATCTAGTTGTAAACGAAGGACACATGCAACGAGACCATTTATGTAAATTTAGGGAAAGTACAAAAAAGAGTGAATTGTATATTATAAAATTTAATCATTTATTAGGGACTAGTTTATCAAATATTCGACTGAATATAATAACTCAACAGTTATAATGATAGAAAGTAAAATACAGAAAGTAAGTGCAAGGATTAAAAATACTAAAATTATTATACTGGTTCAAATTCGATGTGAATCTTAGTCCAGTCCCCTTGAGTTGCAAGGGAATTCTCTTAAGTAAATACGTTTCTCCGAGTACAGTGGAAATGACTTGATAATACAGTTCCTCTAACACTCGTTTCTTTTTTATATAATGTCTCACCATTATTATACTCTCCTTTTTCTTTGAGTTGTTACACAGCAGATTTTAGTGAACTACAATAGTTGTTTACACTAGAACGAAGAGAGGGTTTTTGGTTCGATCAAAGTATGTGTGACTAAGGTTAAGGCTGGGTATAAATACTTTGATGAAGATCGAGACTTGACAATCCAAGAGATTTGATCCTTGGAAAGAGATTGATTCTTTCCAAGAATAAGATAGCTAGCCGTTGCTTTTTCTTGATATCTTTCCTTTAACAGTTGTACATAATGAAGGCTTGCTTCCTTGATTGTTGGTTCTTCTAAAATTAGCCACTTAGCAATATTTACAGGATCTTCGATCTTCCGGATATGTTGGTTGTGATTCATGCCTTGAGATTAGGCTTGCTTGATTCTTTCCATCGCTGCTGCCCATTAATCTTTGCTAATTAATTGCTTTCCTTAGACATTCAGATTTGTTAATTGATTTCTTTTCTTAAGCATCGAGATTGACTTCAGCGATCTTGTAGTATCTTCTTGATTCCTTGTTCTCCTGTAATTAAAGAGATATATTATTTGCATTATTAAAACTAGATCTAATAATTTCCTCATTTATGATGGCATAAGCTCTAATACCTCTGTGTCTGTCTGCATATTTCTTTACGAGCTAATTTTTAGGGTTGAATTATGTTCAATGTCATTTCTCTTAATATGATATCTGCAATATATATATTCCCTATTCTCGGTTTATACAATGTTGGACCCTCAATATTACGCTGTCCACACTACCTTTAGCAGTGGGAGGGTGTATAAAAGTCTTATTTGTTTATTGTATAAACTATACTATTTGTGATTTTTGACAATTCTCAATCGAGCTAGCTTTGAGTTAAGTAAGGCTTGTAGTCCATTCTCTTAATAGTTCAAGGATGTTATTTTCTTTGAGAAAAACTCCTTTTTGTGATAGCACAATAAATGAGAAAGTCAGCTCAAGAAATCGGTATATAAAAACACAACAATTATTTTTATACTTGAAAAAGTACATTCACATATAATTGAATTTACAACAAACGACAATAAAAAATCTATTGTAATCTTACATGTGGGATCTGAAAAGGGTAATGTGTACATAGACCTTACCCCTACCGTGTGATGTATAGAGGTTGTTTCCGACAACATAATTGAATTTCAAAATAAGAAGAAAAAAATTAACAAATTTAAAGCTGGTGAAATTAAAGAAAACAGATGATCTTAGTCCCATATCATGACTATAGCAATAGTCCCAACTCCTGAAAACACAGCAAAAAACTTGAAGAATTGAGTGTCAAAATAACATTTGTTTTGTGGCCTAAAACCTTTTGATATAAGGTGATTAATTGCCATATATATGAAAACTCCACAAGCAATTGCCATAGAAATGGCATAAGTCCAATCTGCTGTTTTACCTTCACTTGTAGCATCAATTGCAATTCCTATTCCAACACCTATAGGGCTTGAAATAGCAAAGGCAAAAGAGTAAGCACAAGTAAGTAGAAATGGCCTCTTTGGTATCATTCTTAGAAGTGCAATTCCCATTGCAACTGCTGCAAATATCTTGTGCAATGATATTGTCCATAGGTTTCTCCATGCTTCTCCTTTTGTAGCTGAAACACAATTGAAGGAATGCAAATTGAATTTACGAATTTATTCATTCACGATTTAAAATATTTACACTATCAGATCACTTATAAGGTAACTATATATGAATTGATATAATACATAATAATTGGTAACATGATAAAAGTAATAACTAACATGTTATAAAAAATTTATTAAACTACATTGATCGTGCTAAAATCTTTACATGATCCGTGCATACCACTTATATACATATATTAGGGGTTTATGCTGCAGAGACAAATATTACCAAAGAAGATCACAGAAAGTAAGTAGAAAGCAAAATCAAGGATTACAAAAGCAAATATGAAATGAAACAAAAGGTAGAACTCCTATATTATGTCCTGCCCTCCATGTGTAACAAAGTTATTGGATATTCAAGGTTTATAATCAATCACAACAATAATAGTTAACATTTAAGATATGTAAGCATGTTCCATATCTTTTATATTTGGCTTTAAGAGAAAGCACATTATTTTTTTTAATAGAGCAACTTCATAAAATTATTCTATGCTTATTTTCATTAGTCTTTGAAAGACTTTACCACATAAATGAAATTTTTGAGAGAGTATCCATCAAAAGAGAAAAGAGACGAAAAAGAATACTTTTTGCTATAGATTTTTATTCCGACGAGCTATCTTCAGAGTATGTTTCTCGATTTGTTTATGTTGCCGAGATAAAATTTTGAATGAGTATTTCTAACATCTTGGCCGTTGATTTAAATGGTGAATATCGAATTTGGAGGCTTGTAACATCAAATTTCAAGCCATGAACAGTAGGTTTAGTTTAGATAATTGCTCCATATTTAGCGCGTGTATGTAGACATTTAAAGATTTTTATAATCCTCTTATTGCTACAGTGGAACTTTTCTAGTCTCTTTGATCCTGTTATTTTTGTCTTCGATTCGAAAAAAATTTCATGTTAAAATTTTATTTTTCTCTTTTTTGTTTTCGGATTTGCTTCTTCTTATTATTATAACAATGGTATTAAAGCCAAGTGATTTATCCGAGATTTTATATGAATGAGGCGAATATGAACAACATAGTATATTTGAATGCGAGCACGTTTATTATTTGAAAAAGAAAGACGAAAGATTTGCTAATTGTTAAGAATATGTATTTGTCCGTCTTTGCAGCTCATAAATCCGAGTATGTGGCTAATGAAGATTAGAAATTCACAGATCAGCAAGTTTGTGGTTATATAAGAAAATATGTTGAAGATAATATCTATAAATCATATTATAAATAAGATACATGCGAGATCCTTATGAAAAAAGTTTGAAATACTTTATGCTTTAAAAACTGGCAACAACAAGTTCTTTTTGCTAAAGCAATTCAAGCAGATCTGAATCAGACTTGGAGTTAAAGCTGGAATGGGAGTCGGAGTTTGAGGAGCACGAAGGCTTTCGATCGGATTACGGCTGATTCCGAGTAGGTTGACTCGCGAAGTTGCTGCTCAATATGATCTTGTTTTTGGGGGGAGATCCACTAAATGGACCAACGGAGCACTGTCGGGTCGATAGCCCTTGATCCGAGATCTCTTTTTAACAAAAAAGAGTTGGATTTGCCAGCCTTAGCCGAAGAGGACTGTTCGCATAATAGTAGGTTGAGAACCGGTTCAAACCATCTCATAGCCGGGGGGGTGCTTCTGGGGGGGTGTGCCACGACGAAACAAGGGAATGAAAGGCCGCTTTGCGTTGGATGCTCTTTAACCTCCCCACAATGATGGCTCTGTTGTCTTAGGGAGCGTTGAAGCTTGCTTCTTCGGAATACTTTTCTTGGTCATCAATGCGACCTGTTCTTAATAGAACCGATCTTATTCTCTGAACAATCGAAATTTCGTACTTCTGTCGGATCCTCCATGACTTTTAAATACAAGGAAGACAATCATATTCTTTATCATATAAATAATTTTCAGAGTCTCCTTCATCGGTTGTCAAAAATGGGAGCTAATTTTGATGAGCTATAAGGATTTTGGCTTCTAAATATTCTGCTAGATTCTTGAAAATTTCTTCGTGTTCCTTTGAAAAATTTAGTTCCTAGTGGAAAGTTGACCATGCAATATGCCAAGAGCGGTGTATTAAATAAGCAAGTAAAGATAAAATTCTAGGGTTCGTCCTCACAGCCAGATATTTTGATCACAGAAGACTAGGAGAGGATAAAGCACAAGATCCAAGAATAGAGGTGAAAGCAAAAACAAGTCAAGATCTAAGTACCAGAATTATTCTTGCAACTATTTTAGCAAGAAAGGAGATACCAGAAAGTTCTGTAATTAGTTGAAGCAAGGCACTAGATAACGAAAGAAAGTTGAAAATAACGAAAATAATATCGTTGCTATTATTTGATATGACCTTCTTTTTGCTTACGACGAAAATATCATTAATTTGGTATCTCATGAGATGAATTAGATAGTAAATTCTGGAGCTACCTCGCATGTCATGCAAAGAAAATATTTATTTTCATCTTATACTCATGTTGACTCTTGCGATAAAAATGGACAATACTAGTGAAGTTCAAGTGTTTGGCGATGGCACGATTTGATTGAAGACTAATAATTGGCTCAATGTTAATTCTTCAAAATATCAAGTATGATATGGACTTTCCTTAAAATATTCATCACCACAGGAAGACTGGATGATGAAGGTTACAATGATGCCTTCTTTAATGGCTAATTGAAACTCATCAAGGGCTCGTTAGTTGTAGCTCAAGGAATCAAGTCTTTGCATGTATACGTGACACAAGGCTCTACTTTTAGTGACTCCATAAATATGTTCGAAGTGATACTTTATCATAATTGTGACACAAAGGGACAAGTCTTATGAGCGAGAGGAAGATTACGTGTTTGGCTAAGAAAACATTACTCTCTAGAGTAAAACAAGCAAAGTTGAAAAGTTGTCCATTGCTTAGCCGGAAAACAGAAAAGGATTTCATTTCATAGTCATCCTCCTTCAAGAAAACCTGAATTATTGGAGTTAGCATACTCTAATTTGTGTGGTCCTTTTAAAGTGAAGTCAAAAAGTGGTATACTTTACTTTGTGATCTTCATTGATGATCATTCTTATAAGCTCAGGGTATTTTCTCTGAAATTCAAAGATCAAGTACTTAGCGTGTTTAAGGAATTTCAGGCCTTAGTTTACAAACAGATCGGCAAAAAATTTAAAATTTATTCACTAATAATGGTGGTGAATATTGTGGAGTAAAACAAGCAAAGCTGAAAAGTTGTGTTTGTTGTTGTTGGCCGAAGAACGGGTGAAATTTTAAATATTGACAAAAAAATTCAGACATAGATCAGGTCCATTTTGTGAAGCACAGTCATAATCAACATATACATGTGAGATGTACGTGAAGGAGATAATTCTAACTGATCAAGAAGAAATATCTCATGATCTGATCGAGAAGGTTGCATATTGGATAAGAAGAGAAAGACTCCTTACATGGAGAGAACACAATTTAGGATGAAGATAGTGATAGAATTTGAGATCACCATGAACTCTTCTATGATAGAACTCTTCTATGATAGAAGAGTAGCAATTGAAACCCAGTCAAACTTTGATTACTAACCTATTAAATGTCAATGTTGTTCTCTTTTACGGGCAATGCACATAAGGAGAAGTTAAACTTAAATTGAAAGCAAACGAGCAAAGAGATTTTGCACGCAATTTATGTGTAATTTGAGTGTGCAATCCTGAAGCTACTTGAACAAGATAAAAGAACCAGTTTCATAAGTCTATCTTTTATTCTAGTTCAATTGTAGTAAGTGATTTTACATTGTACCTTTCACTTTCATAGAAGCAATTGTATTAGGTACCTAGAGTTTTTAAGTTAGAGCTAACTTGAGGTTGTCGCAACAGTTGAAGCTGTGTGCCACAACGGGGTTAGAGTTAATCCTTAGATTTACAAAGAGTTTTGTAAATATTATTTTGGCTCAGTGATTTTAGTGAAAATTTGGGAAAGTTCTACTAGGTAGTAGGTTTGAGCTAGGTATTTTCTACGTAAAAATCTATGTGTTTTTTATTTTCTGTATTTGTTATTCTGCAAATAGTGGTAGTTGGAACACCTAGAAGAACCGAGTCCTCACATAATCAGTTTAAGAGAAAAACTGGTCACCATACAAACCAACCGCCTCTCCCACGTGTGGTATTGAAGTAGAAAACATCAATTGATATTAGAGTCGGTTATCATTTAAAAGGTTAACACCTTAGGAAAAAATGAAGATGAGTACACTGCCTGGAAACTAGGAAGGGCAATCCGTTGCTAGGCTTCCATTCTTTAATGGCCATTACTATTCTTAGTGGAAAAACAGAATGAGAGATCACATCATAGGAGAAGACTATGAACTCTGGGACATAGTCACTAATGGTCCCCTGGCAACTACAAAGAAGAATGATGAAGGAGTGAACATGCCAAAGACAAGAGCTGACTGCACTGCTAAAGACTTGAAGAAATGGGAGAAGAATGCCAAGGCCGAGAAATGGCTTGTGTATGGACTAGGTCCATACGAATACAGCAGGATTCAAAGTTATATCACTGCCATGGAGATACGAGACACTTTACAAGTGCTCATGAAGGAACTCCTCAAGTAAAAAGATCAAGAGGAACACTACTATATTCTCAATACGAGAAATTCACTATGAAGGAAGGAGAAGCTATCCAAGAGATGTACACAAAGTTCACAACACTAACAAATGAACTTAAATCTCTTAGGAGAATTATCCTTAAAGAAGACAAGGTTGAGAAAATCTTGACAAGAGTCTTACAAGTGACTTGGGAAAGCAAAATTACTGCCATTCAGGAATCAAAGAACATTGCTACTCTCAAGATGGATGAACTGATTAGGAACCTCACTGCCTATGAATTGAGAAGGCAAACCATGAAAATGGATGCACCCAAGAAGGAAAGGAGTCTAGCTCTCAAAATAGCTGAAGGTGCAGATCTGGAGGATGATGAAATGGCCATGATCATAAGGGGTTTTAAAAAATACCTAATAAGAGGAAAGGGCTCCTAAGAGGAACAACCTTTAACAAACTAAGGGCTCCTGAGAAATAGACCAACGAGGGTTGCTACAAATATAGTAAGACTGATCATATGATCAAGAACTATCCTCGATGGGAAATTAAAGGGAAGACGGAAAGGGTCGAGCGAAGGAACAGGTTCAACCTAAAAGGAACAAAGGATCAACAAAGGCTATGGTTGTTGATTGGGGAAAAACATCAGATAAGGATTCAGAAGATGAAACTGGAGATAAACACGCACTTATGGCCCATCGAATGATGAACAAGAGGTAAGTTTCCTTCATCTCAAATACAAGATAAAACTTCTGTCTAAAGAAAGTTTGTTGGAACTATTGTTGGACTTCATCGATGGGTCTGAGATAAATAACAATGAGAAGAAAGGGTTATCTAGGGAGTGTATGATCTTAAAAGCCAAGTGAAAGAACCTAGAATCTAGCGCTAATGAGAATGACAGTAAAAATGCTGAGTTGAAGAACCAGGTTCTTGAGCTTGACATCAGTGTCCTAGAACTTAGCTCTGAAAATTTAAAACTAAAATTGGGAACATGTAAGAAGAAAGTTGATCACACACATCTCACCTTAGAAGAAAACCTAGGAAAAATGAAGGATGAGTTGTACAGGAAAGATGAGAAGATAAGAGTCTTAAAAGAAGATCTAGGGAAGGTAAAGCATGAACTAGACAGAACTTACAAATGGAATAAGTCTTTTGATGCACTATCCAAGCTACAAGACTATCACAGTAGTAACAATAGAGGACTTGGCTCTTGGGCACAAGCACCTAAGTGGGACACCAAAATCAAGTACCTCGCTCTTCCAGAAAATAAAATCTGCATGCACTCTGGCAAGACTGGTCATTACAAAAGTGAATGTAATGCAAAAGAAAGGGAAGTCAAAAGAACAAAGCCTTTGTTCAAGAGAAAAATAGGTTTCTTGAGTGGGCTAAAGGGAATTTGATTTACCCTTTTGCCTATAGAAAGGGACCCAAACTAGTTTGGATTCTTAATACTAACCCTTGATTTCTTTTTGCGGGTCCAAGTGAAGGAAAGTAGCCAAATATGGTACATGGATAGCGGCTGCTCAACACATATGACCGGAAGCAAGAACCAGTTCCTTTCACTTGAGGACTTAAAAGGGGGCAATGTCTCCTTTGAAAATGGGAAGAAAGGTGAGATCGTTGGGGTTGGAAAGGTAGGTAACATATAATCACACTCCATTGAGAATGTCTACTTGATTGATGGCTTGAAATATAGCCTAATCAGTGTATTACAACTATGTGACTGGGGTAACCTTGTAGCATTTACCTTTACCAAATGCTTTGTGATTAACCTTACCACTGACAAGATTGTTTTGCAGGGAAAAAGAGTTAACAATATTTACATTGTAGATTTGTCTACTCTTTCAGAAAATAAACTCACTTGCTTGAGTGTGTTGGACAATGGTCCCCTCCGATGGCACACAAGACTTGGTCATGCAAGTCTGAATCAACTCAACAAATTAATCTTTGAGGACTTGGTGAAGGGTTACCTAACATCAAGTTCAAGGAAGACAAATTTTGTGAGGCATGTGCAAGGGGGAAGTAGGTAAGATCATCTTTTAAAAGCAAAAAAAATGATAAGCACAACCAGGACGTTGGAACTGGTTCATATAGATCTCTGTGGTCCAATGAGTGTATTGAGCAGAGGTGGTAAGGAATACGTGATGGTACTTGTTGATGACTATTCTAGGTGTACCTGGGTATTATTCTTAAAATCTAAAGATGAAGCATTTGACATGTTTACTGCCTTTATTATAAAGACTCAAAAAGAACTAGGTAATCAACTTGCGTCCATTAGGTCTGATCATGGAAATGAATTTGAAAATGCTAAGTTTGTTGAATTTTGTGATGAGCATGGTATAAATCATAACTTCTCTTCCCCAAGGACTCCTCAAAAAAATGAAGTAGTTGAAAGAAAGAACAAGACTCTTGAAGATATGGCTAGGACTATACTTGTTTCTAGTAAATTGCCCCATAGCTTCTGGGCAGAGGCTGTAAACACTACATGCTATATCATCAATAAATGCATGACTAGACCTCTTGTAGAGAAGACTCTCTATGAGTTACATAAAGGTAGAAAATCAAATATATCTCATCTTAGGGCATTTGGATGAGAGTGCTTTGTGCACAATAATGGAAAGGACTCGTAAGTTTGATCTCAGAAGTGATGAGGGAGTATTCTTGGGATATTTCTCACATAGCAAAGCATATTAAGTGTTCAATAAAAGAACTTCGTGTGTAGAAGAAGGTGTTCGTCTAGTGTTTTATGAAACTAACATTCTTTGTGAATGACAGGAATATCAAGATGAAACTATTGGGCTGGTAAAAGATTTGACTGAAGTCTCAGCTCAAGCTAAAGTGGCACTAAAAGAAGGAATAGGTGATGGAACAGGTTCTTCCATCCAGGGCAACTTGACAGGAGGAACTTATCAAAGAGGAACTAAAACCAATCCTCTTAAGTAACATGTTCATAACTATGTTCCTCAGCAACAGAACATGGAAGAAACATAAAGCAGAAATCAATTGGTTGTGAACCTTACAAGTATCAAGGTTCTCATCATATTGAGAACATAATTACTGATCCAACCTCTAGAGTCAAAACTAGATCACAATTAAAGAATATGTATGCTTTTGATGCTTTCCTATCTCTTATTAAACCTAAAAATATTTTTAAGACTTTGCAGGATGCAGATTGGGTAAATGCATTGCAATATGAACTCAATGAGTTTGAGAGAACTCAAGTTTGGCATCTAGTTCCGAGACCCAAGGACGGATCAGTAATTCGCACAAAATGGGTCTTCAAAAACAAACTTGATGAAGATGGAACAGTTACAGGAAACAAGGCAAGACTGGTGGTCCAAGGTTACAGCCAAGAGGAGGGTATAGATTATAATGAGACTTTTGCTCCAGTTGCAATAAAACTCCTCATAGCCTTTGTAGTACACATGAAATTCACTCTTCATCAGATGGATGTCAAAAGTGACTTCCTGAATGGCTACCTTAAAAAGAAGTGTTTGTGAAATAACCTCCAGGTTTTGAGAGAAAGGAATATCCTGAGCATGTGTACAAATTAAACAACGCTCTCTATGAACTCAAGCAGGCTCCTAGAGCATGGTATGAACGATTGCCCAAATTTCTGCTTGAACATAGCTACAAAAGAGGTAAAATTGATAGTACTTTATTTTTTATGGAAAAAGGTAAGGATCTTTTTATGGTAAAAATATATGTTGATGACATAACTTTTGGCGTCACCACTGACAAACTAAGAAAGGATTTTGCCAAACTAATGGGGAGTGAGTTTGAAATGAATATGATGGGTAAGATTAATTTTTTCTTAGGCTTATAGATCAAACAAACCCAAAATAGAACCATGATCCATCAGCAAAAATATGCAAAGGAGCTGATCAAAAAGTTTAAAATGGATGAATCAAAACAAATAGACACCCCCATTGCAACTGCCACTAAATTAGACTTACATGAACTTGGTTCATATGTTGATTAGAAGTTGAATAGGGGTATGATTGGTACACTTTTGTATCTTACTGCCAGCAAACCTGACATAGTTTTCAGTGTAGGGCTTTGTGATCGCTTTTAGGCTAATCCAAAAGAATATCACTTGACTGTTGTCGAGAGGATACTATTGATATGTGTCTTTGGTACCCTAAAGCTAGTAATTTCAATCTAGAAAAATTGTGGATAGGAAAAGAACCTCAGGTATGGCTCATTTTCTTGGTTCATGTCTTGTATCATGTGCCACTAAAAAGCAAAATTCAGTAGCCTTATCCACTGCTAAGGCTGAATATGTTGATGATACCTCTTGTTATACTCAATTGCTATGGATCAAACAGTAGATGGTAGATTCTGGATGTGATAATACTAGTGCTATAAGTATGACAAAGAACCTCGTTCATCATAATATGACTAAGCACATAGATGTTAGACACCACTTCTTAAGAGATAACTATGAGAATTGATTAATCTCCATAGAATTCTGTGCCACTAATAAATAAATTGCTGACATCTTCACTAAAGCACTGAGTAGAGAGAACTTTGAAAGGAGCAAGTTCGAATTAAGGATGATTAAGATCACCTAATAGGTCCAGATCAGAATGCACAACGAAAAAAATGAAAAATGTTAAGAAAAAAAATTTGGCTAGGAAATCTGAACTTGTGAAAATATCTGGACTAATATTTACTCAGCTTTCATACTCTAATTAGTATACTCCTGTGACATGTGTTAATATGACTCACTTATCTCTTAAAAATTTTTCTATTATGGTAAATAGAGGCATGTTCAAGAGAATTCTAAATGAAGAACCTGGTTCATCAGTATGAGTTCATCTGAAAGCTAAGGTATGTTTTTTGTACTCTACATAATTAGAAATATAAATATTTAAATCATGAGCAGAAGTCTTACAATAGTTCAATTTCTTTGAAAATCCTATCTGTTAGCTTTGAACCAGTTCTGTTGGCCTAGAACTCTAAATCACGAGAATTGCCCAAAATCTAGGAAGGTTAAACCGATCATTCAAACCTGCAATTTCAGGTTGCTTAGACTTCTAATTTATCACTGCTAAAGCTGTCGTTACATATTAAATGTGTATATATTTTTAAATACACATCATTCCTCCAACCTTCTCCATAATTCTAAACCGTCAAAATTCATCTTCACTTCACTTGCACTCTTCTCCAAAGTTCTAACTCGGAAATTCTCTCAAGACTCCAATGATCATGACCAACCCACAAAACAACCCTGGAACTCCTCCACAACCCACTCCTTATGATTGATCTCCCTCTCCTCCACCCAGCACAACTCCCAAACCCAGAATAAGAAAGGTAAAAATTCTTACTCGAAAAATAACAGCGTCTGGGATCTTAGGAAGAAATTGAATGAGAAATTAAAGGCAAGCCAGACCCGAGACTCCGACTCCTACTCTGATTCTAATTCATACAAATCCACGGGTAAGAGGAAGGACCTGGGTCGTCTGACTCTGAAAAGACTCAAGAATCCCCTTCTAAGGTAAGTTTTTATGTGTCTGAAAATCTAAATAGGTTTGTTCTGCTTGGGCCTATTAAGGATGTAGAATTACCTGAGTTACGAAGGGGTGAAGGTAAAAAGAATTTTGAAAAACAAAAAAACGAGAGAGGGTTGATGTAATAAAGAGAGGAGAAATGGGAAAAAATGGTTAATCATTCACCCACTCCTAGGCTGTCTGTGCTTACTATCTGTAGGGTTGAACAAGAACATGTAGAAGAGAGTGGCAAGAAGTCAGGGGGAAGAGGTTCTGGTGAAGCTGCTGAAGGGTTGGTTAACTTAAGTTCACAAAGAGATGAACCTGGTTCATAGTTGAAGAAACCCTAGCAGGCCTTTTGAAAATGTTTGGGGTGAGTTATGATCCAAAGAAAAGATGACCTACCACACCAAAAGCCCCCAGTGCTCCCAAATCTTCTAAGAAAAGAAAGGCTTCCTCCCCAACACCTACTGACACTTCCTTGCCAAAGGGAAGAGCGACAAGAAGTAAGGTGAAACAGAGTGAGGCTCATCTACAAGGGGCTTTAGCTAAAAGTAAGAAGAAGAGAATGGATAAAGGAAAAGGGAAGGTTGAAGAGTCCTCAGAAGCTGCTGAAGTTGAGGATATGGAACTTGTCCATCAAGAAAAGATCACAATAGTGGAGGTTCAGACCCCCCAAGCCCAGAAATCCAAAGACTTCCTCCAAGAAGTCTTCTTCTGTTTCTACAGTTAGTGAGCCTTCACTAGCCAAGAAGACAAGGTCTGCAGTGAAACGTAAACAAGTAAGAATTTCTGACAATGAGTAATAGAGTGGAGAAGAAGAAGAAGAAGAAGAAGAAGATAGGTCTGATGGTGAACAAGACAAGTTTTCCATGTTTGGCAAAAGAAAGATTTTAAAGGGTAGACTACTTAAAGACCTAGTGGAACCAGGAATGATAAGGCTGGTAGATTCCTTAGCTGCTCAGGGGTGGAAGGACATGGTTCTTCAGATGGATGGTAGGCTAGCCAGGAATGAGATAATTGAGTTTATGGCACATGTAGAGGTTAAGGATGACAAGGTTTGCAGCCTGGCGAAAGGAGTTCAAGTGTCCTTTGATACAAAAAAACTGGGAGAGATCCTTGATATACTCTCTGAAGGGTTTGATGACTATACAAGGAAAAGGTGGCCTTGTCTGGACTCCTTTCCTACTGCCTTTGAAATTACCAGGAGGTTTTGTGATGCTGAAGATGTGAATGAAGCCAGGGATGTGCAAAAAGGTGAAATGAGGCCTGAGCACAAGGTCTTGTTTGAATTTTTTAATAAGTGCATATTGCCAAGATAGGAGAGAAGGCATACTGCCAATTATATGGACCTATTTCTTATTGAGTGCTTAGAAAGTGGAAGGCAAGTTAATTGGCATGCATACATCATCACGCTGCTGGAAAGGGTCATAAATGTCTCCAAGGCTTATGCTACCCCCCTGTGGCTTTATTCTGACTACGGTTCTGGATAGATGCAATATGCCTCTAAAGAAATGGGAAATGGCCTCAGGCAAGGATAACTTTGGCATTAACACTCTGATTGCTTGTGACTAATTAATCAGTGCCATCCCAAATGAACCTGGTTCATCCAAGAAGACTCCTATCAACAGCAAAGTCAGGGCTCTAGTTTAGGAATGTGAAGCCAAGGATCCTGAGATAGCTCGGCTCAAGGCTCGTGTGGCGGAGGTCGAATCTGAGAAGGATGATTTTAGAACTATGTTTTACCAAAGAAAAGGAGAAGAATGATGGAATTCTTCATAATATGTTGAATCGTCTCCAAGCCCAAAACCTACCCTCTAGCTCCCCTAAGCCTTAGGAATCTTGGCTTTTGTCTCTTAAACCTGTCTAGTACCTTCAATGACCTAGATTAGGGATGTTTCTATCTGTTTTGTTTTCTCATGTTTTAAAATTTTTTGCTTTCTTATCGTGGAGTGTGATAGCACCATATCTTATATCAATAAAATCTACTGTTTTTGCTCTTGATATGTGTTAATCTTTCCTTAATAGTTTAAATATGTTTGATTGATTACTAATGACTAGACCATGATTGCACTTGCAGATGCCACAGTGGCCATGAGTACTTATTAAAATCTAGGACTCATACTTTGTATGCAACTTTTTAATGATGCCAAAAGGGGGAAGAGATATTTGTGATTTACACATTCTGAATAAGTGATATTTATAACCTAATTAACATGGTCCTTCATGATAACTAAATTTTCTACACTTTGTATTGATGGTTAAGTTGAGTTTTGACAGGATCCACGTAAGTAAAAGACAAAGTTTGTCATCATCAAAAAGGGTATAAATTTGTTGGCCCAAGAACAGGTGAAGTTTTAAAGATTGACAAAAGAATCATATATGGACCAGGTCCTTCTTGTAAAGCGCAGTCATGATCAACATGTACATGTGAGATGCACGTGAAGGAGATGAATCTAACTTATCAAGAAGCAATATCTCCTGATCTGATCAAAAAGGCTGTATAGAGAAAGACTCCTTACATGGAGAGAGCACAATTTAGGATGAAGATAGTGTTAGATTTGAGACCACCATGAACCCTTCTACGATAGAAGAGTAGCAATTGAATCCCAGTCAAACTCTTATTACTAACCTATTAAATGTTAGTGTTGTTCTTTTTGACAGACAATGCACATAAGAAAAAGTTAAACTTAAATTAAGAGCAAAAGAGCAAAGCAATTTTGCAAGCAATTTATGTGTGATTTGAGTGTGTAATACTGAAGCTACTTGAACGAGATAGAAGAACCAGTTCCATATGTCTATCTTTTATTCTAGTTTAATTGTGGTAAGTGATTTTATATTGTACCTTTCAGCTTACATAGAAGCAATTGTATTAGGTACCTAGAGTGTTCGAATTTGAGTTAACTTGAAGTTGTCATAACGGTTGAGGCTGTGTGCCACAATGGGATTAGAGTTAATCCTTAGGTTTACAAAGAGTTCTGTAAATGATGTTTTGGCTCAGTAATTTTAGTGGTAGTTTGGAAAAATCCTACTGAATAGTAGGTCGTGATTTTTTTATCTTTTAAGCCAGGTATTTTTCCACGTAAAATTCTCTATTTTTTTTATTTTCTGTATTTATTTTTCCACAAACAATAGTAGTTGGAACACCTAGAAGAACTAGGTCTTTCCATAATCAGTTTAATCAAAAAATTGGTCACCACACAAATCCCCCCCTCCCCCAATGTGGTATTGAAGTATAAAATATAAGTTTCTTAGCCTGCAAACAGAAAAGGATTTTCTTTTATAGTCATCCTTCTTCAAGAAAGCCTAAATTGTCGGAGGTAGCATTCTCTAATTTGTGTGGTCCTTTTAAAGTGAAGTCAAAAGTTAGTGCACTTTAATTTTTGACCTTCATTAATTATCATTCTTCCAAGCTCTAGGTATATCCTTTGAAATTCAAAGATCAAGTACTTAGCATGTTTAAGGAATTTCAGGCCTTACTAGACAAACAGACAGAAAAAAACAAAAATATATTTACACTAATAATGGTGGTGAATATTGTGGTTTCTTATAGCCATTGCAGAGCACAAGAAATTCGTCATTAGAAAAGTACGCCTAAGATACCTCAATTGAATGGTTTGACATAAATGATTAATAGAACTCTAGTTGAGAGAATTATATGCTTTCTTTCATAGCTACACTTTCAAATTCCTATGCGTGAAAAAAATTAGCACAATTTCTTTGGATGGTGATTTCCCACACTGAGTTTGATTTTCCGAATATATTTCTTATGAGAGCTTTAGTGTACAACTCTTGTGTGCTATTCCTAAAGATGAAAAATCGAAGCTAGACGCCAAAAACTAAATGGTGCATCTTCACCGATTATGATCAAAGATAATTTTAGGTATCGTTTCTACGACCAGTTGATAAGAAACTTATTTGAAGTGGTGATGCAGTGTTCTTAAGAGCGACTATAGAAGATATTGACAAAGCTGAGAAGATAAATTCTGTGAGTAATGATGCTTAGTTGATGTTGATCTAGTTCCTATTGTTAAGACACATATATTCATGAAAGAACTCAAAATAATGATAAAGATAATGATGAAGATCAAAATGATCAGCAATGTGTAAATCATATAGATTCTCTAGTTGATGATGTTGTGGCTGAACAACAATTAATTCTTGCTCAACTACTTCGAATGATCTTGAAACTTTTGTCTACAAGGGAGAATTAAAAATCTACACATTATTCTCCTCGTGAGTATGTATTGTAACTTATATGGGAGAACCACAAAGTTATGATATAATAAGCCATGTAAGATACTAACAAAAAGTAATATGTATAAGCCATACAAAATGAAATAAAGTCACTCTATAAGAATGGCAAATATAAGTTAGTGAAAGTGCTGAAAGAGAAGAGTGCTTTATCCAACAAATAGATTTTCAAAGTAAGACAAGATCAACATACTTCTATGCTTAGGTACAAGGCGATTAAAAATTTTGAACAAAAGAAAGTAGATTTTGATAAAATTTCCTCTCATGTTGCAAAGATGTCTTCTATTCATGTGGTTTTGAATTTAGCTGTAAGTCGAGATTTAGAGGTTGAAAAAATGACTGTCAAGATTTCTTTTTCAAGGTGATTTAGATGAAATTTAGATTGAGCAACCTTAGAGTTCTGTAGCTAAGCATGTTGATAAGCTTGAGTTTTCAAAAAAAAAATTGGCAAGCATGAAACTTGGCAATAATTGTTGTACCTGAAGGCATATTTGGCTGCTTGGTTGGAGGGGGAGTTTGTTGGACTATTGACCATTATATAGCCCATAGGTCCAACGGCTTAATCCTATTCTCTTTTGATTCTCACTCCTATTTGAAATTAGATTTTTGTTTTTATTCCTATTTGAAGTTAGTTTTTTGCTTTAAGAGAAAGTATCACTCATTATCTGTGTGTAGATCAACTTTAGAGAATTTTTTTATGCTCTATGTCTTTAGTCTTTGAAAGACTTTAGCACATAAGATTGATTTTCGGAAGAGCATCCATCAAGAGAGAAGAAAGAAGTAAATATTTTCTTTTTGCTACAAATTTTTACTCTGACCAGCCAGCTTTAAATTATATTTTTCAATTTGGCCACCACTGAATGGGGCTAAAATTTTAATTAGGTTATTCGTAAGATCTTGCTATTTGATTTTAGTGGCGGAGATTGAACTTGGAGGCTTGTAGAATCAGATTATAAGCCCTAAACAGTAGCTTGATTTTGAATAACTTCTCTTGATTTATTTATTTTTTGTTGCTATGCATTTGACACTTATTATGTAGCTAATTTAGAGAAATTTTGTAACTCTTTTATTGTTATAGTGAAGTTTTTTGGGTTTCTATATCTTATGGTTTTTACCTTTGATTTAAAGGTTTTTTCATATTAAATTTTGATATTCTTTATCTTTTTTATTTCCGAGTTCACCTCTTTTCGTCATAACAATGTCATTAACTAATAATTACAATATCCTAGAAATACTCCCTCCATTATAGGCATGTAAAGGAAATTTCATACTACAAACAAAGCAAGAAAATCAAAATTTTCAATCCCCTAAATTCATATACAAGTAGGAGTAGTTAATTTAATTACCTGATATCCCAACAGCAACGCCTTCAAAAATAGAGTGAAAACACAATGCAAGAATGAGAAGTATTGTGTCCCCAAGTGAAGTTGTTTTTGAGAAAAGGATTAGTTTCCCATGTCCCTCCTCAGTATTATTAGTTGACCTTCCTCCTTCTACTTCAACTTTGGCCTCACTTGATTCATGACCCTTTGTCATAAACATGATAATGCAGTCACTAAACATGGTGAGAAGGTATAAACATGGTGAGAAGGTAGCCTGCCAAAACAAAATGCACTTTATTAGAATCACATAATATAAAAAAATTCACATATTTTATCTAATTGCAAGTCTCTCATTCTTATAATTACTACAGACTTATAGCATGTTAGGTCAAGCTTTTTTCTTGGCCAAAAGTCTTTTTTTTCAAAATTAAGATATTTAGCCATGTTTTTTTAAAGAAAAAAGTACTTTGAGTAGAAACAGAAGCAGTTTCTGAGAAGCAGAAAAAAAATAGGTTCTCCCCACAAATACTTTTTTGAAAAGCGCTTTTGAGAAAAATACATTTAGATACACTTTTTAAAAGCTTGGTCAAATACTAATTGCTACTCAAAAGTACATTTCAAATTGATTAGCCAAACACAAATAGATTTTCACCAAAAATACTTTTTTCTAAAAGCACTTCCTAAAATAAATAGACTTTAGAAGCATCGCCAAACATGCTATTAGGTAAAGATCGAATATGATGGAAGAATAAGATCTATATATGTGATATCGACTAATTAAGAATATATTTTAGTCTTAAAGAACTTCTAATGTTATTCTCATTATTATTATTATTATGACTATTATTTATATATATGTATTTAATATATTTTTCACTTTTATTTTATTTGGTATGCCGACAATTGAAATTAAGCTTAAATGTAAAAGTGACATATAGTATTCTCTATGGGCAAAGGCGCTCACGTGCGCTTAAAGTCTTATTGCCTATATCTTATCTTATGACGAGGTCGCCACCTCGCCTGCTTTAGTCTCAAATAGCGCGCAAATTGAGGTGACCAGAAGCCGTCCCCAACTTGTTGTTGTTGCTGTATAATATCTGTTTTAAGTAGCCAAAAAAAAAGGGTAAAAGAAGGTAACCTGCAGAAGCCAACATGAAGGGAAAGGGGTAGTGCTGTTTCTCAGCAAGTACATCAAAATTTGCAGCAGAATCACTCAAGAAATGCATCAAAGAAGTCCCTAAAAAAACACCACCAGCAAATTGAGTCCCTAACAATAGAAAACTCTCGTTCCATCAAACATTATGATCAAGCAATAAACTTTAACAAGAATCAATCCCTTTGCGCGCAAATTAGTATTCTCATGATCTGAATCATGATCAGCACTACCATGACCATTGATAGTGAAAAATTGCAAGAACAAGAACAAAGCTAGTGTTAAAAGAGTTGTTGACTTGTTGATAAAAGTCATGATCATTTTTCTTGTTATTGTGTTGTGCTATGAAGTTAGTTGTGTTAGTTAATCTTCTATAAGAAGAAGGTATAATTAACAACAACAACAACAACAACCCAATAAAATTCTACTTAGTGGGATTTGGGGAGGATAGTATGTACGCAGACCTTACCCCTACCCTGGGGTAGAGAGGTTCTTTCCAAATAGACACCCGGCATCCTTCCCTCCAAGAACTTCTCACCATGCTCTTGGGGAGACTCGAACTCACGACCTCTCGGTTGGAAGTGGGGGTTGCTTACCACCAGAGCAACCCCTCTTGTCAAAGAAGAAGGTATAATTAGACTGAGAATTTTGATGATAGTATTTTTGTAGTACAAATTTGACTTTGGATGAAATTGTAGTACAAAAATGTTTGTACAAAACTGCAGATTGGCCTGGCTGGCCTCTTATAGGAGTTGACTACTTCATGGATATTGTAAATTATATTGAGTAACATCTGCCCAGAGAACTAAATAACATAGCTGCGCCAGTGTGGTGAACATAAACTTCTATGATGTTTAACATATTAGTGAAAGGGACAGGGGCGGCCCTATCCTAAAGCAAGTGAAGCACTTACTTTATGCCGTATTTTTCTATATATTGCAGTATATTATTTATATTATTATTTTTTATCGTTGATAAATTTATTTCTTTATTTTCATATATTAATTTTCAAGAACTGTATCAATTTCTTCCACTAATTAATATAACCAAAATAGTTTTCTGTCAATCTTATTTTATGTTTTTACTTTATTATATTTCTTTATTCACTAGTTAGTCACGTAGCTATATCTAATAATCTAATTTATAATTTATCTTTTTTATATAAATTATATTCTCTTCGTCCCAGTTTATATGAAAGTGTTTGACTAAACATGGAGTTTATGAAATAAAGGAAGAATTTTGAACTTGTCATTTAAAACAAATTATAGAAATTTGTGGGCTAGAAATCATCTTATTAAGGGTAAAAAAGAAAATAGTTACCAAATGTGTGTGTAATATATAAGGCTTCTTATTAAGGCTTTGCTTTAGGCATTGGCCATTGTTGAGCCGCCCCTGGAAGAGGAACCTTGGAGAAAACGGTAAAGTTATTTCTATATGGCCTATATAGATCAAGGTTCGAGCCGTGGAAGTAACAAACATTAGTAGACTGTCTATATCATACCCCTTGAGGTGCGATCTTTCTCATATCTTAATTAACGCAAAATACTTTATGTACCGAGCGTCCTTTTTATAAAATAACATATTTGCCAATAAGCTGGGGCAAAACCATTTACAGATTTCTCAAAGGGGCTTGCCCAACTCCTCACCTCTCTACCGTTTAGCATAGTGTAATATTATTCACTTTGGGTTCAACTGCAAGCAGTCTTGGCTCTATTATACAGATCATGTTCTTTTATGGAAGACTAATTTAGTATCTTGAATTATTTCATGGTTTGCCACGCAGAACCTAGATCATGCAGAAGGCCTCATAATTAACATATTCGAACAACAACAACGATAACATCATAATTACCATACCCAATATAATTCCACATTTGAGATCTGGGAGTAATAAGTATGCAGACCTAGAGATGTTATTTTCAATAGACACTCGGCTCAAGAACGTGCGGAGAGGAAGAAAAATATTTCAAAATAGTTTTAAAAAATACAAGGGAAAAAACTATTGAAGAAAAATTATTGACAACAAAACAATAAAGACAACCACAATAAAAGAAGCAACATCGGTAATAAATCTGAAAAATAAGATAATAATAGAAAAGAATAATAATACTGATAAACGAGAAGACGGAGCAGATAAGGTGCTCTAAACTAGAACCATATTCTCCCACAGAAAAAAGGGAAATCGTTCGATTACATATTAACCTTCTACACTGGTTCTTGACATTCATGCTCTCCTATTTAGGGTCATGTCATTAGTGAGCTGAAGAGGTGCCATGTTCTATCTAATCACCTTACTCCAATTCTTCCTCGATCATTGCAAAACCTCTCGCACCTCCTCACTAGGGCATATGTGCTCCTCTTCTTCACATGCCCGAATTATCTCAATCTCGCTTCCTACATCTTGTCTGCCACGGAGCCAACTTTCACCTTGTCCCATATACCTTTGTTCCTAATTTTATCTTTCTTAGTGTGCTCATACATACATGTACACATCCTTATTTCTGCTACTTTTACCTTCTACAAATATGACGCTTTGGCTGGTCAACATAATTATTGCATGCCTAGGCGGAAAAAAAAGGGGACAATTTTCCCACCTTCATGACCTTCAAAGCAGAAAGCCGTAGCTTCAAATGTAGAAACATTGCTCAGGCCACCATTCTTGCGCCAACAAACATTCAATGGCACATTGACGAAGTCAGAAATTTTGTTAAAGATGTTCAAGATTTAACATATATGAATATAGAAAGTAATATTTGCCCTATATACATAGTCTACTTTTTCTGGCTAAAGGTGTTCAACCAACCACCCTTGAGCATGTGACTCTGCTACAAATGGCATAGAGTGATGAGCCAGTATAACCACGGAACTCACGCTGACAACAATCATTCATATGCATGCTTAAAAGCTTAATCTTGTACCTGCCTACAATTAAAACCTATTTCCTCTGAGATTGCTCGAAAAGCAATTAATGCAACATATTGTGTATGATTTAGCATGAACAATTAGGAAAAAGTATGGTTTACTACTACTGAGACAAGTTTTAACATGCATTTCACAGTAACAGAACCCTCAGGGTCACAGAACTTAGAAACGAAGAGAAAAGTGCAACACATAGTAGAGACTATCTTATTTACATACTGCAGCAACAAGTTATTATAACTACAGTCAGAATCCTTGTAAGAATTCTTTTATTCTCAAAAGCATACTGGAAATAGAATTCAAACATATCTTAAAGTTTTTCAAGTGCTCAGACCATTTCATCATCACTAATCACACTTTCGATGTTTTGCTGCGCTCCTGACCCCAGCATAAATATACAGATTGGACATGAAGCATTCACTGCGAGCCACGGGTTAATGCATCTCCTATGAAACTGCCAAAAAATGCAGTTTAGAATTAGAGGAAGTGACAAGATCAGAACTTGGAAACATTTGCCCTGTTCTAGGAGACTAGTAGCCCAGTTTTCTCAATCACTGCTTTCTAGTAATTATTCAAGCATCAAAGACAAGGCAATGGTAATTACAGTCAATTCCATATTCATTCACAACCAATGACATATAGCTTTAACTCAGATCAATCTCTGCCATAAGGTGATTTAGGAAAATGGAAGTACATCATGTATTTCAGAGGGAAGGAAGAAAAAATCAGATAGAATAGGCAGAAACCTGATGTAAACACGGCAAGCTCCAAACAAGGTCTCCCTTTATAACTTGCTGGAAACAAATATTACATGTCGATTCATCACATGAGGGATCCTCTGTTATACCTATCCTCCAATATCCCTGCTTCATTTAAGACGGGAGTATATAAATAATCTTCATTTGAAAGGAGCACACTGAAAATATTAAGACCAAATCTTATGCTTTAAGTAAGTGAACGAAGGCTTTGAAAAGGCAAGCACAGGAAGAAGCATAGGAAAGATTAATCTAATATAACCAGATAGGATATATCGTGAAGCTAGAAAAAATTATACTGTTAGAATTCTCATTATGGGATGTAAACACATTTATCATGAGATTTTTTAGCTCTTTCCCCCTTCTCCCTCTTGAAACTTAATGAAATTCAGCTGGGGGAGAATTTTTTTTTATGTCACTGCTTCTGGATTCAGATCATTATTCTGCTCAAGCAAATTTATAATTATCCAACAAAGAGAAGGCAACAAGCAACTGGAAAAAAAACAACGGATAGCTAAGCCAATTGTGGCATAACCCTTGAACATCTGAAAGAAAGTACCTTAGCTGAGGCTGCAGAAAATGAGCCTTGTTCCAGTGGTGCATCCTCACTGCAAGAAAGACCAATATGGAATCGAATTACAACTGGTTCCTAACCAGTGTTTCGCCTCTTACCACTAGACCAAATCCCTGGTGGCTAGGTTTGAGGTAAATTATAATAACTATAATGATAGAATGCGGGATTTTGATAAGAGTAAATGAAGGAGGATCATTACATTCTAACAATTATGCAATTCAGCAAATGAACTACACCCTCTGTTCAAATTTATGTGAACATGTTTGACTGGGTACCCGAGTTTAAGAAAAAATGAAGATTTTTTGAATTTGTGGTCCTAAACAAGTCAAAAAGAGGTTTAGAGTATTTATGTGGTTATAAAAGATTCTCATTAAAGGTAGAATTTGAAGTTTAAGCTAAATTATTTCTAAATTTAGAAAGAGGCATTCTTTTTGGAACGAACCAAAAAAAAATAGGTTTACATAGATTGGAACGGAGGGAGTAGTATCTTTTTCTTTTTTCTATTTGGATAACTGATAAGTCCCCTGTGAGTTAACTGACCAAACCATAGTTTGGTCCACGGATGTGAAACTCTGGGGAGTATCAGCCCACCCTCTGTCATGTTCCCACTTAAATACCAAGCTTCCTATTAAAGACATGGGTTTGAACTTGTGACCTGTGCTCAATGCACAGATTCCAAGCTGTGTCACTATCACTGAGTCAGAATCCAAACAGAAGAATGACTGTTGTACTTCAACATTATTCGAGTTCATACTCAGTCTCTAAATTTCCATAATTTTAAATTTGATCCTGACTATGTCAAACCAAAATAAGCTTACCATGTAATAACACTTCAACTGGGCCAAGAACACAAATAAAAGAAAAGTAAATCTTTTAACTATGTCTTTTTGCCAATAACTTTTTTACCAAAAGTAAATATTAGTTTCCCTAATCACTTATAGTAACTAGCACTTCCGCACTATTTCCAAGTGATGACAACCATGAGGATAGGATGCACAAAGGCATGAGGATTCAACAAGGATTAGCTAAGTTCTGAATGAAGCATCTACAGCTAAGGCCAAGGATCAGTCAATGGCAGTAGTGCTATGTGTCTCTGCCTCCACAGAGAAACAGCAACGCGCATGCTGGCCTCAACCAAAGGACCTTGGTCAAAATAGCACCAAGCCAAGTAATGCCACAGAAGACTAAACATCACATTGTAGTGCCAAACACAGTTGAAAGACAATTTTGCATCCAAGCAATAGCTCTCCATCAACTTCTTTTCCCACCCTTACTTGCTACAAAGAAAGTACCAAAAGGAAGATGAAGGAAAAGAAAATATAGAATTGCAACTCACTCATCCCATGTCATTTCATATTTTCAATATTATCCATTCTGTCACCAGCAAGTTCTGTCGATTTAAATCACAGGCTACCTTTCCGTTGTTCAATCATTCGTCATTCTTCAGGTGCACAAGAATGCCAGAAAATCCAAGGCTTGAAAAGAAAAGACATGAACTTAGAATGCTTGTAACTTACCTCTCTAGACCAATGCCTTTGTAATTGTGAACAGGTAAGGCATTTATCTTTTCTTCATTCATGGAAGGAATTTCGAAATCACTAGCAGAAGGCAACTCACTTAAGGTTAAGTTTTCTGCACATGGAAACAACCATATAATAAGAAAAAAGATCATTTTTATTTGCTTGAAAGAATCTTCAAAGGTCAGTCTGTGATACTGATCCCAAGGACATATAGACAGCAAAAGTATTGGTATGAAAAGTTTTAACAGATAGCCATAGCAAACATACCAAACTCAACAAGTTCACGATCTAGAAGAGCAACTTGGAGCCTCAGCTCCTGCAATCTTCTTCTGGTTGGAAAAGCTTCTGATGAAGGCACATAATGATGGAGTGTATCACAACCAATGAAGCGGTTAATGGATGTACTACTTCTTCTGCCTCGAGCTCGGCGTGTAGAACAAATTTCATATATCATAACAAATGCCATAATAATGATTACATGCACAAAAACGTAGCCCTAGACGTGAAAATTAACAACATTACCTCAAAATATTATGCCACCAAGAATGCTTAAAATCAATCAATAGAAATGCTCAATAATATTCAGCTAAGGTATTAGGACAGAAGTTACCATGAAGACCATTGACGTGTCATCAGCGGGGCTTAAAGTGTATAGGAAAAGAACTGCCAAACAGTTTAAGGGATGGCTAATTAGTAAGCAGAAATCACAGAACAAATTTGCAAGAAAAGAATCAAAAGAAGACGCAGAAGCTTTACCTAAGATAGACAGAACGACGCAGGCCGTTTTTGTTGGACTCATAAAAAATTTATGCTGGTAAGGAAAGAAGTTCCAGTGTCAGGACAAGGCTAGATTAAGTACTAGTAAGTCTCTCTTGACCTTTATACAGGTATAAAGAACAACTACTCTGGTTTATCCGAAAAGGATCACCATTCTGGAAAACACGCAAGATAAGAATAATACAAGTAGTACCACAGCCACTAAGGACACACTGCAGCAAATCTTGCACTCATGGCTGCATGAGTTTCACTGCTTGATTCAAAGTAGACAAATGGCAAATGCACAGAAACATCAACAACAACATATCAGTGTAATCCCACAAGTGGGATTTAGGGAGGGTAGTGTGTGCGCAGACCTTACTCATACCTTGTGTGAGGTAGAGAGGTTGTTTCCGATAGACCCTCAGCTCCAAAAGAATGCACAGAAACATACCAGTGCTTAATTTTTAGATGTCAAAACTATTGTGGAGCTAAAAGGAAGCACTTGATAAAGATGAGTGCATGTCAAAAGAAAGAATACTAAATATACACCGTCATAACTTCTAGAAGAGATGAATGGTGAGTTGTAATTTTACTAATTCTGAAAATTATGATTACCATTGTCGAGATAATACTTGTTGCTTGCTACTGCCCAAAATTGCCAAGATCTGTCGAGGCTTCAGGAAAACCTTACAATGAGACTCCTCACGTCCTTTAAGAGCAAAGATGCCTGTGGGTTCAACTTACAAGATTGTTAGCCCATATTAAGCTCCCTCTCACTTCTCAAAAGAAAGCATGATCATCCTGGTCAGTTGGTATCTCACAAAAGGTATATCAGATCTTTAAACATTGAGATAAGTAGTTGGCCATGAGTAAAGATAAAATAAGACAGAAGTGACAAGGACCAGAATGATTTCATATTCAAGCACAGAAGTTTAAGAGTTATGCTGTGAACGCTCATCCTCCTCAAATTATGTTAAGTCAATCTCGACATCTTTACTATCTTCTTATAGAAAGTACAACCCAGTATAATCCCACTTAGTGGGGTTTGGGGAGGGTAGTATGTACGCAGACCTTACCCCTACCCTGGGGTAGAGAGGCTGTTTCCAAATAGACCCCCGGCATCTTATAGTTCAAACTAATAAAATCATCTCTTTTAGAACTTAGAAATATGTAATGCAATCCAAAGTGATGAGGATAGAGATGATTCCACATGCTCCAACTAAAACGAAAACTACTCGAAGGATACCAAAATTATATAATCAACTTTTATATAGGAGAATTCAAGCGACTAATTATATATAAAATCTTTGCTTTAGGGTATTTGAATTGTCCACTACGAGGTTCTAACAACTAAATTTGGATCGGTGAACAGACCAAGGAAACAGTTGACGATTCCTTTTACTTTAAGGATATACTTGGTTAACCATTAAGATACAAGGAATACTCAAATAAATGCTATAATTGATAGGTTTTCTACACAATAAGAAGGGACTAGCTCATAAACATTGCAGCTTGGCATGCTTTAGATATGGTAAATAAGAAGTTCGGTAAAAAGAAAAGGATGTTCAATTGAAATAATGTGTTTCCTTTTTTCAATATGTCTTTCAATCTTCAGTATGGAAGTTAGGACATAAAGAGAATCCAATTAATGGCAAGAGTGTAGGGGGAATCGATTGTCAAAAAAGAGTGTAGGGGGAATGGACCTTCTAGCCTCGTGCAATGAATTCACTAATAAAAGACCTCTGATTTCACCGAACTTAACAAATTGAGCCCTTCTGTGAGATACCAATAGCATGAAAGAGAACTCTACAAGAGTTAATTAAGTTTTGTGGATTCTGTTTCTTCATCCTATACTGCAATCACCCATCTTCGCCTAGTGCATGGTGACACTCAACATGCTCAAACAGGTTCTTTTCTGGAAAAAGAAATCCTTGCATGAGGAGGTAGCATGCCACTAGTAAACTACTGAAACTGCCAAATCACAGGTAGGGCAATTAGCAATTCCAAGTATCCCCATGATTTGTTAATGAAGCACAAACATAATCAAATAGAAGAATCAGAAATCGCTAGAACCCTTCAAGCATAACATAGGATGATTTACCAATTGTAAGGCAAAATTGAAGAGGAAAATATGAGAAAGAGGAATAGCAACAAAGGAAATGGAAATCTAGCAAACCTGAAAAGAAAAAGGAAGAGTACCTCCAATGCCAGAAGCCACAAAGAAGTGCAGCATCGAGGAATCCGAACTAAACTATATATATTGATGTTGTCGGTGGTGGTGCACTGTTCTTTTTGTCTGATTCGCTGCTTTAACGTTTCTTTTGCATGAATCTTATCTTCAAGATCACCAATGGCCGACATGTCAGCACTGCTTTTGGAAGTAAAACTGCCACGAAAATTTCCATAAGCAATAAGAATATTGAATACAGGATTAGAAAGATAAATTAACTA
The DNA here is from genome assembly GCA_034376525.1 of Nicotiana benthamiana. Taxonomy (NCBI): domain Eukaryota; kingdom Viridiplantae; phylum Streptophyta; class Magnoliopsida; order Solanales; family Solanaceae; genus Nicotiana; species Nicotiana benthamiana. The sequence continues at coordinate 71,745,632 of CM067324.1, read as the reverse complement.
TTCCACAAAACTAATAATATTTTTTTAGAGCATGGAATCCAATGTCTTCCATGGCAAACCATGGCTAACCAGAAATGCCTGTATTGGCAAATGGCAATTAATAGTGTTTCCGAATATACAAATATTGTATCAAGACATCAATCAATCAATCAACTGTGCTTCAATGCCAAATTAGCCGGAGTCGGCCATATGCATACTCCATATCCCCATTCTATTCAGATACATTTCATCCCAATTCTAAATAATCACAAATTAACTTATGAATCTAAGTTGATATTTGTGACACTTGTAATCTCTTAATTAAAAGAGATACAGGACATGTGGAAATAATCGCATGTACAGGAAACAGTATTTTTATCCCCTTTTACTAAAAGCCACAAGGAATGTGCTCAGACGAATAAGATAAAAAGTCAACAATAGTTGAAACAATTATTTCCACTGCCTCAATCTCAATTTAGTTGGGGTCAACTATATGAATACTTTATATCTTCTTTTTTCTATTTTGAAATTATGAATACTTTACATCCATTCAACTCTATCTAGGGAATACTTTATATCCGTTCAACTCTATCTAGGTCTATTTCACTCCAATATTAAATAACTATAAATTAACTTATCAACCTAAGTATACATTTGTCATACTTGCAATCGCTTCAATAAAAAGGATACAATAACATGATGAAATTCCAGCTTGTAAGAGAAATGGTAAAAGCATGCTCGCTCGAATAAGATAAACAGCAGCAGATAAATGAAAAGGTTTATCTCCGCTATCCTCTCTGTATTCCCTTTTTTCTCCTCAAGAAAATTTGTTATGCAAAGATAAACAAGAGACAGAAAGAGAAAGTGGTTACCATATATGCTATGAACATGCAATTAATAATTAGTTCATTGACCAGCTTAGCAGATGTGGTGCATCCTTAACTCTTTTTTCAGGCAGATGAGCAATTAATAATAATCAAACAATAAATAGAAGATAAAGTGATTTTTCTTTAATAAGTGAAAAGAGGGGGGAGGGCAAGCACAAGATGTAGAGGGAATCAAACTCAATCAGAACAATCAAGCGAGAATTGATTAGCGTTGAAGGTGATAAAGTAGTTCCTTTGTCCCAAGTTGATATGCTGTTTAATATTCAGCATTCCAAGCTCCTCTTCACAAATGGGATTTCATAGTAAAGAAACACTTGAATGTAGATAAGTATTGTTAGTTCAAAACCTTGAAAATGTGAATAACTAGAAAAACAACTACCAAGAATGTGATGTTCATTAGGCTTACATTTCAGCAAAGCAGAAATGTTGCCACCCGTCTTACTATGGACCAAGGGAAAAGTTCACCCTTATATTTCCAGAAAAGGAAACGGTGCGCCTACATCAACGATAAGTGAATTATAGAAATTAAGTTTCATAAAAAGAATTTTATCATTCTAACAAATTTGATTACAATTCAAATAATCATCTAATTGAACTGTAATCAATATTAGATTCAACTAGAAGACGAGACATTGACATCTCATCAGTATACATGTTGCTAATCTAAACATTAAATATACACGACCAAGCAACAAAAGTGTTAAAGTAACATGTTGAAAATGCATAAACTACCATACCACATTTGAAATTTAACATATTAACGTCTCATAAGTAGAGTCACAATATAAGCAATGGGTGCACGCAGCACCGCCTTTGGCTCAAACAACATATATGTGTGTAATGACTTAAAGAAAATGTTTAGCACCCACTATCCTTTGTACAATAGATCCGCCTTTATCGTCCTACAGTCTACTGTCAATAAAACCAACAGATCGATAAAATTTTCCTCAATAATTGCTTTCAGCTTTACAATAAATTTTTCTGTTTCAATTTTCAAAGCAAATGATAAACCGGCAGGAAAAGGATTAGGTATCCAAAGCCAGCATGCGCAGGGCAAAACTATAAAATGAAACTCTCCGTCAACAATAAAGGAAATGTGATAATTAGTGAAACAAATTCCATAAACGGATGATATCAATCTAGCAAATTTTGATTGTAATTCATATATCTCATCCAACTCTAATCAATACCGAATTCAACGAGAAGACCAGATATTGACATCGCATCAGTGATCAGACAATCACGTTCACAATTTAACAATAGATGGTTGGTTGTTTCCACATTTGTTTCACAAAGGAAGATACATGCCCAAGTAACTAAAGTGTTTGAAGTAACAGATTGAAAATGCATAAACTGCTAAATGGTTTGGAAATGAACATACAAACGTCTCGGTTGTGGAACCAGTATATAAGCAGTAGGTGCACGTGCACAACTACCTCGAGATCCAATAATGTAAGATAATCCAAAGACAATTTTCATAAAACAGATTATATATTAAGTGGTGCATCCACTACTTTCATATACTGGATCAGCCTCTAACATCTCCTAGCTATCTCACAGGCTCCTGACAACCACTGTATTGAACTAACAAACTGAAAATGCATAAACTGCTCCACCCTATTTGAAATTAACACACAAACGTCTCGGTATCAGAACTACCAACTAAGCAGTGGGTGCACGTGCAGCCCTGCCTCAGTTCCAACAATCTAGATAATTTAAGGACAATTTCTATAAAACACACTAGCATTGTACCCATACAAATATATAGCAGCCTGTCTATTAAAACTTAAAATAGAAAGAAATTACCTAAGCTTTTTACTGGGATTGGAACATTGATCTTGCATGATTTTGATTTTAGTTTTATCAACAACTAAGTCACATCAGTGACTCCAGATAGACTCGACAGAAATCTGAGACTGACACTTGGAACCCCAAAACATAGGGGAAAAAGATTGGATTTTTACAACGATGAGAGCCAAAGCCAAGAGCAGAAATATAATGTAGCAATGGAGCACTGGCGTCGCCATCCTTCTTCCACTCCGGCATAATTAGCGAAAAATTGAATTTTGAGTTTCAATCGGAAATATCTGGTTACTCCACCAAAACAACTATGATGTTTTTTGCGCTGATTTGAGTAAAAATTTTAAAAAATTTATGAATAGTATTATAATGAGAGTGAATGTGTGATTTTACTTTGTGATAAGTTATTTTTCACGTATAAATAAATAGAGAAATTATTCTAAAATTTAATAGCAATTACTCTCTCTTTATGTGCAATATTGTTCTTTTATTTTGTATTATTGTATTTGAAAAAAATAGTTTTCTTGGATTTTTAAAATTTTTAAAAATTTCAAAATGCATAGTAAAGTGAAAATTGAAAATTTTATCAATAAATGTTGATTTCGAAAAAGAAGCAAAAAGATTTTGGAAAAAAAGAAAAAAAAATTTATGTCCAAACGGGTTCTAAGAGGATGTTTGAATTGGCTTATTTTAAGTGCTTATTGGTTTTTAAGCACTTTTTTATTTTGTGTGATGTTTGGCAATGATAAAAGTGTTTAAAAGCACTTATTTTTAGGCATAAAAAATACAAAAATAAGCCAAAAGCCAGAAATTAGGTATTACCAACTTATGACTTTTGACTTTTAACTTAAAAGCTACTTTTTAAAAGTCAATTCAAACACCCTCTAAGTCTTTATTGTATAGTTGATAACAGTGTAATCTCTAAAGAAGGTAGTGACCTAGTGGATACGCACAACTTATCTCTATCTTAAGGTAGATATTGTCTCCAATAGATATTTGGCTCAATAACATATGCAAAAAAAGCACTAGCAACACGAATCGATAACACCACAATAAAGTCTAAGTAAGAAAAATAACAGGTAGTAATAAAAATTTAAATATAAGATAGTATAAGACTAACACAAATACTACTGATATGGATACGAAAAACTTATGTCTGCCCACTAAACTTATACCTTAGTTCTTGACCTCCATACCCTCCTAGCAATGGTTATGTTGTCGATGTTCTATGTAGCACATTCATATCACATAGAAGGTCGGATCCAAGACTCTAATTTACTCATTCCGTTCCAATACAATATGCGATATTCTCGTCGATCTTTCCATTTTCCTCAAGGTTTATCCATTTTAATATGATTTTAGAAAAATAATTAATAACTTTATTGTTATAATAAGTAAAAGTATTGACTTTACTGTTGTAATGGGTTTAATTCAATCACTTTAATATGCCAACAAATTACTTTGTTGATATTGTAGGTAAAGTTTAACGGCTTTATTGTTATAATAGATAAAATTTAGTTACTTTAGTGTTACAAAGATTAATTTTGCAAATATATTATTATAAGGATAGTAAAATTACTTTATTGTGACAAAATTAATTTTGTGAATTTGTCATTCTAATGTATAAAGTTCAATTTCCATATATGGAAAATATTTAATGATTTTATTGTTATAGAATTAAAATTTTAATTTTAGTAGTGTGATATAAAATAATTCTTTGAATTTATTATTATAGCGAATATAATTCAGTCTTTCCAATTTCTCAATGAAATAGTAGATTTATATGGAGAAAATACCATAAAAAAGCAATTGACAACCATGATGTTAATAATGTTCAAGCTATTTTACAAAATGGGAGACGAAAAAATGCTCTTTGGCATGAACTCTCAAACCCATCAACTTGCATCGTGGATTCCCCTCAAACCACCAGACATCAACGTAAATTCACCACAAATTCATTAATAACAAATACCAAAAACAACATTCAAGGATATGCTAATATCCTCCGACCCTATGAGTTTCGCACCCATATTGAACCAATCTAATGAATACTCCCTAAAATACTCCTCAAAAGATAAAGGGAACTTGGAAGAGATGTTGGATGCTCCCTTGCAGGGGATCAGTAGGATCACTCTCACGGATGATGACAAAAGATGAATCTACGAGCCTTGAAAGAATGCAATCATTGTCAAATTGTTTGGAAAAGATCAAAAATCCAGAAACTTTGAAGACCAACGAAAGAAATAAAACTAATTGACCTAAGTGAACTATTTCATTATCAAGTTTGCGAAAAGAGAGAACATGGATGCAGCCCTACATCAAGGTCCATGGTTTGTGAATGGCCATTACATATCAGTGGTTGAATAGAAATCGAATTTTGTGGCAACGAAAAAAAAAAACTAACAACCTTATCTATATGGATTTAATTGCCACAATTACCAACAAAATTTTGTGATACAAAAATACTGAAAAGAATTGGCAACTCTATAGGTCGTTTGCTAAAAATTGATGTGTGCACATCAATAACTGTAAGGGGACTCTATGCATGATTATGTGTAGAAATTCCTTTGGAGCATCCAGTGCAACCCTATATTTATATTGGTACTCATAAACAATCAATACATTACGAAGGAGAGAAGTTGCTTTGCACAATATGTGAAAGATTGGGCCACATTTCGATCCTATGCTCTTCTGCCCAAAAACCCTCAAAATTGAAACACAACCCAGAAGCCTTAGACAATGAAGGTAGCAAAGCAGGAGAATGAAAGGTTATCAACTTCAACAAGAACAAGAAGCGCCATGGGAAAATCGTTTCTTCCAACAAGGTTCTTCCTAAGGAACAACAAGAAGGCCCAAGTATCTCTGTAAATATTTTCCATGCCAGCACAGTTAAGTTCCTTTACACGCAAGTTCTTCAATAAAAACCTAAAGACACCACCAATTCACAATACTCCAAAGAGGGAAATCATCTCTAATAGGTCAATGCTAAACGATACCGCGATTCTGGATCAAAACCACTTTACCACCCTTGAACATGAGAAAATGATTTTGAAAAATTATTTAAAAAATTCACTAAAAACTCCCTTGCAAAGCCACGTGGACATGTCAATGACTCTCTCTGCCAACTTGGACTCAAGCGTGTCCGACCCAAATAGCAATGATAATTGTGACATACAAATGGAGAGGGCTAACATCACTATTAACCCTACTATAAGCACCAATCCCACACGGCAAGGCAAGGACCTAATAAGTAAAGCTAATCCTTACACTTCTAAAGAATAAACAAATACACAAATACTTCCTAAAAAATCTGAAAATACAAACACCCCTAAGAATGCAAGCCAAATGTCTACCATTGAATCTAACACGCGACAAATGGCCAACTCAACCAATCACGGCAAAAATACTACTCCATTTCACAACAAATATATAAGTATCATAACTGAACATTCAGGTTGCATGCAAGAGGACCTCCCAACATTACCTCTATCACGAATCAAATTTCCCCCTCGGAATTCATTACCCTTCCATACTCCTCTCCACCTTTAAATAGTACGCTGCCTATCCAAAATGCCAAGAATTCCAAACTCCCTCAGGAGAAGACACAGACTAATTCAAATTCTCATACAACAGAGAATTTATTCGATGGAAAATCACCAAGATCCACCTCCCCGACCATTAGCTCCACAGATCATCTTTGTTCAAGCTCCCCCCCCCCCCAACCACAAGACTACCAACCACTATTTTGGATGGAAATGGGACTAATGGGACATACAGTCTCCTTCAACATCCAAGTGAATGGTCAAGACACTATAGTGATACTCCAAAACACACAACACTTACCACCACTTGTGACAGAGGGCATGAAGATTGCCATGAGAAACTACTGGAACCAAGCATGGTTAAAGAACACTCTTCAACCACTTGCTCCTTCTCTGAATCCAATCTTTGTCCAAGCAATGAGGGACAAACGACACATGTCCCCTCACTTCAACCCAATCCAGCCACAAAATCTACTCCCAAACCTCCCATTCTTCTCATCCAACATTCTATCAGTCGTGAATCCAATCTTTCGACCTTGGGACACCACCCAACAGGCTCAGGAACATGTAGTGAACAAGAGGTCCCCCATGCACCACCATCTCCACCACAATCCATGCAAGAACAAAACCTAGAGGAGGCAGAAATGGAGGAGGAGGTTGAGGGACCCTTCAACTTAAACTCAGAACGAGTCCTAGACTTCTCAAATCTTGACGGGGTAAAGGTATATCTCTTTGCGGAGGGGCAGGAGAAGAGGCACGTGCTCAATTGTACTCTAGCACTTCACAAGTGCTCGATAGACATCAAACCACCACAAGACCCAATGGTGGGCAACAGAGCGATGATCCTGGTGACATTTCTAAGGAAGAATCCTATCTCTCTAGAAGGAGTAAGGGAGAATGGGGATCCACAAAACCCAAACATAAATCAATCAATGAATCGACCAACTAATTTTATAGTACGGAACATCCATGGGGAAATAACAATAACTTCAAAAGGAATTTTAGGGAGATGATTGACACTCATAGATCTTGTATGGTAGCACTTTTGGAAACTAGGATGGTTAACCGCGAGCGATGGTTAGATGATTTTGGTTTCACTAATTTGATAGAGGTGGCAGTGGAGGAGCAGTCTGGTGGCATAGTCGTGATGCAGAAACATGAGGTAGTCACATTGCACAATTTCATCCGTAGAAACCATGAAATACATGCAACAATTAAGGTAAGGCCTATTAAAAAAAACTTGGTTATTTTTATTCATTTATGCTAGCACTAATTACCAATATAGGAATATTATGTGGAGTAACTTAGAAAATATCTCGAAAACTTTTATTGAGCCTTGGTTGATAGGTGGAGATTTTTTTGATATTCTAGGGTCAGATAGGAAATTTGGAGGGAGAAAATTTGGTGGGAGACCGATGAACATTAATAGGTCTGACTATATTTTATCAAAAATGGATAGTTGTAACCTCATGGATTTAGACTGTAAAGGCTATAAATATACTTGGACAAACCATAGATACAAAAATAAGGGATTAATTATGGAAAGATTGGATAAAGCACTAGGTATTGAGAAATGATGTGACTTATTCCCTAACTACTCCGTAATTCACCTACCTAAGACACACTCCGACCATGATCCTATTATCATTGAACTAATCTCTAGGACTAGACACAAACATGTTCAACCTTTCCGGTTAGAAACTTTTTGGTATACACACCCAGATTTCCTTAGTCTTGTTAAGTCACACTGGATTGAAAATGAAAATATATTAAGTCCAGTAATTCTTTCATATATGGTGTTAAAATCTGGAAAGGTAGAACTTTTGAAGATGTTATGGGTAAAAAAAGAAAATTACTTGCAAAGTTCCAAGGCATCCAAAACTCTACAAAATACACTACAAGTAATTTTCTCCAAAACCTGAAAAGTTCTCTTAAAAAGGATTATAATGACACTCTTAGAATAAAGAGGACTATTGAAAGTTAAGGTCAAGAGTCTTATGGTTGGATGAAGGCGATGCCAATACAAAATTCTTTCATATAGCAGCCTCTAACAGAAGAACAAGAAGAAACAAAATTAACTACTTCAAGGATGAGGAAGGCAATTGTATAAATGACCATGAGTTAATCATGTATCATGTCTCCAATTACTTCAAATACATTTTCACATCCTCTCATACTAGTACTAACTGAAAGCTTTAGCACCTAACCCCTCAAACCTCAATAAAATTGACCCCCGTTTCCTTGGTAATCCACTTTTAAATCTTGAAATCAAAAAGGAAATTTTTTCTTTCAACCTTTTAAAACACCCAGAGCGGATAGCCTCCATCCATTCTTTTAGCAAAGATATTGGCACATCATTGGTCAATCGGTTACTAAGTATTACCATGACATTTTTAGTAATCAAGAAATTCGTAAGGAAATAAATACGACCTACCTATGTTTGATTCCTATGGTGCCCAATGCAAACCGCATAAAAACTTTCGACCGATTGGCTTATGTAACACTATCTACAAGATTGTTACCAAAATTCTAGCCAATCGCCTAAAATCGTTTTTAGAAAAATTAATCAGCCCTTTTCAAGCTAGTTTCATGAAAAATAGAAGAGAATCCGATAATGCTATTATTATTCAAGAACTATTTATTAATCTTCGGAAAATTAGGGGTAAAAATGGTCACATGATGATAAAAATCGACTTGGAAAATGCATTTGACCATATTGAATGGTCATTTGTCTACCACGCCCTTAGATTTTTCCAATTTCCTCCTAAACTCCAAATTATTTCTTAGTTGTATCTCTTCTAGCTCAATCTCAACTCTGGTGAATGGCTCTACAACTACTTTTTTTGAACCTAGTAGAGGAATCAGGCAAGGAGATCATTTATCTCCTTACCTCTTTACTCTATGCCTCAAAATGTTGCCTAGGTATATTAAAAGCCAAGTAGATATTTTACAATGGGATCCTATTACCATAAGGAGAGATAATATTAGTTTTTCTCACCTATTTTTTGCAGACGACTTGACCCTAATGGCAAAGGCTAATGAGAAATCATGCCATGCCAAAAAATTAGGATTAGAGACCTTTTGTTTCCTCTCCTGCCAAAGTATCAATCATGCAAAATCAAATATCTTATTCTCCCAAAATTACAACCCTACTACTATTAAATCAATAACAAACATCCTAGGGTTTAAAAAAGTGAGAGTTTTGGAACTTACTTAGGGTTTTCAATCCTAAAAAGAAATCCAAAGCCGGCACACTACAATTTTATTATTGATAAAATTAGAATAAAACTAGCTATTTGGAAGTTGAGATTCATTAATATTGTGGGTACAACGACTTTAACCCAATCCTGTTTAAACACTATCCCTAACTGCTATATGCAATACACCCTTCTCCCTAAAAAGACCTGTAAGATAATTGATAAAATCCAGAGGGACTTTATTTGGGGTATGAGTGAGAATAAAAAGAAACTCCATTTAATCAGCTTGGTCAAATATTTGCAAACCAAAATCATCAGGGGGTTGAGATAGCACAATACACATGTAAAAGACTTGATTAACCTTGCTAGTTTAGCATCGACACTCCTCACCCATGCCACTACCCTGTAGGCAAAACTGATCATTACTAAATATGGATGAGGATGCTCTAAAGCCAACCAAACATTCATTTGGAATGCAATTAGGAAAGGCTGGGAGGTATGATCCAAGGGCATCGTTTGGTCACCCCACCTTAGCTCAAACATTAATATATGGGATACGAAATGGATCCCAATTCCCAAAACCTGAGAAGTTTAATTGAAGTTCCTCTATCACCAACCCACTACAACCTAAAGTTAAAATATCTATATAGACTACAAATGGGACCTTTCGAAATTGTCAATGGACATACCAAATGAGATTCTCCAAAATATCCTTAAATCAAAAATTCACAAAAAAGGATCCATACATGAGATTCCCATTTGGTCTCGTTGTTCAAAAGGTATTTCTACAACTAAAAGTTGCTATGCCTTAATTGAATATCAGTCTCAGCCACATATAGATTTTAACTAGATTTAGTCACTATCTTATCCTAATAAAATTAAATTTTTTATATGGCAATGCCTCGATAATAGATTGCCATGCAGAAAATACCTAACATGGATTGGTATTAATAAAGATACCATTTGCCCAATATGCAATATAAAAATGGATGATTCTTTTAATCACATATTTCTGGGATGCAAAGCAATCAAGTCCTTTTGGGACAACATGGGTGGGGTGACCATAAGCGAACACTCAAAGGAACACTGGCTAATACAACTTAGAAATATGTCCATTACCATGAACCATAATTCCTCAATTGGAATTACTTCCTACCTTTTGCCTTATGGAAAATTTGGATCAATAGACATATCAATAACCAAACACATCCCGCCCCATAAACACTAAATACATTGTTCAACGTCCTTTAGAATACAAGTTACTAAGAGATCATAACCCATTGGCTATTGATAATATCCAAATCAAAGTATGTTGGCAAAAACCACCTAAAGGGTGGTACAAGATAAACGTGGATACAAGTTACAATGAAGACAAAAGTAGTGTTGGGGGAGTTCTTCGCAATACCGAAGGCCACTGGATTGTAGGCTTCACAAAGAACACCAATTCTAGGGGATCTTTGGAAGCAAAACTAGAAGCAATCAAAGAAGGGCTTAAAATAGCTCATGATTGGGATTTGTTCCCACTCGAGATAGAAATAGATTGCATGGAAGCAATACAAGCAATCCTCAATGGTAATAAATATTTTGGTAATCTTGTCAATTCTTGTAGGTTGTTAATTTACCAAGGGAAGATGACCCTCCTCATGCACAACTTTAGGAAAGGCAACAGGGTGGCACGCATCATGGCCAAGCTGGGAAGTACTCGAAGAAACAAGAAAAAAGCAATTTTTGTATCACCACCAAGCGATGTTGAAAATTATGTAATGGAAAGGTGATATATCCGTAATTGGTCAAGGATCATGGTGAAAATATCAGAATGGATCAAATCAAGAACAATTGTTTAGTTAATCATGGGATTTAATTCCGTAATTAGAATTATACCATAAGTAAAATTACTTTAATATATAAAGGAGGGTTCTAATAATTTGTAAAGGAATTATTCGCATATCAAAGCAATACAATACTATTATTCTCTTGTACTCTCTTGTTCATCAGTTTATTTTAGATTCCATAACTCTATTCTCAGTCGGTTCGAGGGCGACCTCGCTCGAGGGCTGAAATGTATTTCAATATTGGTTTGCTTTACTTTAATATTAATTTCTATTATTAATCATCATATTTATTAATTGGTACTAGGTGAAATTGTGTATTCTTAAAACCACATCATCATATTTATTAATTGGTACTAGGTGAAATTGTGTATTCTTAAAACCACTTATAAGTTTAATTATTACCCGATTTTAAGGGTAAACAGTTTAGGACCCACCGTGGGGCCAAGGATAATAGTGATTATCTGGTACAATTTTTGTAACACACATTATTTTATGCTTGTTCTTTGAAGTAATTTTGATTTCAGAATCAACATGTAAAACTCCCAAGTAGTACCCTCACACACAGACAACAATCTTGGTCTTCATGGCGAGAATGAAAACATAGCCGCCCTAGGAAATGGAGTACCTTAGATTGACCCCGATGGAACTCCGGTCATGGAAATAATCGATGTCAGCTCCAATATTGCCATTAGTGGGAATTTGGTCGTCAGTCCTAAAAACATCATCCGCAGAGACGCTCGAATAGCCGATTAGAATGCACAGAGCGATGAAGAAGACGAAATTAGCCTTCGAATGATATTCGAGATGTTGCAGACTCAACAAGATACAATAGCATAACCCCAAACTCAAAATCATGCACCAAGCAGGATCGACCTCGATCTATCACAAAAAATTGTTCATAGAACCGAATCAGTGCCAAATAGATCAAATAAAAGAAAATGGAATACAAATACCGCTACCATAAAAATGCTTGAGGAACTAACGAATCAAATCAAGACAGGGGAAAAGAAGATCGAGGAAAATGATAAGAAGGTTGAAACTTATAAGTCCAGGGTCGACCAAATCCCGGGGCACCACCGGTATTGAAAGGAATTGATTCCCAAAAACTTTCCCCCTGAGTGCGACTTCGACGCCAATCCTAATGAAGTTACATATGCCTGAGATCCCAAAGTAACGAGATGACAGATCCAAACGAAAACTTCACCTCATATGTGTGCGCTATTAAAGGAAATGACTTGGAAGATGATGAGATTGAATTCGCGTTGTTGAAGAAATTCGGAGAAACTCTATCAAAGGATGATATGATATGGTATCATAATTTACCATCTAATTCTATTGATTCATTTGCTATACTTGCAGATTCCTTTGCAAAGGCGCATGCCGGAGCCATTAAGGTTGCAACAAGAAAGTCGTACCTATTCAAGGTCAGGCATAGAGATAACGAGATACTCAGAGAATTCGTATTTTAGTCCCAAACTGAGAGAATGGATTTTCCGTCGGTTACCGATGATTGGGTTGTTCAAGCCTTCACTCAAGGTCTCAACGATCAAAATTTCATAGCTTCACAACAATTGAAGCAGAATTTGATAGAATATTCAACTGTCACTTAGGTCGACGTACATAATCAATACCAATCAAAGATTAGGGTCGAAGACGGTCAACTACGGGATCCAACCGATTCGATTTATGGTAACATGCCAGTGGACGGGGTTAAAAGGGACTTCGACCTGGAACCATGGTCAAACAGAGACCAATATCAGCCATACGATAGAGATCAAAGAAATAACGAGTCTAGACATAACCCATTCATAATGATAGAAAGAATGATCAGGACACAGCTCCCGATGGCTCATGAGCAAGAGTGGTTTTGATAGGGATGCTACATCCAAAGAAGCACCTTGATTGTCATAATATAACTTTAGCATAGATGCTTCCACCATAGTACCGACCATTGGGCATATCATAGATACCAGGTGGCCTCGACCTCTGCAGAAAGACCCTACCCATAGAAACTGAAACCAAATATAAAAGTATCATGGCACCTATGGTCATAAAGCAGAAGATTGTAGGCAACTAAGGGATGAAGTAGTTCGACTATTTAACGAGGGGCATCTTAGAGAATTCTTAAATGATTGAGCCAAGAATCACTTCAAAAGTAGAGATTCGAACAGATAGAATGAGTAGGAAAATCCACAACATTTGATTCACATGATCGTTGAAGTTGATGTTCCTCAATGACCGGTATTTAAAAGCACCAAGGTGATGATCACAAGGGAAAAATGAATTTGGGACTACTTACCAGAAGAAACCTTGTCTTTCAATGACAAGGATGCAGAAGGGATTGAATAACCTCAAAACGACGCACTTGTAATATCTTCTTTATGAATAAAATTCAAGTTAAACTGTGTTGATTGATCCAGGAAGCTCGTCCAACATTATTCGAGCAAGGGTCGTAGAACAGCTGGGCCTTCAAGATCAAATTGTGCATGCAGCCCAAGTACTTAATGGCTTCAACATATCAAGCAAACCACCAAAGGTGAAATTATTTTATTAGTAAATGTGGCATGGACCATCCAAGAAACAAAGTTCCATGTTATCGAGGGTGACATGAGGTACAATACACTGCTCGGAAGGCCTTGGATCTATAATATGAAGTAGGTACCCTCGACCCTTCACTAAGTTCTGAAGTTCCCAACATCGGGGGGGGGGGGGGGAATTAAAATAGTTTATGGGGAACAACCTGCCTCTAAGAAGATATTTTCAATCGACGAATTTTGATATCGGTATCGACACTTTCATCAACAAAGGGATCAGATTCAAAGGGACAACAGGAAGCCAAATAGCAACCACATTTACCAGCCTCGACCCAACAAGAGGAGCATGGAACTTACGAGGATGATGATTGTATGATACCTCAAACCTTCATAATCCCCCATGACTCTGACGCCACGAAGTAAACAGTCAAAGAGTTGGAACAAACCATATTGATCGAGCATCTTCTCAATCAAAAGGTATACCTGGGCACGGGGTTAATTCCCGAGCTAAGGAAAAAATTATTCAATTTATTAAAGCTAATATGGATTTTTTTTGCCTGGTCCCATCTCGATATGATAGGGGTCCCACTGAACATTGCCACTCATAAATTAAGCTTGGACCCAATTTCGCCTGATGAAACAAAAAAAGAGGCCTCGGCCTGAGGTAAAACACGCTTTCATCAAAGATGACGTAAACAAACTTCTCAAAATAGGATCCATTCGAGAAGCAAAATATCTCGAAAGGTTAGAATATGTAGTAGTAGTCCCTAATAAGGGAAACAAACTTAGAATGTGTGTTTATAAAGACCTGAATAAAGCATGCTCTAAGGATTCTTTTTCTTGTTCCTAACATCGATCGAATGATCAATGCCACAGCTAGCCACGATACTCTCAGCTTTCTCAATGCTTACTACAAATACAACAAAATATAGATGAACCTGGAGGACCAAGAAAAGACCTCCTTTATCACTAAGTATGTCACTTACTATTATAACTTAATGCCATTCATACTAAAAGATGCTAGTGCAACCTATCAAAGCCTACAAAATTGAATGTTTGAACAACAAATAGGGAAATCTATGGAAATTTATATTGATGCCATACTAGTTAAGTCCCTGTGAGCAGAGGACCATTTGAAACATTTACAAGAGACTTTCGATATACTTAGAAAGTACAATATGAAACTCAACCCAAAAATGTGCATTTGGGGTTGGCTCATGCAAGTTTCTCGGCTTCATGGTGTCCAATCGGGGAATCGAGATCAACCTCGATAAAATCAAATATTTCAATGATATCAAAGTAACGTAAAGGACATGTAGAGGATAACCGGGCGCATAGACACCCTAGGGAGATTCATTTCGAGATCCTTGGACAGGAATCTCCAATTCTTCTCACTGCTTAAGAAGAAGAACAATTTTACATGGACCCCTGAATGTCAGCAGGCCTTGGAGGAACTAAAGCGGTACGTATCGAGCCCATTTTTGCTTCATACCCCGAAAATGGACGAACTTTAATGTACTTGGCAATATCAGAGATAGCGTTAAGTGGCATCGTAGTCCGAGAAGAAGACGCAATTCCCTATTTACTATGTTAGTCGGACCTTAGGTGAGGCTAAAACTAGGTATCCCCACTTAGAAAAAATAATGCTTGCTTTAATAAGCCCCTTTAGGAAATTAAAACCGTATTTCCAATATCATATAATATGTGTTGTAACTACCTATCCCCTTTAAAATATTTTGCATAAACCCAAAGATTCGGGAAGATTGGCCAAAAGGACTATGGAACTCAGCGGGTACAATATTGAGTATTAACCCCGAATTGTCATCAAGTCTCAAATCTTAGCAGACTTTGTGGTTGACTTCACGCCAGCCCTTATACCCGAGGTCGAAAAGAAACTATTATTAAGATCGGGTACATCATTAGGGTATGGACCCTCTTCATAGAGGGCGTTTTGAATGTGAAACCGTCCAGGATGGCCATCATTCTAAAGTCGCCCACGGGTAACTTAAATTAGAAAATCTATCAAAACATCAAAGTTAACTAATAATAAGGCAGAGGTGAGGCCATGATTGTAGATCTCGAGCTGGCTAAAAGTTTGGGAGCGGAGGTCATCGAGGCCAAATGTGATTCCCTACTAGTGGTAAACCAAGTCAACAGAAGTTTTGAAGTCCGAGAAGAATGAATGCTGAGGTACTTGGACAAGCTACATGTAAATTTACATCGATTTATGGAGTGGACCTTACAACACATACCTTGAGAAAAGAACAGCTAGGCCGATGCCCTTGCAAACTTGGGGTCACCAATCAAAGATTACGAGCTTAACTTTGGGGCAGTCGTACAACTCTCGAGATTAGTAATCGAAGAAGGCCACGCCGAAATAAACTCTACAAGTTTGACTTGGAATTGGAGAAATAAGACCATTGAATACCAAAAGAATGGGAAACTCCCATCAGATCTAAATGAATCGAGAACTCTACGCATGAAGGCAGCAAGGTTCACTTTGGCCGAGGATGAACTGCTACTCAGGAGGATGTTCGATGGGCCATTGGTGATATGTTTGGGACCAGGAGATATTGACTACATCCTATGGGAGATTCATGAAGGCACTTGTGGGAACCACTCCGGTGATGAGTCACTGGTTCATAAAGTTATCGGAGCAGGGTACTGTTATGCTGATATGGAAATGGATATAAAGAGTTCGTTCGAAAGTGCAGTAAATGCCGAAGGTATGTGCCGATGATTCAGCATCCCCGGGAGCAGCTCCATTTGGTCATTTCCCCATGGTCTTTTATGAAATAGGGAATGGACAGCGTCAGTCCTCTACCATCCGCCCTAGGTAAAGCTCAATTTATTTATTTATGACTGATTATTTTTCTAAGCGGATTGAAGCACGGTCTTTCGAGAAAGCCAGAGAAAAAGAAGTCATAGACTTCATTTGGGACCATATTATATGTCGATTCGCGATGCCTGTCTAGATTGTGTACAACAACGGAAAGCAATTCACTGGTAGCAAAGTTGTTGGAAACACGTTCTCAATGCAATATACTAAAACGTGTGTTCTTTTGTATAGGTTTTGATGAATGACAAACGAAGCGAAAATTGATATATGACGAAATTCAAGAAACAAGCGCACAATTGATGTACAACGAGATTCAAGCTCAAGACAAAGTTTTATAGTTTAATTGAGTCATTCTTAATTGTGATCTTGATCCTACAACTTGACTCGTAACATGGCTTCTCTCATAAAACTATTTTCCAAAATCATGCATATTTAATTTAATGTCAAATAATTTTAAATCATGCATATTTACAGTAGTCAAAATAATTTTTAGACATGCCTTAAAAATCTGGACTAAGATAATCGATTATGTACTTATGATAATCGATTGTTTTAAGCCAAGACTGCATGACAATCGATTGTGAACTAATGACAATCGATTGTGAGTAAGACAGTGAGCATCAGGTTTTTCAAACCTGCATGACAATCGATTGTGAACTAATGACAATCGATTGTGACTGAGGCAGTGTCCATCAAAGTTTTTCAAAACTCAGAATAATCGATTATGAACTAATGGTAATCGATTATGTTGATACAGTGTCTTCCAGTGATTTTCAAATTTATTAAATAATCGATTGCTACATTGGACAATCGATTGTCAAAGAGACAGTGTCTAAAATGTTTTTCAAAAACTGATAAGTAATCGATTGTTGACTTTGTGCAATCGATTGTGAAGCTGACCGTTGTCGTAAAGTTTTCAAATACCATCAGGTAATCGATTATTGATTCTGTATAATCGATTGTTTTGATTAAAATTCGGAAAAGATTTTTTGAACGTTATTGGGTAATCGATTATTGATTTTGTATAATCGATTGTTTTGATTAAAATCCGGAAAAGATTTTTTGAATGTTGCTGAGTAATCGGTTGTTGATTCTGGACAATCGATTATTTGTGGTAAAATCTGGAAAGGATTTTTTGAACGTTGCCAGTAATCGATTATGGATTGTAAGTAATCGATTATCAAGCGTAAAATCTGGGATTGAATTTTGGTCTGACTGGCAGACAATCGATTGTTGGGGTTTGACAATCGATTGTCAGTGAGTAAAATCAGCAACTCTTAATTGGCAATTAGGCAACGGTAATGCCAAGTTTTTCAACTATAAATACAGCTTCATTTCAGTGTTTTAAACACAACAACATACTACAACTGATCATTACATTGCTATAAGCTTGCATACTTTTGTTTATCATTTTATATTCAATTTCATAAAGCTTTTGAGAGCCATATTCTTGTCCAAAGTTGTTGTGATCTAGAGCTTATTTCTTTTTACTCATACCTACTCATAAAGAAGTATATTGTTTGAGTGTTTTAGTGTTTGTACACTTGGAAGAGAATTGTGATTCTCTTGTTGTAAGGAACTTGTGTTTCCTTGGTTGAAGTCTTGGAGTGTTGTAACTCCGAGCAAAGGTGTTGAGGCTTGCGTCCTCAAGTTGTAAAGGTTTGTTAAGCACCCGGAAGCTTGACAAGTTAGTGGAAAATCTCGAGAGAATCTCTCGGGGACTGGACTAGCCACACGTTGTGGTAAACCAGGATATATCTGTGTGTAAGTTATTATTTATCGCACTTATTTACTTCCTGCAAATTTTAATTTCCGCAAGTTTACGCTAAATTTTATTATAACGCTATTCACCCCCCTCTAGCGTTAAGCGTATTTTCTAACAATTGGTATCAGAGCCATACTCTCTCAAGACTTAACAGTTTGAGAGAACCATCCATGGCTTCTACTCGTGACTCTTTTGCAGGAATTGATGAAGGACAGTGCTCCACACGACCACCTCTATGCAATGGTACAAATTACACGTACTGGAAGGAGAGGATGATGATCGTCGTTCAATCCAACAGTTTTCACCTTTGGAAGGTGTTTACAAAGGGAAATCAAATTCCAACCAAGAAGGTAGAAAATGAATGGGTTCCCAAGTCCGAGGATGAGTATGACGCGGATGACATCCGAAAGGTCCAAAATAATGCTAATGCAATAAACTTATTATATTGTGATGTTAATGCTGACGATTACAGGAAAATATCGTGTTGCACAACAGCAAAGGAGATGTGGGACAAGCTAGAAGTTACATACGAAGGAACGGATCAGGTAAGGGAAGCAAAAATTGATTTCCTAACCCATGCTTATGAATTATTTCACATGAAGGAAGGAGAAAAGGTGGACGAAATGTTTGAACGATTTTCAATAATCGTAATGATCTACATGCCCTCAAAAAGACATTCACGGATAGAGAACTTGTACGGAAGATCCTTAGAAGTCTCACTCCGGCATGGAGATCAAAGGCCGACGCAATCCAAGAATCCATCGGCGTCTCAAATGTCACAATTGACGCATTAAGAGGTAATCTCAAGACCTATGAATCTACTATTCTTAACCCTCTTGTTGATGATCAAAGGAGGCAAAGAATAGCTCTAAAGGCGAGCACAAGTCAACCGCAAATTGATGAGGAAGGAGACAACGAGTTTGGACTCGTTATCAAAAGATTTCAAAAGTTCATGCGCAAGGAGTATGAATGCAAAGGGAAAAAGAAAGGAGAAATAAAATGCTACGAATGCGGAGAAACCGGGCACATCAAGTCAAATTGCCCAAACCTCAAAAAGGAAAAGAAACCTTTTAAAAAGCAACGCGTATATATTTCTTGGGGAGGTGACTCCGGAGATGAGTCAAGCAAAGGAGAAGAAGACGAAGCAGCAAATCTTTGCCTCATGGCACAAGAAGATAACAAAGACGAGGTATGTCAAATTTCCTCTCAAAACTTCTTTACTCTTGATGAAATGCAAACTGCTTTTGATGAATTATATACTGAATTTATTAAAGCTTCAAAAACAGTCAAAAGCGTAAAAGAAAATGCTTCTCTAAAAGAAAAAGATTTTCAAAAACAGCTTTCTTTGAAAGAAAAGGATTTAAAAAAACTGGTTTTAGAAAATGAGAAGCTGAAAGAGGAAAACAAGTTTTTTGGAAAAAGAAGTTCCGATAAGCCCGAAAGCTCTACTAGAAATTGCACTTCTTGTTTGCATCTTAAGAATGAAGTAAGTAGGCTTAAAGGCACATTAGATAAGTTTAATTTTTCGCACAAAAACTTGAATGATGTTCTTGTTAACTTGAAATCAACCAAGCATGGAATAGGCTTTAAAAATGAAGAAAAGGTTGAAGCTGAACCCCAACAACCTAAAGCTCAACCTAGGATTAACAATAGAAATGCTTATCCTAGAAACAACAACTCTAGAGCCAATATGCACGCTAGACAAAATGCTGAACATTTTAGAAGACCTAGGAATGACTTACCACCTAGAAATAGTCACCCTAGAAATGATGCATACTTTAGGCCAAATTTTGAACCCCTTAGAAGACCTAGCAATGGCCCTCAAACGAGAAACAATCACTCTAGAAAGGCTGCCCATGCTAGAGCTCATAGTAGGAGAAATAACTCTCATGAAATGCGAAATAGTCATAGTGTTCAAAATAGAGTAAGAAATTTTCATCCGTCTAGTTACTATGAACCTAGAAGGATGCATAACCCAAATGTGACTTGTCATTATTGTAGACGTATTGGTCATATTGCTCCGGCATGCTTTACACGTCATAGACATATTACTCAATCGCATCATTATAATATGCCTAACCCCCAAGGACCCAAGATGGCATGGGTACCTAAAGAACATTAATTTGTTTTGTAGGTGTGCTTGAAGGGATCAAGTGTACTATGGTACCTTGATAGTGGATGCTCCAAGCATATGACGGGAGATGAATCCAAATTCCTTCAATTAGAGCACAAAGAAGGAGGAAGTGTTATGTTCGGTGATAACAATAAAGGAAAGATCATCGGCATCGGCTGGGTCGGTAAGGATGAAAAATCCTCTATTAAGCATATATTACTTGTTAAAGGATTAAAGCATAATCTCTTGAGCATAAGCCAATTGTGTGACAAGGGAAATCTTGCTTTATTTGATTCGGATGAATGCTTAGTGTTCAGACGTAGTGATTTCAAAATTATCCTCCGTGGCTTTAGAGTGGATAATATTTATATGGTTGATCTTGCTAAATCCTCACCCGATTATGTTGATTGTCTAATGAGTAAAGAGGATGATACTTGGCTATGGCATCGTAGAGTAGCACATATCAATATGCTTCTTTTGAACAAATTGATTTCTCAAAACTTAGTTGTTGGTCTTCCCATTTTAAAATTTTAAAGTGACTCTATTTGTGACTCGTGTCAAAAGGGAAGCAAACAAAAGCATCTTTCAAATCCAAAAAACATTATTTCAACTTCTAGACCATTGCAATTGCTTCATATGGATTTATTTGGTCCTTCTCGCATTGAAAGTCTAGGAAGAAATAGATATGCTTTTGTGATTGTTGATGATTACTCGAGATTTATTTGGACTTTATTTCTTGCCAATAAAAGTGATGTTTTTCAAAATTTTAAATATTTTCTTAAGCGTGTTCAAAATGAGAAAGAAACAACCGTCACTTCAATTAGAAGTGATCATGGGGGAGAATTTGATCACAATCTCTTTGCGGACTTTTGTGACGAACTCGGAATCGAGCATACCTTTTCCGCTCCATGTACACCACAACAAAATGGGGTGGTGGAAAGGAAAAATAGGTGTCTCGAAGAGATGGCTAGAACCATGCTCGACGAAGCTAAGATACCCAAACATTTTTGGGCGGACGCCGTGAGTACCGCTTGCTATGTTCTAAATAGAGTAGTAATTCGGCCGATACTCATGAAAACCCCCTATGAACTTTATAAGGGTAGAAAACCAAATATTTCCCATTTTAGAGTTTTTGGTTGCAAATGTTTTGTTCATAACAATGGCAAAGACCAATTGGGTAAATTTGATGCTAAGTCGGATGAAGGTATTTTCATTGGATATTCCTCACGTAGTAAAGCATATAGGGTATTTAATAAAAGAACCCAAATTGTGGAGGAATCCCCTCATGTTGTACTTTCCGAAAATAATGCTCGCTTGGCGAGAAAGAATTCCGGTTTTGATCTTGCAGGTATCTTAGACAGCTTGAAAGACAAAATACAAGAGGAACCACCCAAGGAAAATAAAGATGAAACTGAGGAACAACCAACGGAAGAAGCACCACAATTGGAAAAAGAAACAAAAGTGCCAAATGAGTGGAGGACGATCAAAGATCACCCTCTTGAACAGGCAATTGGAGACGTCGGAGGAAAGGTAAGTACCCGAAACTCTCTTAAGAACACTTTAGGACACACTTCTTAAGAGCTCACGTTCTCACTTGGCAACACTAGTTTAAGTCATTACTTCTTTACAAATTACTGACTTGAGCGTCGGAGATGTTTATTCTATTTTGCAGGTATCGCCCTAAAAGATAGGGTGAATTATAAAGTTTTGGCACAGAACAATCGATTGTTCCAAGCAAATAATCGATTATTTTACTGTGCTGAAAATCGATTAGCAGTATCACTAATCGATTGTTTATGGTTTATGTTCATTATGCAGTTTTGTTTAATAACTGATTCCTTAAATTGCATAATCGATTTCTGTCTCAGCCCTTCAGCAATGCTTTTCCAAAACAATCGATTATTCCACATTTGACAATCGATTATTTCATGTCAGAAATTTAAACTCTTGTTACCGTTTGGCTCCTAAATCGATTTGTGTCAGTTCCAAGTCAGGTCATAACTCTTCAACAATCGATTATTGCATCTCAACAATCGATTGTCTAACGGTCAGTGAATTTATTTTACCGTTTCTGACTGATTTGGCTTTAAATTCTCAGCAGATTTCTTCCA
Organism: Nicotiana benthamiana; assembly: GCA_034376525.1. NCBI lineage: Eukaryota > Viridiplantae > Streptophyta > Magnoliopsida > Solanales > Solanaceae > Nicotiana > Nicotiana benthamiana. Next base: position 71,723,033 of record CM067324.1, on the reverse strand, counting down.
TAAATGATAAGCCACTCTCCCCTCTATAAATAGGCTTCATATATGTTCATATTCATTCACTCAAGCATCAATTTTAGCTTTCAAAATATCAAATTCCCTCTAATCCTTTGCAAAATCCAGCAGCTTTCATTAAAAATGTCGGGCCGTCACTCAAAACGTTCCCGTTCTGCTAGGCACGGCGCATCTGCCTCTGCTGCCCCTCCTCATCCGAACTATCCTTATCAAGATGGTTCCGTTCTATATTTTAATTCCGACATCGAGCTTACTCGATTCTTAACCAAATTAGAAAAGCGCGACATTCTTCCACCCCGCTTTTCAACCCACAAGTATCTTGAATCATTTGGGCCTGCTGCAAATATGCTCAAAAATTCTCAACTTCTTGACTTTTTACTCCTTACCCATCCTTACATCAATACTACATTGGTTCAAGCATTTTATTCCAACCTCCATGAGGATGATGATGGTGAGCTTGTCACCAACATTAATGGTGTTCAAATTCTTCTTTCCGATGAAAATCTTTATACCATTGCCCGTCTTCCTCATAATGGTGAAGACATTTTTCGGTACACCGGAGAGGCCGGAGCCCTTTTTGATGAAACAGCCCTCTTACACCAAATCGGTCTTACTTCTTATGATCCAAATATCTCCTCCCGTCGTCCTACAATTACGGGAATGGATCCAAATTACCGGTTAATTTTCTATTTCGTCACCCGAGTCCTCAAGCCTCGTAAGCACAACCATACCACCATTTCCCAAGAGGACACCAAGCTCATGCATGCCATAGTTACCGGAGCTAACATCAATTGGTGTCGGCTTATCAAAATTCACATGCGTGACGCTATCGGAGATGATAGGCCTCTTCCTTATGCTCTCCTTATCATGAACTTTCTTGAAGCCACCGAATTCGTCACTGGAAATGGTCCTCTCAAAAAGAGTACCAAAAAGTGGGAAATTTCGGAATCCTCCTTTCATCATGACGGTGATCATGTAGCGCCTGCTACTCCCCCAACCGGTCGTGCTCCTCCGCCTCAAGAGCCTTCCCTCCAATTCATTTCCGACCAAATTGCTTCGTTGACCTCTTCTTTCAGTCAATTAACTCACGAGATCCATGGATATTTTGACCACGTTCATTATCCATATGCGGGTCTTGTTCCATATGAAGCAGCGCCGGATGATGAGGCGGAAGATGATGAATGAATAATTGTAGTTTTTTTAAGTTTGTTTTTATATGTTGTATTGTCTTCCCTGTTGCTGTAATTCTTTTAATAAATAAACAAGGTTTATTTCATCTTTGGCATCTTATTATTATTTTTGCTAATGGCAAAAGGGGGAAGATAACGGGTATGATGCACTCTCAAATTATAAGCTTAAATTGAGGGGGAATTCTCAAATTGAGGGGGAACAAATTACATACTTGTTGCATGTATATACTTGTCTTGAATCGTCAATATAAATTGCTTGTCTTGCATATCCCGCTTAATGTTTGCCATTATCAAAAAGGGAGAAATTTTTGGAAACACGTTCTCAATGCAATATACTAAAACGTGTGTTCTTTTGTATAGGTTTTGATGAATGACAAACGAAGCAAAAATTGATATATGACGAAGTTCAAGAAACAAGCGCACAATTGATATACAACGAGATTCAAGCTCAAGACAAAGTTTTATAGTTTAATTGAGTCATTCTTAATTGTGATCTTGATCCTACAACTTGACTCGTAACATGGCTTCTCTCATAAAACTATTTTCCAAAATCATGCATATTTAATTTAATGTCAAATGATTTTAAATCATGCATATTTACAGTAGTCAAAATAATTTTTAGACATGCCTTAAAAATCTGGACTAAGATAATCGATTATGTACTTATGATAATCGATTGTTTTAAGCCAAGACTGCATGACAATCGATTGTGAACTAATGACAATCGATTGTGAGTAAGACAGTGAGCATCAGGTTTTTCAAACCTGCATCACAATCGATTGTGAACTAATGACAATCGATTGTGACTGAGGCAGTGTCCATCAAAGTTTTTCAAAACTCAGAATAATCGATTATGAACTAATGGTAATCGATTATGTTGAGACAGTGTCTTCCAGTGATTTTCAAATTTATTAAATAATCGATTGTTACATTGGACAATCGATTGTCAAAGAGACAGTGTCTAAAATGTTTTTCAAAAACTGATAAGTAATCGATTGTTGACTTTGTGCAATCGATTGTGAAGCTGACCGTTGTCGTAAAGTTTTCAAATACTGTCAGGTAATCGATTATTGATTCTGTATAATCGATTGTTTTGATTAAAATCCGAAAAAGATTTTTTGAACGTTATTGGGTAATCGATTATTGATTTTGTATAATCGATTGTTTTGATTAAAATCCGGAAAAGATTTTTTGAACGTTGCTGAGTAATCGATTGTTGATTTCTGACAATCGATTGTTTGTGGTAAAATCTGGAAAGGATTTTTTGAACGTTGCCAGTAATCGATTATGGATTGTAAGTAATCGATTATCAAGCGTAAAATCTGGGATTGAATTTTGGTCTGACTGGCAGACAATCGATTGTTGGGGTTTGACAATCGATTGTCAGTGAGTAAAATCAGCAACTCTTAATTGGCAATTAGGCAACGGTAATGCCAAGTTTTTCAACTATAAATACAGCTTCATTTCAGTGTTTTAAACACAACAACATACTACAACTGATCATTACATTGCTATAAGCTTGCATACTTTTGTTTATCATTTTATATTCAATTTCATAAAGCTTTTGCGAGCCATATTCTTGTCCAAAGTTGTTGTGATCTAGAGCTTATTTCTTTTTACTCATACCTACTCATAAAGGAGTATATTGTTTGAGTGTTTTAGTGTTTGTACACTTGGAAGAGAATTGTGATTCTCTTGTTGTAAGGAACTTGTGTTTCCTTGGTTGAAGTCTTGGAGTGTTGTAACTCCGAGCAAAGGTGTTGAGGCTTGCGTCCTCAAGTTGTAAAGGTTTGTTAAGCACCCGGAAGCTTGACAAGTTAGTGGAAAATCTCGAGAGAGTCTCTCGGGGACTGGACTAGCCACACGTTGTGGTAAACCAGGATATATCTGTGTGTAAGTTATTACTTATCGCACTTATTTACTTCCTGTAAATTTTAATTTCCGCAAGTTTACGCTAAATTTTATTATAACGCTATTCACCCCCCCTCTAGCGTTAAGCGTATTTTCTAACAAAAGTAACTAAATTTCTCAAGATTCTAAAGATTAAAGGATTATATCAATGCCATAACATCCCAACAAGAAGGGACAAGCCAAATCGACCAACAAAACTATCATTCAAAATCTTAAGAAAAGATTGACTGACGCTTAGGGAAAATGGAGAGAGATATTGCTCGAGGTTATTTAGGCATACCACACGACTTCAAAATCCAGTATGGAGGCAACACCGTTCTCTTTAGTCTATGGTGTTGAAGCTCTTATCCTAGTTGAGGTCGGGGAACCTAGCCTCAGGTTTGATATGCGATAGAAGAATCAAATAACAAGGCCATGAACACGAGTCTAGAATTGTTGGATGAAAGACGCGAATCTGCCCTCATTTGATTGGCCACACAAAAACGGCGAATCGAAAGGTACTACAATCAAAGAACCAACCTTCGACACTTTAAAATCGGGGACTTGGTGCTGAGAAAAGTCACCCTCAACATGCGAAACCCGAATGAAGGAAAAGTGGGTGAAAATTGGGAGGGACCATATGAGGTCCTCAACATCATCGGAAAAGGATCCTACCAGCTCGACACGAAGAACGACGAGCAATTACCACACAATTAGAACACATCACTTCTAAAGCGATACTACTGCTAAGATACGACCTTATACATTTTCATTTATATTTTAAACTAATTAATTGCAGGTGTTCGATCATAAGCGGCGATAGATCTTTCATCGCAAAGTATTTAGGTCTGAAAGAATGCGTTGCACTCTTTTTCCCTTAGACCAGTTTTGTCCCAATTGGGTTTTCTGGCATGGTTTTTAATGAGGCATTCATTGATCATGCTAACTTAGAACATTTCAACAGTATCTGAGGCTTCTTTTCAATCAACCTCAAATACTGGGGGGCGTTACCCCTGAATGTTAACGTTGTTTCAAGGAAAATACTTCGTAATAGTGGGGTCTCGATAGGTAAATTTTGTACGGGCCAAGCGGTCAAATGAATTGTGCTCATATATGTTACGCAAGCTCTAACATCAAACATGTTCGCATGTATAATCATCTATTGAAAAAGGTATTTTTCCTTGCCGATATCTCATGCCTTATAATAATTTTCTAATTTAATATTTCATACTCTTGATTTCTATTGTGTAAACGGGCTTAAGGGTCGATCATAACAGAAGTTCAAACAACTAACCCCACGCTTGAGGATTGTCGTCTGAAAAACAAACGAGATCAAAATATTAAAACTCCGATATCATAAAACCTTAAAGGAGGCCCTCAATTTTTATAAGCCACAGCCACCCTACTCAAGGACTAACACTTCGGGCAAGCTTGAAGTGAAATAGGAAAATAAGCCTAAGAGGCAAGTCCTAAATAAAAAGGCTACGGCCGAATTAACACGGTTCAAAGATGTCTGAATTCCGTAATAAAACATCCCTTCAAATATTTTCATAAACTGGTTAAAAGGGTTACCCTCGGAAAAATCTTAAAGGGCTTCGATAATATCAAGCCTTAATACTCTAATGAGTATAAAATTGTTCAAACTCTCGAACAGTCCTTTATTTCATACCACGACATTACAAATTTTGCAAATGCAAAGGATAAAAACTTTTCAAGCCGAAAAGGGGGAAAAGGCCATAAACATCTTTATACAAAGGCCATGTCGGCCTAATACAAAAGCCTAAGGGCTATTTTTTGCTTTGAGATCGAAATACCATCCTCATTCAAATAAAACCTAAGGGTTACCTTATATCGAGTTCGAGCACTCAATCAATAAAAACTATGCTAGTTCAATTTCGATCGAATTACCTAAACCTTGAACCTATGAATAATAAATTCATAAGGCATAAACAAAACACAAATTTCATAAGTCAGAAGTGAAATGAAATTTTAGAAGATAAGACAGAAAGAGAAAGATCTTCATATATATCAAAATTTATTTAGAAGTGCAATATGGCCCTATCAGAATTCCATACAAAACCCCCATAAAAGATTCTAAGTAATTAACCCTCTCCAGGAGAAATATCTTCACTCTCGAGGTCTTCTCTGCTCTCGAATCCAGTTATGTTCTCGAAATAGAGACCAATGCTTTGGCTTTGACTTCAAGCTCTTTTGCATCTTTGATATCGTCAGCGAGATCGAAGCCACGAGTGTGGATATCCTTGAGAGTATCCCTTCGTGACCGGTACTTATCATGCTCGTCAACCTAGTATGCTGAGTCTGAGCAATATAAACAACTTCCTTTTCTCGAGCTTGAGCGGCTTCGACTTCAGACCGATAGACGGCCACGATTTCCTTAGCATCGTCTTTGGCCGTATCAGCCTTAGATTTGGCCGCTGAAAGTTCTGTGACCAACAAAGCTTGGAGCTCCTCAATTTTCTTGGCTTGTGCCAAGTTCTTCTCTTTCTTGCCTTGGAGTTGACTTTCAATCGAGGATAACTGAGCTCGAGCAGCCGCTTTCTCTGAGGCAAGACGGTCGATGTTTTGCTTTCACGCTATGGTTTCCACCTTTACCGCATCTAGCTCTCCATGAAGCTGCTCGATTATCTCAAGTTTCTACTGGACCTGTGAGATCGAATTGTTAGCCATCGCCTCCAAATCTATGCCATGAGCTTCAAAGATTTTTATTATCTGCTTGGTCAAGTCATTGTGTTCTTTCTAAGCCACGACCAACTTAGCTCGAGGGCCATTGATTTCTTCTTCTTTCTGCTCACTAAGAAGTTTAAAGGCATTCTTCTCCCTAATGAGCCCTTGAATATCAGGCTCGTATCGGCTCAGTTCCCCTTGTAATCGGAGGAAAGCTTCGTGATGAAGCACCGAAGCCTACAAACATAGAAGGAAAAAGATATACAAAGGGAAACAAACTAAATATGATAATGGATAGAGAAATCATGGATTACCAGTTTAAAGCCTGTTGGGCTTCGCTGATAAGACAAGGCGCTCCTACCTTATCCATCTAGGATCGATCTTCTTATGTGACCAAGAGGTAGCTACCCACCCTACGACGTCAGCAAGAACCCGAACATCCTCCGGGATAGTGATCACGATTGTCCGCTTGTACCCAGGATTGATATTTGGGCGGGAAATTGGTTGGTAAATTTAAAACTCGAGGAAGCCTTGCTTGAGCTCTTTTTCGAAACCTCCAAGTTACTGAGACCGGTGAAATCTTCAAACCCAACAAATAAACCACTAAAAAGATCTCCCTCTCTATGGGTTCCTCCCCTGTGACAAGCCTCCATGTCCTGATCATCGCATATCAGTGATCGAAGATTGAAAGAAACAAGGAGGAATCCTTGATCTCTATTACCCTGAGTGGATCCTTAGAGGAACTGCCTCCGTCTTGGGAATTCTCGAGCTCGATTTCTACTCCGGTATTAGTTGCTTCTTCAACGGCTTGTTTTCCCCGAGGTTAACCATCTTCGATTCCTTCAGGCCCAAAGACATGGGCCGAAGTTTCCTCCTTGACCTCATCAAGCCTAGACTGAGCAGTATCGATTGCCATTAGCTTTGAAGCTTTCCGAGCCACAGTGATAATTCGTGCACGGGTCACCAACCTAGAATCATCTTCATTTTCTTCCTTTTTGCCCTTTTTAGGCTCATCTCATAGCCTAAGGATTGAGTCCATTGCTAGAGGGATGATATTTCCCCTGCGGATTCGCCTCTTCTTGGGCTTTTGTTCATCCAACTTCATGGAGCTCGAAACCTCTCTATTTTTCTGCTTCTTTTGTTTTCGAGAAGACGGTTGGGGAAGGCTTTTTTTATCACTGGGTGGGGGCCTCATCGGCGCATCCTTCCCAAGACATACAAAAGAAAGTTAAGTAAAATTGAGGAAAAATTTGGACAACGATCAAAATTGTCGAGACATGCGAAAACTTACCATGGTTTCGGGCCTCCAATCGACCATTCGCCAACTCACGCCATGCGCACCCAGTGTCTGTGGATGTCAACACTAGGCTTCTAACCCAATTCTCGAGATGAGGAATCGCACGCGGCATCCAGACAACGACTTCACCAAATAGAACACTAGTAAGAAAGAATGAAAAAGTGAATATAATAAGATAAAATCAAAAGATGGAGTTATACTTACGTCTCATATTCGATTTCTCCGAAAATGGTATACTTTTGGCCGGGATCAGGTCCGAAATATTTAGTCGGACAAATCGCCCATCCAACCCCGGTCCTTGTCCTCGTCTATGCTCGAGAAAGCTGCCTTGAAGGCCCGACGTTGAAGCTTTATTAGTCCCCATCGATAAAGTCGGGGGCTATATAAGTGTATAAGATAGTCGAGGGTAAAGGGAAGCCCGTCGACTTGGCTCACAAAGAAGTGGAGCAATATCACTATCCTTTAAAGAGATTTGGTCGAGGGTCACTTCTTACTTCTTACAGAAGTCTACAATAATCGAGTCCAAGGGACCCAATGTGAAAGAGTAGGTGTAAGCACTTAGAAACCCCTCCTCACGCGTAGTGATTGACTCCTCAGGCGAGGGAACCACCACGTGCTTGTTTACCAAGTTGCAATCCTTTTTAACTTGGTCTAGGAGGTCACATGTGATTGTGTATATGTACCTCGACATTGGCTCACATCGGCTTGGAACCGAGGGGGTCTTTTCGACCTTGAAGTCAGAGTTAAAACACACAATGGAGGAAAGAATTCTCCAGGGCATGGCTTCGCCGCTGATTGCTTGCCGGCCAGCTGAGACGAGGAAGCTTTTTCTTTCTGCAAAATGGTTTTACATATTTTGGCCATTTTGTTTTTTTGAACAAAGAAGAACATATATTGGGATATTTGGTACTTTGGGGAAAACAAACAAAGAAATTCTTGAGAATCTGTGGAAGGCAAAAAAATATATAGCATGAAAGTAAAGTTTGGGCAACAGAAGGGAGATAGGTTGAAGACGATGATTCAAAACCGATAGTGGCCGACAACAACTAACATGCATTAAATGCCTCGACATCCAAACCGACGGGTCGTTTCGGTGTCCACTAGTCCTGACCTCACAGTCGGAACTCCAAGAAATGAGGGGACTATCTATATATGGGTAAAACCGGGCCCATCCGATTTTACTGATTAACAGAGAACATGGGATGGATCGAGGATCAGCCCCGTAGTATATCAGACTAAGACATGAGGATAAAGTACTGAGGTCGGGATTCGAAGTACCTGTCGACATCGAGACTAGGAATGATCGAGACCAAACAGGGTAGACATTGAACAAGATCGAAGATAACATAATAACGGAAATGCAAGATATTCGTAACTGATTCAGGATCATAGCAGAAATCTCGGAACGGATCAAATCAAGAACGGTTGTTTAGCTAATCATGAGATTTACTTCTGCAATTAGAATTGTAGCATAAGTGGAATTTCTCTACTTTACAAATGGGGTTTTAATCATTTTTAAGGGGATTATTCTCGCATATCAAAGTAAGGCAATACTCTTCTTCCCTTATACTCTCTTGTTCATCGGTTTATTTTATATTTCATAACTCTATTCTCAGTTGGTTCGACGATGACCTAGCTCGATGGCTGAATTGCATTTAAGTACTGGTTTGCTTTACTTTGTTGTTAATTTCTATTATTAATTATCATATTTATCAGTTGTTACTAGGTGAAATTTCGTATCCTAAGACCACTTATAAGTTAAATCATATTTATCAATTGTTATCCAGGGTAAACATATTTATTCATAAGGAAACACATTGACTACAAGATTTGTATAAATTATACAAAGTTTTGGGTAATATTTTGTAAATCTAATCTAATATTAAAACAATGGTGAGTAGGGGTGTTCAAAACCGATCCGAAACCGAAAACCGATCCGAAACCGAAGCTTAATGGCTTAGTGGTAACGGCTTAACGGACGGGGAACGGATTAAAATTTTTTTATTAACGGCTTATCGGATTGGGGGCGGATTATTCAATTTTCTTAACGGGTAATCCGTTAACCCGTTAAGAATATATATATATATATATATATATATATATATATATATATATATATATATATATATATATATATATATATATATATATATATATATATATATATATATATATATATATATATATATATTCTTAACCTGATGCAAGTGTAACTCCAGTACCCAGTCTTACTTGCGACCAGTTCGTATTACCTCTATGAATCTTTTGCTTTGACTAGGTTCTGTTATTAGCAAGGTTGTAGTCCTCAGACTAATATATTATGAGACTTCATCATCTTCATTTTATTATGAGAGACTTAACTTGTGTCAACTTTGGTTTTCGTTGCAGGAGAAGTGGGGAAAGAACCTCTTATCTTTCTTGCCTATGCTATGGGTGCACTGTATCTTGAAAAATTTGTGACCAATTGTTGTAAACCTGACAATGTATGTTATCTTCTCTTTTTCTTTGTTTCATTGTCAATTGTAAAATCCATGGTAAGGTCAGATGCCTTTGAATGTCATGCACAGGAAATTTTAGTTATGTCCTAGTGTGCGGACAGAATATATTTGAGCCCTTAGGTATTAAACCGATAAACTGCCCAGTAACCGCCCGATAAGAGCTAACCCGATACCAATCCGCCCGATATCTTATCGGGTGGCTAACGGATGAATACATTTAAAAGCCGATAACCGTTAAGCCAAACCGTTAGAGTAAAAAGCCGCCCAATCCGCCCAATGAACACCCCTAATGGTGAGAGTACAGAAAGTATTGACTGAGTAGGCAACCAAAAGTAGAGTCAGATTTCACGCGCAAAACATCCAACTGTATATTGAAGGGATCCAAAGCCTATTTTGTCATGCGCGTATGAAAATAGTAACTTCATAATTCTTTAGTCAAAACACTCCATTAAAACACTCTCTCTCTCTCTATTCAAAGAAAAGGACAGTACCCCATCTCACATTTGAGCATTCATGGGCTTAATTGGAATTAGGCCCCACTTCTTCTTCAACGTACATAATACTCTTTTCAATTGTAAAAAGATGCAAAATTGGGAACCTCCTGTGTACAACGAAAATTATTATATCTTGTATAACTAATATTAGTCGTATAAGGTAATTTTTTTATCTCACAGTTTTATAAATTCAGATTTCTCTAGATCCAGAAGTGTAAAATCAGGAGCGCATCTAACATGTAGGATACAAGTTTCCAAAATTCATTAACTTTTGCATAGACTCTGTATTTTTGTTTAAAAAAATTATTAAATATCTATATGAACCCATTTATTATTGTATATTAATTTAAAATTGTGACAGGAACCCATAATTTAAAATCTTAGATCCGCATCTATGTAAGATTGGGGTCCACAAATTAGTGAAATAAAAAAGAGCCTCATATAACTAATATTAGTTATTAGAACACAAAATAAAACTTCTCTATGTGCACGCTACCCTCTCGATATTTTTGTTTTTACCTTGAATGGCTTACTTTTTATAAAAAAAAAAATTGGTTAGGTCTTTTAGCTGCAGTTTGGTCATAAAATTTGGCTGTTCTTTTTTCCAACAAAAATATTGAAAATATTGTTTGTACATGGAATATGATTAATTTTTTTAAATATTTTAAAAATAATTCTCGACTTCTCAAAAATTAGTTTAGGGTAATTTTTGGACGAAAATCTTCGGGAAAATGACATGTATAGCAGTTTTCAAAATAATGCAGAAAAAATATATATAACTTTGTGTATATATACATAAAAATTATACAATTTATATATATATATATATATATATATTACTAACCGAATATAAATAATTTTGGTACAGACTAAAAATAATAATACCTCAAAAATTTTCTTCCCCTCACAAAATCTTAGCTTTCTTTCAAATAAAATATATATTTAAATATAATTTTAACTTTTAATTTTCTTTTATAATTTTTTTAAAATTTTAATCAAATCAATAGCCAAACGCTGGCTTAGTATATGAAATCCACTATGCTCGTTAAGTATCAAGAAGTTCTTTGTTTTTGGAGCTCCAACGTAATGAAGAATTATTTGTCAATTTCTCTAGATTTTGAAAAGACAATAAATAAATGGTTTTCAAGTCATTAACCGAGTAGCTCTTGTACAAATAGAAACGGTGGCCCAAACAAAAACCTCGAACTGCTTAGCCTGATTATGTGGTGAAGCTTTTCTATACTATTGTTATTGTAATTTCGACGGGTAAGTCCATTGAGTTGGCGAAGGTTCTTCAGAAGAGGAGGGTTAACATAGCCTGTGTCCAAGAGACTAGGTAGAAAGGGTCGAAGGCGAGGAATGCAGACGGATTTAAGTTGTGGTATTCTGGGATCGTGAGAGGTAAGAATGGAGTGGGCATCTTAGTTGATAGGGATCTAAGAGAGTCCGTTGTCTAGGTTAGGCGAGTGAATGATAGGTTAATGTCTATTAAGTTGGTTATTGGGGGTTGCGTCCTCAACGTCATCAGCGCTTACGCGCCGCAATGGGGCTTAGACGAGGAGGTTAAGAGGCGCTTTTGGGAGGACTTGGATGATATCTTGAGTAGTATTCCCCAATCGGAGAAGTTAGTTATTGGAGGGGACTTTAATGGTCATATTGGGGCTGATGCTGGTGGTTATGGTGAGGTGCACGGTGGCTTCAGCTTTGGGGCTAGGAACGGAGGAGGCACGTCACTGCTTGATTTCGCCAGGGCTTCCGAGCTTTAGATTGCGAACTCGACATTTCAGAAGAGGGAGGAGCATTTGGTCACCTTCAAGAGTTCAGCGGCAAGGACTCAGATTGATTACCTCCTCCTCAGAAGGAGCGATAGGGGTATGTGTAAGGACTGCAAGGTTTTTCCGGGAGAGTCCCTTTCGACTCTTCATAGACTCCTAGTGATGGATGTCGGTCTCTAGGTGAAGAGGAAGAGGAGGGGTTCTCGGGGACAGCCGCAGATTAGATGGGGTGTTTTGAATAAGGAGAAAGCACAGGAGTTGGAGAGGAGGTTAGCTGAGGGCGGATCTTGGAGAAGTTCTGGGGAAGCGGATGCTATGTGGTCAGAGACGACGAAATTGGTTAGGGAGGTAGCACGGGATGTGCTCGGGGTAGCAAAGGGCTATTCAGGCAGACATCAGAGTGACTGGTGGTGGAACGATGTTGTCCAAGGAAAAGTGGAGGTGAAGAAGGCGGCGTTTGCTAAGATGGCAGGGAGCATAAGCGAGGAAAAACGGAGAGCGAACAGGGAGATATACAAGGAGGCGAGGAAAGAAGCAAAGATAGCGGTTATGGAAGCCAAAAGCGCGGCGTTTGGTCGCATGTACGAGAAATTAGGGGAGAAAGGCGGGGACAAGAAGTTATTCCGGTTAGCTAAAGAAAGGGAAATGAAGGCACGTGATCTTGACCAAGTTAGGTGCATCAAGGGCGAGGATGGTAGAGTTCTGATGGGGGAGTCTCAAGTCAAGCAGAGATGGCAGACATACTTTCGAGACTTACTTAACGATGTGGGGGATCGTAACATAGCGCTAGGGGAGTTGGGGCATTCAGAGCAACATAGAGACCTTGGGTACTGCAGGCGCATTAAGGCGGAGGAGGTAATGGGGGCTTTGCGTAGGATGAGTAGGGGTCGAGCGACCGGGCCTGACGAGATCCCAGTAGAGTTCTGGAAATGCATGGGTAGGTCAGGAGTGGAGTGGCTCTCCAGGTTGTTCAATGCGATCTTCAGGACCAAAAAGATGCCGGAGGAGTGGAGGTGGAGTACAGTGGTGCCCTTGTACAAGAACAAAGGTGACATCCAGTGGTGCAACAACTATAGGGGTATCAAATTAATAAGTCATATCATGAAGGTCTGGGAGCGGGTCGATCCACTACAGAAGCTATCCACCTTGTCAGGAGGCTGGTGGAGAAGTTCAGGGATAAGAAGAAGGACATGCACATGGTGCTTATCGACTTGGAGAAGGCGTATGACAAGGTCACAAGGGAGGTGCTATGGAGGTGCTTGGAGGCGAAGAGCGTGCCAGAAGCCTACATCAGAGTCATTAGGGACATGTATGATGGAGCTAAGACTAGGGTTAGGACGGTGGGTGGCGACTCAGACCATTTTGCAGTGGTTATGGGGCTCCATCAAGGATCGGCGCTTAGCCCTCTCTTGTTTTCCTTGGTGATGGATGCTCTTACACGACATATTCAAGGGGATGTGCCTTGGTGTATGCTATTTGCTGATGACATAGTATTGATAGACGAGACGAGGGTCGGTGTCAATGAGAGGTTAGAGGTATGGAGACAGGCTCTCGAGTCTAAATGTTTCAAAATAAGCAGATCTACGACAGAATACCTGGAGTGCAAGTTTAGCGCCGAGCCGAGCAAAGTTGGAAGGGACGTGATGATTGGATCTCAGGTCATCGCCAAGAGGGACAGTGTCAGATATCTTAGGTCGGTGATTCAGGGGGACGGAGAGATTGACGGGGACGTCGCTCATCGTATATGAGCGGGGTGGTCAAAGTGGAGGCTTACATCAGGAGTCCTGTGTGACAAGAAAGTTCCACAGAAACTCAAGGGGAAATTTTATAGAGCTGTGGTTAGACCGGCCATGTTGTATGGGGCGGAGTGCTGGCCAGTGAAGAACTTTCATGTTCAGAGGATGAAGGTTGCGGAGATGAGGATGCTTAGGTGGATGTGCGGGCTCACCAGGTTAGATAAGATTAAGAATGAAGTTATTCGAGAGAAGGTGGGGGTGGCCCGATTGATGAGAAGATGCGAGAAGCGAGGCTGAGGTGGTTCGGGCATATACGGAGGAGAAGTCCTGATGCCCCAGTGAGGAGTTGTGAGCGGCTGGCGATGGTCGACGCACGGCGAGGCAGAGGGAGGCCTAAGAGGTATTGGGGAGAGGTGATTAGGTATGACATGGCTAGAATGCGGGTTTCTGAGGACATGGTACTTGATAGGAAAGTCTGGAGGTCTAGTATCAGGGTTGTTGGATAGGGGCCCCTAGAGTTTTTCGTACTCCTTACCCGGGGTTGGGTGAGGCTTGGCAGGGCTATCCATAGATGATTTATGTATTGGTTTGTGTCTCCCTTATGTTAGTTATTTATGGTAGTTACTGTCTGATATTATTGCATGCTATTTTATTTATGGTTCTTATGTTTAGATAGTTATTTATGCTATTTTTGCTGGACTTACTAATGCTCTTTTGTTTTTATTTTTATTTTTATTTTTCCTCTCCTTCAATGAGCCGATGGTCGACTGGAAACAGCCTCTCTATCCTTTCGGGTAGGGGTAAGGTTCGTCTACATATTATCCTCCCCAAACCCCACTTTGTGGGACAATACTGGATAGTTGTTGTTGCTGTTATTGTAATTTCATTGAAACAACCTCCAATTTCAAGATATTTGTCTGTCCAATAAGGTTGTTTCATTGAAAGCTCATCATCATTTTCACTTTTTTTTAAGTTTGGGAAAAAGGCCATATATAACTCTTACTTTTGGATATGTTTACATTTAACTTTCATTATAATATCCGACCAAATATATTTCTACTATAACAAACTTTTAAATTAATTCTAAATCCATTAGTACAAGAAGAGAATTAGTCGTATTGATAATTAAAAATATTTATAAATAATTTGTATAGTCATTACCTTTAGCATTTACATCAATAATAATCTCTAAAAATAGTAGAGCAAGAAAAATAATAAATAATTTAAATAAAAGAAAATTGAAAGAATATAGATTACCTAACATATGAAAAGATAATTTTTAAAAGCTTGCTGATGATAAAAATAAATTTATTTGTGACAGTATAATGACAACAATAAGTTTAATCGGATAGTATAACAAATATTAAATAAATAATATTGGAATCTTTTCAAAAGTTAAACTTCCACTAATTTCCAGCCAATCTTCAGTAAAGCTCACTACGTTAAAGAGATTTCAAATAGTAGAGACGAAGAGTTAAATTAGGTAACAAGCAAATCAGCATAGAAATTTGATATCTTCCAGCATCACCCTTGGTCTATGAGCTGCTTCTTTTCTCTTCTGATAACAGTATTATCGGTATACATTGCACGTATTTTGATTATTTTACTAAGTACATAGTTTTGTGGGCATATTTTGACTAATTCACGAAATATACATTATCTTTCAACAGCATGGGTACAAGTAGTTTTATCTCCTAAAACTTAGAGCCATAAAATGAATATTTCACACCAAATAGTTGATGCCTTTCACCAACAACAACCCAGTATAATCTCACTTAGTGAGGTTTGGGGAGGATAGTATGTACGCAGACCTTATTCATATCCTTAGGTAAAGATGCTATTTTCAAATAGACCCCCGACATTCTTCCCTCCAAGAACTTCTTATCTTGCTTTTGGGCAGACTCGAACTCACAACCTCTTAATTGAAAGTGGAGGTTGCTTACCATCAGAGCAACCCATCTTGTCTAGTTGATGCCTTTCACCAGCACAAAAAAATGATTTCGCCCACCGAAACTTGCACAAATTAAGCATCATCGTCTATTTCACATGCCAAAAGTATACTCTTTTCATTTATTAGTTAGTATTTGGAGTATCTCGTTTTTTTTTTGGGGTCCAAAAAAGACCATTCACAGCTAAACTTTTTTGCACTTGCTACCAAAATAATCAAAATAAACCATTTAAAGAGCCTACATTTATCTTTCAATATTACTAATAATAAAAAGTGTTGAATTCCAGATCAAAGCCTTCTCTATTTACAGATTTCCTCCAAAATGGCCAACTTTCTACATTTCAATGTCAAAAAATGAACCCAAGATAAGTTAGAAAAATTATACAATAATTCTCTTATCACCGAAAAATCCTCTCGCGAACAGTCTGAAACTCGATGGATAATCCTCGAGAAATTATGCCATATTTCTCGATAAGTTAATCGACTGCTTTACGAGGAATTTTCTGTTTCCTTAGTGCTTGCTCAGCAGATAATAATAGAAATTTATATATTTTCCAAAATAAATTACCATCTGGTTACTCCATTACTCTCTTCCGGTACCCAAGTTCTACTGCTCCTCCTCAAATACCTACTGAATACTGAAGTACTTGAAACGCTCCGACTCCGAAAACCAACAGATCCGGACCCGGATGAATCCGAACTACTCGAATGTATTTCGAGCGCTCTCCGCCGTTGAGAAGGCGATAATCTTCTAAAAAATGATGCAACATTGCCGAAAATTCGGCTTATTCCACCGCCATTTCGACTCGTATTACTCCTCCTTGATCTCCAAGCTATTCTTCTAGGCACCCCATTGTTAAACCCGCCGTCAATTTCTGTATACACTACCGGAAGTTCTCTTTCCGCTCCCCGTCTTCCGCCGGCAAATCTCCCCACGGCGAATCCACCTCCGGGAAGTCTCCATATCGTCAATCCCATCGCTTCTTCGTCATTTCTCGATCGAATGAAGTCACCGGAGGTTGTAGTTTCCGGCGATTCAGCCGGCAGTTCGTGCCGGCAGACGGGACATGAATTGCGTAGCGACAACCACGGCAGAATACAGTCGGTATGGTAGATGTGTTTACACGGCATTTCACGTGCTTCGGAGCCTAAAACAAAAGCTTCTTTACAAACGGCGCAATGCTCTTCTGTATTCACGTGATGAGATGCTATTTCTAAGATCGGCATCGATTCAATCGCCGATTTCGACGCCGGCGGATTCTCCGGCCGGCCGAATCCGTTCACCTCGATTTGCGCCAGCTGATCGAGCAAACGGTTAAATCCAGATCCCATTAAAAACTCTGACATCGTCGGCGGTAACGGCCGGAGACCAGAACCTTCGCCGTCGTCATAGTAAAGCTCGTAACTCCGCTCCTCTCCTGCAGCTTCATCATCTCCGTTAGGAGTTTCCGACGGACTACGAAGAACAATAACCGGATTGAACGGAGATCTGTCTCCACCACGATTACGCCGGCTCCGGCGAAATCCCATGTTAACACTACGTTCTGAATCTGGCCGCCAGTTCAATCGCCGGCGAGTTGCCGGCGACGATCCAATATTACTAGCCTCAGCAGCTTCAATAAATCCACTATCACAGTATGGACAAATGACGTCGCTCGCAGCTGAAATCCTAACAAATCGCGTACACCGGTAACACCAATACGATGAAGACATCTGCTAAACCGGAGATCCGAACTCCATCCGATAATAAACCCAGTTAACTAGATCCGATTAATCAGAATCAGAGTTTGGTGATTTGGAGTTTTCACCGAAATAAAAAGCTCTGTGTGAAGTAACAAAGAGGAAAACTTGAGGGGAGCGTTGAAGAATGTGAAAGCTATGATAAAGAAGAAAAGATAAAAGAGTTTTCGAGCTTATAAAAACGAAGGCGCGTGGGGTTGGGTTGGGTAGGTGTTGGGGGAGGGGGGTAATGGTGGGGGGTGTGTGAACGGCGGAGGAAGGAGCGTTGTATTCTTTTTTTGGTTTTTACTGTAGGCGTGTGGTCCACGCGTTGAATGGAGCGGGGTTTGTTAACGGGAGTGGTGGCATAATTAGTAGAGTAGTAAGGAGTACATGGCAACTGGCAACAGACAGATTAACGGCGTTAGTTGACTGGTCACCATTTTAAGGAGCATTACTTTTTCTCCTTTTGTCTTTAAGCCGGTCAATATAGAAGTTTATTTGGGGTATCTTCAACCTTAATTCTATTTTTGATCCCCAAAGCTTAGATTTCTTTATTTTGGGAACAATTTGCTTTAACTATTCTCCATTTTCTCTCTCAAAATTTTTATATGATTCTTTTTTATTCTAACTCTCTATAAGTTTGTTATCAGGGAACCATGGAAATTCCTAAACAAGCTAGCTGACTCGTTAGGAAATTATTTGGCGCGAGAGAATGGTGGGCAACTGATGGTATAGGAATACAAACATGTACAAAAAATGGGCAATTTAACATCAGAAAGGCATACATTCAAACCACTCCTCAATATCCCAAGGTTACATGGAAGAATCTATTAATGGTGACTGGCATACTCCCGAAACAGAAATACATCTTATGGATAGCATTGCATAGACGCTTGGTGACGGTTGACAGATTAGCTAAATGGGGAATTCACACTAATCAATCCTGCAGTTTGTGTGATAGAGATACTGAAGAAACATACGACCATTTGTTCTTTGAATGCGTATACTCCAAAACGTTGTGGCAGGCTATGTTACAATGGATGAAATATCAAAGAGTGACAGGCTCGTGGGAAACTGAAATCCAATGGCTGATAGCAAATGTGAACAGCAGAAATCCTAGAAAATCCATTCTAGGTGTGGTGTTTGCAGCGGTAGTATACAACATATGGATGGAAAGGAACACCAGAAGGTTTCAACAGACAACCAGAGACGCCAAGGACCGAGCAAAGGAGATCACAATTCAAGTGCACTTCACTGGCGGAAAGATACCTAAATGGTCACCCATGTTACAGAACATAAATAGCTATCCTTTATGACAGCTTCCACATTGTAGCAATTTATGTAATAGGACAGTAGTTTTAACAACAACAGTTGTAGAGTTTCCAAATGATTGTACATATGAGATCTGTTCTAGAGTCCAAAAGAACAAATGTTGTAATTTTGTCATATAATTGAAATAAAACAATTTCTTTTGGAAAAAAAGAAGAATAATCAATCCCCAAGAACTATTATAATATACTTGAGAAATGTAATCTCAATATTTTGCTTTAAAAGGATAATTTCACATGGTAATGCATAAATTGTTACTCGAGTACAAATAAAAAGGGTATCATGTTAAGTTTTTAAAATATTGATTATCTTTCGAGCGTCAGAAGAATCATTCCTCGAAATGTTATGACAAAAAAATAATGAAAACTCCTTGAAACATACAGCGAAAAATCTAAACAAAATATAACTCAAAACATCAATTTGTAGAAGTAAAAACACAACAGAAACCGTTGTTTGAGGAGCACAAAAATTATTCGTTTTCACAAGCTTTTTCTTTCGCCTTAAACCTACACAAACCAGCTTTAAACTGGAACTTAGAGCAGCCACAAAATACTCTAAAAAGCTGAGAAAATCAGTGTCAAACAGTCCGAAACGCTGCGAATTTCTCACTTAAAAACAGTCCAAAAATTCCAACTGAAACCTGCTGCCTGCCGATATCACTGAAAAACAATCAACAAATCTAGACCAAGAGTAGCCAAATACCTAGCGAAATACAGCTATAAGATCTTCCGCAAAACTTACCCTAAAAAGTCAGTCAAAACAACTGAAGTAAACAGCCAGGAACGAGGAGTAAACAGAAACGCACATGAGATGCACCTGAAGACTAAAAGATCTGTTAAAGAATAATAAAATTCGATAATGCATGAGTGTACCTAACTCAAACATATGCATAGACAATGTACAAAGTTAATGTCCACAGTCAATGTACAACGAGAAACTGCGTCTATAAGATTGTATTGTGTTTTACTTGCAGGACTCCATCTACCTTCATCCATTCTGTGAAAATTACAGTATCTTGTTGTATTGATTCAGTTATTAAATCCATGTGGTTTATTAATGAATAGAATGAGATGTTAAGGAGTAATTACCCAACGACAAAGAAAGAGTAACCATCAAGATGCCAGCTTTACATAATGTTATATGTATTCTGGAAAACAATCTGCAAAAACGGTTTGTAATCTGGTCCCATAACTCCCATAATAAGCCACCAATTTATTGAAATAAAAAACGCAGCAACAACAGCTGGTTGAGGATCACAAAAATTGCCTTTAAACTTTTTATCCCACATTATTACATTTTTGTGCTCTATATAATTGAGGTTTATATAAATGGGTGAAAAAAATTAAGTAGGTAGGTTGTCTTGAGTAGACTGGAAAGTAAAGCTTAATTAAAATTTCTTGTAGATATCATGCATATTATGTTTTGTAGAATTCAACAACCAAGCATGCACAACGACTCATAGGTAGCTAATCTAGCTTTGGTTAAATGTTTGTAAAAATTGAGTATTGTTAATAAATATTGTACACATAAAAATTTTTATACACTAACCCGGGAAAAAACATGTAATATACGGTAAACCTCGATATTTTTGAGGTTTCATATGCTGAAAAACAACAATCAACGGCTCATCGGTCGATTCATTCAAGTAATGTTGAATTAGATCCACATGTTTACTCCATAAGGTTGTCACAATCCTGTTCCTCCTATACATTGCATAGTAAGGTTAATATAGACATATATAGGTAAGCTATCAATAAAAAAGTATTTAAAATTTTCAATTACTTACTGATCATCTTCGAGTTCAATATTAATAAACACACTTTCGTCGTCTCCTTGCTTGTAGGTCTTAACATCTTCATAGGTGACAACCTGACCAACGACATATATATATATATATATATATATATATATATATATATAGATAGATAAAAGTGAGCAACATAGTTTTACCAATACCATTAATTGGTTACAAATGAAAAGAAGAATTACCACATAATTCTGTCTCATCGACATCATGTAGATTTGTTAGTTAGTCAAAGGGGCGCAAGTTAAAGATGTTCATATGAAATGAAGAATCATTTGTTTCCTCAACAAATGTTTTTTGAGTAAATGTTAGCCTCAGGTTGTGTGTCGTAGTCCTCAACTTCAGATTATTTGGTCCGACGATAAAGTAGTTCATACAATATAAGTGAAGTTCATGTATCTTGCTCCTAAAAACTTGAGAACATACTTTCCTATTGAAGCATGTATACAATCACCCTATAAAATCAGATGTATTATTAGAGCGCAGTTATAAGCTCGTATATAGCGGAGATCACTGCCTAAAATTATCCTACCTATTTCATATGAAAAACCAGAATGCTATATAGAGATTTATGCAACTTAAGTGAAGCTATCCTAAAGATTTTATATCAGAAGCCAAAATGTTATATAGAGAAGTTGTATACCATATACATACATATCTGTAAGATAAAGGCAAAACTACGAAATATGAAGCCATTCTGCCGAACTTGAACGTAGAAGTATATAGACAAACAACAGTCGCATATAAGTTTTAGGAGTGAAGATATGCTGAACAATTATAAGAAGCAGAATGGTACAACAGTTATTTTAAGTTTTATCAACAATCAGTCGCATATAAGTTTTATATATATATATGAATCTTTATGTTATTTTATGAATGATGTTTATGAAGGATACAGAGAAGTAAAAGTTCCCAGGTTTGCAAAATCAGAATGGAAAGGGCTAGTAAAGCTATTAATTTAACAGCTATAATTCTTGAATTTGCACATCCCAATTCAGATAGCTACATCAGTGATAAATATAAGTTTAATGAACAATCAATAAGAACCAAAATGCTACAACAGTTATGCGTAAAGATGAAAAAATAGCCGACACTAAGTAGGCTTCCACAAAACAGATGAACTTAGGAACATCAACTTCATCAAATTTCTCATAATGCTGGATTAATGTGACTTATATGCGACTGATGTAATTTCTCATTGCATATACATTATGGGATAATGACGACGTTTTTGGGACAGTAGCAGTAAGGCAAAACGTGGGAATTGAATTACATATATAGTGTGGAAAAGTGAAAGTTTCTGTGAACGTGGGAATATGAATTGAATTACATATACAATGTGAGAAACTAAAAGTTTCTGTGAACGTGAGAATATTAATGGGTATTGAATTGCCTCTGACTGTGGAAGTAAAAGCCAAAACGTAGGTATTGAATTACCTGTGAGTAATGGATCCCATAAATTGAGGAAGATTTGAATTACCTGTGCGTGTGAGACTTTGAAGACATTAGGAGATTTGAGAATTTCTATGAACCATATTGGAGAGTTGTCCAATTTTTAACAGGTTTTAGCATTAGGGAATTTCACTTGTCACTCCCAAATTGTTTTGCCTTTGTTTTTCTATATAGATAGATTATTATTTTAATTTTATTTTTAATTTCCATTAAATAAATTCCATATATTATTTTTTTAATTTATAATTTCCATTCAAGTAATTCCATAAAATTTTAAATAATATAATATGTAAGAAATTATTATAAATTAACTAATAATTCAAGTAAAAGTGAAATCAATACGATACAAGATTAATTAAATACATATTACATAACGATAAAATTCATTCGAAATATTACATAACTTCAACCTATAATATTCTCAATGATCTATGAATGCATTACGAAGTGTAAAATAAGAATTTTTATCCTTAATTCTTCTATGTCGAGCTAAAAATTCTTGAAATCATTAATTCTTCATGTATTTCCAATTTTAATGTATTTCCATTTAATGTATTTTCAATTTTTACTTTTCAATTTTAGCAACATTTAATATTTTATACTTACACCATTTATTTTTTGAGATGATTATATATTTTTGGAACAATTATAACTTATAATAAAATTAACTTATAATTTTACATAAAAATAATAAATGCACAAAAATTAATTTACTCAAAATTATACTCCAAAGTTAAGATGTAAAATTAATACTATAAATATATTATATAAACATAATTAAGTATATATAAAGAGATAAATTAAAAGATTAAATAATAAAATATACATGAATAGTAATTGGTGAGATAAATAGTGTACCCCATATTTGAGGGAACACTATTTATTTCCCATTTTTGGGGCAAAAATGGGAAAGGGTAGAGCTTCATTACCTCAAAAGTTGCTCCCATTATAGGTAAATGAGGTAAGGTTGGAGATAGCCTTAACGTTTGAAAAATATTTGGTGGGCATTTTACATAAGAATTGTAAAATTTCGGGAAAAAACATTTAAAAAAAATAAAGTGAAAACATTATCTAAAAATTAGAGTTTTGTTTGGGATGAATATAATTTTGGGCTATCTTTGAAGTTTTGTGAGTGATTTAAGTGAAAAATTTTAAAAAATAATTTTTTTGAGTTTTTCTTCAAAATTTCAGAAAATTCCAAAATTCATCTTTAGGTGACTGGGTGGTGGTTGTTGTTGTTGTTGCATCTTCAAGAGAAAATTAAAAATTTTATGGCCAAATACTGATTTCGGAAAAAAGTAAAAAAATGTCATGGCTAAACAGTAGGGGTGGGCATCCCCAATTCGGTTCGGTTGTGAATATTATCAGTTTAGTATATCGGTTATCGGTTTATAAATGTCCTAACCAAATAACCAAACTGATATGCTATTGGTTATCGGTTAATTGATCGTTATCGATTTACCCGATGAAATAACTCAATCTAAATTCTAGTTGGAAGAAGTAATGTAGGATAATGTGTAATGTATAAAGAATGTATAAACTTTCTCGACTGTTGTAACCCTTTCAAATAATATGATAAACCTTACAACATTGTTTCCCTATGTGTTGAATAACAAATTTGAGAGGATTACAACATCAGATAGGGAATGGGATAACTAGAAAATTTACATACCAAAGGGTAAAATCATATTTTTATAAAGTTTATTAGATTATCAGTTAAATAGTTAATAAAAATGATCAAATTGAGACCCGAATCGATAACCTAATAGTAAAATAACATTAAACCATTATCAAACTGTTTACCCAATACTCTGATACCGGTAACCCAATATGCTTTTTTTGGTTCGAGCTACCAGTTTTACCGAATATGTCCAGCCCCACCAACGGTCCTTGGTTAATGAAAAAAAATATTTGCAATAAAAGAACCTGAACCCTCTATTTTAATTTATTTAAATCATTTAGGAGTACAAAAGTCAATTAAATGATTTTGAGGGTGAACTCGGATATAGATTCTTTAAATTTTTCTTAAAAATAAAATATATGTATTTATAAATTATATAAAAAAATACTACAAGTAATAGTAGTTAATAATTTAAATTTTTTTGGTAACTAATTGACTTTATTTACCAAGTAAAATATGTACATGCGAACAAAACGAGCAAAACTAACCCTACTGAACATGCAGCCCCAGTTTGGGTCCTTCTATATTTCTACTTTCCTACTTTCCTATCCTTTATCACTCATTGGATCCGGGTACCAGTTTACATTGGTCATAGTCCTTTCTAACCTAGGAAACGTGGTGGTTCTAATGTGAATTTCCAGAATAATCATTCTGAACATGCTTGCTGTTGTTCTTCTTTTGTGTTTGATGGTGACATTGTTTCTTTCTTGCCATATGTAATAAACTGCAGGAACTAAAGTCATTCTACATAAAGTTGCTCCTCCACTTCTTCCTTTTGCTATTCTTTGTATCTATGCCAGTTCTGGCTATTTTAGCTTGTTCCTCTGTATTCCTTGCCAATGCAAAAGTTATTCCATATTGTTCCTGTCACTGCACACACAAAGAACAAATGTTGAACTGTTTCAGTCTCTTATTGGCATAGTGCACATGTGGTTTCTATATTTACTCCACATCTTGCTAATCTTTTCTTTGTTTCTAATCTTTCCAGAATTGTAATTCCTAATATGAATATTTATTTTGGAAGTCCATAGTTGTTTCATATTATTTTCTCCAAGTTACCATCAGAAATTCCCACTGCATGGCTTTATACATTTATTTGATTGAGAAACTGTCCATCCTTTGCACCTCTTGTTCAGTGTAGCCAGTATTTTCGAAGTAATTCTTTGCCTTGAAGATATGTTGAATAACCCACGATATATTCTTAGGTCTTGTAAACCATACTGTATTCCATTTTATATAGTAATCATTAACCCATTGTATCCATAACTTTTCCTTCTGCTTGTATATGTTCTATAGTAACTTGCAGATAGCAGCCTTGCTTCATAGTTCTATATTAGTAAAATTTAAGCCATTTGTTGCTCCTGACATCATAGTTTTTCCCAAGCAATCAGTGCCTTCCTAGTAGGCTCTGCATTCCCCAACCATAGGAACCTTTTTACATATTGTATCGACGAACTGAATAATCTTCTTTGGCAAAATAAAGATCTGAGCCTAGAAGTTTTGAATTGCAGTCAAGACACTCTTAATAAGCACTGCTCTCCCTGCATATGACATGAATTTTGAGTTCCAGCATTGTGTTCTTTTCAGCATCCTATCAATCAAAGCCTCACATTAGATAATTGATAACTTCTTTATGCTCAAAGGTACACCTAAGTATCTGAAGGGTAACTCTCCCTTGTTATATCCCGGCATATCCATATTCCTTCTTTGATTCACAAGGCCTATTCCTCCAATGAATATGCAGCTCTTGTTTGGGTTTGCAATTAATCCTGATGCCTCGGAAAAAAATTTAAATTGTTGATGTATTTTCCTGACTGGTTGTTTATCTCCCCTGCAAAAAGGTAACAAATCTTCTGCAAAACCTAAGTGTACTAAGTTGACTTTAGCATACTTAGGGTGGTATCTGAACTCTTTGTTCCTCTTTAAGGTTTTCAATAGCCAGCTCAAGTAGTTCATTCTCATCACAAACAACATAGGAGACAATGGGTCACACTGTCTAAGCCCATTCCTCACCTCAAAAGGTTTTGTTGGTTGCCCATTGATGATTATTTTATAGTTCACAATACTTATGCATTTCATTATCCACCTTATAAATTTCTCAGGGAATCCAGTAGTTTGATCATTTGTTCTATGTATATCTACCCCACATATTTGTATGCTTTTTGCGTACCAATCTTTAGCATACACCTTGGTGGTATAATTTTTTCTTCCATATACTTTTACCAGCTCCTGACTCATGATGATATTATATACTATCATTCTTCCCGGAACAAAAGTTATTTGTCATTTATCTATTAATTCCGGCATGACTTTCTGTAATCTTGCTGTTAGGATCTTGGAAGTTATCTTATATAATACTGTATAGCAGGAAATAGGCCTAAACTCCTTGATATTTGTTGGATTCTTCACTTTAGGAATCAAAGTAATAGTAGTGCCATTTATGAATTTGCACAAATCTATATTTTTAAAGAATTCCAATATTGCTGATGTAATTTCC
This sequence comes from Nicotiana benthamiana, assembly GCA_034376525.1. Classification (NCBI taxonomy): domain Eukaryota; kingdom Viridiplantae; phylum Streptophyta; class Magnoliopsida; order Solanales; family Solanaceae; genus Nicotiana; species Nicotiana benthamiana. The sequence continues at coordinate 71,697,023 of CM067324.1, read as the reverse complement.
TCTCATGTTATGCTCCATTTCCTCTTAAAAAGATAGGCATTATATCCATCACAGTCTGTACCCTGCTATCATCTATACCCTTCAAAGCTGTCTGTACTTATTCCTTTGTGACTGGCTTTATTAGCTGCATTTGTTGGTTCCTGCTCAACATATTCTCACTCTTTATAACATCTGAATTCACTATTGGCAAGGCGAAAGTTGTTGTACCTAGTAGTATTTTATAAAATTATAGGATTTCCTCTTCAACTTCCTTTGTGTTTGCAGTATGTGTCCTTCATTATTTGTGAGTCTGCCAATGTGATTTCTTGCCTATCTGTTTTTACACAAGCATAAAAGTATGTTGTGTTAGATTCCCCCTCTTTTAGCCATTTGACTTTGGCCTTCTGTTTCATTATGCTTTCCTCTGCTTCCATCCATTTAGCCAGCACTATTTTAATCCTCTTTTCTTCATCTATGACCGCACTATCGTTGTCTGGAGATTGCATATCATGTTGAAGTAGCATCCGTTTATTTTTGGTTTCTTTTATCTTGTCCCCCACACTACTGTATTTCTGAGTGTTTAGCTTCTTTAGTTTACCTTTCATTGCTTTAAGCTTGTACCATACATTTTGCTTCTTGTTACCACTATGTTTCATCCTCCAGTAGTGACTTACTATTTCCTCAAACTTCTGATGATTAGCTAGGCAATTAAAAAAGTTGAAAGGTCTCTTACCCTGTACTATATTCTCAGTCATAGTTATCTTCAAGGGGCAGTGATCTGAAAACTCAGGTTGCATAATGATCCCCTCTATTTGAGGCCACTTTTATATTCATTCTGCATTGGCTAGGATTCTGTCAATTCTACTATGCACAGTATTATTTGTCTATGTGTAATATCTCCTAATTATTCTTATTTTAGTTAGTCCAACCTCCCCTACAAAATTTTTAAAATCTCTCACTTCCACTTCTTGTGCTGAGTTCCCTTGTATTCTATCTCCAATGAACATGATACTGTTGAAATTCCCCATTAGAACACTTGGCCAATTTACTCTATTCATTATTCCTTTGAGATCATTCCACATATTCTTCCTATCTTTGATATTATGTTTGCCATATACTGCAACAAAGAGATAAATTACTGTTATATTGTCTCATATTTATCTGCCATGCTATGTATTGATCATGTACTTATTTGACTTCAAACTCCACCATTGCTTGGTCCCAAACAACCCAAATTCTTCCATTTGGTGTTGCTTCATATTAGACAAGAGGGGCTTAGTCTGATGGTAACCAACCCTCACTTACAACCGAGAGGTTGTGAGTTCGAGTCTCCCCAGGAGCAAATTCTGGGGATTTATGCCGGGGGTCTATTTGGAAACAGCCTCTCTACCCAGGGTAGGGGTAAGGCTGCGTACACACTACCCTCCCCAGACACCACTGAGTGGTATTGTACTGGGTCGTACTTTTTTGGTGTTGCTTCATAGTTGGCTACACACTTCCAGTCACCAAATAATTTCCTCATTATTGCATCAACGTTACTTTCTTTTACTCTATTTTCCAAGACTGCCATGACTGCTACACTATTCTCCTTGCAATAATCTTTTAGTAGTTTTTGTATATACATTTTATTCATGCCCCTCACATTTCATGTTATAATGTTTATCATGATATATTTGTTATTTTGAGATTGTCTTCATTTCCTTGTCTGCTCCTCCTACTTCTTATCTTTTGTTCTTCAAAGAATTGCATTATTTTCTTGTCAGTGTCACCCAAAACTTTAAATGTGTTGCCTATATCAACTTCATCTCCCCCTTTAGCTCTCATTTGTTTTTTTGATACAGACCTCTCTTTAGTAATCTGTCATCGGTTGTCATTCTCTTGATGATTTGGAACTAATTCTCCTTTTGTTCAAATAGATCCATGAATTTTCCTTGGCCATCTATCTTATCCACCTTTGGATCAAGTTTCCTTACTATTCTTCATTCATGCTTTGGCTTTTGGTTATTGATCCTCCTCTGCCCCTCTTCACTATGTTGATGTTGTTGTTTATTACATGAGTATCCAAGCTGACAATATACTTAGCAATATTGTGCTTCCAGTCATACTGCACAATCTGTTCAATCCTTTTCCAGTTGGATCATAAAGCGCTATTGATCTTGATAGGGGCCTTGTAATATCCTTATCAATTGGAACTCTTGCATAAAAGACTCTGCCATTAGCATATAGAGGTTTACCCAGCGTACTCCCAATCTTACTTAGAGCCTTACTGCTCCAGCAACTAAGTGGCAATTTAAGGAACTTTACCCATAACGGTACAGTTTTGAGAATCTCATCCTCAAAATCAAATCCTTCCTTCCATAGTCATATAATCATTGATCTGTTATTCAGTGTGTATGGGATATTCATTATAACATCATCCCTTTTTTATTAGTATTCATCAAAATAATAAAATAACCATCATTGTGAAACAATACCTTTGGCTTCCTGATTTCCCCCATTATTGAGCTTGAAACGCTCAACTGCTCCACATGTTGGGATGTTTCCCACAACATATAGAATTAAGGCTCTATTCCATTTCTGTTGTTCCTCCACTATGTCTATCTTCCAGCAGTTGCACCAATATTTCACCCTTTTTTATCACTAGTGGATTATATGATAGATTCATTCCTTTAGCTGTAAGTTTATTCTCGCTAAATAGTACAGCCTATGATCTTCCCCCATCTCCCTGCGTTTGCTTCTCCTGCATACTCTTCTCATTTCCTTGTGCTTTGTTACTTTGTTCTATGGTTGCCTTTGGAGTTACTATTCCATTGGTTGGATTTTTACTCGTACTCGCGTCTTCAACTCCGATCTTCCCTGCATGTGTATTTTTTGTTCCGTAATTCATCATTGGTGTCACACTGGTTACCCTCTTCTCCGGCGTTGCCAATTTCAGTTGAGCATTGCTCAAATCTGGCCAATTGGGTTCACAATCACTTTCTAAATCTAGATCGTCTTCCTCATACACTCTCTTTGGCTTTTGCTGATTGCTTTCCTTGTTCCTTAACACTGATATCAGTGATTTGATAGTATTATTCCTAGGTCGTCCTTTTTCTTCCATTTTCTGGTGAGGCGCAAATTAGCAGCACTTAACATTTAAAATATTTAAAAACTATTTGAAAAGAATATAGTAAAAAAATTTATTTGATATATATATATATATATATATATATATATATATATATATATATATATATATATATATCCTAAAAGAAAATATATTTATAGTTAGGAAGTACACTTAAAATCGTCACAAATCCAAACTTAAATTTACCTAAAAGTTGAATTATAACATATAATTTAGCAATATTTGTAATAAATCATGTATATGTCACTGATGGAGGAGTGACTATTACCGTTCCACACATCCTCCAGTGAAATTTGTGGAGTATACTAATAGTTGAATGTCGTTAATTTGGTAAATATGACAGCATCAAGGATTTGGCACAACGATCAACAAACTGAACAAAAAATATGAGACATTAGAGTTAAAACTCAAATTAAACAAGAAGTGTTATATAATTGCTGAAAGTTCATGCACACAATGCAGAAGCTATTTTGGTTGAAGGGTGGTCAACTGATCACTCTTCGTCAAAATTTGTTTTAACGTATAAGGTAAAATATCGTTTGTTATTGATTGAAAACAGACTTTGAATACTCTTGTATCGCCCACTAACAAAGATTATTTAAAATTTAAATATCTTTATTAAATTTTCTGGCTTCACTTCGCCGCTGAATGATACACATATACATCAAAGTTCAGTATATTATGCTGGACAGATTTCTGTTCCAGCAGAATAATAACTATTTTTAAATGACTTAACAAATCATACTATTTTTGAATATTTAATCCAAAAACTAGCTAACATATATTATTTTAACTATATAATTAGGCACCAAATTAAAATATAGAAGAAAACAAGAGAAGGGAGCATTTGGCAAAGTCATGAAGCCAGTTTAGAGACGTCTAGGAAGAACGTTGACCTGACAAGAAATCCATTGAATTTCCGAACGCCGAGTTTGAAATAATTTCGATCCGTATCTGATTTATTTTTTTATTTATTTCACAATATTAGTCGGCGAGTTAAAACAGGTGTCAATTTAGATTCTGTTATGAAATAGAAGATTCTTACACTTCTATTTAAGGTGAATGTCTTTAATGTATTTAATTAGAGAGATTTTAGAGTCCTATTATTGGTAGCAAGATCTTCCTCCTCCCTATAAATAGAGGTGCTCTCTACCATTGTAATTCACCCCTCTCAACTCAATAAGAAGAACTCTCTCTACTCTTCTCTCTATTGCTATTGTTCTTGTTCTATTGTTCTTGTCTTTTGCTTTAGTTTATAACACGTTATCAGCACGAGACTCTACCGTCTCAAGTATCATTCTCGAAAATCCAAGGTATTTTCCCTCTTCCTAATTTAATTTTCGAGTATGTCTGACATTATGAAAAGAAAGTTCGTTGCCCTTGAAATTTCGGGCAAGAACTATATGACATGGGTGTTGGATGCTGAAATCCACCTAGATGCTATGGGTCTCGGAGACACCCTCAAAGATAAAGAAAAAGCATCCACCAAGATTGTGCGAAGGCCTTGATTTTCTTGCGCCACCACCTTGACGAAGGTTTGAAGATTGAATATCTCACCGTCAAGGATCCACTCGTTTTGTGGAACAGCTTAAAGGAGAGATATGACAACCTGAAGTTGGTCACTCTGCCACAAGCACGATATGATTGGGCCCATCTGAGGCTATAGGACTTTAAGTCCATTTCTGAATATAATTCTGCTATGTTCCGAATTACTTCTAAACTGAAGCTATGTGGAGATAACATCTCCGATTACGATATGCTTGAGAAAACGTTTACAACGTTTCATGCCTCCAATATGGTACTGCAGCAACAGTACCGAGAGAAAGGCTTTACGAAGTACTCTGAACTGATTTCTCTCTTACTAGTGGCTGAGCGAAATAATGATCTGCTCATGAGAAATCACGAAAATAGACCAACTGGGTCTACACCACTGCCTGAAGCAGATATGGTGCACTCGCATTATGCCAAACATAAAAGGGACCATGATCACGGTCATAAACGGGGTCAAAGCCAAGGACGTGGACAAGGAAGAAATTCCAAAGAAGTCCGTCACCCCCCAAAGAGAGATAACCACCGAAAGCAGAAACGGGATCCAGAAGATCCTAAGGCAAATAGTTCAGAAACTATATGTTATCGTTGCGGTGGAAATGGGCACTGGTCTAGGACTTGCCGTATACCAAGACACTTGGTTGACCTTTATCAAGCATCTCGAAAGAGAAAACGCCCTGAAACAAATTTTGTCTCTGACGACAACTTTGACTTCACCCACCTGGATGTGGCAGACTTCTTTGAGCAACCCGAGGGAAAGATAGACCACCTAATCGGTGATGGAACCATGATGAAAGAAGATGGAGCTGTTTGATTCTACTTGTATTAGTCAATGAATAAATTAATAGTCATTAGCATTAGCTCGTATTAGTTAATTCATGATATGATGTTAGTATTTGCCCTTTAGAATGTTTCAATATGCTCAAATATTTTTATTGTACAGTAGAGGTAATCGACTAACCTAAAAACTAGTCGATCGTCTAATATTTAGCAATAAAACGAACTTTTTTTCCGCCAGGCCAGATATTCGAATATCAGAGTCTGATATTCGAATATCTGGGCCAGATATTCTAATATCAGAATTCCTATATTCGAATATCTGGGCCAGATATTCGAATATCAGAATTCCTATATTCGAATATCTGGCAAGATATTAGAATATGTGCTTAAATATTCGAATATTTAATATTTTTCGCATTAAAGTATTATTTTTTCCGCAAGGCATTATATTCGAATATTAGAATACAATATTCGAATATCCTAAATAACTGCTTCCCAAAACGCTGTTTAAACGCGAAACAAAAGAATTGAAGTTGTTTATACTTATATTTATGTATTTATTTTGTATGTTAAACTATGTGATAGCAAATATGGATATCTCACAAAGCGAACTTGGATCAACGTCCAACTGTAAAAGTATTTGCCTAGTTGATTCATGTACTACACATACAATACTCAAAGAAAAGAAGAGTAATTGTGTAAGGCAAACATTACTACAATCTATGGAAGTAGTAAATTGATTGAAGGCTCCGGAAGAGCAATTGTAACTCTGCCCAAAGGCATGACGTTAATCATAGAGAATGCAATGTTCTCCTCCAAGTCTAAGAAGGACTTGTTGAGTTCTAATGATATCAATCAAAGTGTTCTCCTCCAAGTCTAAAAGGAACTTGTTGAGTTTTAAAGATATCATTCAAAATGGATATCATATTGAGACAATAGATGAGAATAATCTTGAATTCTTCATGAAAACGAGGCTGCCCATTTCGGTTTGGGTTCACGCCATTTTGAATGCAACAATACTAGTTTGTCGGCTGCCCACTTCGGTTTGGGGTCACGCCATTTTTCATAAAGCAATGCTAGTTCGTCGGCTGCCCACTTCGGTTTGGGGTCACGCCATGTTGCATGCAGCAATGCTAGTTCGTCTCTGACTGACGAATTGACACAAATATTCCCCATTGCAATTGGTTTTGGGTCATGAACCCAATATATCCCATTTAAGAAGCTTTGGATGCGCAGTATATGTGCCTGTAGCACCGCCATCCCGCACCAAAATGGGTTTGCAAAGGAGGTTAGGAATATATGTTGAGTTTGACGCGTCCTCCATTATTCGCTACCTCGAAACATTGACAGGAGATTTGTTCACTGCACTATTTGCAGACTGTCAATTTGATGAGACACTTTTCCCAAAATTAGGGGGAGAAGTTGGTGAAACCAAACGGGAAATTTTGTGGAAAAATGTATCATTATCTCATCTTGATCCACATACCCCTATTTGAAAGAAAGAGGTACAAAAGACTATCCATTTGCAAAGAATAGCAAATCAAATGCCTGACGCATTTAAGGACTTGAAGAGGATAACGAAATCCCACATTCACGCGGAAAATGTTCCGATCCGTATTGAAGTCCCTCTTGGACAAATATCTGGTGTCATATCCAATGAGTCAAATGCACGCCAGAAGCGTGGCAGACCATTAGGTTCCAAAGATCGAAATCCTAGAAAGAGGAAAAAGAACGATCTAAATGACACTATGAAAGAATCACATGAGGACGCTCATGATTTGATTAATTCCGAGATTCACGAAGAATCTATTGAGCCTGAGACTCTTGAAAATACGGAATGCAAGAATGTGAGGATCTCGAACCTCAGTCTGTGGTAGTACAAAATTAATTGAGAGCTCTCGAAGAGCCAATTATTACTATGTTGGAGAAACACAATTGAGTATTGTGCTGTAGTAAGTCTCAAAGAAACTTATCCAGTTTCCAAAAGTACACGCGAAGGCAATTGATGATATTGAGACTATAAATAAAGGAAGGCTTTGATTCTCCTATTACTACAACTTGTAGCGGGGTAATTTGTATATGAAAAGCTACCCGCTTTGTTCTCCAGTTTGTACTACACAAACGAAAGAATGCCACAATAAAGTGGATATCTATTGGTATAAAACCCATGTTATAATAAACCCGAAGTTTATTGATAAGTGCACATGTCATGGTGTAAATTTGAAGTTTACCAATATTGATAATTTATTCAGTTGGCATTCATGTTAGCCATCTCATTTTAAGTATGATGTGCAAATTCACATAGGTGAATATTAAAGAACTAGAAAGTTCTTTACGAATACTCTTGTATCACTTGTTCTCATTAATGAACTGACCAACTAAAGAGTTCGGGTTGAAGCCCCTAAATTCTGGAAATATCAAAGGTGAATATGGGCCCATTCACCCGCCATGTATACCACATATGATGCATCTATGGAATGGTTACATGCGCAATTGTTATTAACCCGCAGCCTGGCCGTGCTTGCGAGGTAAAATGCTCAGTAATCTAACTTCGAGCATAGTTTCCAGATTCTCTACTCAAGACAGTTAATCTTGATAAGTTGGTTTATATCAAAGTTGGTTTAGCAAGATAATTATTGAGTGCTTCCACTTAATAGCTAAACTGTTTCTTATGAGAACTAAGTTATATATATATCAGTTTGATATAAGTTGTATACGAGAGTATATTCTCCCCTCACAAGTGGTTCAGGGTCAGGAACCAAATAATTTCATCTTATTATTAAGGTGCTGTGTATATTGACATAATGCACAAAGATGATTTTCCAAAGTTGAGGAAACATGTTAGCTTTACTAACATGAGGGGGAGACATGATAAACACTTGAGAAAGTGTTACATGGGATGAATTTTCATTTGTATATGTATATCCCCGAATATCATGATATGAACCTGTAGTTCATAAAAAGGGAAATGCAATTGCAACATATTGCAAAGCATGCTATACGCATTTGCTGACTCAAAGAAAGTAACTAAATGGAAGAGATACAATTCAAGAAGAATTGATTCCATATGAAAGACATGTAGTTTTGAACCTATAGTTCAAATGCTTGAAAGATAAAAGTCAAAGGTATGTATAGTCAGTTTTCAATATCTTATTTGTTTAGTATCACTAATGAAAGTTTGATATGCAGCTAAAGTCTATTATGTGACTTACATGACTTAACTTGAAAGATTTAAGTTGCTTGAAGTATATGCAATTCTTGGTCCTGAAGTACCACATCCTAAGTACAATTTGTGTACATATGTATCTTGCTATAACTATAAGCATGATGGCATTGAGAATGCATCTATGGAGATATTGAAGAACTATTTCACGACATTATATGAAGATGTTCATATCTATCAAGAATGATGATTTCAAGGTGCGGAATATTTATTCTAGTCAATATGGTTGATTTATTCATCAAGCATCTACCAAAGATCGTTTTGAAGATGATGCACAAGATTGGAATGCAAATGCTCAAGGATATAAATTGATGTACTCATTAGGGGGAGTCAATGCGCGTTGCACTCTTTTTCCCTTACAAGGTTTTGTCCCACTGGGTTTTCCTTGCAAGGTTTTTAACGAGGCAACCAATAGGCGCATATTCAAACATGTGTACTCTTTTTCCTTACTTTAATTTTTCCCATTGGGTTTTGGTTTTAAGGTTTTATGAGGCACATCATTGAATAGACATTCAAGGGGGAGTGTTATGAAATAGAAGATTCTTACACTTCTATTTAAGGTGAATGTCTTTAATGTATTTAATTAGAGAGATTTTAGAGTCCTATTATTGGTAGCAAGATCTTCCTCCTCCCTATAAATAGAGGTGCTCTCTACCATTGTAATTCACCCCTCTCAACTCAATAAGAAGAACTCTCTCTACTCTTCTCTAAATTGCTATTGTTCTTGTTCTATTGTTCTTGTCTTTTGCTTTAGTTTATAACAGATTCCTTATAATGGACGCTTTCCATTTTTGTAATTTAGCTAAAATTCCCCCAAAGTCTCTGTCAATTTCACCATCATTCCCAATGTGTATGCCATTTAAATTACGCGCAGCAACAAGGATATATCTTGTAACCTCTCGTAATGGTTAGAATATGCGCAAGCAAGCATAAAATTCAAATATTACAAATATCTAAATTAAATAAGATTTAAGCACTCTCTCGAAATTGTTACATACGCTCTTTTCAGAATAAGAATCCAGGATTGTAATTTTTTGCTATGCTTCTCGTAAAACGTTGGACAAAATTATTTGAATAGATAAATATAATGATTAAAGGTTATCACTTATTTTAGAAATAAATTTGTATTTTGAGATTGAAAAACATTATATTTGTCTTACTTCTATTTGTGTGCGCAGTCCGAACGTATATTCGAAAAAGCTATTATGTGAAAATATATTAAGAAAAATGGTAAAGTTTCCTTTTAAAATGAATTTGAGTTCAATTCGATCAACATTTTGGATAAAAAGACTCGGACCCGTGATTTGATGGTTCCGGAACCGTAGGGGAATATGAGACTGGTATGTATGCCCGGTATCGAATTCCAAGTTCCCAAGCTCGAGAAATGAATTTTTTTTTAAAATTATTTTCTGGGATATATATGAGTTTTCATAAAATAAAAAAGTTTGAAAATGATGCTATCGTGCTTGTATTTTAATTCTGGAGACCGATACAAGTTTGAAATAATAATTTAGTTGAATCTGTAAAATTTGATAAAGATTGAAATTGGTTTGGTATAAAATGGACTTAAAATTGAGAAATTGAAAATTTTGGTGTTCTTAGAGGATTTCATGAAATTGGGGTTTAATTCATAGTTGTTGATGTTATTTTGAGAATTTAATTACACGAATAAGTCCGTAAGATATTTTAAGTTGGTGCGCATGTTTGGTTTAAAGCTCCAAAGGCTTTGGTGAGTTTCGGATAGGCCACATAGTGGAATGAAACTTAGAGAAAATAGCTGCAGGTTGCAGGTCTGGTGCTGGCAATTGCGAGATCAAGTGATCGCTGCGAGGTCTGTGAACTTGGGAATTGCAAGGGGCGCTTCGCAAATGCGAATTAAGTCCTCGCCGGCCATGTTCGTAATTGCGAGCATTTCTTCGCAAATATGTTAACTCCTGGAATCCCCAGTCGTCGCAAATATGACCATCCCATCGCATATGTGAGTTTGCAGTTGCAGACACTGATCGCAAATGCGATGGTAGCAGGTCTTGTAGGGATTCTCAATGGCGAATCCTAGTCACAAATGCGACATCTGCGATCTGTTAAATCTTAACTTAGCTAAAAAAAATTCATTTTTCAAACTCTATCAAAACATAAACTCTCTTGGGCGTTTTTTCCAAAAAAAAAAAATTCTTCTCCAAATCGATTGTATGTCATTTCTAACTCGTTTTCTTCAATCTTTAACATTTTTCACGTGATTTCAACTCAAAATCAAGGGTTTTCATGGGAGTTTGGGTAGAACCTAGGTTTTTTAAATCTTGGGGATTTGGACCTCGTTTTGATATCCGATTTCAAAACAAATTATATATTTGGGTTTGTGAGTGAATGGGTAATCAGATTTTGGTTCGAACCTCGGGTTTGACCATGTGAGCCCAAGGTCGATTTTTAACTTTTTGGGAAATTTTTTAGAAAACCTATTTTCATGCATAAGAAGTGATTCATTTAACATGTATTAATATTATGGGTGTCCAACAGGACGGGACGGGCCGGCCCGTCTCATCCCGGCCCCCCCGTCAAGTTAAATGGGATGGGCCAATATTAAACGGGGCATGGGATGGGATGGGATGGGATGGGACAGCCATTTCGTCCCGTTTGTCCCATCCCATTTCGTCTCGTCCGGTCCCGTGTCCCTCCAGAAATTATTTTTAAAAAAAAAACTAGCCGTTGGGCAACGACTTAAATGGAAAAAATAGCCGTTGCCAACGGTCCAAACAACCCCTACCCCTTCCCCCCCCCCCCTCCCCCTTAACTTTTAATATAACCCTTAAGTTTATTAAATTACACTTTGACCTTACTTTCTACTATAAATACCCCCATTCTTCTTTATTTTTTCCGACAAAAATCAATCTTCTCTCTCAAATCTCTTACATTCTAATATTCTATCTATATTCTATATTATTCTCTCAATTTTGTTACTATCAAGTATCAAGTGATATCTTTCAGGTTTTAACTTTCAAGTATTTGGGCAAATTTTTTGGAGCAACTTTCATGCTTCAAATTAATTCGTCAAGTATTTGGAGCAATATTTTGGGCAATTTCTTCAAGTTTTAATATTTAATCAAGGTGCACTCGTTCCATCTCTTAATTTTAACATATAATTTTTGCATATCATTTTAGTACTTAATTTTTGTGTTTACTTTACGTGTTATATTTTCATATTTCATTTGTGTGTTTAATATTTGTGTTAGATTTTTTACGTTGGTTTTGCATTAAAATTATGGCACCTAAAAATGTATTTGGTATTTTTTTAAGAAAATAGTAAAAAAGTAGTAAAGGTGAAAGTAGTAGTAATCATAATCCTAACCCTTCTCCTAGATATAAAGTTAGAAAACATATTGATGAAATAACTCATGTTGATGAAACTTCATTTTTCCAACCCCTACATTTTATGATGTTTATATCGGAGAACAATTAGATCTTGAAACTTTACAAAGATAATTTGGCAATGATATTTTTTTGAGGATGAAGAAATGAGGATGAAGAAAATGAGGAAGAAGAATTAGATGAAACACTCACTAGTCCCGCAACACAAGCTCCAACTCAGAGTCAATCTCAGTCTGGAGCTTTACCCCCTGTACCCAATATAAGGGGTAAGCCTAAGGCTGAACGTACCAAAACATCACTTGTACGAAAATTTTTTAAACATGATAAAGTCAATCATCGTGCTATATGTGAAAAATATAACCAACAATTTGCACACTCAAGTGGAATGGGGGGTTTAACAATACACTTAAGAAAGGATCACAAAGCTCTATGGATACAAGCCGGAAAAATTATAGATCCTACCATCAGTTCTGGCACTCCTCATAAACAAAGTAAAATTCGTGAATTTGCTCAAAAATGTGCTAGTGCTAGCCTTCCATTTAGAAAAGTTCCAAAAGATGTTTGAACTAGGTGGAATTCTACTTATGAAATGCTTAAAGTTGTTTAAGATTATCAAGTGCCTATCCAAAAGGTATTTAATATGCATAATGCATATCCTGTTGATCAAATTGTTGATTCTGTTTGGGATGCGATCAGAGAGCTTACTAAATTTTTAGACAATTTTTTTATGCTATAAAATAATTTTCTGGTATATATTATCCTACTGTTACACAAGTATGATGGTATGTTTGTGGAATTTTTGCTGTATTTGGTAAGTATAAATTAAATCCAACTTATGCACCAACCATTAAAGAAATAATTTTAAAATTTAAAATGCATTTTCTTCCTATTCCCGAAATTTATTTAATTACTACTCTACTTAACCCATCTTTAAAACTAAGAGGTGCAAAGGGACTTGTTTGTAAAATTAATGAGAATTTATAAATTCAAGAAAATGAACAACCGTATCTCGAAAACTGCCAAGCTAACGTATATTCTTATGCTAGATCAATGTTTGATAAATATAAATCTATGGATACAACTGGTACTGAAACTGCTCCTTCTACTTTTAAGTCTGGAGCAGAAGTTTTATGGGAAGATATAGATGATGTAATAGGTTTTGATTCCTATATTGATGATGAACTTGATTCTTATCTTAATCAAGGATTGGAAATATTAAAAACGAAGAAGGTAAGGAAAAACTTTTGTCATGATGGAGGGAGCGTGGCAAGGCTTTTCCAACATTTTCAACATGGCCTGAGATATCCTGGCTATTAAAGCATCATCAGTATCATCAGAGAGTGATTTTAGCACGGAAAGATTTCAAATTGGAGATCATAGACATTCATTAGCGGAGGACAGTCTAGAGATTTCTGTATTATTCCGAGATTGGATTAATTCAGAAAGAAGAAATCTTGGTTTTGAAAAATTAACCACTAGGGAAGAAGAAGAATACAATGAGATACTAACCACTGGGAGCGATAACGGCATTGAGCTCATGGAACATCAATCAATATTGCCAATTCTAGTAAAATGTCCGAGAGATATTATTGATATGTTGCAAAGAAGTACGAACATACAAATATTAGTATGATAATTTGTAATTGGCTACTAAGATGCCTAGTTCAAACAGAACCCTTCCTAGAAGGTGGCTGCATAGATTAGGTGCTCTTCAAAAGAATTATATTTGTATTTGAGATTTGAAAGTTCTATTAATAAAATAAAAGTCTCTAAGCGTTGAATTATTTTTATGAATTGTCTTAACTAAATTATAAATCTATTATAAATTTATATTACTAGAATATTTTATTACAAGTCTTTTGTTTAAATATTTTATAATTCTTTACTTAGTTTTCTAATTTTCGTTTTAACATAGTAACATTTAAGTTTATTAAATAAGTCAAAAATCTGGCCGTTGCAAAATTTAAAAACATAGTAATTTTCAAAAAACTAGACATTTTTTAATTAAAAAAATACACTTAAAGCCCACGAACCCGTCCCAACCCATCCCGTTTGGTAGCAGGACGGGATGGGAAGACCGTTTTGTCCTGTTTGTCCCGTCCTGTTTTATCCCCTACCACCACCATCCCTCTTAAATGTCATCCCCTCCCGTCCCATTGTACACTAATTGATATAGTTGAGTAACTTGTGGCCAGATACGAGAGAATCGGTGGTGGAATCAAGAGGTAAAGCGGTAGTTGAGGCTTGAATTGTGTTCGTAGTATCGAAGTAAGTGTTTGGTCTAACCTTAACTTTATGGATTAGGAGTTGTGTCTTATTCGCTATATGCTAATTGTGGAGTACAACGTATAGGCATGGTGACGAGTATCTATACGTCGGTGTCAAGCAAGCCTGAGAGTCTCGTATTGTAATTGTTGTGACTCTGTTGTGATTTGTTCATGCCTATATGTTGATTACAATTGTTGATTTCCTTGTCAGGATGTTATTTTTATGATATTTTTCCCTTACCGGGATGTTATTATTATAACAATATCTCACTTGTCGGGATTTTATTGTTTATGACATTGTTTCCCTTGCCGGGATATTGTTGTTATACTATTTTTCCCTTGCCGCGATTCTTTTATGATTGATGTTGACTTGTAAATAGGAGGGAGTTGCACGCATGCAATAAGATATATGAAATGGGAATGGATTGCACACCTGCAATGAGATATATGAAATGAGAGTGGGTTGCACGCCTGCAACGAGATACATGAAATGGAAGCGCGTTGTACGCCTGCAACGATACATACATACATATATATATATATATACATACATACATATATATATATACATACATACATACATATATATATATATACATACATACATACATATATATATATATATATATATATATATATATATATATATATATATATATATATATATATAGAGTGAGTTGTACTCCTACAACAAATTGCATGAAATGGATGTGGTTGCACGTCTGCAACGAGATACATGAAAGTGAATACCGTGTTTGTTTTCCTTATCCTTGTTAGTAATTAAATCTTGATTTTCGTACATTCCTCTTTTTATATTTGGCTGTTACCTGATGTTCCCTGCAGCATATTTTCCCTCTCCCATCGTTAATTGTGAATATCTGCTTTTATTTCCCGTTGTATATGATTTAACTACACAATTTATTTGGTGGTATTGTTTTAGCCTCGTCACTACTTTGCCGAGGTTAGGCTAGGAATTTACCAGCACATGGTGTCGATTGTGCTGATACTACACTCTGCACTGTTTGTAAATATTGATACCAGAGCGTTTGGACGGTAATGAGGTTTCTACCTTCAGTCCAACAGGCGGTCGGAGGTAGTTCTGCAGATGTCTGTGGGCGTTGGAGTCTCCTTCTATCATTTCCTTCTATTTTTTTACTTATTTAGAGACAGAATCGTGTATTTCTATTCAGACTTTATTTGTAGTATTCGTAGAGGGTTCGTGACTTGTGACACCAAATTCTGGGTAGTATTTTACTTCAGATTTATGTAGAAAATGTTTGGTTTCTGATTATTTTATTTATTGGATATTTAATCACTTATTATATTAAATTGTTGAACATGCTTAACGAAAAGGGTAATGAATTTATAATACTCGGCTTGCCTAGTTTTCATGAGTAGGCGCTATTATGACTCTCGAGGGTAGAATATCCAGAACTTGATAAGTTGGTATCAAAGCTCTAGGTTGCTCAGGTCTCACAATTCATGGACAAGCTTAGTAGAATCTGAGAGATCGGTACGAAGGCGTCTGAATTTATCCCCAGAGGCTACAGAGTTAAGAAAAACTTCATATCTATTCTTTATCATGCGGTTTGGTTTCTCAATGCTAATTGAGTTTCTACTATGTCCTTTCGCAGAGGTCGAGGCCAAGGCAGGGGCAGAGTTCAGTCCAGAGCATCAATTCTAGTGGCGGAGCCTCAGGTTGAGTTTTATGACGAGGTTCCAGCCCAGGCAGTTCCAATGGGCCTAGCTCAGGTCCCAGAGGGGTTCATTGCAACCCCAGTACTCTAGGATGCTCTAGTTCGTCTAGTGGGCCTTATGGAGAGTGTCACCCGGGCAGGCTTGCTTCATATAGCACCAACTGTCTCTCAAGCTGAAAAAGGAGCCAAGACTCCTGCTACCTGCACTCTCGAGTATATGGATCCCCAATTTGAGACTCCAACAACTCAGCCAATAGCAGCAGTTCTGCCGGGTGTGGTAGCCCAGACCGGTGATGGAGCAGCTATATCTATTGATGCTTTGTGGAGATTGGATAGGTTCACCTAGCTCTTCATTACTACTTTCAGCGATGTATCTTCTGTGGATCCCCAGGATTATTTAGACAGCTATCATGAGGCTCTCAGGAACACGGGGATAGCGGAGAACAATGGGGTCAACTTTGCTACTTTTTGCTTATCTAGATCCGCCAAGACTTGGTGGAGATATTATTGTTTGGCTAGACCAGTTGGTTCACCAGCTTTGACTTGGGATTAGTTTTCTCAGCTATTTCTGGAGAAGTTTCCTCCTATCACTCAGAAAGAGATCTATCGGAGGTAGTTTGAGCATCTCCAGCAAGGTTCTATACTGTTACTCAGTGTGAAACTAAATTTATTGACTTGGACCGTCATGCTCTTCTTATACTTCCCACTGAGACAGAGAAAGTAAGGAGGTTTATTAGGGGACTTATTCAGCCTATTCGATTGCATTTGGCTAAGGAGACAGGGAGTGAGATTTCTTTTAGAGGCGGCCAATGTGTCCAGGAGAGTCGAGATGGTTCTTTCACGGGGGCGGTCAGGGGTCTGACAAGAGGCCTCGTCATTCAAGCAGATTTAGTGGTGCCTTGTCTGGAGGAAAGGATTTTTTTGGTAAAGGTCATCCTCCTAGGCCTTTTCAGTCAGCACTTCAAACTTCTTACGATGCCCCAGGTGGCCGTGGTTCTCAAATTCAGTATTCTGATAAGGAGTCCTATAGTGCATCAGCAGCTCATATCAGTGCATATCCACTCCAGAGTTTTTAGGGTCATCAGTTCCAACAGCAGAAGTCTTGTTTCACTTGTGGGGACATGAGGCATATTAATAGATTTTGCCCTCGAGCACAGAGTAGTTCTCAGCACCAGAGTTCCTGTGCCATGGTTCAGGCACTGAGTGTTCCACCACCTAGCCAACCAGCTAGAAGTGGAGGTAGAGGTGCTAGAGGTGGAGGTACTAGAGGTGGAGGTAGATGTATTAGAGGTAAATCTCAGTCCGCTTGAGGTGGAGACCAGCCAGCAGCATGCTATCCCATAGATATAGTTCAGAGTGGTGGGGTCCAACCCTGATGTTATGTTCTTCCAGCCAGGCATGAGGCTGAGGCTTCCGATGCAGTTATCGCTGGTAATGTTCTGGTCTGTAGTAGAGATGCTTCAGTTCTATTTTATCCAGGATCTACATACTCCTATGTGTCATCATATTTTGTACCGTATCTGGTCATGTCTAGTAATTCTCTGAGTTGTCCTGTATATGTGTCTACACTGGTGGATGATTCTATTATGGTAGATCGTATCTATCATTTATGTGTAGTTATAATTGGGGGTATTGAGACTCGAGTAGATTTGTTATTGTTGGACATGGTTGATTTTGATGTCATATTGGGGATGGACTGCTTATCACCTTACCACGCTATCTTGGAATCTCATACCAAGACTGTAACCTTTTCCTTGCCGGGGTTGCCTCGTTTAGAAGGGAGAGGGACTCCTGGTCATTTTACCCGTAGTGTTATCTCATATATGAAGGCTCAGCATATGGTTGAGAAGGGTGTTTAGCTTATTTAGCATATGTTCGTGATTCTAGTGCTGAGGTTCCTACTATGGATTATGTGCCTGTTGTTCGTGAGTTTCCCGAGGTATTTCCTTTAGACCTGCCGGATATGCCACCCGATAGGATATTGACTTCTGCATTGATTTAGCTCCAAGCACTCAACCCATTTCTATTCTGCCTATCGTATGGCCCTACCTGAGTTGAAAGAGCAGTTGCAAGACTTTCTTGATAAATGCTTCAGTAGACCTAGTGCCTCGCCTTGGGGTGCCAGTGTTGTTTGTTAAGAAGAAGGAAGGATCTATGAGGATGTGTAGATTACCGACAGTTGAACAATGTTACAATTAAAAATAAGTATCCATTTCCAAGGATTAATGATTTTTTTGATCAGCTTCAGGGTGTCAAGGTATTTTCGAAGATTGACTTGAGATCTGGCTATCATCAGTTGAGGATTAGGGAATCAGATGTCCCTAAGACATATTTCTGCACTCCGCATAGGCATTATGAGTTCTTGGTGATGTCAATCGGGTTGACAAATACCCCGGCAGCTTCTATGGATTTGATGAACCGAGTGTTCAAGCCTTACTTGGATTTATTCGTGATAGTCTTCATTGATGATATTTTAATCTATTCCCGCAACTGTGAGGAGCATGAGCAACATCTGAGAGTTGTTCTTCAGACTTTGAGAGATAGTCAGTTGTATGCTAAGTTTTCGAAGTGTGAGTTTTGGTTGGGGTTAATTTCTTTCTTGGGTCTTATTGTTGTAGCAAAGAGTATTCAGGTATATCCAAAGAATATAGAGGCAGTCAAGGACTGGCCTAGACCCGCATCAGCTACAGAGATCCGGAGTTTCTTGGGTTTGAAGTGCTACTACAGTCGGTTTGTGGAGGGATTTTCATCTATAGCATCCCCTATGACCAGGTTGACCTAGAAGGGTGCCCAGCTCAAATGGTTAGACGAGTGTGAGGCGAGCTTTTAGAAGCTCAAGACAGCTTTGACTATGGCTCCAATATTGGTTTTGCCCATAGGTTCATGAAACACAAGTAGTTTATTGTGATGCATTTCGTATTGGACTTGGTACGGTGTTGATGCAGGATGCCAAGGTCATTGCTTATGCTTCACTTCAGTTCAAGATTCATAAGAAGAAATACTCGGTTCATGATTTGGAGTTAGCAACCATTGTTCACGCGTTGAAAATTTGGAGGCATTATCCGTATGCCGTGGCATGTGAGGTTTTCATGGATCACAAAAGTCTTCAGTATTTGTTCAAGCAAAAGGAGCTAAATTTGAGATAGAGAAGGTGGTTAGAGCTATTGAAAGACTATGATATCACCATCTTATGCCATCCAGGGAAGGCCAATATGGTGGCCGATGCTTTAAGTAGGAAGTCATCCAGTATGGAAAGTCTTGCGTATATTCTGGTCGACGAGAGACCGTTTGCTTTGGATGTACATGATTTGGCCAATTAGTTTGTGAGGTTGGATGTTTTTTAGCCCAGCTGTGTATTAGCTTGCACACCTTTATTATTATAGTGTATTCGAGATCGGCAGTATGATGATCCTCATTTGTGTGTCCTTAGGGACACAGTGCAGCACGATGCTGCCAAGTAGGTTATAGTTGGAGATTATGTAGTTTTGAGGCTATAGGGTCGAGTTTGTGTGCCTAGTGTGGATGGACTCTGAGAGTTGATTTTGTAGGAGGCCCATAGTTCCCGGTACTCTATTCATCCATGCACCGCTAATATGTATTAGGATTTGCGGTAATATTATTGGTGGAGGAGGATGAAGAAGGATATTTTTGCGTATGTGGTTCGGTGTTTGAATTGTCAGCCGGTAAAGTATGAGCATAAGAGGTTTGGTGGTTTGTTTCAGAGGATTGATCTTCCCGAGTGGAAGTGGGAGCACATCACTATGGACTTTGTCGTTGGACTCCCACAAGCTTAGAGGAAGTTCAATGCAGTGTGGGTTATTTTTGATAGGCTGACTAAGTTAGCGCATTTCATTCTTGTGCCAGTCTCTTATTCTTCTAAGAGGTTAGCTAAGATCTATATCCAGGAGATTGTTCGTCTTATGGTGTGCCCATGTCTATCATTTCTAATTGAGGTACAAAATTTACCTCGCATTTCTGGAGAGCAGTTCAGCATGAGTTAGGCACACAGGTTGAGTTAAGCACAATGTTTCATCCTCAGACGGACAGTCAATCCGAGCGGACCATTTAGATTTTGGAGGATATGCTCCGAGCTTGTATTATTGACTTTGGAGGCTCGTGGGATCAGTTTTTGCCTTTAGACTTTTCCTACAACAACATTTACAAGTCGAGCATTCAGATGACTCCTTATGAGGCCTTATATGGTAGGCAGTATCGGTCGCCAATTGGATGGTTTGAGCCGTGAGAGGCTTGATTGTTGGGTACGGATCTAGTGCAGGATGCCTTGTACAAGGTCATGATCATCCAGGATAGGCTCCGTACAGATTAGTCTAGGCAAAAGAGTTATGCTGACCGTAAGGTTTGTGATGTGGTATTCATAGTCGGCAAGCAAGTGTTTCTTCGAGTGTTGCCTATGAAGGGCATGATGAGATTTGGAAGGAAGGGCAAGCTTAGACTTAGGTTTATTGTCCCATTTGAGATTCTTGCTCGAGTGGGAGAGGTGGCTTACAAACTTGCGTTTCCGTCGAATTTATCAACCGTGCATCCAACGTTTCACGTGTCCATGCTTCGGAAGTATCACAACAATCCATCCCACATGTTAGACTTCATCACTGTCCAGTTGGACAAAGGCTTGTCATATGAGGGGGAGCCGATAGCTATTCTAGATTGGCAGTTTCGTCAGTTGAGATCGAAGAGGTTTTCATCTGTTCATGTTTAGTGGAGAGGTCAACCTGTTGAGGCATCAACGTGAGTCCGACATGTAGAGCCGCTATCCCCATCTTTTCTCCAACTCAGGTACTTCCTTCTTATGTCCGTTCGAGGATGAACGGTTGTTTTAGAGGTGAAGAATGTGATGACCCGAAATGTCATCACTTGTTTTAGAAATAAATCCTGTGTTTCGAGACCTAAAAACCTCCTATTTATCTCACATCAATTTACATGCGCGGTTTGGGAGTGTATCTGGAAAAGCCATTATGTGAAAATCTACGAAAAATGGTAAAGTTTGCTTTTAAAATGAATTTGAGTTGACTTTAGTCAATATTTTGGATAAATGGACTAGGATCTGTAATTCGACGGTCCTGGAGGGTCCGTAAGAAAATATGGGACTTGGGTGTATGCCCGAAATAGAACTTCAAGGTCCCAAGCCCGAGAAATAAATTTTTAAAGAAAATTATTTTCTGGTATATATATGAGTTTTTGGAAATAAAATATATTTGAAATTGATGGTATCGGTCCCTTATTTTGGTTTCGAAGCCCGATACAAGTTTGAAATAATAATTTAGTTGAATATGTAAAATTTGGTAAAGATTAGGATTGGTTTGGTATAAAACGGACTTATGGTTGAGAAATTGGAAATTTTGGTGTTCTTAGAGGATTTCAAGAAATTGGGGTTTAATTCATAGTTTTTAATGTTATTTTGAGCATTTTATTGCACGAGTAAGTCCATATGATTTAGGTTGGTGTGCATGTTTCGGTTTGGAGTCCCGAGGGCTTGGGTCAGTTTTGGATAGGCCACAGAATGAAATTAAACTTAGAGAAAATCATTGCATGTCTGGTGCTGGCCTCTGATCTCACAATTGCGAGATCAGGTGATCACAAATGCGAGGTCTGTGAACTTGGGAATTGCAAGGGGATCTTCGCAAATGCGAAGTAAGCCCTAGACAGCCATGCTCGCAATTACGAGCATTTCTTCGTAAATGTGAAAACCCCTAAAATCCTCAGTCGTCGCAAATGCGACCATCATATCTCAAATGCGAGTTCACAATTGCGGACATTGATCGCAAATGCGATGACAACAGGTCCTGTAGGGGTTCACAATTACTAACCTTGGTTGCAATTACGACATCTGTGACTTGTTAAATCCTAACTTAGCCGAAAAATTTCCATTTATCAAACTCTTTCAAAACATAAACTCTCTTGGGCGATTTTCCAAAAAAAGAAATCTTCTCCAAATCGATTGTAAGTTATTTCTAACTCGTTTTCTTCAATATTTAACATCTTTTCATATGATTTCAACTCAAAATCAAGGGATTTCATGGGAGAATTGGAAGTTTTGGGTAGAAGCTAGGGTTTTCAAATTTTTGGGATTTAGACCTTGATTTGAGGTCTGATTTCAAAATAAATTATATATTTGGGTTTGTGAGTGAATGGGTAATCAGATTTTGGTTTGAACCTTGGGTTTTGACCATGTGGGCCCATGGTCGATTTTTGACTTTTTGGAAAAAACTTTAGAAAATCTATTTTCATGCATAAGAATTAATTCATTTAGCATGTATTGATATAGTTAAGTAACTTGTGGCTAGATACGAGCGAATTGGTGGTGGAATCAAGAGGTAAAGTGGTAGTTGAGGCTTGAATTATGTTCGTAGAGTTAAAGTATGTGTTTCGTCTAACCTTAGCTTGAGGGATTAGGAGTTGTGTCTTATTTGTTATGTGTTAATTGTGGAGTATGACGTATAAATATGGTGACGAGTATCTATACGTTGGTGTCAAGCTTGCCCGTGAGTCTCGTATCATAATTTTTGCGACTCCATTGTTATTTGTTCATGCCTAATATGTTGATTACCATTGTTGATTGCCTTGCGGGGATATTATTATTTGTGATATTGTATCCTTGCTAGGATATTATTGTTTATGACATTGTTTCCCTTGCCGGAATATTGTTGTTAAACTCTTGTTCCCTTGTCGGAATTCTTTTATGATTGATGTTGACTTGTAAATGGGAGAGGGTTGCGTGCCTACAACAAGATATATGAAGTGGGAGTGCGTTTCACGTCTGCAACGAGATACATGAAATGGGAGCAAGTTGTACGCCTGCAACGAGATAGATGAAATGGGAGTGTGTTGCATGTGTATATATATATATATATATATATATATATATATATATATATATATATATATATATATATATATATATATATATGAAATGAGAGCATGTTGCTCGCCTGCTATGTGATATATGAAATCGGAGCGAGTTGCACGCCTGCAATGAGATACATAAAACGGGAGCAGGTTGTACGCCTGCAACGAGATATATGAAAGTGAATACTGTGGTTGTTTTCCTTATCCTTGTTAGCAATTGAATCTTGATTATTTTACATTCCTCTTTTGATATTCGGTTGTTTCTTGATATTCCACGCAACACGTTTTCTCCTCCGATCATTAACTGGAATAGCTGCTTTTATTTTCCGTTGTATATGGTCTAAATGCACAAGTTTAGTTGGTAGTCTGGGTCTAGCCTCGTCACTACTTTGCTGAGTATAGGCTAGGTACTTACCAGTACATGAAGTCGGTTGTGCTGATACTATACTCTGCTATGTGCAGATACTGATACTAGAGCGGTTGGGCCGTAGTGAGGTCGACCCGAGGTAGTCCTGAAGACGTCCGCGAGCCTTGGCATCTCCTTCTATCATTTCTTCTGGTTTTTTACTTATTTATATACAAATTCGTATATTTCTATTCTTACTTTATTTGTAGTATTCGTAGAGGGTCTATGACTTGTGACAACCAAATTCTGGGTAGTATTGTACTTTAGATTATGTAGCAAATATTTGGTTAAACTATTTAGTTTTCATCTTTCTCATTTCTTGATATTTAATTTATTCCGCTGTTTAATCACTTATGCATTAAATTGTTGAACATGCTTAATAAAAAAGGTAATGAATTTATAATACTCGGCTTCCTAGTTTTCACGAGTAGGCACCATTACAACTTCCGAGTTGAAAAATTCGGGCTATGACAATAAATAATACAACTCTAAAGAGTGAATTAATAGGTGAAACTGATCTTCTATTTATAGACCTAAATTAAGCCAAAATATATGCTAAAAATCATGTAGGATTCTGCTAGTGTAGTAGAATATATCCTACTCTAACTCAAACAGATAACCTTTTTTCCAAGTTAGTTTTTATCCAAGTTTGTCAAGATTTTTACTATGTATAGCAGGGACCACATAATTAATAAGAGGCTACCGATTATAGTGTTAATTAAAAATTCGGATTAATTAAATCCTACTATAATTAATCGCAGTTTATTCCACTAAAAACTGCAATTAAACCTCTCAATATAAATTTGACAATTCACAAATATTATTTTAACTATCATATTAAGTTTACAAATACCAGTTAATTAAACTAAATCACTAATAACTTAATGTAATCAACTAACTAAATCTTTTATAATTCCGCTTAAACTGTTTCATGTGACAGATACAAAATTCACCGGTCGGGTTTTCACATGAAAATTTATAAGCTGAGTCTTGAATTTTATCAACTAGTAATTGTTATATCACAAAAGTTATTCCTTATTATCCAATCTATTAGGCATAAACTAACTCCGAATAGAGTTGTATCTTTTGATAAATCAAAACAATAAACAAATCAATTGATCATAATAACTATATCAAGATTACGAATATAAACTCATTTAATGAATCAGATAAAATATTATATATATATATATATATATATATATATATATATATATATATATATATATATATATATATATATATATATATATATTTAGTGAAAAAATCTTTTCTCTACTTGGTCCGTTCAATATACACTAGGTATACTAGCATAAAAAGTTGGAGTAAAACAACTCCTATAATCAAGATAAATTGTAATTTAATCTTGTACTACAATCATCAAGATATTTTACACAACAATATATTCGATTATGAACATAGTTTATTAATTAAAACTGACAATTTAATTTTATGTGCATAAGCTAAGACTTCATACACTAAATTATCTACTACATAACCAAAAGACATATATATAACAAATGATCTATTTAAAATAATACTTTATTAAATCGAATAAATCAAATAAATAATTGTTTTATAAAAAATAAAACTCAATATTACAGTTAAACCGCATAGTTAATAGTATATTCCAACAAAAATAGTCGAGTTAGTTGAGCATGAGACTTTTTAAATGGGATATTTAGGGTTTGAAATCTATTTGCATACTTTTCTGAACGAGCTCGTTATACTGGGCTTACTTAGTATATTTACCTCATATATAATTTGCGGGCTATTTATCATACAGAAATTAGGTTTACCCTGTGCCCATTTCTTCTTCAAACAGTCTCATTCTAATCTCAAATTAGTTTTCTCCACTTGCTTTTTAATTAATGTACAAAAGTTAACATAACTTTAAAGTTTTTAGATTTATTTAATTACTTAAATTATAGATTTCCATATCATATTTTTTCTTGGGGGGTTAAATTAACTATTCATTTACCTCAATATTGCTGCAACATCTCGGGAGAACTAGCTTTGATATAGCAATTGACTAATAATTAGTACTACTCCTTCCAAATATTAGTGTTTTGACAAATTGTTCTTTCAAATTATTTAACGTTATAGGAAACAAATAATTAGTATAATCTTCTTTTCTATCCTTATTATTTTAATAAGTGAAATATTAATTAAGTAAGACGTACAAGAAAAGGTTTATTGTTATTAATAATATTTTTTATTGTTAATATTGTTAAATTGTTATGAAATAATATAAAAGACAAGAACAATAATGCAAGAATAAGAACAATATAGAGAGAATAGAGAGAGAGAAGTATTCTTATTGATACTTAGAGATTGTTAGGGGTGATTTACAATGGTAGAGGGCACCTCTATTTATAGGGAGGAGGATGATTTAGCTACCAAGAATAGAACTCTAGAATCTCTCTAATTAAAGACATTCACCTTAAATAGAAGTGTATTTATAACACTCCCCCTTGAATGTCTATTCAATGATGTGCCTCGTTAAAACCTTAAAACAAAACTCAATGGGAAAAATTAAAGTAAGGAAAAAGAGTACACATGTTTGAATATGCGCCTATTGGTTGCCTCGTTAAAAACCTCGCAAGGAAAACCCAGTGGGACAAAACCTTGTAAGGGAAAAAGAGTGCAACGCGCATTAACTCCCCCTAATGAGTACATCAATTTATATCCTTGAGCATTTGCATTTCAATCTTGTGCATCATCTTCAAAACGATGTTTGGTAGACGTTTGACAAATCAACCATATTGACTTGAATAAATATTCCGCACCTTGAAATCATCATTCTTGATAGATATGAACATCTTCATATAATGTCGTGGAATAACTCTTCAATATCTCCATAGATGCATTCTCAATGCCATCATGCTTATAGTTATAGCAAGATACATATGTACACAAATTGTACTTAGGATGTGGTACTTCAGGACCAAGAATTGCATATGCTTCAAGCAACTTAAATCTTTCAAGTTAAGTCATATAAGCCATATAATAGACTTTAGATGCATA
The DNA here is from genome assembly GCA_034376525.1 of Nicotiana benthamiana. NCBI lineage: Eukaryota > Viridiplantae > Streptophyta > Magnoliopsida > Solanales > Solanaceae > Nicotiana > Nicotiana benthamiana. Next base: position 71,670,742 of record CM067324.1, on the reverse strand, counting down.
TCAAGTTTTCCATGTCATGCTAGACAAATAAGATATCGAAAACTGATTATACATACCTTTGACTTTATACTTTCAAGCATTTGAACTATAGGTTCAAAACTACATGTCTTTCATATGGAATCAATTCTTCTTGAATTGTATCTCTTCCATTTAGTTACTTTCTTTGGGTCAGCAAATGCGTATAGCATGCTTTGCAATATGTTGCAATTGAATTATCCCTTTTATGAACTTCAGGTTCATATCATGATATTCGGGGATATGATAATTCATCCCATGTAACCTTTTCTCAAGTATTTATCATGTCTCCCCCTCATGTTAGAAAAGCTAACTTGTTTCCTCAACTTTGGGAAATCATCTTTGTGCATTATCATGTCAATATACATGGCACATTAATAATAAGATGAAATTATTTGGTTCCTGACCCTGAACCACTTGTGAGGGGAGAATATACTCTCGTATACAACGTATATCAAATTGATATATATAACTTTGTTCTCATAAGAAACAGTTTAGCTATTAAGTGGAAGCACTCAATAATTATCTTGCTAAACCAACTTTGATATAAACCAACTTATCAAGATGAACTATCTTGAGTAGAGAATCTGGAAATTATGCTCGAAGTTAGATTACTGAGCAATTTACCTCGCAATCACCGGCAAGGCTGCGGGTTAATAAAAATTGCGCATGTAACCATTTCATAGATGCATCATATGTGGTATACATGGTAGGTGAATGGGCCCATATTCACCTTTGATATTTCCAGAATTTATGGGCTTCAACCCGAACTCTTTAGTTGGTCAGTTCATTAATGAGAACAAGTGATACAAGAGAATTCGTAAAGAACTTTCTAGTTCTTTAATATTCACCTATGTGAATTTGCACATCATACTTAAAATGAGATGGCTAACACGAATGCCAACTGAATAAATTATCAATATTGGTAAACTTCAAATTTACACCATGACATGTGCACTTATCAATAAACTTCAGGTTTATTATGACATGGGTCTTATACCAATAGATATCCACTTTATTGTGGCATTCTTTCGTTTGTATAGTACAAACTGGAGGACAAAGCGGGTAACTTTTCATATACAAATTACCCCGCTACAAGTTGTAGTAATAGGAGATATCAAAGCCTTCCTTTATTTATAGTCTCAATATAATCAATCGCTTTCGCGTGTACTTTGGAAACTGAATAAGTTTCTTTGAGACTTACTACAGCACAATACTCAATTGTGTTTCTCCAACATAGTAATAATTGGCTCTTCTAGAGCTCTCAATTAATTTTGTACTACCACAGATTCATCAACATCCATGTGGTGAATATCTTTCTTAAAGAGAAAGTTATACCATTATGGTCATGTCAAACTTATATGCAAGATATGTTTCTTGCATTATCGTTGTCCTTTAATAGTCATATTTCCAAAATACTTTGGCGTACAATAGGTACGTGACCAACGATCATTCATGCAATATATCATCTCAAACCTCCTTCTAGGGATGAGTGTGGTATATTTAATACCAATTTCATGTTCATATTCTTCCAATAATGAATATGTATTCGTGAATCAAATGTTGTCACATTCACTTCGAGGATATGTGATTTTGTTATCCTTTTCAAATCTATAAATGCGTCAGGCATTTGATTTGCTATTCTTTGCAAATGGATAATCTTTTGTGCCTCTTTCACAAATAGAGGTATGTGGATCAAGATGAGATAATGATGCATTTTTCACAAAATTTCCCGTTTGGTTTCACCAACTTCTCCCCCTAATTTTGGGAAAAGTGTCTCATCAAATTGACAGTCTGCAATTCGTGCAGTGAACAAATCTCCGGTCAATGTTTCGAGGTAGCGAATAATGGAGGGCGATTCAACCTCAACATATATTCCTAACCTTCTTTGCAGACCTATTTTGGTGCGGGATGGCGGTGCTATAGGCACATATACTGCGCATCCAAAGATTCTTAAATGGGATATATTGGGTCCATGACCCAAAACCAATTGCGACGGGGAATATTTGTGTCAATTCGTCAGTCAGAGACGAACTAGCATTGCTGTATGCAAAATGGCGTGACCCCAAAGCAAAGTGGGTAGCCGACGAACTAGCATTGCTGCATGCAAAATGGCGTGACCCCAAACCAAAGTGGGCAGCCGACGAACTAGCATTGCTGCATGCAAAATGGCGTGACCCCAAACCGAAGTGGGCAGACGACGAACTAGTATTGCTGCATGCAAAATGGCGTGAACCCAAACCGAAATGGGCAGCCTCGTTTTCATGAATAATTCAAGATTATTCTAATCTATTGTCTCAATATGATATCCATTTTGAATGATATCTTTAAAACTCAACAAGTTCCTTTTAGACTTGGAGGAGAACATTGCGATTGATATCATTAAAACTCAACAAGTTCTTCTTAGACTTGGAGGAGAATATTGCATTCTCTAAGATAAACGTCGTGCCTTTGGGCAGAGTTACAGTTGCTCTTCCGGAGCCTTCAATCAATTTACTTCCCATGGTTTGACATATAAAAGAAAATATACGAATCATGAGAATAAACAACTTCAATCCGTTTGTGTCACATAATATTTTCAAATTCTGCTGCTAACAGTTGACTAACAAAATCAGATATGTTATCCATAATCGATTACTATGCAGCTTGAAAATTTTTAGTTTAAGCATTTTTCACAAAACAATCGATTGTTAAACACACACAATCGATTGTTGAGCATTGACAATCGATTGTTAAATATAGACAATCGATTGTTGGCTATTTTGAAAAATTCCAGATTACACTGTATAACGACAATCGATTGTTAACTATTTTAAAAAATTTCAGAGCACACTGTCTTAAGACAATCGATTGTTAAACATAGACAATCGATTATTGACTGTTTTTGAAAAATTCCAGATCACACTGTTTTAAAGACAATCGATTGTTGATCATTGACAATCGATTGTTGACTGTTTTTGAAAAAAAATTCCAGATCACACTGTTTTAAAGACAATCGATTGTTGATCATTGACAATCGATTGTTTTGCAGTTTTTATGCGAAATATGAGATAACCGACTAGTTTTTCAGGTTAGTCGATTACCTCTACTGGAAAGTAAAAATATTATTGATATTTGAGCATATTGATACATTCTAAAGAACTAATACTAACATTATATCATGAACTAACTAATACGAGCTAATACTAATGGCTATTAGTTTATTCATTCACTAATACAAACAAGTAAAATAAAATCAAACAGCTCTATCTTCTTTCATCACGGATCCATCGCCGATTAGGTGGTCTATCTTCCCCTCGGGTTGCTCAAAGAAGTCTGTCACATCCAAGTGGGTGATGTCAAAGTTGTCGTCAGAGAGAAAATTCGTTTCAGGGCGTTTACTCTTTCGAGATGCTTGATAAAGGTCAACCAAAAGTCATGGTATACGGCAAGCCTTTGACCAGTGCCCGTTTTCACCGCAACGATAATATATAGTTTATAAACTATTTGCTTTTGGGTTCTTATCGTATCGTGCTTGTGGCAGAGTGACCAACTTCAGGTTGTCATATCTCTTCTTTAAGCCATTCCACAAGATAGGTGGATCCTTGACGGTGAGATATTCAATCTTCAAACCTTCATCAAGGTGATGGCGCAAGAAAATCAAGGCCTTCGCACATTCTTGGGTGGATGCTTTTTCTCTATCTTTGATGGTGTCTCCGAGACCCATAGCATCTAAGTGGATTTCAGCATCCAACACCCATGTCATATAGTTCTTGCCCGAAATTTCAAGGGCAACGAACTTTCTTTTCATAATGTCAGACATAAAACAAATTTACATCAAGAGCGTGTTCATACTTACGGGCTCTATTACAATTATCACATTCACTTCAGGGAATGGATCATAATTATGTGTTTACACAATCTCATGTCAAATATTACTTTCATAAAGTGAAAGATTATTTTGAGAATCTTTATTATTCTCATTATCACAATAATGACGATTATAATTTCGTCTATTGCCACGTCCACATCCATTGATACCTTTACGGTAATAATTTTGTCTTCTTTCAGACTTATCAAATTCTGCTACCACATTCTCTATAGGGAATGGAGCAAATTCAATTGGACGGAATTCTTTGCCACGTCCACATTCATTGATACCTTCACGGTAATAATTTTGTCTTCTTTCAGACTTATCACATACTGCTTCCACATTCTCTAAAGGGAATGGAGCAAATTCAATGGGACGGATTTTCAATTCTTTGCCCACAATCATACATGAATTTAATCATGGCAGGACATAGAGATTTTACCACTTCATGTGGTTACAATTTCTTACAAACTCCATTACAGTTATAATCAAACTTTGTTGTCTATGTTTGTATATAAAATCAAATTATAGAATTCCAAGAATTTGAAAGGGAAAAGTAAGTTACTTACCTTTAAGGTATACCAATAAATGTTGTGATATCAAATATACCTCTTGAGTTTCCATCCCGTTGCATTACTTTATGATGATACTATCTCTTCTAATTTTCGTATAGAAAATCTTTAATTCTTCCAAGCAAGTCACAGTGACTTGCAAACAAGGGTGTACGCCTATTTATAAACCATGGACAGTGGCTTGTCTTCTGGCTTCTTTCCTTCTGTTCTTTTTTTTTTTTTTCGTTTCCCTTTTTTTTTCTTTTCTTTTCCTTCTTTCTTCATTCTTTCTTTGAAGCAAAACCATACACAAACAAAAGTTAAGACAACGAAAATTTCAATTGGTTAGAGACTCGTGCTGATAACGTGTTATGAAATAATATAAAAGACAAGAACAATAATGCAAGAATAAGAACAATATAGAGAGAATAGAGAGAGAGAAGTATTCTTATTGATATTTAGAGATTGTTAGGGGTGATTTACAATGGTAGAGGGCACCTCTATTTATAGGGAGGAGGATGATTTAGCTACCAAGAATAGAACTCTAGAATCTCTCTAATTAAAGACATTCACCTTAAATAGAAGTGTATTTATAACATAAATATCTTTTTATGAGATATTTTAAAATCTTAAAGGACAGATAATATGAGTACAAGATTACTTTTATCGACAGATTTAATTCTATTGGTCTATTACAAATGTTATTTTAGCTATAAGACCAGTAATATTAACTCGTGAGATCTATAAATTAACATGAATTTTTTATTAAATTATTTTATTTTAATTAATTTATAAGTGAGCACATGAGATTTTTCTTTTTTCGAAAATTTTTTACTTTTTTTTCGAAATCAGCATTTGGTTTTAAAGTTTCTAATTTTCACTTGAAGATGCATTTTGGAATTTTTTGAAAATTTTAATAATTTCTAAAAACTATTTTTCAAAATTTTCATTTAGATCACTCACAAAACTTCAAAAACAATTCAAAATTATATTTATGTCCAAATATAACTCTAATTTTCAAATATATTTTCGTTTAATATTTTTTCACTTTTATTTTATGAAATTTTATAATTCTTATGTCCAAACGCCGACGAAGGAGATGACAAAGTAAATACAGCACACATCAATTACATTGCAAGTTGCTCATTGATCTGTGTCCACATGCACCAACAACAACAACAACCCAGTATAATTCTATTTAGTGGGGTCTGGAAAGGGTAATGTGTACGAAGACCTTACCCCTACCCTTGGGTAGAGAGGCTGTTTCCAAATAGACCCCCTGCATCATTCCCTCCAAGAACTTCTCACCTTGCTCTTTGGGAGACTCGAACTCACAACCTCTCGGTTGGAAGTGGGGGTTGCTTACCATAAGAGCAACCCCTCTTGTCTATGTGTCCACATGCCCCAACGTGAGAAAATTTTATTTTGTGTCTCACACAATTGATACTAGTTGTATGAGAAATTTATTTTGTCTTATAATTTTATGGATCCAGAAATATAAGATTGGTATCTACAAATTTATAAGATTAAAAAAATCTCATGTAACTAATGTCAATTATATGAGATACAAAATAAAATTTTTTACCAACATATAATAGTCTGTCATTATCAACCCCTAGAAAAAAAAAAGGAAAAAACTGCTAAAATTTCGACTCCTATGCCTGCCCAACGCACAATGAGCAGTATAATTTTGTGCTCAATTTCCCCCCCTTTTCAAACTTAGTACATTTTTTTAAAAGATTTGACTTAAAGTTTAAAGTTTATCATTATAAAATTTTTATTAGAGAACTAAAGATAATGAAGATTTTTGGGGGTTGTTTGGTAGGAAAATAAGATATCCCCGTATTATAATATTGAATTAATTAATGACAAAATTATTTAATAAATATATTTTTATTGAAAGATGTTTGATTTATTGGATTGAAAATATTTTATACATGGTATAATAAAAAGAAGTGTTCGGTGTATCATAGGTAAGTTGGGATAAACATTTATTTTTATTTTTAACACTGAATTGTTTAAACTTTGGGAGAAGAACCTCGGAGAAGGACATCTTTATCATTTTAATGTTTATCCTGGGATTAATTAATTCTGAAATTGTTATTCCTCTCTTAATATGGGATAGAACAAATACCCAATTGGGGATTAATAATCCGAGAATTACTAATATAAAACAAAAAATTTAATAAATCATAGAATAAATAATCTCATATCTAATTCCGAAACTATTATCTCTTATCACACGTATCAAACCAACCCTTAGCGTCTTAATTTTTGTTGGACGGTCAGAATCTTTGGGTATTGCATGTTTACTCCCCAATAAAAATTGTTCAACTTGACTATTACTATGTACTGCAATATTTGTATTTTTGTCAATAATTTCTTTTGAAAGATCCTTTTAATTTGATTTGATAAAGAATAGCAACTAAAAATAATTCTAAAATGACTAATACCAAACAAATAGACTGGCTCGTGGTTTTGAAGAAGATTTTTATAATTGGTGATTCACTCAGTTGGTATCCATTCGAGAAGATCTATACATTAAAAATGTCTAGGAATCTGTTGGAATATTTAATAAAAATTTGTATATAAATAATTTTTTTAATAAAAAAGATTAAAAAAATTTTAAAACTATTTGGAAAAAATTAATGTTTAAACGTATTTTTATATGGAAAAAGACAGATGGCGGAAATGAAATGGGGATGGAGTTAGGAGTGTATTTTTGGGGGAATAATGTCTCGGGGATTTCAAAAGAAAATTATGGACAAATTAATAAAAATTTTATCGATCAAGAGTATTTATAATTAGTGAAAAATCATAAGTGACTTTTGACTAACAAATGATCGATTCACCATTGAGAATATTAACGTTAAGCAGATTATCCTAACAACAGTAGATCAAACAAAAATATGAAAAATGAAATTCGGTGATTAACTTATAAGCACTCAGCTTGTGAGTGTTCACCCGTAAAACGGTATAAATGAATTTATAACGTAGTTTATAGACAAGCGAATCGAGTTGATCGAAATAGTGATAAAGAAAAAAAAATTAAAATTAAAATTTAACGACTGAATTCAAAGAAAATAACAAGTCCAGTTCCAAACTCAACCTTCCCAATAGCAATAATAACAAAGCAATGATAAAGTAATTAAATTGATAGCTAAATAGTAAAGTATAAAGGCAAAATAACAAAGTATAGCTTTTGTGAGCAGAACTTTTTCTCTTTCCACAATATTTGTTAATCTCACTATTTATAGTTCTACCTAGGGAAACATAATCCCAAGATGAAGCTCCTCTTTAAATGAGAATAAAAGTATCATTGATGAAGATATAACAGCAGGCCTTGAATATAAATATATTATATAACGACTGCTCATTTAAAACTAGCAAATATTCCCCCATTGAATACTATCCGATGGCAAATCTTTGAACTTTGATGCCGACTATGTTTCCTTAGGAATCTATTTGGTACCAGTCATATACGTCGCCTTCGGTACCAATTATTTCAGCTCCACGTGTCATCTTACCATTCGACCACCTGATATCGACAAATTTTATCCCATACAGGTAGCCCCCCTACTTTCTGTTGATGCAACTTAGTGTTATCAGAAAGTAGGTGAAGATTTCTTGTTTGACGGGAAAGTTCCTAAACAGTCTCTAACACTTTAAAGGACACACGTCTTCTCACATTTAATAGCCCGAACATGTGTTGTCCCATAAGACAACAAATATTTTTGTCTACTTTCAACACAATCATGACCACAATTTTTGACGTCTAAAACTTCTTCACTATTCATCATTTTTACTTCTTTACTTTCACAACTTTCATAAGTCATTCGTCTTTTCTATATCTTCTTAGAAATCTTTAACAACCTTCAACTTTCATAGCAAAAACCTTTTCTTCTACAAACCTATTACCATCATGTCTTCATACAATGCTTCCTTTGGTAATACCGATCTTTTTTTCGTCTGAGGCTCGGAGAAAAATAAAAATAAGGAGGTTGGCGTTGAGTCTGAACCTCCAACTGTTAGCACCATAATACCCCTTCAACACAGCACCGCAAACGACCTTCAAGAAAAAGCTCCTTCTGCAACCTCTCAGGGCCAGCGATTTTGGCCAGGTCGCAAGTTTTCCTCCTCCATTCGTCCTTCTACTATCTCAAATGTGAACAAGGATTGCAACTGCCCAACCTTCAAATCCTCTCCCAAGATATGGTAGAGCGAGCTATCTACTCTAATGAGGGGTTTATGTATGTCTATAGGTATCCCATTACCTTAGGTCTGTTCTCTTCAGGGTCAAGCAAAGGGCTCTACCCGATAATTTTGGAGTTCTACAATCGATATCAGGCCTGCTTAGCACAAGTAGGCTGATCTATATGGCGGATGGTGACCTACCTTCATCAATTATGCACTAAGACCGAGGAAACCCTAACTCTTGCACATACGATGAACCCTTACTCTCCCAAAATTTTTCATGGGGGAGTAATAAATTTTAGCAAGCATGATCATCACATGCTCTCCTCACCAGCGTACACTATGACAAAGACTGTGGATGGACGGAGTGGTTCGTCATCATTGCTACAAGGGATATCATCCCGACCATAACTTCATCCTTTCCCGAGTCCTGGAACCTTTTTGTAAGTTTTTAGTTCCTTGTTTCCATTCTTCATAAAAAGGTCATTTCCCGCATTTGTTGATTTTATGTTTCCTTCATTTCAACTACCCGTTGGGAACTGTCACGTGTTCAAGGCTTGGACCAATGGTTTTAGAAAATTTTAGACATCACAACTCCAGAATCCCGATGGTGGAAGAAGATGGCCCCCAAGTACGGGTGGAAGGCCAAAAACCATGGTAAACCAAGTCCTTTTTTAATTCTTAAATGAACACAAGAAATTTCATGAATAAGTTGCTAACTGTATTTTTGCTTGTATAGGGACTCCGAGGGGCTCCGTCATCTGCCCCAAAGTCGATGCCTTAGATGACCCCGAGGAGTCTTGGACGGTGATGTAAAATGCCCTTGCTCGAAGCAAATCTCTTGGACATGCCCGAGCCTCCGGTGAGGGTGCCTCCTCTCGGAATTCCTAGTCCGAGAATAAGAAATCAAATAGAAGACGCTCCTCCTCGATTGGTACTCAAGAGAAAAGGGCAAAAAAACCATCCGAGCAATCCACAGTGTTCCTCGTTTATGAAGGAGAAGTCAGTGATGAAAAGACATCCCTTCAAAGGAACAAAGTATCTTCATCAACTCAATTAGATGCTCAGCCGGGAGAGCTTTAAAACCTATAATTAGAAGAAACTCAAGAGCTTTCGGGTAAGATATACTTGGTCGAGAATGCTGATTCTCACTTCCCAAACCCCAGTTGCCGTCTCTAGTTCAAGGAGTTCGGATCTTGAGCCTCTTCTACCCCCAACGACTGAGTAAACAAACTATACTCACTCTTTCACATTCGCTTCTTATCCTACCACACCAATGGCTTCATATCCATAAACACCCGTTGCTTCTTCGCAATCCACACAAACTGCGTCACCTCCACCAATACTCGTTGCCCATGAAAGGAATGACTCCTCCCTATGTACCTTGACCATAGGAACTTGGGGAAACCCTTTCGAAGACCCTCGAGGGATGATATGTGCTACACTTTCGATTTTGAAATATTGTCATCTTTTATCCAAGCCAGCGGAACTTGCTAATTATGTGAAGTAGCTGGCTTCAGAGAAGGATTGGAAGAAGATGGGCTCCCTTTCTAGGGAGTTCTTGATAAGCAAAAACATGCATAATACAACACATGTATCATACTAGTTTCCTTGTATCTTCTTTTTCGCTTGCATGTTTCAATGACAATCCTAATCTTAACCTTTTATTTTTAGGCCAACCTTCTTGATTTTGAGGGCATGCAAAGGTTGTACTTGACAACAATGACTTGCTTCCGAGCAGGATCAATTCTTAGATGCAAGTAAATAACTAGTTGCGAGCCTCCGATGTTGGATGCAAAAGTTGCTGAAATGGATGAGCGTGAGGCTCGGTTATAGTAGAGCAAGGAAGCTAGAATGTCCCACGACCAAGAAGCTTCCCAATTACATGAAAAGCTTCAAGAAGCTAAGGCTAAGTGGGCCAGACTACACGATGCTACCATTACTATTAACGAGTGTGAGTCTGCCTTAGAGGAGAAATCAATAACTTGAAAGCTAACTTATTCTCCAAAATTGAGGAGGCCAACTTTGTCGAGGAGAAGAGGGGACGAATGGAAGAGAGGCTTAATAGGGCCACGGGCAAAAACTGGCTTCACTCAACTAAAATTATTGAGCTTGACTCCCTCATCAGTAACATGACGTCTAAAAGAGAAGACCTATATGCCAAAATTGGTTAACTCTGGGCAAAACTCCAGGGTCAAGAGGACTCCTTTGTGTTCGAGAAGACCTATGCTATATATCATGAAGACCTTGGAGGAGGCCAAAATAGGCATCTCTGATTTAGATGATTGTATTGCCAGGCCCAGGACCTGGAGTTATTTGCTCGTGAGAGAACTTTCCTGCTCGGACCGCTATGACCGACTCCTTGAATACTAGTTTCGAGTATTTGAGAACCTAAGGGGAGACAAAAGAAGATAAAGGAGCCGAATTGGTAGTGGATTTGCCTTCTCCGCAACCTTCGGGTTCTGACAACACAAATGATGTATAATCTTTTTTATCTTCAGTAATTATGCCAAAACTTTTGTTTTGTTGAGTTTGGCACTTTAATAACATAATTTTTTTGTTAAAGTATTTTGCAAAATATCCTCTTTAACTCTAGTTGATTAAATCCTCAGCTATATTTTTTCATCCGATAGCTTTTGATTTCGGGCATAAACTCTTCCAGAATCTACACTTTAGTATGAAAGTTTCATAAGAAAGAGCCCTATATTTACGGTGCTCTTGAAGAGTATGTCTCCTTTTCATTCCGGCACAAGCAGTTGAAGATTTTATTAACTTTCAAATGATAGTATTAACTCATCATTTTGCACAAAAAATGAGATAAAAATAAAAGGACTTTTTTGTTCCCTCTACTTTTTAAAGTATATAGACATTCGTTTTCTTAAGTTAATAAAATTGTTAAGTCGTGTGGCTAACTTGTACAATTTATTTTTAAGGGGCTGATCATGCAGTCCCCAGTCTTGATAAAATGTTGATCCCTATTCTCGTAGTCCCGGTTTTTGTGGCATTCCACATCAGAAAATATCTCTCCCCAGTGTTCGAATGTGAAGCATGCGAATTCGAATATTGAAAGTCTTGTACACAGATCATTGCTTCACCGGTGGAAATAACTTGTGAATGGTTAAATGTCCTTTTCTACCAATGGAAGGCAAGGCTTTTCATCAAGCCAACGATTATTTAACCATCCACGTAGCTTTTTACCATCGATGTGAAAGTTCTAGTGCTTAATATTCAAATGTTTTTCCTTTATTGATGACATTTCAATCGTGATCTACTTTATGTCGTTGCCTCATTAAAAACCTTGCCAAAAAAACTCGATCAAGATAAAAACTGGTTGAAGGAAAAAAATACAACGCATACTTTCAGTATCGGCAGGAGCTATTAGCAATAAAAACTTTTAAGATGAGTCACGTTACAATTACCGGGCAATTTGACTCCCTTCTTGATTTTCCAACTGATATAATCCTTTACTGATGGTAGATGAATCCCGGTAAGAACCTTCCCATGGCGGCCCCAGTTTTCCAGCATTGACTTCCCGAGTGCTCTGAGTCACCTTCCTCAAAGCCAAATCCCCTACTCTGAAATAACAGAGATTGACCTAGAAACTATAATATCTTTCTATCCTTTTCTTTTGAGCCACCATCTTTACGCATGCCAAGTCCAGTATTCATCGAGCAAGTCCAGCTTCACCAGCAACATTTCATTGTTTGTCTTTTCGTATTCTTAGGAAAATTGTAAAGTAAGCTCCCTAACTTCCACCAGTATCAGAGCCTCCACGCTATATACAAGTGAGAAGGGTGTTTCTCTCGTGATCGACTTCATCGTTGTTCACTACGCCCACAGTACTCTTTGTAGCTCATCAGGCTACTTGCCTTTAGCATATTCCAAACTTCTTCTTAAGGTTCTAAATAATTACCTTGTTGGTTAATTTTGCCTCCATTAGCAATTGGATGGTATGGTGGATACGTAAATTCTCTTGATTTTTAACCTTTTCAAAAACTTTGTGACTTTTAAATCTATGAATTGCGGCCCATTTTCCCAAGCAATATCCTTCGGTATTCCAAACTGACATATTATGTGGTCCCACATGAAGTTTCGCACTAACCGATCTTTTGGTAAGGACCTGTTTCAACCCATTTATTAAAATAATCAATTAAAATTAAACATAATATCTTAGTTTTCCAGGGGTCGATGGTAGAGGACCAACTATGTCCATACCTCATTTCATGAATGACCAGAGAGACAACACCTAATGCAAAAGTTTTGCTGGTTGATGCACCAACTACATATGACGTTGGCATTTGTCACATTTTTTAATAAATGCCTTTGCGTCCTGCTCCATCCGGGACCAGTAGTAACTTGCCCTGATCAACTTTGGCACTAACGAGTATACACCAAAATGATTCCCGCAAATTCCATTGTGGACTTCCCTTATCACGTAGTTTGCCTTCGTGGCCCCTAGACATTGGTCTAACGGCCCATGGAACAACCTTATAACTGCCAACTACGAGGCAGTAGCGAGTTGCTTAGGTCCGCAGTGCCTGGGATGCCTATGGATTCTCGGGTAATTTACCATGTCGGAGATACTCCATGAACTCATTCCTCCAGTCCCAGACCAAGTTGGTCGAATTTACCTCAAAGTAACTATCCATATCCAACACCAATCATAGACATTGGATGACCGCACCGGAATCAAATCCTTTCATCTCCATGGATAATCCCAAATTAGTGATGCATCTGCTTTTTTTTTTCCCCTTCGAATGTGGATGATTGACCATTCCCTATGCAAGAAATGCATGGACCTTGTTTAGATATTTAATTCTTTCTTTGTGTCAAAAATCCTATATACCTAGTCTACTACCAGCTGGGAGTTACATTTTACTTAGATGACCTCGGAGCCTTATGTTCTGCTTAGTTCTAGTCCTACAACCAAAGCCTCATACTCGGCTTCGTTGTTAGTTAATTTAATAGTTTTAGTGGCATGTCTCAGAGTTTCCCTCGAGGGTGTGATTAGAACTACCTAGAAAGCTCATGTTATTTCATACACTAGCACTGATTCCACCTGGGACTAAAATTGGCCAAATAATCGGCCAAAACTTGTGACTCTATTATAGTCTTGGTTTGTACTCAATGTCGAATTCACTAACTTGACTTCCCATTTAGCCAAACGACCTAATAATTTGATCTTGTAAAAGACATTTCTTAAGGTAAAGGTATTCACAAAGGCTATCGGGTGGCAATGAAAATAAGGCCTAAGCTTTCGAGAAGCAACTACAAGAGTCGAGGCCAACTTTTTTGAGGTGCAGATAATGAATTTCTACTCCTGACAATATTTTACTAATGTAGTAAACAGAAAATTGTATGCCTTCCTTTTTTCAGACCAAAACGACACTTACCGCTACTCCCGAGACCGCTAGATATATCAACAACTGCTCGTTTTTCCCCGATTTCTACAGTAATGAGGGTCTAGACAAGTACCTTTTTAGGAATTTCAATGCCTATGGGCATTCTAGGGTCTATTTACAATATCCGTTTTTAGAAGTGAACAGAACTGATGGCACTTTTCCAAATATCTTGAGATAAATCTGCTTAGAGCCAACGTTCCGGTCAGCCTCCGTACTTCCTTCAAGCTTATCAATTGGTCCAGAATATCTTTGATAACCTTGATTTTATCAGGATTTAACTTGATCCCTCTTTACGAGACCAAGAACCCCAATAACTTATCAAAACCAACCCTGAACACGCATTCTCCGGGTAGAGCTTATGCTTTCTCATAATATCGAAAGTTTCTTAAATATGTTTGAAATGATCTCCTACATTCAGCGAATTTATTAACATTTCATCAATATATACTTCCATTGTTTTGCCTATTTGATCTCAAGCATTTTATTAACTAGCATATGATAAGTGGCTCAGACGTTCTTAAGCCTAAAAGGCAACACATTATAGCAATATGTGCCAAAATATATTATGACAGAGGTTTTCTCCTGATCCTCGGGGTTCATCTTGATTTGATTGTGCCTGGAATAAGCATCAAGGAAGCTCATCAGCTCATGTCCGACCGTAGCACTAATCATTTGATCAATGTTTGGAAATGGGAATGAGCCTTTGGGGCATGCGTTGTATAAATCCTTATAGTCTAGGCACATCCTAAACTTGTTATTCATTTTTGGTACTAAAACTAGGTTGGCTTACCATTCCAGATATTTTACCTCCCGTATCGAACTAATATTAAGAATCGAGTTACCTCTTCTTTAATAAACCTATGTATGACCTCTGCTATTGGGCGTTTCCTCTGTCTTAACGGCGGGATATCATACTCAGCTTGTGAACTGCTAACTCTAATGGGATACATGTCATCTCCGAGTGCGATCATGGAAAGCAATCAACGTTAGCTTTAAATAATTTATAAATTATAGCATGAGCTCAGATTTAATCTTGTTTCTAGATGAAACTTCCTTTCCAAAAATTATTCGAGTAGGGCCAATTGCTCGATTTCTTTCGCATTAATTTGCGCATCCGTCTACTTTGGTACCTGAAAATATCTCGAACCCATATGGAATTTCGATGACTCCTCATTTTATCATCTTCATTTGGAAAAGGGAAAAGGCGTCAATTCCTACAATTTCTATGAGTTGGATTATTTTCTTTTGCTTATGGAAATAGTTACTGCATTCATCTCCCTCACCGCCAGTTGTCTCCTTCTATTTTCTTGATTTTTCCCGGGACTAGAAATTTTAACAACTGATGATATATTGAGGGTACGACCTTCATCACGTGTATCCACGATCTTTCGAGTATTAAACTATAACCCATATCACCATCCACTACTACGAATAGAGTGGTATTCGTTACTTCTTTGGCATGTATAGGCTGCAAAATCTCTCCTGGGGTTGTCACGCTTGCCAAATTGAAGCTAGCTAAGATTTTCGTCGCTAAAATGATGTTCCCAGTTAACTTTGCTTTCTCTAAAACTCTCTACTGTATTATCTTGGCTGAACTTCCTGGGTCAACAAAAACACACTTAATTTTGAAATATAAAACAATGAGAGAGATTACCAAAGCATCATTGTGTGGCAGAATAAGTCCGTTAGCATCTTTCTCCGTGAAGGTGTATCATCTTCTATGATTTTCAGGAGTCTCTTATGGTGAGTAGGGGTGTTCAAAACCGATCCGAAACCGAAAACCGAACCGAACTGAAGCTTAATGGCTTAACGGTAACGGCTTAACGGCTTAACGGACGGAGAACGGATTGAACTTTTTTTATTAACGGCTTAGCGGTTTGGGGCCGGATTATTCAATTTTCTTAACGGGTAATCCGTTAAGCCATTAAGAATATAAATATATATAATTTATTTTTACTTACATAATTATATATATAAAATAAAAAAATAAAAAACCTTAAAATGAATAAGTATAAGTGTATAAAACTATAATACAAATAAATTAGAAAAACAAAACCCTCCACCGTCACTTCTGTACTCTATAGTCTATACAGATAGCAAATAAAAGTTATTTGGTGTGCTGCGTCCTAGTTGGTGACCTCTTAAGAAGTTCATTAATATACTGATCAACAAATTGTCAAAGCTATGAGCTTGACATTTTAGTATAGTGTGCGGACAGAATACATTTGAGCCCTTAGGTATTAAACCCATAAACCGCCCATTAACCACCCGATAAGAGCTAACCCGATACCAATCCGCCCGATATCTTATCGGGTGGCTAACGGATGAATACATTTAAAAACCGATAACCGTTAAGCCAAACCGTTAAAGTAAAAAGCCGCCCAATCCGCCCAATGAACACCCCTAATGGTGAGTCACCGATATCTTCGTTTTCTTCTTTGCTGAAAAGGTTACACCATTGACTTGGTTTTCTCTGAAGATCATACTGATAGTCATCCAAGGTGACTCCTCTACTACTTTTAAAGGCTATGCATTGTCCCGGCTTTGGCCGTAGTTGTTATTATCTTGGTCACTTAAAAACTCCCTCTGATGACCATTCTTCAACAATATCGCCACCTATTCGCGGAGATGTCGGCAGTCCTTAGTTATGTGGCCGTGAGTTCCATGGTATTCGCACCATAAACTAGGATCCCTCTAGCTAAGATCTGAGTGGATTGGCTTAGGGAACCATGCTTCTTTGATATTTCTCATTGTCGATACTAACTCTAACAGACTGATGTTGTAGTTGTGATTCGATAACCTGGGATATGCAGAATCTTGGGCCCGTGCACCTCTTTCTATTGCAATGACCTGTTATTCCGACAATGATCGACTCTTCTGTCGGGAGTGACCCTATCCGATGTCTGAAACCCTTTATTTTTACGCACATCGATCCTCTCGTATGATAGAAAACAACCTCTAGAGGACCGCCGATCCGCATCGAAATCACTTTTAAATGTGTACTGGCTTTTGTCTCGACCTCGTCCCTTGGTTGATATTGAAGACCCAAGATGATCGTCTTATATCCTTTTTTTTTTACTCATAACGACTATGGACACCTGCCCATGTGGTTGCCTGAAACTCGAGCAAACTCTCCTTCGATTTTTGGGAGGTATCGAAACTTAGTGGATTTAGACCTTTTGTGAATGCCTCCATTGCCCACTTATCTAGAACAACCAGTAGAAACATCCTTTCTTTTCGGACGGATCACAAATTCTCGTAGTAACTCGGATTCTCCATATACAATTCTAAAAATATATGCCTGCCTGAACCTTCCTTACTCTGGCATAAGACTTAATGAACTACTCTGCAAGCATTTCAAAAGAATAAATTTAATGCTTGGGTAAAAGAGATTACCATGTCAGAACCTCATTCACGAGGGTTTTACCAAACTTATTTAACAGAACTGACTCAATCTCATGTTGAGCCAAATCATTTCCCTTCACCGTAGTCGAGTAGGATGTGATGTTCTCCTGTGAATCCGAAGTCCCATCATACTTTTGTATATCCGGAATTTTGAATCTTTTTGAAATTAACTCTGGTCCTGCACTTGGCTTAAATGGCAACTGCGTGTACGCTTTTTAATCTGGACCCTTTAACACTGGTGGCGCCTGCAATCTGATCCATCCGAGCATGAAACGCTTTCGTATTCTGATACATTTATTTGTTCATTTCTCTTATAAACCTCATGAGCTCAGTGTTGAAAAGATCGCCCTCATTATTATTCTCATATCGGCTATTGGTTCCTCCGGCTTTGTCGAAACCGACTTCGCCCCTTGGGGTATGGTTATTGGTTCTCTATGTTGTTTGATTGCAGGAACACTTGGAGGAATCATGCCCCCTCGCTCGCATTATTGGAAGCACCTGTCAATGCTTGTTTTAATTTAGTCATCACCCAATCATGTTTTGAGAGGTGATCTATGATTGTTCTATACTATTTCCTCAAGAGTGTGACTGTTTCTATGATATGATCTTCCTCTGCATCATCAAGAGTTGGTTCTCGTACATGCCAAGGATACTGACCTTCACATACCGGGGTCATCTCGTCCCCTTTCTTGAGGATCTCGCTGATCGAATCATCGTGCTAGGACAATATTTCTCGTTTAACACGTACTTCAACATTGTGTGTGTAGTTGACGTCATTGGATGCCATTTCTGATTCTTACTAGGAGAATCGGAACTTACTAGTAATAAATGAATGGATCAAAGCAATTACACAGTTGAATATGCCCTACGGTGGGTGTCAAATTATTTACCCGTAAAACGGTACAATTGAATTTATAATGTGATCTAGAGATAGTCGAATCGATTTGATCAAAATTGTGATAAAGAAATAAGATTAAAATTAAGATTTAACGACTAAATTTAAGAAGATAACAAACATGATTCACAATTCAGCCTTTCCAAGAGCAGAGGTAAAAATAATAACAAAGCAATGATGAAGCTATTTAATTGAGAGTTAAATAGCTTAAGTATAAGGGGAAAATAATAAAGTATAGCTTTTGTGTGCATAATATTTTTTCTCCCCATAATGGTTATTAACCCCACTATTTATAATTCTACCTAGTGAAACATGATCTTAGAACAAACTCATTTTTAAATGAGAATAAAAGTGTCATTGATACGATGTAACAACATGCATTGAATGCAAATATTGTCTTTTAACGGTTGCTTATTTAACGCTAGCAAATATTCCTTTATTGAATGTTATTCGATGATAGATCTTTGAACTTCTGCCGCCCAACTACATTCCTTCCGGAATCCACCTGGTACCGGTCACACATATTATATTTGGTACGAATTATTTTCCGACTCGTCCTTTGTCAAACGTGTCATCTTACCATTCAATCACCTTTTATCGACCACTTTTATCCCATACAATGAGCATCTTCAATATTTTCCAGACACATTAATAAACCAAAAAGCGATTATACATTGAAATGTGGATGGCAATCGAATCTAAATTGCACTAAGGTAACAAATAGTGCTAAATACTATCATTGAGGAATAAGGTGATGTCAATCATTCTAGTTGCTTACATTGAGACACTGATCAGAATTTACTAAAAATCAACCTGACAAGATAGCTATTCACTTCGATTCTTGATTTCTCAGACATGTAATGAAAATATGCTTAAGCAATCTAAGCAGCAAGGCATTAGCCCGGGGCCCTCCGTTACTGGAAAATATGCAAACAACAGGCATCCAGTGGCAGGAGCGGATCTACAACTAACGACGGATGGTTAGTTGAACTATCGAAAAATTATATATATGAATCAAATATTACTTTTTATATACATATTAAATCCCAACATTTTTAATAAAATTTGTAACTTTATAAAAAACATTAGGTGATTTCTTCTTATCCGTCCAAATCTGGTGGGCAGAATTAATTAATATTTGTGCCGGTGGAAGCTAGCAAAAACTAGGTGCATATAATTCTTGACTTACAGATCCTCTTTTACCTTCATATCCTAGAGAGAATAATGCTCAAAGATCTATGCTGTTTTTTTTCCCCTGGAAATGAGTGACGCAAAGGGGAAAAGGCTATTCATTTTATGCCCACTATACAAAGGACCATCACTTTTTAAGCAAAATAATTTTTTACTACATGCGTGAAAAGGCATTCCAATTGCTTTCATCAAATTCCCATTTTGATGTGATGTTGACAATCAATATAAAACTTTTAAGAGTAATCTTGTTGCATTTAACTTATAAAGAACTTTGATGCTACCAGTGTAATTCAATTTGTTATAACTTATTTTTAAAGTAATTTAATGGTGTAAAAATTCTTTTATGTCTCGGCCATGAACGGAGTCAAGCTAAAAGCATATGCACCAAAAGAATGGTTGTGAGTCCTTATGATATCTTGACTTTTAGTCTCAATCAAGTGAGAAACGACCTTTGTCGTGCATATAGAAGTAAAGTTCTACTATTATTCGATAAATCAAACTACTTTCTTTAATTTATGATTTTTCAAAATACGTCAAAACCGTACTTTAACTATAAAAATTTACTACTACTATTATTTTGTAATTGTCATGATCCAAGCCCATGGTATTGTCATTTTGGGCCTGGGCCTGCACGCGTTTGTCTTTTTGGGAATATGTCATCTCAAGCTCCAAAAGCGCGCGTACCTTTTGAACTTCTGTCATGTCTTATAAAGCTCTTCACTTCCTCTCCCATTCTGACGATGTGAGATTCGCCTAAAGGTGATATGTGCACCCCTTCTTCAGAATCTTATCAGCCTAGAAGTCTGTCAGTCCTAATTGACCTGCTCTCATCAGCCTACCCTGCGTCATGGACATCACATTCACCCCCTCTTGGGACTCAGCGTGTTCGCTCAGGTGTGCCCCGCCACCTTTCAACTCTGATACCATACTTGCCACAACCCAATCTCATGACATGTATTGTCCGCTTTGGGCCTAGGCCCACACGTGTTTGTCCTTTTTGGGCTATGCCACCTCGAGTTCCAAAAGCGTATGTACCATATGAACTTATGTCATGCCTTATAAATCTCTTCACTTACTTTCTCATTCCGATGAGAGATTCACCTAAGGTGACATTTGTGCCCCTTCTTCATAAGCTTGCCAGTCTAGAAGTCTGTCAGTCTTACTTGACTTGCTCTCATCAGCACGACGTGCATCATGGGCATCACATCCCCCCCCCCCCCCCTCCCCTCTTGGGACTCAACATCCTTTTGTCCCACCACCTTTCGGCTCTGATACCATATCTATTATGATCAAGGCCCATGGCATGTATTGTCCGCTTTGGGCCTAGGCCCGCACGTGTTTGTCCTTTTTTGGGCTATGCCACCTTGAACCTTAAAAGCGTACCTACTATATAAACTTGCGTCATGCCTTATAAAATTCTTCACTTCCTCTCCCATTTCGATGTCTAAGGTGACATGTATACCTCTTCTTTATAAGCTTAATAGTCCTACTTGACCAGCCTTACGTCAATGAGCATTACAATAGCACTTTTACATAAATTTTAAATGTGATTCCATCTCAACAAACAAATGAATAGATTTTCCAATTCAATACCAGAAAATTAATGTGTTGCCCTCGTACAAAAATTAGTTATCTTAATTCTTGCACAATATTAAATGTGTTGAATCTCACATGCAGAACCCCGCGCCATTCTTTCATTTTCTAGTAATAAAACTAAAATCCATGTAGTATGAGAGTTTGTTATGCAATGACAAAAATGTGGCTTTTGACATATATATGATAACACTAGAAAATAATGTCATTGCCCCCTTGGTTGATAAATGGCCAACTAATGCTAGCGACAAAAGGTGTCTACTTTTAAACATTTGCAAAGAATTTTCAGAATTCTGCCTTAGAACAAATTAAGTCTATCAAGAACTTATAGGAATAACAATTTCTCAAACAAGATAAGTGTTCATCAATAATTTCCATAGTGCTTAATTGTTCTCTTTGTCTTTTCCTTTTGAAGAAAGCAAAGATGATTCAAGAAACACATTTCTGTTGCAAAAAGATTTATTGTCAACCAATGGACTTCTCTTTTGAGGAAATCTCTTTCTCTGTTTAAGCTGTGTTTCTTTTCCATCATTCAAATCAATTAGCTCCATGTGTCTACTCAAATCATTAACTTCATTTACTTGCTCTGTTACCATTGAAGGGCCACTGATCCGCTCGTCCCGAGATAGGGTTAAACGGAGCGATACAGACAGTGAGGATTTATATAGTCGACCCCTACTTGCTTGGGATCCAGGCGTAGTTATTGTTGTTGTACTGACCGTCTTGTCAGCTTTTGTCGCCATTCTTTCACTTCTTACCTTAGTCTTTAATATCTCCTTTACTACTTGTCTCTCATCTTCCCTCAAGCTGGAGTTCAATCCAACTTTCCTCAACTTTGAGCAAACTTTAGTGTCAATCTCCAAAGAATTATCAGTTTGATGCTCAAAATGTATATGTTTTCGCTTATCTGATGCCGTAGATGAAGCATCTTTTACCTTATGCAAAGGTGCACCATATCGAGGCTCAACTGGCGAACTTCTAGCTCGTTTAACTTTACTTGATGCTTCAGCACTTTTACTTATACTTGTTGCTATTCCTTGCTTCTGTGTTTGATACAAATTTCTGTCTAAAGTTGACACCAGTGACTTATCCTGTAAAAAAGAAAAGTAGTATCGATTCGCCTAGTTTATATCATATGCCTCTGTGCTTATAATTACATATGGATACACAACCAACCTCATCGAAGAATCCAATTTTTGGTGATGGCATGCGAAGACCGGATAGTTGGGAATTCTCCCGTGGCACTGAATCAACAGCTTTTGTTAGTTGACTTGAAGAAGATACGTTCTGAGTTGGTCCAAATGTCAGATAAAGACCAAAACTTGAATCATTATGAGCTAGATTGGTGTTAGAAGTTGAAGACGATGATTGCACGGACCACCTACTTGTAGTACTGAGAGGTGGTTTATTATAGGAATGATGAATTTCCATTGAGGAACTAATAAGATTTTTAAAACTTTTACTCTTTGTGGATGATCTTGTTGGTGTAATTGAGCTCGAAATAGAGGCCGAGAGTTCACTCTTTCGGGTTTCTCTTCTTTTCCTAGCATAAGCAGATGTCTTATATGAAGGACAAGAGGTGATTGATGAAATTGGAGGAGCCATTTTCTGAGATGACAAAGAGTGAGTAGTAGTTGAATTCGACACCATTAAATCTTGTCCTCCAAAGCAGTGGCAGAGCCAGAATTTTCATTCGGGGGTGTCAAAACATAAAGAACTCACAAAGAAGCCAAGAGGAGTCAATATATAGTGTAAAACAATCTCATTTGCAAAGAGAAGTTTCTATATGCATGGCTCTTACCAGTTTTAGTTGTCTTGTTGCCTCTCAAATCTGCAATGTACATTTCGGGTGTTGATTTACTTTGCCAAGACGAAGCACTTCTCATCGAACGTGGAACTTTGGGGAACTTGAGAGCTTGTGAATCGCACTCTCTTCTTTTACAAGTTTGCTAAGAAACACGAGAACTCGCTTCAGATCCTCTATTGTACTATGGATTTTATCATATATCCACTAACAGTATAAATGAATTTTCATACAGTTCTACAGTACTTAACTTACTGTAGAATGTTATTTGCTTATTTTCCAGCTTACTTATTATCTGATCCAACAAATTACGACACTTATCTTTTATACTGTCAGTGTATAGAAGTTAACAGATGAATATAACAACACTAACATCTGCATTAGTTCTCTCTGCTGTTGCATCACTGATGTTTTTCCTTTTGAAAACTGGCCTGCGATCGATCTGTCAATTAAAATTGGAATGTCAATCCATTAATGAACCACATAATATAATGTCAACAGTGTTCTTATGTGACTAAACCTTGTTTCTGGAGCTAGTTCCAATATTTGAAATAGACTGTAGGTCTGGTGTTCGAGCGCGCACATCTTGTATGATGACAGGCAAGAGATTTTGCTCCTCTAATGTATCAAACCCTTTATTCACCAATGATAGTTCATGTGGATCCAAAAGACCTGTCAGTGGATACAACAACAACTGCCTCTCAATCCCAGCAAATTAGAGTAGGCTATATAAATACTTACTGTCCATATAGGGGTATGTGCAAGGACTGCAAGGTTATTCCGGGAGAGTCTCTTTCAACTCTTCATAGACTCCTAGTGATGGATGTCGGTCTTTGGGTGGAGAGGAAGAGGAGGGGCGCTAGGGGTCAACCGCGGATTAGATGGAGTGCTTTGACTAAGGAGAAAGCACAGGAGTTGGAAAGGAGGTTAGTTGAGGGTGGAGCTTGGAGAAGTTTTGGGGAAGCGGACGCTATGTGGTTAGTGACGGCGAACTTGGTTAGGGGGGTAGCACAGGACGTGCTCGGGGTAGCCAAGGGATATTCAGGTAGACATCAGGTGATTGGTGGTGGAACGATGTAGTCAAAGAAAAAGTGGAGGTGAAGAAGGCAGCGTACGCTAGGTTGGCAGGGAGCACAAGCGAGGAAGAACGGAGAGCGAATATGGTGATCTACAAGGAGGTGAGGAAAGAAGCAAAGATGGCAGTCACGGAAGCTAAAAACGCGGCGTTCGGTCGCATGTATGAGGAACTAGGGGAGAGAGGCGGGGATAAGAAGTTATTCCAGTTAGCTAAAGCACGGGAAAGGAAGGCACGTGATCTAGACCAAGTTAGGTGTATCAAGGGCGACGATGGTAGAGTTCTGATGGGGGAATCTCAAATCAAACAGAGGTGGCAGGCGTACTTTCGGGACCTACTTAACGAGGAGGGGGACCGTAACATAGAGCTAGGGGAGTTGGGGCATTCAAAGCAACACAGAGACCTTGGGTACTGCAGGCGCATTAGGGTGGAGGAGGTCATGGGGGCTTTGCGTAGGATGAGTAGGGGTCGAGCGACCGGGCCTGACGAGATCCCGGTGGAGTTCTGGAAGTGCGTGGGTAAGTCAGGAGGGGAGTGGCTCTCCAGGTTGTTCAATGCGATCTTCAGGACCAAAAGGATGCCGGATTAGTGGAGGTGGAGTACAGTGGTGCCCTTGTATAAGAACAAAGGGGACATCCAGTGCTGCAACAATATTACTGCTGTTTTTCCTTTTATCCTATGAGCCGAGGGTCGATTAGAAACAGCCTCTCTGCCCTTTCGGGTAGGGGTAAGGCTCGTCTACATATTACCCTCCCCAGACCCCACCTGGTGGGAGTATACTTGGTAGTAGTTGTTGTTGTTGTTGTTTGTCCATGTCGCTCCATTTAAACTCATCTCAGTCCAATATTATATGAAATAAAAGTTTAAGTACTAGAAATTCTCTATATTTTCTACTGGCATATAAATCTCTGACAAGACTAAAAAACTCCTGAGGTCTCATCAACATAACTAAAACTTAATTCCAACTAATTGGTATTACCTATACAGAACAAAACCTGTGAATGCACCAAGTATACAAAATTTGTACGAGCGACTAACTGCATCGACATGTACATAGAGCAACAACAGGTGAAATATTATGGTAAAGATTTAAAAATAGAACCTGTACTAGTGAAGAAAGCATGATCCCAAGCTAAACTTTTTCGCAAGAAACTTGGTCTTCCTGGCTTAATAGATGCAGTTGGCAAATGCTTTAGCTCCTTCTGTTGGTTCATTTTTGTTGTTTTATCTCTTTGAAAGGAAGATCTTGATCCTCCATTCTCATTTATATTGTCCAATGTTACTGCAAAAATGACATCAAGTTAAATTGTTTCAAATAACTCAGTACTACTATATAATATATGTTGCGGAATATCAGTGGTTGACTAGCACACAATCACATACAAAGAACAAAGCAAATAGAAAAAGAAGAAATAACACAAGGATTTAACGAGGTTAGGACCAGAAAGGCGAAGGTCTTCAAGAGTATCAAAGAAAGGCGAATCAATAAGACAATCTTCCTCTGAAGAAATATCAATGAGCTTAAGCTTTTGATCTCCAATTTCATAACTAAAACTTCTCTTTTTCTTCTCTACTTCCACTTCCATTTTCAACTTCCCAAATTCCTAACTTAATCACTCTACTGCTGTATATTTCTCTACCTGTCCCATATAGAAGTCAGAAGGCAAAAGTTACAACTTTTAACAAACTATCCATATTATATTGCTCTAGAAAACTCGTGAAAATTTAAAATTTGAAGAAATGTCAAAGTAGGATTTGTAACTGATAATCAAGTCATTTATTAGGTAATTATAGATAAATATCTTGATAATCATTAAATGATAACCTGATAAAAATAGCAACATGTTAAAATTCTCAAAGCGTGCACATTAAGTTCCCACTATGCGCATAGTACAGGCAGAGGCGGACCTATGCAGGTAGAAGAAGGGTCACTGGACCGTGGTAACTTCGGCAATAAAATCTAAATATATAAGTGTACATATGTTGAAAATGGTTATATGTTTTGGTTGGAACCTTTAAGACTAGAAGTTCGGTGGAGGCACTCGCTCATGTGCCCTGTCACATTCAAATCCTACTTCCGCCTCACAGAACGTAAGAAACTTTTTTACCTTGTATTTCTATAATAATTTATCTTGTCGGCTTGAATCTATAATTTCATGATTACATAGTGGCCTTATCGTTCCGCTAACACTCTTTCCAAGAAGAATTAAAGCCAAATGGATAACTTGATAGAACAAATCCCTGCAAATAATGCTAGTGGTATTTCTACCTATGCCAAGTAGAAGTGAAAAGGTAAAGTTTAAAGACACTAGATACACATGCATATTAATATAATATTATAGTCTTAATGGAAAATTTGAAATTTGGAGAAATGGCAGATCAAGATTTATAACTGGCAATCAATTTTTTTTTTAAAAATCAATAAAACTTATGATTTGCAGTCAATGACTTTCCATATAACATGATTGGTTTTATTAATTAATTGAAACCAATGTATCCTTCAACGTATTTGACCAAAGCCTCCTAATAGTAGTTTTGAAATTCAAAATTTTCTTCAATTGAATTATTTTAAACAAAACTAAGGTGATTTTTAAATTAGAAAAGGATTTTGACTTAATTTTAATTTAGTTTTGATTTACTCTTTTTTTTCTTTTTTTTTTCTTTTTTTTTTTGAATGATTGAATTTGATTTTGGTTGTCCTGATTTTCGGATTTGCCGTAAGGGAATTTGTTTTTTTTTTTTTGTATTTAGTATTAATATAGTTATTTCGTTTAAATGAAACAAAATAAAATAAAGTATGGTCGACAAGAAAACAAAACATTTGTTTTCGGGAAAAAGAGTATTTTGTTTTTGTGTCATTACTGTCCATAATGTTACAATATCAACATCAAAGGTGATAAACTAATGAAAGTGACATCTAATCTAATACTTAAGAAATATGGCATGGTATTTACATTTAATTGACCACCAAGGTTTTGTTGAGATGGATAGCATTCATTCATCTTAATCAGTCGCGGGTTCAAATCTTCATAATAAAAACATTAAAATAAAATTGGCAGGGAGAAAATTTCTCCTTTAATGAAACTTATGTGGCAAATTCAGATTCGTCGGGCCTTAATACGAACATCGGACATCAAATTAAAAGCAGAAAAAATCTATATTTAATTCAACTTCAACACTGTAAAAATTTCATAATACGTCCTATTTGATCGATATCATTTAAGATGTACCCGGTTTTTCAAATATAGTGATTGGATTTGCAGAAATCAATAGCCCAACATTGCGGAAGTTGAAAAATCAACAACATACACACTATCATAGACTTTTTTATAGTCGAAATAAAGTGAACTTTTTTTTTTATTATTATTTTCGTGATTTATTTCATTATTGGAAATATATTTATCAATCAATTTGTTTTTTGATTCAAGAAAGAGTTGTGTACTAATTTTGGGAATATTAATGATAGATAAGAATTATAATCTTTGAATGAATAATTTTAGAAAATAATGGAATTTCCATATTAATCGAGTATTTCTTCTTTTTAATATTTGGAAAATATTTTTTGGCGATTCGAATTTTTTAATATTATTTATTTTATTAGGACTAATGTCTATTTCTGGAGTTACTTTCTTTTTCTCTTATGTAATTCTTTCTATTTGATTTTTTATTGTACTTGTTCTATCAGTCAAATCCTTCATTTTGCTTTCTATCAGTGAAGAATTTGGTCAATTTTCATATTCAATTTGACTAAATGATTCGTTAATTATCTGATTACTAATTAGAGAATCTTTTTCTTTTTTCGTTTCATTCGATTCAGCTATTTCTTTGAATCTAAATAATACAATTGGATTTACTTTTGAAAGTTCAGAGAAAATTACCTTCTATAACCCCTCAAAATTTAATAATCCATATTTTGTCCTATTTATAAAAATAGCCATTTGGTCCAAACGTATTGTATATGATAGCCGAAAGGAATAAGCATGATAACAAAAGTGCCTATAGCTCAGTGGGTCATGTACGAAATGTCTATTTTTATATATTTTTTGTATATAATAGTCTATTTTTATATTTTTGTGTATAATAACAGACTATTTTTGTATATTTTTTTCATAGTGACCGTCTGTTTTGTATATTTTTGTATAGTAACAGTCTATCTGTATAGTAACAGTCTATTTTGTATGTTTTTGGTATAATAATAGTCTATTTTATATAGTGACAGTCTATTTTGTATATTTTTTGTATAGTAACAGTCTATTTTACATAGTGACAGTCTATTCTGTATATATTTTGTATAGTGATAGTCTATTTTGTATATTTTTGTGTAGTAATAGTCTATTTTGTATAGTGACAGTCTATTTGTATATTTTTTGTATAGTAATAGTCTATTTTGTATATTGACAGTCTTTTTTATATATGTTTTGTATAGTGGCTAATTGCATATAGATTGTATAGCGGCAACCTATTAATTATATTTTTATATAGTGATAGTCTATTTTGTACTCCCTCCATTTTAATTTATGTGAATCCATTTAACTGGGCACGGAGTTTAAGAAAAGAGAGAAGAATTTTAAACTTGTGGTGTAAAATGAGTCACATATATTTTGTATGGCTATGAATTATTGCATAAAGGTAAATTGTTTCCAAATAAGGAAAATGGTCACTCTTTTTGGCGCGGACCAAAAAAAGAAATTGGTTCACATAAATTGAAATGGAGGGAGTATATATTTTGTATAATGATAGTCTATTTAGTATATTTTTGTATAATGACATTCTATTTTTGTATATATTTTGTATAATGACACTCTATTTGTATATAAATTATATAGTGACAGTCTACTGTATATAAATTGTATAGTTACAGTCTATTTTGTATAATTCCCTTACACTTCCATGTTTACCCATTTAGGAACCCATTAAATCTCATGAACACAAACTCCAGACAAACTCGATAGAGTTCTCAACCCATATTGCCCACAATCCTAAAAGGAATTTAATTAATTAGTCAATTCGTGTTGTTTAGTTCGCACATCTGAAAGCAAAAGAAAGCGATAGAGAAAGAGAAAGAGATAAAGAACACTTAACTTCAAATTTTAATCTTTCATATTACTCAGATTAAACAAAACATTAAACACTTCTCACAAATTAATATACTATAATTACATATAAATTTTAATCACTTCTGTTAGTGAAAAGATTGGCGGTTAAAATTTGCCAGAGCAAGAATTATCCAAGTACTATGGAGTTAGTATATTGAAGCATACTCTCGTTTCAGAAATATCACATTCAAATAAATCCATTAAGGAATTTCGTCTAGCAACTCCGAGGCATGACAATGAAGACTGCTCCAAAGTGTACGAACTAACAATCACCAAAACAATAGGTAGCTATCAACCAAAGACTAGTAAACAAAAAGCATTTTTAGAAGCAAATTAAATCTACCATAAAACTAGAAAACGGACATCCATAGACGAACTTCATCAAACAATTCAGATGTAATAACAAACTTCAAAAATGTTGCTTTAGAGTATAATCCCTGAGGGAGAACGAAGTTAGGGCTTTGAGGAGGTGGTGGTTGTGGTGTTGGGTGAGGAGGAACGGAGGGTGTGATTTGAACTCTTACAACGGCGGAAGAAACGACGAAGAAAGTAGAGTAGATGCCCTAGAGAGGAGGAATATGGCAGTGGTCTAGGGCTAGCCTTTTAATTAGAGGCTATAAAATGCATATTGTAATTTATGGCTAGTTGCTAATATTAGTTTCTAGCGGATGGCCATAAATAAAGTTTGCTCAATATAAAATAGCAAATGTCCATATTTTACTAGCAAGATCGATTAGAGTTGGGACTGATAGATTTGTTTGCTTCTTAATTGTATGTGTGCATATGATCAAAATCGAGCTCGCCTACAACATGATAGGACATGCTCGAAACATAGCAATAAAGGACTTAAGATCGACGTCAAGTCCTACCGGGCTAGAACTTAGGGGCGGAATGCCGGCCTTCAAGAATATCGAAGTCGTGATTCCAGAATCTATCCTAGTACCAAACGAGCTCGAAGCAACATTGTTAGCATAACCAACAGAAGACCGAAATATTCGTGACCAGTCGGATATTACGGCGAAAATCTCGACACTTATCACTAAGGAACCGACAATTAGCAAATCAAGATATTTTTTACCTTTTATAAAATTGTGCCTAAAGTAGGACTCCTTTAATATATAAAGGTGGTATGATAATTCATTTAAGACATGGTAACATGCATTCCAAGGTAATACATTATTATTTCTCTCTTTAAGCTCTTATTCTTTTGTATCTTGATAATAATCGAAGTGCATCTAGTTCGAGTGTGACTGACCTTCTAAGACTGTAACTGTTCAATTCGTGTGGTTTGAATTTACTTTGTCATTGTTTATTTCAATCGTAACTTAATTTATTGCTTTGTGTCAAGTTAATTCGTATATCCTTAAAATCACTTATAAATTTAATTTTTATCTGATTTTGAGGGTAAACAGTTTGGCGCCTACCATGGGCTAAGGATAATAGCAATTATTTAATATGAATTTTCATAACACACACTACTTTACACTTATTCTTTGAAGTGCCTCTAATTTAAGGTTAAAGCTCAAAATGACAAACTCACAATCAGCACCCCTACATCTTGACAACGAGGTTGGCCATCACAGTGAAATTAATAATATAGTGCCCAATGACGGGGTACCGTCGTTGATCCCATTGAAATTCTGGTCGCATACCCGATTGACGCTAACTCGCATGTGGCTATCGACACAAATCTGCCTATTGACTCCGAGAATGACGTCCGTGGTGGAGCCCGATCAATAGCTCAAATACACAAAATATTGGAGAAAATGAGATCAATTTATGGATGATATTTGAAATGTTACAAACCTAATAGGCGGTAATAGCCCAGTTACAAAACCCAAAATCGCCGACCGAGCATAATTGAATCCTATCCGTCTCAGGAAGTCACTTGCATGGGTGAACCGATCACAGAGACATCGAATGAAAATGAATCTGGGACTAACCCCGAGATCATAAAGATGCTCGAAGAACTGAAAGGCCTAGATTTCAAGAAGTTCGTGCAAAAACCTTTTCCTCTAATTGTGGCTCCAAAGCAGATCCATAAGAAGTTCCGCATGCCTGAGATTCCTAAGTACGATAGAACGATCAACCAAAACGAGCATGTTACCTCCTGCACATGTGCCATCAAAGGGAATGACTTGGATGATGATGATATCGAGTCTGTCTTGTTGAAGAAGTTTGTAGAAACCCTATCCAAAGGAGCTATGATATGGTATCGCAAATTACCTCCTAATTCTATTGACTTGTTTGCTATGCTTGTAGATTCTTTTGTGAAAGCACGCAATGGGGCTATTAAGGTCGAGACCATGAAGTCGGACCTTTTCAAAGTAAAACAAAAAGATAATGAGATGCTTTGAGAGTTCTTGTCCTGATTTCAAATGGAATAAATGGATCTGCCACCGATCGCTGATGATTGGTCCGTTCAGGCTTTCATCCAATGACTTAACATTCGGAGCTTGTTGGCTTTACTGCAGTTGAAGCAAAACCTGGTAGAATATCTGGCCGACACTTGGACTAATTTCTATAATCGATATCAACAAAAAATTAGGGTCGAAGATGATCAGCTTGGGGCCCCTTTCGGTTCTGTGCACCCCGTCAAAACCATCGACAGATTCAAGTGGATATCGACCGTGAATCAAGATCTAACGAGGATCGGTATCAGACGTATAATAGGGACTGAAGAAGCAGTGGGTCCTGGCGGAACTCTATGCGAAATGATATGAGAAGAGATCGAGGCCAGAGCAACCGGGGACTCATGAGCAAAAATAGCTTCTACATGCTCGTTAGGCCTAAAAAGTGCCAAGATCAGAATACAACTTCACTCTCGATATCACCACTATCGTATCTACCATCGGACGCATCAAAGATACCAAATGGAATTAGACCTTTTACAGTCCGATGCAGCTTAAAGGGATCCGAACCTAATTTGCAAATACCACGACACTCATGACCACAGAACTGAAGACTTCCGACAATTAAGAGAAGAGGTGACCCGGCTGTTTAACAACGGACATATTCGAGAATTCCTATGCGATCTAGCCAAGAACCACTTCAGGAACAAGGACTCCAATAAGCAAACTGAAGAGCCTCAGCACGTCATCAACATGATTATCGGCGGAATCGACTTTCCCCAGGGTCCAATGCTAAAACACATCAAAGTATCCATCACAAGGGAAAAACAAACTCGGGATTTCATACCAGAATAAACCCTTTCTTTCAACGACGAATATACTGAGGGGATCGTGCAACCCCACAATGATGAACTGGTAACATCGATAAATAAATCTAAAATTAAGCGTGTGTTAATTGATCCATGTAGCTTAGTCAACATCATCAGGTCAAGGATCATAGAAAAACTCAGCCTACAAGATCAGATCGTACCTGCGGTTTGAGTTTTGAACGGGTTCAACATGGCATGCGAGACCATTAAAGGGGAGATAAAATTACCGGTGAATGTTTCCAGAATCATATAGGAAGTCAAGTTCTATATAATTGAAGGGGATATAAAATACAACGCTCTATTCGGGAGGCCATGGATTCAAAACATGAGAGCGATACCCTCGACGCTATACCAGGTGCTGAAATTCCTAACACTTGGAGGAGTCAAAACAGTTTATGGGGAACAACCGGCCGCTTAAGAGATGTTCGTGGTTGATGAAGTGATCCCTGCATCCATACTCTTGACATCGGAGGATCCAAACCAGATGGTCAAAGACGGGTCCAAATAGCAATCACCGATAGCAGCCTCGACAAAGTCGGAGGAACGGGGGGTGGACGAGGACGACAAGTCGTACTAACCGAACATTTACCCGATCATAAGGTATACTTGGCCACGGGGTTAAGCCCGAAATCTTGAGAAAACTTATTTAATTTCTAATAGCTAACAAAGATTGCTTCGCCTGGTCCCACCTTTCTATGACAGTGATCCCGCCAGAGATAACCACTCACAAGTTAAGCATAGACTAGAAGTTCCACTCGGTCAAGATAAGATGATACCCCAGTACGAAGTCAAACATGTTTTCATTAAGGACCCGGATTGGTTAGCAAACATACTGGTAGTCCCTAAAAAAGGAAATAAACTGAGAATGTGTGTAGACAATAAGGATTTGAATAAGGCATGTCCCAAGGACTCTTTCCCTTTGCCCAATATCGATCGCAAGATCGATGCTACGGCCGGCCACGAGATCCTCAGTTTTCTCGATGCCTACTTCGGGTACAATGGAATACGGATGAACCCGAGTGATCAGGAAAAAACCTTCTTCTTCACTAAGTACGGGACATACTGTTATAACATGATGAAACATTTGGATTAAAAAAATGTGGTAACACTTATCAACACCTAGTAAACCAGATGTTTGAGGAACAAATAGGGAAATCAATGGAGGTTTACATTGAAAATATGTTTGTTAAGTCCCTGCGATTAGAACCATTTAAAACATTTGCAGGAAACTTTCAGGATATTGAAGAAGTACAATATGAAGATGAACCCGGAGAAATATGCTTACGGATTCGGATCAGGTAAATTCCTCAGATTCATGGTATCCAATCGAGGAATTGAGATCAACCCCAACAAGATCAAAGCCATCAAAGAGGTCATGATTGTGGATAACGTGAAAGCCGTGCAAAGATTAACCGGATGCATATCAGCCCTGGAGTGATTTATTTCGAGGTCCTCCGATAAGAGCCACTGATTCTTCTCACTACTGAAGAAGAAGAATAACTTCTCATGGACCCTGGAGTGCCAATGGGCCTTGGAGGAACTCAAACGATATCTATCAAGCCTGCCGCTGCTTCACATGTCGAAGATAGATGGATAACAATACATGTACTTGGCAATATAGGAGATAACGGTAAGTGGAGTCTTGGTCCGAGAAGAACAAGGTCGAAATTTTCAATTTACTATATTAGTAGGACTCTAGGTGAGGCCAAAACTAGGTACCTTCACCTAGAAAAATTGGCGCTCACTTTACTAAACACCTCTAGGAAGCTGAAACCATAATTTCAATGTCAACCTATATGTGTTGTGACTACTTACCCATTGTAAAATATAATACATAAACCCAAGATCTAGCGATGATTGGCCAAATGGCCGTGGAGATCAGCGGGTATGATATTGAATATCAACCTCAGACCGCTATTACATCTCAAATTTTGGCAGATTTTGTGACTGACTTTACGCTGGCCTTAATACCCGAGGTCAAAAGAGAGTTGTTAGTGAACTCGGGGATGTCTTTGGGGATCTGGACCCTCTTTATGAATGGCGCCTCGAACACAAAAGGGTCAGGATTTGGCATCATATAGAAGCCACAATAGGCAGTGTAGTTAGACAATCTATTAGGGCAGTTAAATTAATTACCAACGAGGCCAAATATGAGGCCATGATTGCAGGTCTCGAACTAGCCAAAAGATTGGGGGTGGAGGTAATTGAGCTAAGTGTGACTCCCTTCTTATGGTGAACAAAGTTAATGGGACATTCGAGGTCAAAGAGAAACGAATACAAAGGTGTACCTAGATAAGTTGTAGGTAACATTACATCGATTTCAAGGAGTGGACTCTACAACACGTACCTTAGGATCAAATAAGTGAGGCCGTCACCCTTGCTAACCTATAGACGACTGCCTAGGACGATGAGTTCAACTGGGGAGCATACGTACAACTCATAGGTAGTGAAAGAAGGAAACACCGAGATACACTCTACAAGCCTGAATTTGGATTGGAGAAACAAACATATAGAAAATCTGAATACCGAAAAACTATCCTCTAATCCAAAAGAATCGAGGGCCCTGTGTATGAAAGCAGCTTGTTTTAGCTTGTCCGAAGACAGAACCCTATTTAGATGAACATTTGATGGCCCACTGGCGATATGTCTAGGACCATGAGATACCAAATACATTCTGAGGGAAGTTCACGCGGCACTTGCGGAAATCATTCAGGCACCGAATCATTGGTTCAAAAGGTAATAAGAGTCGGGTACTACTGGATCGACATGGAAAAGGACACGAATGAGTTCGTAAGAAGGTGTGATGAATACCAAAGACATGCTCCGATGATTTATCAACTTGGGGAGATACTGCATTCGGTTTTGTCACCATGGACGTTCATGAAGTGGGGAATGGACATCGTTGGCCCCCTTCTGCGGGCACCAAGTAAGGCTTACTTTATATTGTTTATGACTGACTATTTTCTAAGTGGGTGAAAGCCCAAGCATACAAGAAGGTCACGGAGAAGGAAGTCATCGATTTCATTTGGGACCATATCATATGTCGGTTCAGAATGTCGGTCGAGATTGTGTGTGACGACGGGAAACAATTCATCTGCAGCAAAGTAAGCAAGTTTCTTGAAGACCATAAGATCAAAAGGATCCTATCTACACCCTACCACCCTAGCAGGAAAGCATAAGTAGAATAGACCAACAAAACTATACTCCAAAACCTTAAAAAGAGGTTAACCAACGCCAAAGGAAAATGGAAGAAAATCCTATACGAAGTCCTATGGGCATACCGTACGACCTCGAAGTCCAGTACCGAGGTGAACCTGTTCTCAATGGTTTACGGTGTTGAAGCTCTAATATCAATCGAAGTCAGAGAACCAGTCTCAAGTTCTAATATAAAACTAAGGAATCAAATGACGAGGCCATGAAAACAAGCCTGGAACTATTAGATGAAAGGCACGAAGCTGCCCTTGCCGGTTGGTCGCCCAAAAGTAGCAAACTGAGAGATATTACCATCGAAGGTCCAACCTTCGACACTTCAATATTGGGTACTTAGTGTTAATGAAGGTCACGCTAAGAACTCGAAACCCGAACAAAGGGAAGCTTGGGCCGAATTGGGAAGGACCATATCAAATTATTGAGATCACCAAAAAGGTATCGTAAAAACTCGGATCAACGAAAGGTGAATGACTACCGAACAACTGGAACTTAAATCACTTGAAGTGATACTACTGCTAATGTATAACCCCATTTGTTCTTTTTACGTATTTGCATTTTGAACTAACACTTGCAGGAAACCGTCAAAGAACGATAAAAAATTTTAGGCCTGAAAGCACACGTTGCACTCTTTTTCCCTTAAACTGGTTTTGTTCCAAATGGGTTTTCCAGCAAGATTTTAACAAGGAAACAATAAATCGTGCTAACTTAGAAATGCCGGTTATGAACTGGTATCGAAGATCACGACAACAGATTCGAGGACTCTCAACGATCGGCCCCGAACATTGGCGGCATTACCCTCGGATAATGACTTTAGCAAGGAAAGAAAGTTCGTAATTAAATGGTCTCGACTCGATCGATAAGATTTTTTATAAGGTTGAAATGGACAAATAAACTGTGACCTTGTAGACTTCTCAAGCCCTAGCACAAATCTTGTATGCATGTGTAACTATTACGCACAAGAATAAAAAGAAGTCTCTACCTTGCGAATAAATATCTCGTCCTTTAAAAAAATTCTTTTTTCTTAAGGAATTCCTACATCCGATTGATAAAAGGCATCGAGCCCAAGTGATGCCTTAATCTGAGTTCAAATAATCACTCCCATTTGGGTACTACCGTCCAAAGAAAACTCGGACGGCCCGAGCTATTAGAGCCCGGGTATACAAGATCTATTAGGCAGCGTCCAAACCTTAGAGGCTACAGCCATCCTAATTCAGGGACTATTAGCAAGCACAGATAACTTGGGGTAACAAGCCCACTGGGAAACACCCGAACTAAAAGGCTATGGCTACATTAAAATGGCTCGAATACATCCAAGACCCGTAACCAAAAACAAGGCCTTCAAAATTTCTTAACCAGTTTTAAAAGTTACCCTCGGCAAACTATAATCTACAAAATTAATACGTACTTTGGGGAAAAGTTTTTGCTCAGACCGAAACCCCACGATGCCTTAAAAAAAATAATGTCGAAAGCAAGGCTTGTTCGAACCTTCGAATATGACCTAACTATTTCATGCTAAGGCATTTTGATCCTTGCAAATATAAATAATAAAGCAAAGGAAAACAAAGGTTAGAAATTTTCGAAGGAAAAAAAAGCCTTGTATTATATATAAATATAGTCTTTACAAAGTCCAAATGGCCTTGACAAAAAGTACAAAAGTACAAACGTACAAAAATTGAATAAACAAAGGAAAATGTCCAAGGCACTTCAACGGCATGGTCTTCACCGGAGCCCGCCTCATTACCGGGACCATCCGGGTCTTCTCTATTCCTGGATCCATCGTGACCCTCATAGTCTTCTTCTTTGTCCTCAGGGTACGCCAACTTCTTGGCCTTGGCCTCGATCCCCTTAGTATTTGCGATCTCACCAACAAACCGAAACCCTAATCATTAACCTCCTCGAGGGCCTCCCTTGGGGACTCATACTCAATAATGTCTTTCAAGCGGTCATGGGCTACCTTGACATCGGCTTTATACTGGGCCACTATCTTGTCGGCATCGACCTTGGTTATTTCAGCCACCGACTTGGCCACTTTAAGCTCCTTGGCGAGGGTCTCCCAATCGGCAATAGCCAAGCCCAATTGAGATTGGAGTTCCTCGGCTTTTCGGGACTGTGCCTCAGCCTTCTCCCTCATCATTAGAAATTGAGTCTCTGTAGAGGCCAATTGCGCCCAGGAAATTTCTTTTTTATAGGACAAACGGTACATTTTGCCTTTCCACTCCCCTGTCTCAACCTTGATAACGTCCATCTCGGCCCGAAGCTGGTCCATCCGATCAATCTTTTGTTGGACGTGTGGGTTCTAACTGTTAGTCACCGACCCTAGCTCATCATCACTAACCTCAAAGACTTTTACCTATTCCACCAGGTTGGCATGTTCTTTCTGAGCCGCATACAACTTGGCCCGAAGACTTTTACCTCTTCCTCCCATTGCTCACTAAGAATTTTTTACATGTCTCTCTTCTCAGTAAGCTCTTTGGCTTTTCCTCGAGGAGGCTCAACTCTTCCCGGTATCAGAGAAAGGTCTCGTGGTGAAGCATCGGAGCCTGGGAATCTACGGAGAAATATTAAAGATCACTAAGTAACCAAAGCTGGAAAATGAAAAGTTTTGGTAACACCTTACCCAGTTCAGTGTCTGTTGTCTTCGTTCAACATGCATGGGGAATCCACCTCGTTCATCATTGTCTGGTCCTCTTTAGTCATAAGGCATTGGAGATAACTAGCTAACCCAACGGGTACGGAAAGGACTCGAGCATTCTCTAGAATGAAGATAATGATCCATCGCTTTCGACCAGGATCGATACTCGGGGTAGGGAACCGGATGACTAATCTCGGGCAAGAACTAGATCCACCTATCCCGAGAGTAGACTTTTCCTTGGTACTTCTAAGTCACCCAAACCAGTTATATCCTCCTTGGTGGTAGAGTCCACGCCATCAAAAAATCTTTGGAAGGGATCGTCCACCCTATGGACACCCTCATTTGAAC
The DNA here is from genome assembly GCA_034376525.1 of Nicotiana benthamiana. Classification (NCBI taxonomy): domain Eukaryota; kingdom Viridiplantae; phylum Streptophyta; class Magnoliopsida; order Solanales; family Solanaceae; genus Nicotiana; species Nicotiana benthamiana. Next base: position 71,632,261 of record CM067324.1, on the reverse strand, counting down.
GCTCCTTCGTCGTTTGAGCTTCAACGAACATCGAGTCCATGTACGAAGGCGATCCCATTAAATCAATAACACCGGGTAGGCGAGAGCCAGCATCTTGAGGGTTCTCGACCCCACTGCTGCATCAACCTCTTGTATTTGTGAGGTATTGGCCTCTTTTATTCCCTCATCGAATGGAACATATTCTTCGGGGGCCGATAGCTCTCCGGCCACTAAAATTTCATCCTCTTCAGACTCGTCCCTAAGCTGGTGGAGTAAGATCGAGTCAAGCACTCGAGAGTTACAGGTTTTGTTTGACTTGCAAACCAACCTCCTCCTCATTTTCTTTTTCTCCGAGCTTGGAGCCCTCCTCCTTTTCTTTTATCTAGCCTGCCCCAGAGCAGGAGACTCAACGGGCAAATCCTCGTCGCCAATCGGAGGTCTAAGCTCGACATCTCTAGGCAAACCTAAGATAGAAAGTAAAGGGAATAAGGATTTGATAATAAAAGGGTAGGCCTAATACGCCTTGATCGGAAAGGGGATACCATGGGAACATGCCTCCCAACGACCCGTCGAGAGTTTGTTCCAAAAGCTCTGAGAGTAGGCATATGAGAAATGATACCCTTGATCTACTTCTCAAGTCAATGAATAGCATTTGGAACCAGATCAACGACTGCACCATCATGAACACCAATAAGAAAAGGGGAAGTAAACATAAAATTCAACATTCGAAGGGATGTTCCACTTATGTCTTGTATTCCACTTCTTGGGGAATGACATGCATTCTGCTGGAATTATGTCTGAAGTCCTTACTCAGACAAAACGGCCTTGCTGGCCTCGATCCAAATCCTCATTGATACTAGAGACTCAGCGCACAAGCTTTATCAACCCCCATCGGAATAGTCAGAGACTGTACAAGCAAAGTAGGTGATCCATGGTGAACCGACAGCCGTCAATTTTGCTCACAAAGAATTGGAGGAGGATCATGATCCTCCCCTTTAAAGGATGGATCTGACCAAGACACACCTCGTACCACTTGAAGAAGTGTATGTTGACCGGGTCCACCGATCTCAATGTGAAGGGATAAGTGTAAACACTCAAGTATCCCTTGACATGGGTGGTAATAGCCTCCTCGGGGTCAGGGACCACTACGATATTATCAGCCCAGTTGCAATCTATCTAAACTGTAGCGAGGATCTCGTCTTTAATCAAATAGATGTATCTCGAGTCTTCGCACTGGCCCGATACGGAAGAGGGTTTTTCAACCTTAAAATCATTATTACCGAGCATCCTCCGGGGATGAACATTTTCAAAGGGGGTTCCTATACTGGTTCATTGACGATAGTACGCATAATAGTTTTTTCGGCCTCAGTAGCCAACAATGAAGTAGAAGGTGTTTTTTGAGGGAATGGCTTTTAAAGTCTTTGCCATTTTCTTAAAAAATAGAGTAGAAATAAAGAAAGAGACGAAGTTAAAGTGGTGCACTTGTTGGCTTGATATGGAGATGTACAAAAGCTCTTGCAAAGAATCTTAAATAAACCAGAGTATGATTGCTAGAAAATATTGAAATTTCAAAGATATGAGGATTGAAGGTTTGGATGTAATGTTAAAATGAACCAAGGAAGAGGTATTTATAGTATTTTTGCGGCGGTTCGCATCCAGGAATGGCCGACCACCAACTAACGTGCATTTAATACCACTAATCCTTGACTGACGAGATGTTTCATTTGTTTTGTCGTTTCTGTCACAGGATATCGAGGTAAGAATCCGAAGCTCATGTCGTTTCTCGTCGTCTACTCTCCGAAAAATGAGGGGACTATCTTTATACGATCAAAATCGAACTCGCCTACGACATGGTAGGCCAGGCTCAAAACATGGCAATAAAGGTCTGAAGATCGACATCAAGTCCCACCGGGCTAGAACCCGAGGGGCGGAACACCTGCCTTAGAGAATATCGAGATCGTAATCCCAAAATCGATCCTAGCCCTGAACGAGCTCGAAGCAACATTGTTAGCATAGCTAATAGAAGACCAAAATATCCATGACCGATCGGATATTACGACGGGAATCTCAGCACTTATCAATAAAGAATCGGCAATAAGCAAATCAAGAGATTTTTTTACCTTTTATAGAATTGTGCTTAAAATAGGACTCCTCTACTATATAAAGGAGGTCTGATAATTCATTTAAGACATGATAACATGCATTCCAATGCAATACATTCTTAATTCACGCTCTAAGCTCTTATTCTTCTGTATCTTGAGACTGATCGAAATGCATTCAGTTCGAGTGTGACTAACTTTCCAAGACTGTAACTATTCAATTTGCGCGGTTTGGATTTACTTTATTATTATTTATTTCAATTACAACTTAATTTATTGCTTTATGTCAAGTTACTCTGAATGTTCTTAAAACCACTTATAAATTTAATTGTTACTCATTTTGAGGGTAAATAATGTGATTAGGACCTCAAAGGATATCCGAACTTCAAACATAATGTTTTCTTGGACAAAAAATATGTCAAACTTCAAGAAATATTTGCATGTGTCTCTAGTTATTCCTAAAGTAGATAAACTTTAAAAAGTTTATAAATTTCGGATATGGCTTAAACGAGGATCCGAAAATCCGTTATCTCTGCACTTCCTCTTCGACACGTCCAATGAAGGTGCTTCTTTCATTTGCTAAATCACCAAATGTAAAGAAATTCACATGTACTATATTTAGATTCGAGATGACTTATTACTAAATTATTATAAAATTGATTGGTTTTTACTGAAAATTTGATCTAAATTTTTTCTTTCTTTTTATTTTTCTAAAGAAATATTGGGTAATATGCACGGACATTAAAAGTGAATAGATGATGTTGATTATATTAGCAACTAACACACAGTGATTAAGACAAAGAAACTTTTATATTCGGAAAAAAAAAAGTTTTTCGTGTTCACCAACCTTTTAATTTTATATCTTGTCCTATTTTTGTATCTCAAAGGTGTCCAACGAATTACCAATTTGTGAATGGTCTTATATAGCTCCAACTCCCTCTTGTGGACTTTATACGGCAAATAAATAAATGGCCAATGATTACTATTGAAATGTCAAAAAAAAAAACATATACCATCGTGAAATGTGTATTCTTGCATATATATATATATATATATGTATAGTTTTTGTCATTCTGTAAATAATTAAAAATTACTTTTAGTATATGGTTATCTTTTTAATTTTTTAACAATTTTGATGGATTAACCTGTAAATTCCTAGGAAATAACTGGTTAAGATAAATCAAGTGGTATGTGTACTTAACCATGGCCGGGGTGAGATTAAAGAAAAAAAAGTTAAGAATGGATTTAAATCTATCAAGAATTTGAGAGAAGAGATGAACAGAGTAAAAAGAGTAGTAAAAAAAGAGTATAAAAGGGGTAATCTTAGTACATAATTATGATTACACCGTAATGTAAGTTTACAGAAAAGAGAGGGAGAGTACCGAGTAGGATTTTTACAACATAAAGTTTAAAACAATTCTATTACACTGTTAATGTCTGGTAATCGTAATAACTATACATACCCAGAAAGCTTTGATAGAAGCCTTACTTTAAGTCTAGGAGAATTTATTTTAGACGTAGATACGGGATTTTATTCGATAGTACACTACGCTATACACTTTATTTATATAATAGAAAATCATAGAATTTGCGTAGATTTATTTAATAAGCAGTTATATCTTATAATCAGTATACTAGAAATCTATTTATCTAGACTTTCTTGATATTATTATTTAAGACAATAAGTTTTATATCTAGATATTACTATTTGAGACAATAAGTTTTTAAGTTTTTATATTTAGTCTTATATTTGCTCTATTTGAGACAATAAGTTTTTTGTTATGAAATCTCCTATTTAAGGTGAATGTCTATAATTAGAGAGATTCTAGAGTTCTATTCTTGGTAGCTAAGTCACTACCTCCCTATAAATAAAGGGGTCTTCTACCATTGTAAATCACTCCTAACATTCTCTAAGTATCAATAAGAAGAACTCTCTCTACTCTTCTCTCTATTGCTCTTGTTCTTGCATTATTGTTCTTGTCTATATATTATTTCATAACACGTTATCAGCACGAGTCTCTAACCAATTGAAATTTTCGATTGTCTTAACTTTTTGTTTGTGTAGGGTTTTGCTTCAAAGAAAAAAAAAGGGGGAGGAACGAAAAACAGAAAACAAAAGAAGGAAAAAAAAACACTGGAAAGCAAAAGGAAAAGAAAACGTTGAAGAGGAAGAAAAAAAAATTGAAAACAAAGGAGAAGAAAGAAACAGAAAACAGAAATAGAAAACGTGAAAGAAAGATTGGAAACAGAAATTCGAGATTTCGACCTCGGTTCCGTGTTCGTGATTCTAAAAGGCACGAGACTCTACCGTCTCAAGAATCTTCTTGAGAAAATTAAGGTAAGTATTTTACTTTTCTCTTTCAAAATTCTTGGAATTCTATAATTTGATTTTATATACAAACATAGACAACAAAGTTTGATTATAACTCTAATGGAGTGTGTAAGAAATTATAACCACATGAAGTGGTTAAATCTCTATGTCCTGCCATGATTAAATTCATGTATGATTGTGGGCAAAGAATTAAAAATCCGTCCCATTGAATTTGCTCCATTCCCTTTAGAGAATGTGGAAGCAGTATATGATAAGTCTGAAAGAAGACAAAATTATTACCATGAAGGTATCAATGAATGTGGACGTGGCAAAGAATTCCGTCCAATTGAATTTGCTCCATTCCCTTTAGAGAATGTGGTAGCAGTATGTGATAAGTCTGAAAGAAGATAAAATTATTACCGTAAAGGTATCAATGGATGTGGACGTGGCAATAGACGAAATTATAATCGTCATTATTGTGATAATGAGAATAATAAAGATTCTCAAAATAATCTTTCACTTTATGAAAGTAATATTTGACATGAGATTGTGTAAAGCACATGATTATGATCCATTCCCTGAAGTGAATGTGATAATTGTATGAACACGCTCATGATGTAATTTTGTTTTATGTCTGACATTATGAAAAGAAAGTTCGTTGCCCTTGAAATTTCGGGCAAGAACTATATGACATGGGTGTTGGATGATGAAATCCACTTAGATACTATGGGTCTTGGAGACGCCATTAAAGACAGAAATAATGCATCCACCCAAAACTATGCGAAGGCCTTGATTTTCTTGCGCCATCACCTTGATGAAGGTTTGAAGATTGAATATCTCACCGTCAAGGATCCACTCATCTTGTGGAATGGCTTAAAGAAGAGATATGACAACCTGAAGTTGGTCACTCTGCCACAAGCACGATACGATAAGAATCCAAAAGCAAATAGTTTATAAACTATATATTATCGTTGCGGTGGAAACGGGCACTGGTCAAAGGCTTGCCGTATACCATGACATTTGGTTGACCTTTATCAAGCATCTCGAAAGAGTAAACGCCCTGAAACGAATTTTGTCTCTGACGACAACTTTGACATCACCCACTTGGATGTGGCAGACTTCTTTGAGCAACCCGAGGAGAAGATAGACCACCTAATCGGTGATGGATCCGTGATGAAAGAAGATGGATTAGTGAATGAATAAACTAATAGCCATTAGTATTAGCTCGTATTAGTTAGTTCATGATATAATGTTAGTATTAGTTCTTTAGAATGTATCAATATGCTCAAATATCAATAATATTTTTACTTTCCAGTAGAGGTAATCGACTAACCTGAAAAACTAGTCGGTTATCTCATATTTCGCATAAAAACTGCAAAACAATCGATTGTCAATGATCAACAATCGATTGTCTTTAAAACAGTGATCTGGAATTTTTCAAAAACAGTCAACAATCGATTGTCTATGTTTAACAATCGATTGTCTTTAAAACAGTGATCTGGAATTTTTCAAAAACAGTCAACAATCGATTGTCTATGTTTAACAATCGATTGTCTTTAAAACAGTGATCTGGAATTTTACAAAAACAGTCAACAATCGATTGTCTATGATTAACAATCGATTGTCTTTAAAACAGTGATCTGGAATTTTACAAAAACAGTCAACAATCGATTGTCTATGATTAACAATCGATTGTCTTTAAAACAGTTCTGGTATTTTTCAAAAATCATCCACAATCGATTGTCTATGTCTAACAATCGATTGTCATTAGACAGTAATCTGAATTTTTCAAAATAGCCAACAATCGATTGTCTATACTTAACAATCGATTGTCTTAAAAACAGTGCTGGAATTTTTCAAAATAGCCAACAATCGATTGTCTATACTTAACAATCGATTGTCTTAAAATAGCAAGTTTTTCAAAATAGCAAATAATCGATTGTGTGTGTTTAACAATCGATTGTCAATGTTCAACAATCGATTGTTTGTGTTTAACAATCGATTGTTTGAAGAAAATGTTTAAACTGAAATTTTCAAACTGCAAAGTAATCAATTATGGAAAACATATCTGATTTTGTTAGTCAACTGTTAGCAGCAGATTTTGAAAATATTATGTGACACAAACGAATTGAAGTTGTTTATTCTCATGTTCGTATATTTTCTTTTATATGTCAAACCATGGGAAGTAAATTGATTGAAGGCTCCGGAAGAGCAACTGTAACTCTGCCCAAAGGCACGACGTTTATCTTAGAGAATGCAATATTCTCCTCCAAGTCTAAAGAAGAACTTGTTGAGTTTTAAAGATATCATTTAAAATGGATATCATATTGAGACAATAGATGAGAATAATCTTGAATTCTTCATGAAAACGAGGCTGCCCATTTCGGTTTGGGTTCACGCCATTTTGCATGCAACAATGCTAGTTCGTCGGCTGCCCACTTTGGTTTGGGTTCACGCCATTTTGCATGCAGCAATGCTAGTTCGTCGGCTGCCCACTTTGGTTTGGGTTCACGCCATTTTGCATACAGCAATGCTAGTTCGTCTCTGACTGACGAATTGACACAAATATTCCCCGTTGCAATTGGTTTTGGGTCATGGACCCAATATATCCCATTTAAGAATCTTTGGATGCGCAGTATATGTGCCTGTAGCACCGCCATCCCGCACCAAAATGGGTCTGCAAAGAAGGTTAGGAATATATGTCGAGGTTGAATCGCCCTCCATTATTCGCTACCTCGAAACATTGACAGGAGATTTGTTCACTGCACGATTTGCAGACTGTCAATTTAATGAGACACTTTTCCCAAAATTAGGGGGAGAAGTTGGTAAAACCAAACGGGAAATTTTGTGGAAAAATGCATCATTATCTCATCTTGATCCACATACCTCTATTTATGAAAGAGGCGCAAAAGATTATCCATTTGCAAAGAATAGCAAATCAAATGCCTGACGCATTTATAGATTTGAAAAGGATAACAAAATCACATATCCCCGAAGTGAATGTGACAACATTTGATTCACGAATACATATTCATTATTGGAAGAATATGGACATGAAATTGGTATTGAATATACCACACTCACCCCTAGAAGGAGGTTTGAGATGATACCACACTTACCCCTAGAAGGAGGTTTGAGATGATATATGGCATGAATGATCGTTGGTCACGTACCTATTGTACGCCAAAGTATTTTGGAAATATGACTATTAAAGGACAACGATAATGCAAGAAACATATCTTGCATATAAGTTTGACATGACCATAATGGTATAACTTTCTCTTTAAGAAAGATATTCACCACATGGATGTTGATGAATCTGTGGTAGTACAAAATTAATTGAGAGCTCTAGAAGAGCCAATTATTACTATGTTGGAGAAACACAATTGAGTATTGTGCTGTAGTAAGTCTCAAAGAAACTTATTCAGTTTCCAAAGTACACGCGAAAGCGATTGATTATATTGAGATTATAAATAAAGGAAGGCTTTGATATCTCCTATTACTACAACTTGTAGCGGGGTAATTTGCATACGAAAAGCTACCCGCTTTGTTCTCCAGTTTGTACTACACAAACGAAAGAATGCCACAATAAAGTGGATATCTATTGGTATAAAACCCATGTCATAATAAACCTGAAGTTTATTGATAAGTGCACATGTCATGGTGTAAATTTGAAGTTTACCAATATTGATAATTTATTCAGTTGGCATTCGTGTTAGCCATCTCATTTTAAGTATGATGTGCAAATTCACATGGGTGAATATTAAAGAACTAGAAAGTTCTTTACGAATTCTCTTGTATTACTTGTTCTCATTAATGAACTGACCAACTAAAGAGTTCGGGTTGAAGCCCCTAAATTCTGGAAATACCAAAGGTGAATATGGGCTCATTCACCCGCCATGTATACCACATATGATGCATCTATGAAATGGTTACAAGTGCAATTGTTATTAACCCGCAGCTTGGCCGGTGCTTGCGAGGTAAATTGCTCAGTAATCTAACTTCGAGCATAATTTCCAGATTTCCTACTCAAGATAGTTCATCTTGATAAGTTGGTTTATATCAAAGTTGGTTTAGCAAGATAATTATTAAGTGCTTCCACTTAATAGCTAAACTGTTTCTTATGAGAACAAAGTTATATATATCAGTTTGATATACGTTGTATACGAGAGTATATTCTCCCCTCACAAGTGGTTCAGGGTCAGGAACCAAATAATTTCATCTTATTATTAATGTGCCGTGTATATTGACATGATAATGCACAAAGATGATTTCCCAAAGTTGAGGAAACAAGTTAGCTTTTCTAACATGAGGGGGAGACATGATAAACACTTGAGAAAATGTTACATGGGATGAATTATCATTTGTATATATATATCCCCGAATATCATGATATGAACATGAAGTTCATAAAAGGGATAATTCAATTGCAACATATTGCAAAGCATGTTATACGCATTTGCTGACCCAAAGAAAGTAACTAAATGGAAGAGATACAATTCAAGAAGAATTGATTCCATATGAAAGATATGTAGTTTTGAACCTATAGTTCAAATGCTTGAAAGTATAAAGTCAAAGGTATGTATAATCAGTTTTCGATATCTTATTTGTCTAGCATGACATGGAAAACTTGATATGCATCTAAAGTCTATTATATGGCTTATATGACTTAACTTGAAAGATTTAAGTTGCTTGAAGCATATGCAATTCTTGGTCCTGAAGTACCACATCCCAAGTACAATTTGTGTACATATGTATCTTGCTATAACTATAAGCATGATGGCATTGAGAATGCATCTATGAAGATATTGAAGAGTTATTCCACGACATTATATGAAGATGTTCATATCTATCAAGAATGATGATTTCAAGGTACGGAATATTTATTCAAGTCAATATGGTTGATTTGTCAAACGTCTACCAAAGATCGTTTTGAAGATGATGCACAAGATTGAAATGCAAATGCTCAAGGATATAAATTGATGTACTAATTAGGGGGAGTTAATTCGCGTTGCACTCTTTTTCCCTCACAAGGTTTTGTCCCAATTGGGTTTTCCTTGCGAGGTTTTTAACGAGGCAACCAATAGGCGCATATTCAAACATGTGTACTCTTTTTCCTTTCTTTAATTTTTCCCATTGGGTTTTGGTTTTAAGGTTTTAACGAGGCACATTGTTGAATAGACATTCAAGGGGGAGTGTTATGAAATCTCCTATTTAAGGTGAATGTCTATAATTAGAGAGATTCTAGAGTTCTATTCTTGGTAGCTAAGTCACTACCTCCCTATAAATAAAGGGGTCTTCTACCATTGTAAATCACTCCTAACATTCTCTAAGTATCAATAAGAAGAACTCTCTCTACTCTTCTCTCTATTGCTCTTGTTCTTGCATTATTGTTCTTGTCTATATATTATTTCATAACATTTTTAAGTTTTTATATTTAGTCTTATATTTTAGACAATAAGTTTTTAATTTTATATAAGAGTAAAAAAAATCTGGAAACCCTTAGGATAAACCAAAATAGCTAATTTAAAAAATTTAGAATATTTAGACTTTAAAAGACAATACATTGATAAAGTGTAATTTTAGTAGTGGAGAGAATATATTACATATTGAAGATAAACAATATAATACTTTAATTGATTTAATAATAAACTTCGGAGAAAAAGCCCAAGACAATAATAAAAACATAATAAGAACATTAGAATTAGTAGAGGCTGGACACATCAAACAAAGAAAGACTTTAGAAAAATTAGAAAATAATTTAGACTTTATAAAAGCACAAGAATTAGAAATAGACAGGAAAATACAACTCTTAAATAAAAAATTTAATATAGAAAAAATACCTACTAAAAACGAAATAGAAAAGTTAGTTAAGACTATTACAGAAAAGCCTAAAAAATTAGAAATACAAACAACCAGATTAGTAAAAAAAATAACTGAACAAGTAGAAGTGTTAAAAGGTGAGATAAGCGCACTTAAAGAAAAGATAGACACAATAAAAGAAATCGCTCTTTCATGAGTGATATACACGTAGAATTAGATCCAATATATGAAGAAGAATTAAAATTAACAGCAAAAATTCAACCCAATCCAGAAGGACTAAGTAACTATATTCCCCAAGGAAAAGCCGATCAAATAATAATAAAACGAAATAATACATTAATAATATTATTATTAGAGGTTAATAAAAGAAATTAAGACTGAAATCCCAAAGTTAGACGATTTAATAGAACAATTAAAAAGAGTTGAAATAACACCACACAAAGAAAAATTAGAAGTAAGAAAGCCACAAAAATGGACCTTTTCCAAGTGGGTCAAGAAGAACAAACTAAGAAAGATCAAGGATAAGTTTTTCAGAAAATAGAATAGGAAACAATATGTTAGTCAGAATTCTAACTAGAAAAAGACAAGAGGAGGATCAAAATTTAGATGAAATAATAGATATGGATAAGAATATACAAATTTTTCAGCAAAATCAATTAAGATTATTAGATCCAAAAATACTATATAATACATGATACTTCTCCACCAATTCTCAACTATATAGACATTATAGAGAAGAACAATTGTCAGCTATAGGAAGTAAAATAGAAACATTAAACTTAATCAATTCAGAATCACTAAAACAAACAAAAACTTATAAAAGGAATTTAATGCATATGGGATTAATAGTAACTGGATTGAAAGGATTAACAAGAAAGAATTTAGGAACTAAAGTATTAATAGTAGTATATGATGACAGATGGTCAGATCAGAAGAAATCTATAATAGGTTTAACAGAAGTAGATATGACAAATAATTGAGGAATATTTTATAATAGCCCGGATTTTATGATAAATCTAGCAGAATTTGGAAAAAATATAAAAATAGGAATACAGACTAAAGGGTATGAAGAAATGAATAATGGAAATAATCTATTAATATGTGTAGGTTTTATAGGAAAAATGGCAACAAATAGCAATACAAAATTTAAAATTAAAGTAGACGATGTAGTTGAAGTAATGGGAAATAAAGGTATAATATTATTAAAATCTATTAAGATAGACCCAGAAGAATACGCGGGATTAGAATCGAACTTAGAAGATTTTTCAAAACCAAAAATATTTAAACCAGAATCTCACTTGATGTATACAAATTCTAAAGGAGAAGCGTCAATTAGGTTTACTGATTATAATTATTCTACTCATAAAAATACGGATGATGAAGATGAAAATAAAATTGAAGAAATTGAATGTATGAATGTTGAAATAATACACGAAGAATATGAAGTAGATATAGCATTAGAAGAAGCAAGAAAATTAGTTAGAGAAAACAAAAATAAGACTTTCCAATGTAAAGGATGTAAACTAGGAAAATCAACCTTAAGAGATGTAGAAGAACATTTTAGAAAATGCGAATTAAGAACAGATAATTTAGGATATAGAAAAGAAAATAGGTTACAAGAAAAATCGGATAAATCTGATAAAATTTTCGAAGAAATACAAGATAGCTATGAAACAGAAACAGATTCAGTAATAAGCTTAAAAGAATTAATGGAATCAGTTAGTTCTAGTCCAAGCCCATTTCAGAGAACAACATATCAAAGTACAGTAGATACTAGTACGGGAAATGTACCTAGAAGAGAAGTATACAGAATAGACCAGGAAATAGAAACAGAAAATGTAAGACCATCAGGAAAAAGGATACCAATAGAAGAACCCATAAGATTACAAGAATGAGGAAATAAAGGTAAAATATTAAATATAGCAGCCCATGATCCACAAATGTGGAACTCAGCAATAGACCTATGGAAAGGAATAGTAGTAGCAGACTTTATAAGAACCTATAATGATACAGATGCAGAAACAATGTATAAATATATGAAAACTTTTCTAGGAGAATCGACAAAGGGTTTATGGGAAGCCTATAAATCAGAATTTCCCCAAAATTTCTAAAATTTAATAGCGATAGGTGCAAACCCTTATAATTTTACAAATAGAATACATAATCTGATCACAGGAGAAGATCCAAATAGTCGATTAGTAGTACTACAAAAGAATGCTTTAATAAAATTAGAACAATTAAGTATAAATAGTTGGTTCCATATAAAAAAGTTTTTAAATGATTACTTTTATTATTATTCTATTAGTGAAAATGCTTTTGATCAAGAATTAGGTAAAAAATTATTCAATAAATTACCAGGAGTCTTAGGAAGAGAAATAGAAGAACGATGGTATAAAAGAAAAGGTGTAATACAAAATCCAAATACAAATGCTCTATAGAGCACAAAGTACAACATATTATGGAAATATTACAAGAAAAATTTACAAACTTACAAATACAAAAACAGTTAAAACAGAATAATATGAGTTTTTGTAAATCAACAGTATATACAACACAGAGTTATGACAAAAATGAATACAAAAAGAAGAAATATAAAAGATATAAACCCCAATACAATAAAGAATACAATAGAAAAAATTATTATCTTAGAAAGTCATCAGCTAGAAAGCCCTATTTAAATAGAAATAGGCATGTTAGAAAATATAGAACAGATAGAAACTATAAAAACAAACTAGAATGTTTTACTTGTGGTAGTGTAGAACATTTAGCCAACACCTGTCCAAAAAGAATCAATAGTAAAACAAGAAATTCACAGTTAATAGAAGATTTTCAAGAAACTCTAATAAATGTAGATGAATATATGTCAGACAACGAGAGTATATATTCTATAGTAAGTGTAGGTGTAAACGAAACCCAAATAGAAACCTCAGAATCGGAAGAAGAAGAAGAAGAGTTAATAAATGAGATAGGACTAGAAAAACTAGACCTAGAAGAAAATAACTTTGTAAATATATTAGAAGACTGTACCCATGAGTTTTAAATAAATAAAGGATTAGATAGCAACCATTGTTTTAAATGTAAATGGTATCCCAGTAGAAATAAAAGAGCTAAATGTAAATTATGTTATTTAGAAAGATGTATTTCATGTATAGAAAAAGATTTTGAAATAAAAATAAATAAAGAAGAAATTTATCAAGAGACAAATAATTCTTTTATAAATTTAAGAATAATTACATTAGAAAATAGAATAAATGAATTAGAAAAAAGAATACAAAAATGGAAAAAGAAAAAGAAAGATTAGAAGATATAATAACTGAAGAAAATAGAACTAATGAGTATAGAAAATTATGATGCCCTAATATGTAATGAAGATAAAACATTAACTACTATAAAAATTTTAGCAAGAATTAAAATAGAATACTACGAAATAGAAACATTAGCTCTAGTAGACTCGGGATGCACAATATGTATTATAAATAAGAGGATAGTTCCACCTAATTTAATAAAAGCATTAGACAAGCCAGTAGCAGTCATGCAAATGGATGGAACCCATAATATCTATATAAAAACATTTGACTCATTTGAAATTCAGTCAAAACCAAGTCTATTCTTCACCAAAACCCCTCAAAATTAAGATATAAACTCCAAATTATATTTCTGATTATTCACAACAACACTCAATCCAAATAAATAGTAATTTTTAAAAACTCACATTTGAATTCAAAGCTTTCAAGCTTTTTAATGGCTATCAACGTTGGAAAATATCCAAAAAAATATTTACTTCCTTAATTGTAGTGCGCCTAAATAAGAATAACTGGAAGAATATTTAGTTCCAGATTTGTAGCGCGTCTAATTAGGAAGGAATAAACTCCTAATAATTGGTATTTAATGAATGGTATATAATTTGTAGAATAATTGTGAGCATTGCAGGTAAATATAAAACTACGTATATTTTTTATAATAACGTGTCATATATAGTATATGAAAAAAAAAGTCTCAAAATGGGTATAGTTACTTTTCTCACGGTGTACAATTCAGAAAGTCATGAACTATTATTGTCTATTATGGTTCAACTCCTGTTCTAATCAAAAGACTTAAATAATTACCACTGGCTATAACTAATGTCCTAATTAATTAATCAAAGGGCCAATATAGGCAAGGATCGATTTTTATTTTAATCAAAGGGAAGGCTAGGCTCAAGACAAATAAGCCACAGGCCAATAGGAGGGAATAACATGGATCCATTTAAAAAGACGGGGAGGCTTGGGCTCAAAGTTAGGCCCAGAATTCAAATAAAGACAGTGGTTACGACTGGGCCAGTGCTCGGCCCACTTCTTGTGATCCAACAGGCTCATTTCCAAAACATGATAATGCAAACACAAATCGATTCCAACACATAAACATGATATCTAACTAAAAGATTTGAATTCTGATTTGAAGAACTTTGACATAAGTTAACTAAACCAAAATTAAATTCATTTTAACATGCCTGGGCCTGAGAATGAACCCAAACTCTAACAAGGTACTTTCAACAATGGCAAGGCCCTTAGCTCGAGTCCACGATTTAACTCAAAAGGCCAGCCTTTTTACGTTTCACTTTTCAATTACAGATAATGGACAAACTATAAGTCATGACTGTTGAAGCATCGAAAAAATATGTACATTATTGGTTTATTCTCCAGAGAAAAAATTAATCTTTCCAACTCATGGACTAACTCCTAACACTGGTCCTCACAGTTTGAGCTAAGAACACTTAGGATTGGTTGGCCATTGTAAAGCTATAATCCCAAAGATAGCTCTATAAATAGGAAGCTTATTACATGAAATGACTAATGAAACACCACTTAATCGAACTTCACAAACTGCAGTTGTGAATTTTCACCTTCTAACCATTTTTGCTCAAATAGCTTATGTACATAACCCAGCAACACTGATTTGAGATCAACACTTAATTTGTAAAAAAATGAGAGACCAGATGCAGCAGACTTCACATCTAAACAACATACATAAATGATAAACACAATCCACCTTAACGTCCTTTCCAGTCCAAGTAGAATAACGTAACAAAACTATAAATCCTACAACTAATCATATTTAACATGATAACACTCATTATGCTAAATAAATCCAGCAAAACATGCGAGATGGAAACAAAGGCATTAAGCTGAAGGATCAAGACATGTCGAAGCTATTTTCATTTCATTCTGCAAGTCGAACCATACATGACTTTAATTTTAGGAAGTGTACCTGGAGATGAAAAGCAAATAATACTTAAGGATCAACAGCCACAAAAGTAGAGGTCAACACCAATAATAACTAGATATAACAGTGAAAGTGAAACCAAGGAAACCAGCCCAGAAATCTAATAGAAGAATAGATTCAGAAGATATCAAATTCAACTGAGTTAAAACAACTTCAAGAGTTGGAAAGAAATTGAAAATCGACAAGAATCCAATGCAATAGTAGTTTTTGATACAGTTTGACCAAAACCTTCCACAATAAATCAAATCAATTCAAACTCCATTGCTACATACTACTATTTTCAGAACTTTAAAAGAATAAAAAATTAATGAAGCTCAATGGAACGGTGGAGGGTTTTTTTTAGAAAACGTTTCTCTTCCAAATCTCTTTTGTCTCTAATAACTTTCCTTTGAGCTGTAAGTAGCAATGCCTTTATAGGCAAGTTATTAGGGCAACCCCAAAAATTTTATTTTTGCAAATCAATCCTTTTTCAACTTTTTTTTTTGCTATTTAATCCTAATTTTATGACTTGTGGATCAAGTTAGTCTATTGTCAGCTTTCTAGGAAGCTTCCTAGAGCAGTTAGGGAAAGATTCTCTAGGTGGTATACCCATTTTATCCTTAATGACTCCTGTATTTACCTCTAGTCTACCAAATAAGGCTCCGGGCCAAATAACCCAACTCAATGGGTCTAAATAGACCCAAATGAATTCATTACTGGTCCTACTGATTTCCAGACATTTGTTCAACCAAATCAAAGTCCACAATTTAAGGGACTGAACAAAAGAGAAACGGGAGCCAAAATTAAACTAAGGGAAAATCAACTAAAACCTAAAACTAATTGATTTTATTCAATAAGGAACCTCAAACTAACTTTGTCATTAGCTTAATTAATGCAACATAAAAACAGAAAAATAAAAATGAACACATAATAAAAACAACATGCGAGACAGGACAAAAATAAAGAAAATAAATTCAAACGAAAAAACAAGAAAAGAAAAATACAAGGAGAAGAAACAAGTTGGACAGTACCTAAAATTTGGTAAACACAAAATCTTGAGAATACCCTTGAGCCTTCGATTTTGATTTTTGGCCCAAATCAAAATTAATCATGTGCCTTTTTTATAAAAAATACACGAATAAGATCAATTTGGGCCCATAATCTTCAATTGTACCTTAACTTGGGACTTCGAGGATTTTAGGGCTCCATCTCAGATCTAAAATTCGAGGTGATTAGGTAACATTCAAGGGGGACTGAGTGGATATTAGGGAAGAGGGGGTTGTGGAGATGGTCTGGTGTTAATTTGGTGGCGTTTGGAGGGGGTGTTGCCAGGCAGGGGGTTCGGGGTTCTAGGGCGGCGTCTAGGGTTTGGGTTTTCAAACTCAGATTCGAGGAATTCCGAGTATATTTGATGGAATCTAGTTGTGGATTGGGGATGTGGAGGCGGAGAGGAAACTACGATGTAAATTTGGGGTGGTTTGGAGACTTGATGCCGGCGTAGGCGATTTCCGGCGGCGACAGACGGTGGAGGCGGTGGAGGAGACTGATCTCTAGGGTTTGATAGAGAAGAGACGAAGGGGTGGGGGTAACATTTGGACATATATATATATATATATATATATATATATATATATATTAAGTGACTCAAGCATTAGGACCGTCCGATCAAGAAACCTCGACGTCCTGATCTGTTGCGAAGGAAAAGTCGTTTTCGTTGTGGGGGGTGCTGGATCAGGTTTGGACGGGGGTCTGGGCTGGGTAGAAGGGTTTTGGATGGGTTTGGGGTTTAATTTGGCTGAACTTGATTTGGGCAGCCCAAGATTTGGCTATTTTATTTGATTACTCAATTTCTTTCTAGTTTTCTTTTCTTTTTCTTTTTTAAATTAAAAATAAACTAAAAATTAAACCTTAAAATTAAATTAGTTAACAATATAACCTCATTAACCTCTTAATATTTACAAAAATTAGTTAAGTCCCCAAATTGAAAGCAAAAAATGTAACAAATTCGAAAATTAAAAGTAAAAATGCAAAGAGGGCTATTTTTGTTATTTTTTTATTTTTATAATATTAAATACCTAACTATATTAAAAAGGTAGAAAATTAGGTCCTAAATGCAAATGCACTATTTTATATTTTTATTAGGTATGTACACAAAAATACAAACAAATACAAGAATTATGCAATTAATTCCTAAAAAAGAAAATTCCTAATTTTAAGAATCCTATTGACGTAAATCATACGAGGCAAAATCACGTGCTCATATATCTACATGAATTATCAAGAGAAAACTTTCTTTCTTTCATAGATTTATAAAAAAGGCATTGAGCTTTGTTATCAACTTTAATCTGGTGGATTACGTTTGAAATTCATGATTGTTTCATTCTTTATAAATGTTTATATTGCTATTTATCATTTATAATTTTTCTAATCAAATCATCTTCCACATGTCCAGTATCACGTATACAAAATCAATTGTACCTTTTTTGGATAAAAATTAGCGCCGACCGTGAGGCGTGGACAATTATGGTATTATTTTGGTGTGTTAATCTTATACTAACTTGCTTTTAAAATAACCCTTGTGGTAAGCACAATACAACTATGGCGCACAATGATGTCAACAATCCCCTCAACGCTGGTTTAACATCGACAAGCTTGTGGGCAATTTGCATCATGTAGGTAGTGGATCGCAACAAGATGATATACGGGAAAGGAGAGAAATGTGTGGCATGAGAGGAGTCCTACTCTTAATGGTATGGATGATGAGCCTGTAGTCAATACCGTGAAAGTTTTGAGAGCGCAACAAAAAAATTATGAATCATATCTAAAACAAGACCGAATAATGATTGAGCTTCAACAAGCAATATCATCGGCTTCAAATAATTTAAATGGTTGAGTTCGAGTCCCTCGTGTGTAACCAAGATGCAATCGATTTCGGGAACTGGTAACTTAGCTTCAAGTTGGTATTCAATTTTTTTAATATATTTTAATATACAAAATACTTTCAAATAGCATATGCACTCTCATATTTTACTAAAATATAACTAAGATAATTTTTGCCTATTTTTATCAATTTAGTTAGTATTTTTAAGACTAAATTGTATATAATTATAATATCAGTCTTTTTTAGATTTAATTATGTTATGTCTATAAAAAATTAGGTCTAATATTTTTAATTTTATAATTATGTATTATTAATCATTTTAATACCCTAATTTATTTCTAGAAATTACTTTACTGTTCTTTGTAAAATAAAATAGGAAAATGTGATTATTTAAAATATAGCCCAATTATGTTTCAATTATGGCCTGATTTGAACCCCAATCCTAAACCCAATTATCCTGACCCAATCCCCGTTTGAACTGACCCAAACCCAACCCTGTTAAACCACCCCACCTACCCGATCAATCCAGGCCGTAGATCAAAATGACCAACGGCCACCAAATTTCCTTTCCATAATTAATCCCAAGCAACCCCTAAACCCTATCATTTCTCTCATTCAGCCGCCTTTGTATCTTCTCTCTCAAAATCTCTCTCGAAAACTAGCCGCCGCCTTCAACGACCGTCTAAAATCGCCCAAATCAATGGCTTCCAAAGACAGTGAAGGCCTGTATCTACCTCATTTGGCTTCTATATGCCCGATCATCATGGTTTCTAAGGTTGAATCCTAGAAAAGTTTGGTCTAGGCCTTGGTCGATTTCAGTTCTATGACTGTCTCCGGTCATCTTTGACTTTGCTCCGGCCAGCCATGACTATTCAGGCCTGATTCTTGACTTCTCTTACTTAGATCGATGATTTCCAAGCCTTTCTCTCTATCTAGGGTTCTTCTAAAACCCTAACCTTTGAGGTTCTTCTGATTTCCTTTAGATCTATTTTAGATTTGTGTTTGCTCTAAACTTCTAAATGTTTTCTCAAGGTTTTCTTTCAAATTCTACCTTCAAACCCCCTTTATCTTTTTTGATTTTGGTTTCTGTTAAGTTATTTCGAAGCTTTCTTTGGTTTTCAACATGTTCTACCGTGTTTCCTTATGTCGTGCTTCTACTTGAGTTTGCATGTTAAGGTCTTTGAATTATTTTTTTTTGTTGAGATTTTTGAATCTATTTTGTTAGTATTTATTTGATTTATTTGTGTTTTATCTCTAGACTCGATTAATGTTAAAAAAGTCCTAAAACATTGGGTTCATTCGAGTTCTGAGAATATTTGTTGTGTAATTTACTTGTTTATCATCCTTGAATTTGATTGGCTTCAAAACCCTAATTTATTTGGGGCTTATTCAAGCTTCTGAAGCTGTTTTGCCTGTTTGAAGTTGCTCGACTGGATTTGAAACCCCATTTTGTCTCAACTTCGGTTTCTCTATGTGATTTGGTTTCCCGCTATCTTTGAAACTAGACTATATTTTTTCAGAAAGGTCTTTTTACTTGACCTTTTGCATGCTTATGATACTCTCTCCTTTCTCTATTACTAAGTTGGTGAAATTGACCTATGTGACTGTCATGTTTCAATAGTTCACTATCTACTGATTTTTTGATTATTCTTTTTGCCATAGTTTAACCTTGCATGCCTAATGTTTATGCACTCTTTTATATGCTAAATTTCCCTCTAAAATGACCTTCAAATGTGGACTAATTTCAAACCTCCTTGTATAATTCTGATTGCACTCGTGTAATTGATTCTTTCCTTGTTTTGTTGATTTCCCTGTCTCTTGGATCGATTTGAACACTTCATTTTAGACCTTCGATCTCCTACTTTTTACTTAGTTTATTTGCTTATTCATGGGAACCCATGTCATTCCCTCCAAATCAGTGATTTTGAATCCTTCACTCCTTGATTTACTATGTGTTGATTGTCTCCATATCCTGCAAACTTATTGTGTTTCTTACCTTATTTGGCTAACCGAGCATTTCAAAGATTCTTCCCTTAATTAAATCCCTATGTACTTACCCCTAACTGCCTATTCTGCACATAATGCTCTATATAATTTCTTTCTTTAAATGTTTTCTGCCCATTACCCTTTAATTTTAACTCCTTAATGAAAGGAAGTCCTTAATACTGATTTGATTTTTAATTAGTACATAGTTCCATAATTGCTGCTGAATTATAAATTTTTGTCTTATTTTCTACCTATTTTCAAACTATAAATACCTTGATCTTTCATTAACACACACGAGAATACTTTTAGTTTCTGAACTCACACTTGTAAGCACGTAATTTTTGACCCCCTGCAACTTTTAAAAGTAGTATTTTTTAAAATATTTGCATATTTTTATTTTAATAAGATTTAGCCAATTTTTCATTTTTAGTAGAATAGTAGAACATAAAATTCAAAAAATATATATATTGTTATGAAATAATATAAGAACAAGAACAATATAGAGAAAAGTAGAGAGAGGAGTATTCTTATTGAGAATTTTTGGGATGATTTACAATGGGGCAAGACCCCTTTATTTATAGGAAGAGAAAAGACTTAGCCTCAAAGTAGAACTCTTCTATAAGATAGACATTCACCCTAATTAGAGATCTATTTATAACACTCCCCCTTGAATGTCTATTCAATAATGTGCCTCGTTAAAACCTTAACTAAAACAAAACCCAATGGGAAAAAAATTAAAGAAAAGGAAAAAAAGTACACATGTTTGAATATGCACCTATTGGTTGCCTCGTTAAAAACCTTGCAAGGAAAACCCAGTGGGACAAAACCTTGTAAGGGAAAAAGAGTGCAACGCGCATTAACTTCCCCTGAAAAGAGCATCAATTCACATCCTTGAGCATTTGCATTCCAATCTTGTGCACCATCTTCAAAACGATCTTTTGTAGAGATTTGATAAATAAATCAGCCATATTGATTTGAATAAATATTCCGCACCTTGAAATTATCATTCTTGATAGATATGAACATCTTCATATGATGTCGTGGAATGACTCTTCAATATCTCCATAGAGGTATTCTCGATGCCATCATGCTTATAGTTATAGCAAGATACATATGTACACAAGTTGCACTTAGGATGTGGTACTTCAGGACCAAGAATTGTATATGCTTCAAGCAACTTCAATCTTTCATGGATTGACATATAAGTTAAGTCATATAAGCCATATAATAGACTTTAGATGCATATCAAGTTTTCATGTCATGCTAAACAAATAAGATATCGAAAACTGATTACACATACCATTGACTTTATACTTTCAAGTATTTGAACTACATGTCCAAAACTACATGTCTTTCATATGGAATCAATTCTGCTTGAATTGTATCTCTTCCATTTAGCCAATATTTTTGTTTGTATTCGACAAACATAAGATCCTCATCGATATTTAGCGCTATCATAGATGTCGTCGACGAACATTTTATATCGGTTCCAGTAAATTTTCATAAAGACATAACATGGAGATCTCTTTATTTATATATTCAGGTACCTGAATCTCTCATGAGATTTTATGAAGTGTTATGTCATGTGATCTTCTAGATCACTTGCCTCCTTATTATGATCACTTTGATCATTTGCTCATCTTCTTTATTAAGGAGTTATTTTGAAACCGATTTGTCTATACGCTTTAAGCGTATCAAAGACTTTGTCCTTCTGGGACTTAATATGAGCATTTGCAGTGAGAATATAGTTACTTTCTTTGGGTCAGCAAATGCGTATAGCATGCTTTGCAATATGTTGCAATTGAATTATCCTTTTATGAACTTCAGGTTCATATTATGATATTCGAGGATCTATATATACAAATGATAATTCATCCCATGTAACCTTTTCTCAAGTGTTTATCATGTCTCCCCCTCATGTTAGAAAAGCTAACTTGTTTCCTCAACTCTGGGAAATCATCTTTGTGCATTATCATGTTAATATACACAGCACATTAATAACAATAATAATAATAAGATGAAATTATTTGGTTCCTGACCCTGAACCACTTGTGAGGGGAGAATATAATATACTCTCGTATACAACGTATATCAAACTGATATATATAACTTTGTTCTCATAAGAAACAGTTTAGCTATTAAGTGGAGGCACTCAATAATTATCTTGCTAAACCAACTATGATATAAACCAACTTATCAAGATGAACTATCTTGAATAGAAAATCTGGAAATTATGCTCGAAGTTAGATTACTGAGCAATTTACCTCGCAAGCACCGGCCAGGCTGCAGATTAATAACAATCGCACATGTAACCATATCATAGATGCATCATATGTGGTATACATGGCAGGTGAATGGGCGCATATTCACCTTTGATATTTCCAGAATTTATGGGATTCAACCCGAACTCTTTAGTTGGTCAACTAATTAATGAGAACAAGTAATACAAGAGAATTCGTAAAGAACTTTCTAGTTCTTTAATATTTACCCATGTGAATTCTCTATTACTGCACATCATACTTAAAATGAGATGGCAAACCCGAATGCCAACTGAATAAATTATCAATATTGATAAACTTCAAATTTACACCATGACATGTGCAATTATCAATAAACTTCAAGTTTATTATGGTATGAGTTTTTATACCAATAAATATCCACTTTATTGTGGCATTCTTTTGTTTGTGTAGTACAAACTGGAGAATAAAGCGGGTAGCTTTTCATATACAAATTATCCCGCTACAAGTTCTAGTAATATCTCAAATCTTTCCTTTATTTATAGTCTCAATATAATCAATCGCTTTTGCATAAACTTTGGAAACTGAATAAGTTTCTTTGAGACTTACTACAACACAATATCTTATTGGTAATCAAATGCGTTTCTCCAACATAGTAATAATTGGCTCTTCTAGAGCTCTCAATTAATTTTGTACTACCACAGATTCATCAACATCCATGTGGTGAATATCTCTTTTAAAGAGAAAGTTATACCATTATTGTCATGGTCAAAATTATATGCAAGATATGTTTCTTGCATTATCGTTGTCCTTTAATAGTCATATTTCCAAAATATTTTGGCGTACAATAGGTACGTGACCAACGATCATTCATGCCATAATAATGACATTATTTTCATATATCATCTCAAACCTCCTTCTAGGGGTGAGTGTGGTATATTCAATACCAATGCGTCTGGCATTCGATTTGCTATTCTTTGCAAATGGATAATATTTTGCATCACTTTTTCACAAATAGAGGTATGTGGATCAAGATGAGATAATGATGCATTTTTCCACAAAATTTCCCGTTTGGTTTTACCAACTTCTCCCCCTAATTTTGGGAAAAGTGTCTTATCGAATTTACAGTCTGCAAATCGTGCAGTGAACAAATCCCCTGTCAATGTTTCGAGGTAGCGAATAATGGAGGGCGATTCAAACTCAACATATATTCCTAACCTTCTTTGCAGACCCATTTTGGTGCAATATGGCGGTGCTACAGGCACATCTACTGCACATCCAAAAATTCTTATATGGGATATATTAGGTTCATGACCCAAAACTAATTGCAACGGGGAATATTTGTGATAATTCGTCAGTCAGAGACGAACTAGCATTGCTGCATGCAAAATGGCGTGACCCCAAACCGAAGTGGACAGCCTCGTTTTCATGAGTAAATGAGGAAGTCAAGATTATTCTCATCTATTGTCTCAACATGATATCCATTTTGGATGATATCTTTAAAACTCAACAAGTTCCTTTTAGACTTGGAGGAGAACATTGCATTCTCTAAAATGTTGTTCCTTTAGGCAGAGTTATAGTTGCTCTTCCGGAGCCTTTAATCAATTTACTACTACCAGAAATTGTAGTAACATCTGCCTTACACATACTTAAATGAGAGTAATATTTCTTCTCTTTGAATATCGTATGTGTGGTACATGAATCAATTAATCAAAAGAGATATACGAACATGAGAATAAACAAATTTAATCCGTTGCTTCATAATTTAAACAATATTTTCAAAATCTGCTGAGGTTAGTCGACTAACTTAGTTGATAGTCGACTATCTTGGGAAGCAGTCATTAGGTTAGTCGACTAACCAAATCAGATAGTCGACTATCTTGCCTTGCGGAAAAGTCCAGTTTTAATGCGAAATATTAGTTAGTCGACTATCTAAATCAGATAGTCGACTAACTTAGTAAACAGTCATCAGGTTAGTCGACTATCTAAATCAGATAGTCGACTAACTTAGCTGGCGGAAAAATCCAGTTTTAATGCGAAATATTAGATAATCGACTAACTGTTAGGTTAGTCGATTAACTCTACTGGAAAATAAAAATATCTTTGAAATTTAAGCATATTGAAACATTCTAAAGAACTAATACTAACATTATATCATAAGCTAACTAATACGAGCTGATACTAATGACTATTAGTTTATTCACTAACTAATTCAAATAAGTAAAATAAAATCAAACAATTCCATCTTCCTTCATCACAGATCCATCACCAATTAAGTGGTCTATTTTCCCCTCAGGGTGCTCAAAGAAGTCTGCCACATCCAAGTGGGTGATGTCAAAATTGCCGTCAGAGACAAAATTGATTTCAGGGCCTTTACTCTTTAGGGATGCTTGATAAAGCTCAACCAAATGTCTTGGTATACGGCAAATTTTCGCCCAGTGCCCTTTTCCACCGCAGCGATAACATATAGTTTATGAACTATTTGCTTTTGGATTCTCATCATATCGTGCTTGTGGCAGAGTGACCAACTTCAGGTTGTCATATCTCTCCTTTAAGCCATTCCACAAGATAGGTGGGTCTTTGACTGTGATATATTCAATTTTCAAACCTTCATCAAGGTGATGGCGCAAGAAAATCAAGGCCTTAGCACAGTTTCAAACCTTCATCAAGGTGATGGCGCAAGAAAATCAAGGCCTTAGCACAGTTTCAAACCTTCATCAAGGTGATGGCGCAAGAAAATCATGGCCTTAGCATAGTCTTGGGTGGATGCATTATTTCTGTCTTTAATGGCGTCTCCAAGACCCATTGCATCCAAATGGATTTCAGCATCCAACACCCATGTCATAGAGTTCTTGCCCGAAATTTCAAGGGCAACAAACTTTCTTTTCATAATGTCAGACATAAAACAAAATTACATCAAGAGCGTGTCCATACTTACGGGCTTTATTACAATTATCACATTCACTTCAGGGAATGGATCATAATCATCTGTATGTGCTATATACAATCTCATGTCAAATATTACTTTCATAAAGTGAAAGATTATTTTGAGAATCTTTATTATACTCATTGTCACAATGATGACGATTATAATTCCGTCTATTGCCACGTCCACATCCATTGATACCTTCACGGTAATAATTTTGTCTTCTGTCAGACTTATCACATACTGCTATCACATTCTCTAAAGGGAATGAGAATAAAGCAAATTCAATGGGACGGATTTTCAATTCTTTGCCCACAATCATACATGAATTTAATCATGGCAAGACATAGAACTTTTACCACTTCACGTGTTTATAATTTCTTACAAACTCCATTAGAGTTATAATCAAACTTTGTTGTCTATGTTTGTATATGAAATCAAATCGTAGAATTTCAAGAATTTGAAAGGGAAAAGTAAATTACTTACCTTTAAGGTATACCAATAAATGTTGTGATATCAAATATACCTCTTGAGTTTCCATCCCGTTGCATTACTTTATGATGATACCATCTCTTCTATTTTTCCGTATAGAAATTCTGGAAGAAGGAAGAAATCAAATTCAATTGGTTAGAGATTCGTGCTGATAACGTGTTATGAAATAATATAAGAACAAGAACAATATAGAGAAAAGTAGAGAGAGGAGTATTCTTATTGAGACTTTTTGGGATGATTTACAATGGGGCAAGACCCCTCTATTTATAGGAAGAGAAAAGACTTAGCATCAAAGTAGAACTCTTCTATAAGATAGACATTCACTATAATTAGAGTTATATTTATAACATATATAAATTTTTTGATTTTTATCTTTTATCTTTCTATTTAAGTCAATTACTAATATTCTAGTAGTATTGTGCTAATTATTTTTATCTTTAGAAATGTAAGTGAATTTTGGTTTTAGCTTATCTTATAATTAGAAAATTTTATTTTCGGTGGTCTACCCAATAGGATTTGAATTCAAAAAAGGCCCAAACCTTCCTTACCCTTTATGATAAGACATAACCCTTGCTTATCATCTTCTTCCTCAGCTGAACAACCAAAACAAGCCCTAGGAATGCTAAAGAAGAAGACACACGACCAAAACCCAAGAACCACCTTCAGCCGCCGCACCCAGGCTCTCACCCGCCAGAAACCAGCCGTCATTCCCTCCTCTCCATCGCGCGACCTTCATCTCCCCACACCCAGCTGCACACCATCGACAACCTCCATACACCAATGACCCCTGCTTCTGCCAAACAGCGGCTCACCACCAAAAGCCATCGTCTCCAATCCCTAAAGTGAATAGAACGAATAGAGGGATAGAGAAACAAAGGCTTCAGTTTCAGATTTTATCGTCTCATTTTCTTCTTCTTCTTACCCCGTCTCTTTGAACAATCAGAGAACAATTAAAAAGTAACCAGAGAAGGCAAAAATCGAAAAAAAAGGTTGCATGTTTTATGAATTTGAGGTGACATTTCAGTTTCGGTTCCATCGTTCGATCTTTTTTGCTGATTGTTACTCCGTGAAGTTACCGTTGACCGATTTCTTTTCTCCTCGCTGGATCGAGTGTAAAGCTGTTTGAAGGAAGTTTTGCTATTGAAAAATCATATAAAGGTCCACTTCTATCTTTAACATCTTACGTCTTGATTTTTGTCACATAGTTGTTTGGATAGTTGATTCATATAGTTTCTATGATTGTTTGTGATATCTTTTGATCCTTTCATGAAACATGCTCGAGTTTGGTGGTTAGATTTGCTAATGATGTGAAAGTGACAATAAGAATGTCTTTCTTTGTTGTGTGTGCGCTTTAACGTAGGCTAGCTAGAACTTTTATATTAATGATTCAATCTAATGTGATTTAGCTTTAGTGAAGTGAGAGTTTCAACTTGAAAACATATTTTGGATTGATTTTATTATTTGGGTTACTGGGTAAAAAGAAATTAATTAAAAGAAAATTTAGGTTCAAGATAATTATATTGTTCTTTTATTCTTGTTTTATTTACTTTCCGCTAGTAGAATATTTTAGGTCGACCACGCTTGGGTAGGAGAATCTTATGTTCTCCTTTATTTCATTTTTATTCGAGGCGAGAGGTTGTTTATTTTAGTTTATTATCCGGGGAATGCCCCACATAATTTGTATATATTATCCGGGGTATGCCTCGAAGTACTTGTAATTGGAGGTCGTGGTTGGCGAACATCGTAGAAGAAGTAGCGTAGGATAATTTAGAACTTTAATTTTTCTTGTTTTAATTTTCTTTCATTAGATGGGGACGACCTCGAGCCTCATGTGTGTTTGTTTTGCCTTTTTCGTGATTTTACCTCAACTTGAATATTTTAGAATCCGACTAGATCAAGTATGTAACCGTACTAGTTACGGGACTTGGGGAGTACCTAACACCTTCTCCACGAATCAAATGAACCCCCTTACCCAAATCTCTGGTGAGAACTTAGTTTTTGGAGTCTCGAGTGTTTTGAATGAAAAAGATATTTTTAGAAAACGGTGACCTGACACACCGAAATCAAATGTCAGGTGGTGACTCTTAGTTAATCCTTTTGAACACAAATTTTTGTCACTTTCCAATTGGAAAATCCTTTTTAATCTTTACAAATTCCTTTTATTAATTTAAGAGGGTTAAGTGAAGTTTGTTTTAAAAAAGTGGTGTGACATCTCTTGCACTCTGCTGGTGAGTTGTAGGCTCAAGATGGTACTTTGATCTTTTTGGCTTTTTAGGATATTCGGTTGAGGTTTTTATATGTTTTGTTTGCTTTATTTGATTTTTTTATGTCATTTTATTATTTGTTAGTTGCTTATTTATTTACAGTTTTTCTTTTATATGTTACTGCTTTATAAACTATCATCATTTGCATAACCATGGGTCTTCTTTCTACAACAACTCTCGGAGTACGCATCGCGTGTACGGACTCTTGTTGAGTCATCCTTAATTTAGGGAGGGGGCGTTGGACGCATGGAGTGGGTGGAAAGCTTGAGCAACCACCATCGACCATACGCTCCCCCCGAATTGCCTTGTTAGTAAACCACAAACTTAGGTCAGCCTGTAGGTCATTTTTATTTGTATCATGTCATTTAGACCTAGCAGCGCTCAGTCCCAGTCGTTGTGTCCCTTTTTAGGAAGCCTATCCCAAAATTGTCAAAAATGGGTACGCGGCCCAAGAAGACATTAAATCATCCTATGTGGTAAATGTTGCAACTGTGAGGATAAAAAGGTCATTTGACGGACCAATATCTTAGAAAGAAGGATAAAAAAATGAAACATGTAGGGTCCACTCGCATTTTTCTTTCATAGTTTTCCAAATACAAAAAAATGAAAATAGAAAAAAATTCCAAAAGATTTTAAATTTTCCATCATTATCAAAAAAATTCAAAAAAAAAAGGAGACAAAAAAATCCAAAAAAATTATATTTTCCATCATTTTCCAAAAAATTTTTAAAAAAAGAGAAAAATAAAATCCAAAAGATTTTACATTTTTCATCATTTCTCAAAAAAAAAATATGGTTTTTCAAAATTAGTTGTATTTTTTAAGGGATTTCTCCATATCCAATCTTTCGAACTACGCGAACCTGATTCTCGTCTTTCGAGACGTAATACGTAGGCAACCCATATATGGTTTAGTCTTCCTAGTAAGTCTTAGGTTTTTGGCCTTGCGGTTTCTTAGCCATATCTGGCATGTTTAGCCACTTTTGGGCCATATCGGCCATTATTGCAAAGTGGGGTCATTTTCGCAAATGTGGTTCAATAACCCATGTCTTAGGATTTTGAGTCCAGAACTAGATGACATATTACTTTAAACTCATTCCTTTTTGGAGTTTGCATCTTTAGCCACTTCTAGCCATATCAGTTTTTTTTGCGAAATGGGTCATTTTTGCAAATTAATTTTTTTGGCCATAATTATTGTGAGTTTGAATCTATATAAGCCTTAGGGAGGTATGTCCATTTCTTTGGGGTCATCTTTGTTGAGTTTGCGCTAATAGTCACATTTGGGCTACGTAGGTTTGAAAAAATAGTCTTAATCTTGTCTTTCATGTGTCTAATAGGAGGTGTTGTGGTCTCACATAGTGCCTCGACTCACTAACTCTATTTTATCTTATTTTTCACATTCACGTATGGAGCAATTTGCTAGAGTTTGAGCATGACAAATACCCAGAGCCATTCTACTCAAGACCATTGCATGCACGAGCTGCTTGAGGAAACTTTTTATTTTTTTTTACTCTATCTTATGTTGTCTTTTAATATTTAGTCTTGTACAGTAGTATCAAGTCTATAAGTCTAGTTAAGATTGTCGAGTATTTTGTTGTAGTACTTCCTGTTTTGTATTTAAAAACCCCAAAAATTTATAAATGAAAATTTTAAAAAGATTTTTATTTTTTAATTTATTTTGTCCATTACTTTTCCAGAACTATGCCTGATCTGATTCATGAGCGGCATGATACGTAGTCAAGCTATATAGGGTTCGATCGAATCTTTTTTTTTAAAAACAAAAAAAAAGAAAAAAAAGAAAAAAAAAGATGAAATTGTGGGATGTGAAAATGAGAGGAAACTGCGGAATGAAAGAAAAGAGGGGGAAAGAAATAAAAAATCAAAAGGTGTTAGAAAGGAAACTGAAGAAGGAAATGGGGCAAGAAGAGTGAAATTGGGATGATGCCCTATGAAATTCATACCCTCGAAGCCATTCAAGAACTGTTAATTATTGTTATGGGCATTGCACGCAATAAGATATTTCTATCTAATAAATGCCATAACACTAACATGTTGGCTTTGTTTGCTCCTTTTTGTTTCTTTCATTGTTATCATAATAGAGGGTGGTTAGTTTGTGGCACTTTATCGAGTCATATGTGCAACACAAGGTCAAAGAGCAAGGTAGACGTGACTAGCAAAGAATTGAGTACAAGATTTGTTGACCCATCGAGGAAGTTTGTGGAGTCGGAGTCTGAATTGAAAGAAGAGGTCCACAGATTCAAACAGCAGATGGTAGAAATGTATCAATCTTGGATCATGGGGCATCCTCCACCCTCAATACCTACTAACTATACAGAAAATCATGCATCCATTCCACCACTGACCCAAGCCAAGATGCCCAATAACGTTGATCTTTCCCCTCAAAATGCACCAGGCTTTACCCCTTACCGCAATTACCCTGGCACTTCCTCCAAATATTTTCATGCTCCACCAGCCAAAACAACCCCATACACTGCTTCGATATGTGCTCCTATTTTTGTAGCTCATCTACCAGCTATCCTTCCTCGATTCTCTAGAGAGACTGTGTTCAAAGTCCTTGATGCCCAAGGAAAGAGACCCAAGGAAGGTTTTAGGAGGTTTTGGTTCAGATGGAACGAACAAGTTGCTGAGATCAGTCCTCCAATTGATAGAAAAGATGTTGTCGAGCCCAGCCGATGACAGGATCTAGTGGCATTCCTCCTAAATGCTTTCAACCTCAATACTGACCCCATGAATATCCTCGTACTCCAAATAATACTATCCAATGCTACTTTCCTCCATAGAATCCCCAAAGTCATACCTCACCTCCCTAGTAGTCTATACACAATGCACTGCCATATGCTCCACACCCATAAAACCCCCAATGACTTGCGCCACCACAAATGTCTTACCCACCTATACAAGCATATCAACCCTATACCTGAAAGAGGTTCCAACCAAGGCCGGAGTATAAAATGAGAAGGCAGCAGCAAAGAGAAAACCCTTTCACTCCTATTGAAGAATCATATGCCAGTCTGTTCCAAAGGCTGAGGCAATTGGACATGTTGAAGCCTATTCAGATAAAAATGCCGAAACACTTTCCAAAGAATTTTGTTTTTTCTCAAAGGTGCACATATTGCTCTAATGCCCCAGGGCACGACATAGAAAAATATTGGAATCTGAAAAGGGCAATCCAGAAGCTTATTGATGCAGGTGACATTACCGTGCAAAAACCAAATGCAAAGCAAATACTAGCCAGAATCCATTGCCTATTCATAATGAGATGCATATGGTGGACATGACTTGTCTGGAAAAGGAATATGAGAACTATCCCGAATCCTTTGGAGGGCCACTTACCACAAAGTTTTTAGTGTTATCCGTCTCAGTTCCAGAGGTTGATCGTAAGGACGAGTCGGCAAAAGGGACCCAAAAGCTATTTGCTAAAGTCAATGTGATGGAAATTGGTGAAGGTGCTAGTAATTTTGATATACAAACCAGTGGCTAAGATGTCGGGTTTGGTGTTTGGAAAGACACTCCTTTCTTGGCTAGCCAAGGAGGAGTTTTGGTGGTTTATTTTGTTGTCATTTCTGTTGTCCGGGTTATTTCAGGATTGTAATCCGGACATTGTCTTGTGGCTCAAACTCTTCTTCTTTTTTGCCTAGTTCGTTTTATTTTTGTAATCATCTAGCGTTATTTAGGATCGTTCCAGGTTTGTAACCCGCGCCTATTTTGCTTGTTTTGTTCAAACCCTATTCACCATCTGTCTAATGTAATCTCCTATTTTCTGTTAATTTTAGTCAGTTTTTGTTTTCATTTTTTGTTTTATAGTTCTTCTCGCGCATACTCTAGTGACATAACATACGCGTATAATTATCAGCCTGGTGTTGAAAGTTAGTCTAATCATGAAGTAACGGCATAGTTTTCAATATGATAAAAGGATGCGTTTTAGGAAACAATTAACGATCCACGCATTCTGAGATGGCCTGAACTTTGAATTGAGTGAAACTGAGGCAGTAAGTCTGGGAAATCAAAAGGTTGATAAGAGCATATAATAAGGAAATGCCTCTCAAGAAGTTTGGGGTAGATCAATCTGTGCTGAAATGCATTCTTCCACATCAATATAAGGTTGAGTCTAGTCTACTTTGAACTGGTAAGGATCATTCATCGGGACAAAGGTATTGCACATTGACACTTTTTGTTTGTGTTGATGCCATCAATAGATACTATGTTTGGTTTCTTTGTTTATCTTCAATTGTATGTTTGTAATTGGCATTTTTTAAGTTTGGTATAACGAAGATATTTTATTCTGCTACCCAAACACTTTTATGCTTTGCTACTCATTCTGAGCCATAATTTTGTTTTCATACCCCTCTTTTGGAATCAGAAACAGAGTAAGGAACTAGAAAATAAAAAGAAAAGAAAAGAAAGAAGAAGAAGAAGAAGAAGAAGAAGAAGAAGAAAAAGAAGAAGAAGAAAAATAAAAAGAAGGAAAAAAATAAAAAGAAGAAGAAAAAAAGAAAATAGTAACAAAACGTGCAGTCGACGGTTCTGTGCCTATCCCCCTTGAGTTGTTCGCTCAAGGGTACCAGTCTAAAACCCTATAGAAACTTTGCTCTGTTTAAACTGTGCATGCAGTCAAACCTAGCCGTGTCAGTTATGTTGTCTGCATAATGACTCTTTAAGATAGCCTTGTCCAAAATCCCATGTGTTTTTCCAAAACCCAAATGAACATCATCATGTTCTGTTCATTTATTTGGAGAACTAAGCACTTTTATGCTAATTGTTGATATTAAATAGTCGAGTCTGGTGGGGATAAGGGCCTAACCCTTTTGTCTTGCAGAAGTATGAGGCACGAAGTCCACAAATTCGGCATGGTCACCAACATCCATCCAAAATTGCTAAGTTGGTGGGACGATCTTCACTCCAGTGATCAAGCTCTTGTCCGGAAATATTTAGTAAACTTACATTTTCTCCTGGAAATCCAACCCAACAACAAGATCTTTTAAGCTGCTACTTTGTTTTGGGATTGTGAGAGGTCCTTATTCCGCTTCAGGGACATTGAAATGACACCCTTGCTAGAAGAGATAGGAGGATTGGCCGGTATAGCATAGGATACTCCAGGTTTGTTAATGCTTGAAAACCGTAAAGGCATGGTTTTCCTCAAAATAATGGGTCTGAAGAAAAATCTAGAACTGACATGTTTGAAGGAATCCTACATCCCTTTTGATTACTTATGCGATAGGTATGGTCATATCAAATTCTACCATACATATACTGACGAGTTAGCTATCACATCATTAGCACATATTCGCCGAAGGGTCTTTGTATATATGTTTTACTTCCAGGGATTGATCGTGTTTCCAATAAAGAAAACAAGAATCCACACCTGAATAACTATGGTAACTAAGACCTTAATGGAAAGAATTGGCAGGAATCTATTTAGCATTGTGCCCATGATCATTGCAGAGATATACCGAGCCCTAGAAAAATGTCAATGAGGAGCCAAACACTTTGAAGGCTGCAATTTGTTACTTCAACTTTGGCTCGTGGAGTATCTCCAAAAAGGTGAATACCGACAAGAAATTCAGCGAAGGGATTGGGATTCTCATAACGCTTTTCATCACCTAAAGCGAATGAATTACATGCCCAATATGTTCGCCCAACCATAGAATGCTAGAGAATGGGTCGAGCTCTTCGAAAATCTGACTGAGAACCAGGTACAATAGATTTCGAGTGGTTTCTGATCGAGAAATTCATCGCCCGGTCCAGGGATTCACCTTTCTTGATATTGATCGATCTAAGAGGAACATACGCTTACGTCCCTCTCCGAGTTATGAGGCAAGCAGCTAGGAAACATGTTGTACCAAAGGTTGACAAGATGAGTCACTTCTAGGCTGACTTTCAAGATGATGGCAGTCCTTACAAGTGTCAGGCTCAACATATGTGGCACTGCAAGATCGTCATGGGGAGGGATACCATCGAGCCAGATAGATACCATGCCGGTTGTACTCCCTATTATTCAGGCTGGTTGGAGGATAAACAAGACGGCCTTGGCTAGCCTGGGTTGTTCGAGGTCGCAGGATCATAGATGAAAAGGCCGAGGCACAAGTCAAATACAATCAACTGCGCAAAAGGATTCGGGAATGAGAAAGTGAGCACTGTGAGATATAAGAAGTCAATCAAAAGCTAATTGAAGAATGGACATTGCCAACAAGTAATGGGATGTTTGGAGCAACGCATAGTAGAGTTGGAGAATAATTTCTCAAGAGGGTCGAAGACTGCCAAAATGCTGAGGGAAACGAAGGCGGATATCTAGCTAGAGCCTACTTATTTCCAGGACTTCGCGAATTAGGAGCGCTGTTCGAGGGAGCCAGGGATGCGGAATCTGGGGAAGGTCTTTCTGGGACCAAATAGATAGGAGTTTTCTTCTTTGAAATGTAATAAGGCCAATGGCCACTAGCGACTTTTATTTCCTGTTATCTAGTGTCGATTTGGGATTCGTCTACTTTTTATCAATAAAATGAGGCATCTAGCATTCCAAGTTCTCCAAACCAACTTGTTGCTAGGCCTACCTTGGGCACAAAGAGGTCCCCAAATTAGGACGCGCTTTACATTCCCGCACTATATGTTTAAATATCGCAACATTTTTCTAATCCTCACTAACTTGTTACTTTTTTGTTTTTACTGTTCGTTTATTATTTCCCCTCCCCAAAGGTTAGTTCGTGCACTCTGGAAACATCATCTTATTCCACGAGATCCAGGGACCCTCCACCCGCTCCTCCTCTCAGTCTTGTCAAAAATAAGAACAAAGGGAAAATAGAAGATTTGAACAACGCCAGAAAAGAGAACTCAACTGAACGGGTAGAGGTCACTCATGGTCATGGTACTCTAGTTCCTAAGGAAAATGCATCCCAACTTGAACAAAAACAGCTGAAATTCTAAGAAGAACTTGATCAGGTTCGGAATTTGGCAAATTAGCCATTTTTTCTCACCACTCCAGATGTTAATTTCCCAAATGCTCAGAACCCCACACCGCCACAAAATATCCCAAAGCAACAAAACCATCCCGCTCCTAACCACTACTGTAACACCTGCTATACTTCAAACAGTGCTCCATTACTCATCCCAGAGCCCCCGAACTCCAAAAATGACCACTGCCACACCCACCATAACACCCCCATCTATATGGAGACTATGCCACACTCCACCCAACCCATCTCAAGCACACCCGAGTATGATAATAAAGACTTGCTCATTAAAAACCTAGCTGAAGAACATAAGATATTGACTAGCTAAATTCAAGGCGTTGAAGGAAGTAAGGAAATTAAAGGGCTGAACTACGAAGAACTTTGCATACAACCCGATGTCGAACTGCCTTATGGGTAAAAACCTCCTAATTTTGAGATGTTTGAAAGTATAGGGGACCCAATTGTCCATTTAATAACATACTATGACAGGCTGGTTAGAGTAGGAAGAGATGAGAAAATCCGCATGAAGCTTTTCATAAGGAGCTTGAGGGAGATGCTTTGTCTTGGTACATTAGCCAAGATCCAAAGAAGTGGTCGAAGTGGGTAAGCATGGAGCCCGATTTTATAGACAAATTTAGTTTTAACATGGAGAATGCACCGGATGTGTTCTATATTTATAATCTAAAGAAGAAGCCTACAGAAACATTTGATGAGTATGCTACTCGCTGGAGGTACGAAGAAGTTGAGGTTAGACCTACCTTAGAGGAAGAATAAATGAACAAATTCTTTGTCCAGCTCAAGACCCACAGTATTATGAAAGGTTGATGATGATCGAAGGCCAAAATTTTTTTGACATTATCAAGCTGGGAGAAAGGATTGAAGAGGGCATCAAAAGTGGTATGGTTACGAACTTTGATGCCTTGCAAGCTACAAATAAAGCCTTACAGTCAGGGGGTGTCCAATAAGAGGGACGTAGGAGCCGTAATGGTGGCATAGAGAACCAAATCTCTCATCAAATACCAAACTTACCCAATGCCTCCACTCACATATCAGCCTACTCCAAAATGCCAAGCACCATCACCCTCTTACCAAACTCTACCACGCACTTATCAATCACTGTCACCTCCTACATATCAGCCTACTTCACCAAGATATTCCCAACCCACACATGTTTACAAAGCCTACATTGCTCAACTATCCCACTATTAATCCCATCTCGTACGCCAAAACTTCCCTAGACCTCGACCAAATTTTGATCAAAGGCCTCCGAAATAATATACAGCTATTGTTGAACCTATTGACCAGTTGTATGAAAGACTCAAAGTTGCTGGTTATGTCACCCCTATCTATGCTGCTCCTGAGAACCCTTCTCAGTGGGTTATCCAAATAAATTCTATGCATACCATTCCGGCATAAAATGACACACCATTGACGAATGTCATTCCCTGAAAGATAAGGTCCAGACTTTACTTGATAACAAGATTATCATGGCAAAGGAACTTGATCCAAATGTCCGCAATAATCCTCTACTAGACCACAAGGGTGGAGGCGTTCACATGATTGAAATAGAGGATGACTGGGATCCCGAGGGTAACGACCCAAAGAAACCAATAGTCACTCTTAATCCGATCATGATCCAAATTCAACCCTCTAGGGAAACTGAGGTAAATATGTTTGTGCCACTTAAGTTTGAAGCAACGTCCTCTGAAAAGACACAAGCATAAATTAAGGTATTTGTGTCTCTAATAAATGCATCTACACCATCCAAAGTTGCACTTTTTCCACCCAAGGTACATGCTCCGTACAGAGTAAAGATAGCCACACCGATACCAGTGGAGATGTCGACCATGACGCCATTCCACAGAAAGGCTATACCATGGGACTATACTATCGAGGAAAGGAGGAAAGGCAAGGATAGGTTCGGAGAGGCTATTGTGGCACAGAGTATAACGAGAACTGGTAGAGTTTACACCCTGGAACATCTAGCTGAGTCGAGCAAACAGGCCTTTAGCTGGTCGACCATCACCGAGACTGGGCCAGATAATATCTGGAGAAAGATACAGGCCAAGGAATACTCGGTCATTAACCTGCTGAACAAAACACCGGGATATATTTCTATGCTTGCTTTGCTACAAAATTTTGATGCACACAAGAACCCTCTGCTAAGGGTGCTGAGTGAAGCATATGTGCCCAGCAACATCACCGGCGAAAAGATGGCTAGCATGTTGGTAGGTCATAAGAACACTTTCCATGAAAATGCGCTACCACTAGAAGGGTTGAGTCTCAACAAGGCATTGCACATCACCGTGCAATGCGAAGACTATTTTATCACCAAAATCCTAATTGATGGAGGGTCCAGCCTCAATATTTGTCTGTTGTTAGCACTAAGGACAATGGGTAAGGGACTGCACGAGATAAAGGATGGAGCCATAAATGTGAAAGTCTTCGATGGTTCCCAAAGTTCCACCATTGGGGAGATTAGTCTATGTTTGCAAATGGGGCCTACTTGGTTCGATAATGATTTTCAAGTGATAGACGTGTCGACATCTTACAATTTTCTATTAGGACAGTCGTGGATTCATGCTGCTGGGGCCGTAGCATCAATGCTACATCAGGTGATAAAGTTTGAGTGGAATCACCAGGAGGTGATCATTCATGGCGACGGTAGTTGTCCTATATACAGTCGCCCGACCATTCCAGCAGTTGGAGGTAAAAGAAAGTTAGGTGGGGAGACCTATCACCACATCAAGCAAGTTAGTATTGTTGACAGAGATAAATTGTGGGACAATAAGATCGAGAGCATATTGAATTGGAGTGGATAAAAACCGAGCAAGGTGCTTGGCAAAAACCTCCAAGGAATCACTAAGCCCATAAAGCTCAAGAAACATAGCATCACTTTCGATCTGGGATATGAGTATACCTAGGAGGAATTCAACCACTGGTCACCACCATGGTGTGGTCCTTACTATCCTCTGGAGTAGCCAATACAACGTTAAGAACAGACCTTCCAACTTGGCGATGCTATCTGTGGGTCAATAAAAGAGGAAGCACGGGCAACAACAAAGAATTTGTAATCAAAAGACGATGATATGGATTGTTGTGTCATTCTTGAGGAGGGGGGAGAAAGTCCCTTCCATACAGGATGTAAGCAGAGGAGCACGCCTTAATAATTGCACCAGAGCCTAGCGAGCGTCGGGGTAGCAAGGCTGAACAAGCATCATACACTACCTTTTATTTTACTAATTAATTTTTCCTTTTGAATTTTAAATTTCCCCAACAAGATCTTCAATGTTCAAAATAGTTATGGAATTTATCAAAGCATTTTGATTTTCCTTATAAATCAACACTCTTATTATTTTTCTCTCATTACTTTACTTATACAACATTACTATTACTTAACTTGATAAAGCAATGATTGTGACATGCAATGAGACAACGCAACAAATGGACATAGATTCAAAGGAAGATGGCATACCCGAAGAGATTGTTAAGGAAATTGAGAACTTTGAGAATAGACCTAAGTCCATCCTGGACGTGACTGAAATTGTTAATTTGGGAGATGAAGAGAATGTAAAGGAAACACGAATCAACATTCACTTATCGCCATCTGAAAAGAGGGAATACACAGAATTTCTAAGAGAATATGAGGGCATATTCGCATGGTCGTATGACGATAAGACGAGCCTGAGCACGTCTATTATGGCCTATAAATTTCCAACTAATCCTACATGTTCATCGGTAAAGCAGAAGCTCAGAAGGTTAGGTCCGTATATGAGTTTGAAAATCAAGGAAGAAGTCACCAAGCAAGTCAAAGCCATGGTCCTCAAAGTAGTTGAGTATCCGACATGGTTGGCTAACATTGTACCAGTACCAAAGAAGGACGAGAGGTTAAGAGTCTGTGTCGACTACCGATATCTCAATCAGGCTAGCCCAAAAGACGACTTCCATTTGCCAAACATACACATCTTGATTGACAATTTACACCAAGCATGAGTTACAGTTATGTGTAGACTGCTTCGGTAGGTATCGTCAAATATGGATGGATGAAGAAGACGCTGAGAAAACAGCTTTTATTATACCGTGGGGAATGTATTGCTACAAGATGATGTCATTAGAGTTAAAGAATGCAGGGCCACCTACATGAGGATCATAACAACCATTTTCCATGATATGAGACATAAGGTGATCGAGGTGTACAAAGATGACATTATTATCAAGTCCAGGAAGGCCATTGATCACATGGAAGATTTAAGTAAGTTTATCAATAGATTCCGAAGATACAACCTGAAACTGAACCCCGTGAAGTGTGCATTTAGGATTCTCGCTGGAAAAATACTTGGGTTCATTGTGAGTCACCAAGGAATAGACCTGGATCAATCAAAAGTCAAAGCCATTCAAGAATTGCCATCACCAAAGAACAAGAAGGATGTGATGAGTTTCTTGGGAAGACTCAACTACATCAGCCGATTCATAGCACAATTAACAGTAATCTGTGAGCCAATCTTTATGATGTTACAAAAGGACGCCGCTAACAAATGGCCTGATGAGCGCTAGAAAACATTCGACAAAATCAAGGAATACCTATCAACACCACCAATCTTGGTCCCGCCCGAGCCAGGTAGACCCTTATTACTTTACCTCGCAGTGTTGGATGGAGCGTTCGGTTGTATTCTTGGGCAATATGATGAAACGGGGAGGAACGAGCATGCCATTTACTATCTCAGCAAAAAGTTCACTCCGTACGAAGCCCGGTATTCTCTGTTAGCACCTACTGTGCTCTGACTTTGGTAGCCCAAAAGCTGAGGCATTACTTTTGTGCCTATACTACATACCTCATATAAAGGAGGGATCCTCTATAGTACATCTTTCAGAAGCCCATGCCCACTGGCAAGCTATTGTCTACGTAACTCAGAAATCAATCAAGGGACAAGCACTAGCAGATCACCTTGCTGAAAACCCCTTAGATGGAGAATATGAACCCCTGAAAATGTATTTTCTTGACGAAGAAGTATCATTCATAGGAGAAGACATTGCAGAATCCTATGATAGTTGGAATCGATGGAGTAGCAACTTTCAAAGGAGTTGGCATAGTAGCAGTCCTAGTATTTGAAATCGGGCAGCATTATCCGATGTCTACCAAACTCAGGTTCCCGTGTACCAAGAGTATGGCTGAGTACAAAGCCTGCATCTTGAGGCTCAAGATGGCTATTGACATGAACATTTAGGAGTCACTAGTAATTGGAGATTTGAACTTGCTTATACATCAGGTCTGAGAAGAATGGGCAACCAAGAACTCTAAGATACTCTCGTACCTGCATCACGTACAAGAGTTGAGAAAGAGGTTCACAAAGACAGAATTGTGACATGTTCCCAGAATCCATAATGAGTTCGCCAATGAATTGGCTACCCTGACATACATGATACAACATCCAGACAAAAAAATCATTGATCCTATTCCAATAAAGATCCACGATCAGCCAACTTATTATGCACATGTTGAAGAAGAGGCAAACGGATAGCCTTAGTTTCAAGATATCAAGGAATATTTAGCAAAGAGAGAATACGGAGCTTGTAAATCCTATTTAGAAGCGCACAGTTCGGAGATTATCCACCAACTTCTTTCATAGCAAAGGAATCCTATATAGGAGGACTCCTAGCGTCTATCATAGACTATTAAAAGAAATCCTTGCTAGGACGTGTGGTCCACAAATGAACGATTTTGTCTTAGCAAAGAAGATACTCCGAGCTGGTTACTTTTGAATGACTATGGAAATGCATTACATCCAGTATGTCCAAAAATGTCACCGTTGTCAGATACATGCAGACATGATAAGGGTACCTCCAAATGAGCTTAATACAACGAGCTCACCATGGCCTTTCGCCGCCTGGGGAATGGATATCATTGGACCAATCGAGCATACCACTTCGAACGAGCACAGATTTATCCTAGTAGAAATCGACTACTTCACCAAATTGGTCAAAATAGCATCTTAAAGGGAGTGACTAAGAAAGTCGTGGCAGACTTTGTCCGCGACCGTAATGTTTGCCGATTCGAGATTCTAGAATCAATCATTATTGATAATGGCTCCAATCTCAACAGCAACTTGATAAAAGCTATGTGTGAGACCTTCAAGATCAGACACAAGAACTCTACAGCCTACATGCCTCAAATGAACGGAGCTGTGGAAGCTGCCAATTAGAACATCAAGAAAATATTGAGGAAGATGATAGAGAAGTATAAGTAGAGGTACGGGAAGCTATCATTTGCTTAAAGCTGGTTCATTTTCTACTTGTTTGCACTAATTTTTTGGAATTGCAAAGACTATTCTAGTATTGGACCGAGGTTTTCGATTGATTACTCGAGTCTTTGGTCCTTGGTAAAAAGGTCGTGTTAGTTCGTTTCGGCGTTGAGGCCGCAAGAGTCGAGGTACTTTTCTCCCTTTTGCTTACGTTAAGTTTTTTTTGTTATAAATAGTCATGCCATTGGAGTTTGATAAGATTCAAACAATGTTATTATCATAGCCTTAAATCTGTGAATTTGGGTGTTATCACATCTTAAAAAAATAAAAAAATAAAAAGAAGTTTGGACCAAAAGCAGAATTTGTTAGGCCATTTTCTATTAAACCAATAAAGCAGGCCCATTTTTAGCATCACGGCTACTCACATATTTAATTTTTAATAAAAAATATTTTTTTCTTCTATAATTAAAGTGTTTTAATAATTTAATTATTGATAATTCTCTTTTCTAATTTAAAATGCTAGGCAATTTATGCACGTCATCAAAAGTTAATCATGTGTTCTTGCACGATCATTAGTTAATATCAATTAATAAAAAGAGTCATATGTGCATTCCTGCTACTTGACTTTTTAGCTAAC
Source organism: Nicotiana benthamiana (assembly GCA_034376525.1). Lineage (NCBI taxonomy): Eukaryota > Viridiplantae > Streptophyta > Magnoliopsida > Solanales > Solanaceae > Nicotiana > Nicotiana benthamiana. The sequence continues at coordinate 71,590,185 of CM067324.1, read as the reverse complement.
AAATCGTGCTTAGCCCATGTGTTCATACACGAACCTTGGGTTAATATACTTAAATAATAACGGATAATGTGTGCATTCCCACGTCTCAATGCATCTAAATTTAAAATAATTATATTTTAACCATGTGTACATTTTCGTATCTTGGTTTAACATTTAATTCCAAAGAAGTATCCTTGTGTGCGTTCCGCATCTTGGTGAACATAATTAATAAAATATAATAATTAATTAAGCGGTAACAAATAAGCCATAATCAATACAATACAAGAATAGCTAAAAATTAATTTAAGCCTTACATTCGTCAATAAAGCGACCGTGCTAGAACCACGGGACTCGAGGGGTGCCTTACACCTTCCCCATCGGTCAACAAAATTCCTTCCTCAATCTTCTGTTTTGTAGACCATAAATTAGAAGTCAAATCTTCCTTTTCATAAGGGATTCAATAAAAGGTAACTTGAAACACCAGAACTCAATTCCAAGTGGCGGCTCTAAATAATAAATAATCCCTTCAAAACGTCACTTTGATTGAAAAAACTTTTCTAACTCAACCTGGTAATAGAATTGTGCAGGGAAAAAGATGTGTGACAGCTATGGCGACTTTGCTGGGGAATAATCAATTAGAATTCGAGCTTTATATATTGATTCTTGTTTGGATTTTATCATATTTTGGATATTATTGTATTTAGAAGCCTAATATGCTATTTGTCGTTTATTTGCCGCTTTAATATTTGTTTGAATTGTGATATAAACTATATCCTCTCTCGCACCCCTCTGAGTCTTCTGATAGGTAGTTATGTTGTGTTTGCCTACCAACATCACAAAACTTCTGTCTTGAGATAAAGCCAGTTATCCTACCAGCTTATGGTGAAGGATTTAGTCACACATGTTTAGGCGGAAGCCGTTAGCTAGCTAGTGTTGTTCTACTACTAGTGACGGTTGACGCTCCTCGGCTCGGGTTGTCCACCCGGATAAGCCAGGTCTAGATACCATCTTCTTTAGTATTTGAAAACTTAGAAGAATAAACCACCAATAATGAATATCCCTAGTAGGCTACCTTTATTTGTATCATGTGCATTGGACTTAGCGGCCCCGGGCATAGGGGCCGGGCCCGTCTAGGACATGTATCAATTTTTTGGACCAACATGTTCATCTTTATGTGTTATATGTAATATTATTTGATAGGCTTCACTCAAATATTGACCGGCTTTAGGATAGATTGATAGAACATAGGAGAAAGTAAAAGAAAATTTCTCCCAAGTTTTCAAAAAGTACCCATTATATATATATATATATATATATATATATATATATATATATATATATATATATATATATATATATATATATATATATATATATATATATATATATATATATATATATATATATATATATATATATATATATATATACATATATATAATTTGAAGGGTTTTTGAAATTACAATTCTCAAGATAGTTTTTTTCCTTCTTAGTTATTTAACTAAACTATGCAGGTTTGATTCTCACTGGATGTGAGATACGTAGGCAACCTTCATCAGGTTCAACCCCATTTTAATTAAAAAATTTTAAAAAAGAGTTTTAAAAAAAAGGTTTTTATGGACTATTAGTTATTATTTTTTATTTTTTCAAATAATGATAATATGGTCACTTTGTCAGTTTTCAACCATTCCCTCGCATTCGATCTTTTTGTTGAAATAGCCGTGAAACCTGCATCGAAAATGCAAAATGGGAGACTGGTTTATTTTTTTCTTTACTTGTTTTTACAAAAAAAACATTATTTGGGCCTTTTATTTTTTTCAATGACTATTACTAATTTAATTTTTTTTAGCCCCACAGTTTGGTTTTTATTTTTTAGAGTCAAACCCGAGAAATTGAAATTTTTGTGTCAATAGTATATTTATTACAACCTAACTCCGTGTGTGGATAAACAGATGCACTATGAGTGGGGAAAGAGGTAAGTCTGACAAAAGGCCCAGGTTAGAAGGGATACCGAATTTTCTTATTGCTGATCAGATACCACAATTTTGTGGGATTGATGGAGAAATTTTAAGGAATATCAAGAAGTACTTAGGACATTTGGTTCACATGATGACGATCAAGCCTGGGAGAGATGTGGCTGAAGCTTTGATTCCGCATTGGGATCCTGAAAATAATGTGTTCTATTTTACTAACTGTGAAATGACACTAACCTTGGAGGAAATCGCCTATTTCCAGGGTTAGGCCCGTGATCTTCGTTGCTAGAGGCCCATAGTACCAAAGTGTGAATGAGGGTAAGTTTATGAAATTCTTGAACATAAATTATGGATAGTATGAAGGTTTAGGAGGCAAGTGGGTTAAATTGGGATTTTTGTTTCATTTGTACGGCCTAGAATGCAATTTCGAAAGGAATGTAGGAAAAATGAAATCAAAGAAAAACAAGGAAACATGGAAGATACATAGAAGGTTTGTATTTATGGTTGCTTTTTTGGGGCGTGTAGTTTTCCCGGAAAGGGAATGACGCATTGACATCCGGTTGGCAGGTTTACATGAGGCTCTGACCTCAAAAGGGGATGTTTATACTTTTGTCCCTATGATTCTTTCTTCCATTTTTTTCGTGCTTTAACTGGATGTAAATTGTACCAAACTTTGATGGCTGCAACATTTTGCTACAGATATGGTTTTTGGAGCATTTTTATCGTTATCCTACGATCTCTAATTTTAGTATGCGTTGGCCCAATCACACTTTTGACCACCAGAAAAGAATTAACAAATGTGACTTACCTGAAGGGATTAACACCGGGAAAGAACTACTTCTTACTTTGTCTACCAAACAGATCACATGGAATTACAATTGGTTTTCCTTGAAAGAGGTCATTTGTGAATTTCCATACCATTCTTATTTGGTACTCATAGGATTGGATGGTGTTCAGCCTTATGCTCCACTTCGGGTAATGTGCCAATTTGCACGACAACAGGAGGTGCCACTACCATGAGATATGAGCAAGTTCTGTTATGATTTTGTAAAGGTCAACCTTATGACAAAGAGGAAATTATGAAATATTGGTATGCAAGTAAAGTTTCGGAGGTCAATGAGATGGTAGAGGACCGAGATCGTGGAAAGGTGATCCTTGAATATAATACTTGGATTCATGATCCTTCGTCGTTTAGAGATAAGCCTGAGGGATCGAACAGGAGGAGAAATTATCAAAGAACTATAGAAAAGCTGAAAGAGGAACTGGAACATGCTCAAATGATTATCGCCAAACAACAAGCCCAACAGCAAGCCAGAGTCGCTCATATTCGTTTAAACATTGAGAAAGATTATCAATCTGTCTTGCGGGTCATGGATAAAGATCTAAAGCATGCTAAAAATGAGGCAGCCTGCTTAGAAAAAGAACTGGCAAACATGATTGGTTTAGTCAGAAGAGTTGAGGTGAACAAAAATACTGAAATACATAAGCTTCAAGAAGACTTGAGTATCATTGAAGAGGATATGCACCAGCAACAACTGGAGTTTGACCAGCAAAAAGAGCAGCTTGAAACAAAAAGCCCATCGGATACGCTCAAAGAGGCAGCTATATGCATAATTAAAAGAAATAAAAAGGCAGACGAGGGTTCATCAGCACACAGAGTTTGAGGAAGGGCGGCGTCAGCGGATGATTAAGAGAGGTGTGTTAAACCGTCGCATTGAAGAATATGAGGGACGTGAGGCTCAGATGGGGCAAGCCCTCAACACTACCTAGATGTGGTTGCAGAATTGTCACCTGAATATGGGGCAAGCTAGGGAGCAGGTACTTTGATTGGCAGAAAAAGTAGCATATGTTCGTGATGATCATCATCGTCTAAACAATGAGGAAGTTTGTCAACACGCATGTGCCCTCGTTCCACAGTTGCTGGCGGTATTCCAGAATTTGTACTAGACTTTGGGGGGACAGTGGAGGCCAAGAGATGCCGACTATTGATGATATCAGTTTAAGCAGGAAGACCATTGAAGATTAAATTTTAGTGCAATCCAGTAGTTCTTAGTTTCATTCTTATTTGACGCATTTTTAATTTTATATATGGAGTCTTTTATTCTTATCAAAGTTTATTTTATTCCATTCATGTTCATGTCTTTGGGGTCAGTTTGTATATATTTCCTTTTCTCCCATTGTATATAAAAAAAGTTGACTGAAAATGAATGAAAAATATTTTAGTTTGTTTTATTTTCTTCGAAAAAAATCAATAATTGTTATTATTTCTCGGGAACTACGTAGTGGTCTGATTCATGCGGCGTCATGATACGTAGGTAATCCCCATTGGATGCAATACAGACATAATTAATCTAAAAAAAATTGGAAAAAAAGGAGAGCAGTAAATTCAAAAAGAAATAAACGAATAAGCCGGGATGAAGCATGAAGCCTTCCAAAATCATTTTACAAATGAAAATGGCATTAGGTGTATGGCATAAAACGTGTGATTAATATCTACAAAATGTCTAAATCTAACACATTTGTTGTTTGTCATTTCAAAATAGACAAAGTTAAAAGAGGTGGTTGGTTAGTGGTTTAAACTGGCGACTCACCCTTACAAAATGAGATCAAAAGGAAAAAGTAGAATGGCAAACGAGTCAGATAATGATAATGCTCATGGAAAAATGGTCGAACAAGGTTCGAGACTGGTTGAAGAAATAAGAGTATTGAAATAACAATTGGCAGAGATGTACCAAGCTTGGGTGAATGGACAGGCACCGCCCTCACTACCCATAGGGCCTTTGGATAATCTTCATAATTTCTCAGTTGCAAATCAAGGGCCCATATCCATAACAAGTAACCCATTGTACCAACCCGGTTTCAGTCCCAGCATTAAACTTTCCATTATCCCCAGTACCTCCATTCTACGTCCTCCGACTGTACTCCTCATAAATGACCCACCTACTGTACCCCTTGTCCCGACTTTCGATGTTCCTCAACCGGCTCTCGCTCAAATGCTCAACAATGATCCATATCTGAATGCTCATGATGCCCAACATTATTCTCCAGAACTGACATTCAAGGTTCCAGATTCATATAAGCATACTCCTCAAAAAATGTTCCCAGTTGAGATCGAAAGCCCGACAAGAATATGGAACAAGAGGAAATGTCCAGAATTCCAGGTTGACATCAGAGCTTTTGATGGTTCAAAAAGAGATAATATTGGGGAAATCGAGCTCACCATGACAATTGGCCCAGTTGATTTTAACATTGTCTTTCAAGTGTTTGATACGAAAACTTCTTATAATTTTCTTCTAGGGAGGCTGTGGATCCATATGGCTAGAGATATACCATTTACTCTACATCAAAAGGTCAAATTCTAGTATGATAGGCAAGAAATTTTTGTTCATGGGGAGGACAACTTATTTATCTGTAATGACCTATCCATTGCATGTATTGAGGCCAGGGAAGGATGTGAATCCCTCATATATCAAACATTTAAGGTGATTGAGGTAGACCAAGTGGAAGAAGGAAAACCAATTATGCATCCTCATCTCAGCCAAATCTATGATGGTAGCTTAACTGATGTTGAGGAACAGCTATGAACCAGGAAAAGAATTAGGATAATTTCTACAAAGAATTGTGAACCCCATTTCTCCCTTTTCGAAGAAAGATACCTTTGGATTGGGTCTTAAACCAATATCAGCTACAGATCCAAGGCTCGCAAAAAGAATGGATGAAAATTGTCAAAATCAATCCCCCACATTGCCTACTCTTTTGTCAAGCCACAATTTGAAGAAGTCCAAAATACTTCTACTCAGGATGACATTGATGAAGTTTGCCAAGGTCTCAAGGAGATGTTTTATGGGATCAATATGGTTCAAGTTGGTGAGGGACCTAGCCGTGCAAGTGTTCATCTGATTGGTCCAGATACATTGCTCAAAAACTGGGAAGCAACTCCTCTTCTCATCAGGAAGGAGTCATGGTAGTCTGTTTTGTTGCTTTTTCTGTATTTGAATTATTTTCTGGGTTGTAATTCATATATTTTAGTTTAATTGTTTTGCTTTGATATTAACCCTTCATCCTTTCAAATTCAATAAAATGAAGTTTAAGTTTCATAGTAGAATTCAGTCTTTTCCTTTCCCTAATTTTTGTTAATTTCTCATCATTTTTAGTTTCGTTAATGTTAGCTTTAATAACACAACATGCACGTGGAATTCATGCCCAAATGTTAAAAAGTTGTCTAATCTCAAAATAATGAATCATGAAGTTGAGTATGATATGAGGCTCTTAAGGAAATAAAAAGGGAATTAGATCAATTTGAGAATAAGCCTAAGCTTAACTTAAATGAAATTGAGCCAATCTTGGAAGTCTACAGAAATCAGAGAAATAAAAAAAAAGCATTCATGCTGAAAAAAAGACGAGAGATACCGTAATTCAAGTTTTGTTCAGGTACAGAGATGTATTTGCTTGGTCGTATGATACCATGCTGGTTTGAGTGCAGATTTAGTGGACTAATTTTGAGGCAATCTTGGTTCATTTTCTACTTGTTTGCACTAATTTTCTGGAATTGCGAAAACTATTCTAGTTTCCGATCGAGGTTTCCGATTGACTGCTCGAGTCTTTGGTCCTTGGTAAAAAGGTCGTATTAGTTCATTTCGGTGTTGAGGCCTCAACAGTCGAGGTTCTTTTCTCCTTTTTGCTTACTTTAAGTTCTTTTTTTTTGTTATAATTAATCATGCCATTGGAGTTTGATAATATTAAAACAATGTTATTATCCTAGCCTTACAAAATCAATCTCTGAATTTGTTTAGAGTGATATTATTTAGTAAATTTATTTTTGACAAGATTTGATAAGAATAGGCCAGTGTTTCACTCTTCAGTTGGTGAGGTGCTATTTGTATCATGTTTTAATTTCATTTTAATGTCCTTGTTAGTTTCATGATCAATATTGTCTGTTCTTGTTAGTTCATTACTATCATAGAATATGATCTCAATAGTAAAATGTTGATTAGCAGCATTCAAAATATAGGTTGGATTCATGTGCCATTCTGGATATTGGATATTATCGAATCTTAAAAAAAGAAAAAAAAAAAGAAGTTTAGATAAAAAGCAGAATTTTGTTAGGCCATTTTCTATTAAACCAATAAAGCAGGCCCATTTCTAGCATCACAGCTACTCACATATTTAATTTTTAATAAAAAATAATTTTTCTTCTATAATTAAAATATTTTAATAATTTAACTATTGGTAATTCTCTTTCCTAATTTAAACTGCTAGGCAATTTTATGCACGCCATCAAAAGTTAATCATGTGTTTTTGCACGATCCTTAGTTAATATCAATTAATAAAAATAGTCATGTGTGCATTCCGCTCCTTCACTCTCTAACTAACAAATCGTGCTTAGCCCATGTGTTCCTCGAACCTTGGATTAATATTCTTAAATAATAAAGGATCATGTGCGCATCTCCACATCTTGATGACTTTAAATTTAAAATACTTATATTTTAACCATGTGTACATTTCATATCTTCGTTTAAGATTTAGTTCCAAAGAAGTATCCTTGTGTGTGTTCCGCATCTTGGTTAACATAATTAATAAAATATAATAATTAATTAAGCGGTAACAAATAATCCATAATCAATAAAATACAAGAATAGCTAAAAATTAATTTATGTCTTACATTCGTCAATAAAGCGACCGTGCTAGAACCACGGGACTCGAGGGGTGCCTTACACCTTCCCCTCGGTCAACAGAATTCCTTGCTCAATCTTCTGTTTCGTAGATCATAAATTAGGAGCCAAATCTTCCTTTTGATAAGGGATTCAATAAAAAGTGACTTGGAACTCCAAAACTCCATTCCAAGTGGCGATTCTAAATAATAAATAATCCCTTTTCAAAACGTCACTTTAATTGGAAATACTCTTCTAACTCAAACTCATAATAGAATTGTATGGGGAAAAAGAGGTATTACACTCGCCGAAATGGATGGGGAAGTATGACCGAAGCCAATCAACTCATATGCAGTCAAACGTTATTACGTGTAATCTATGTGCTTTCTTATATGATGTAATTGAACAATGTCTGACTTGATTCCCATTTAAGAGGGGATACGTATGCAGTCTTATGGGTTCGGTCAGAATTAAATAAAAATTTTATTTCCCCCCGCGATTGGAAACTGGGGAGGGCCCTCAAAATTCTGAAGTAATTTCAGCCAATCATCGCAAGCAACCGTCAGAAGCATCCACCCATCAAACTGGGAAAAAATTTTGAGGAGGACCCTCAAAACTTCGTAGGAAGAGAGGTCGCAATATCTTGAGCCACGTCACAGTCATCGGTTCATCAAAAAGTTGTTTCTTAATTGTACACTTATGCCATATTTTATACAAATTCATGTATATTATTAACGCTAACCCAATGGTCAAAGTCGAACAGGCCAAGTAGAGCAAGTAGGGATACGAACTAACCTCCCCCTCTATAAAACTCACGATTTTTGTTTGAATGCAGACACTTGGATTGTGAAAGCATCCGGCATGATATACACTCACGAGACAAACATCGTTCATGAATACAACTCTCAGAATTGTTGCACTTACCAATATTTGCTATCCACACGTGCCGGTGATATTCCCTATATCACAATGTCCCCAACAGTCATAATACTGCAACCTGTTATCATAAAAGAAAGCTCTATTACCATTTGCCCCTTTATTTCTTGCATAAGTCTACCATTCTGCGTTCCGAGGCTAAACACTGTATCCATCTGCATTTTACTACATTATATAAGGCTACCATTCTCCCTTCCGAGACTAAACATTGTCTCCGTCTGTATTTTACTGTATTCCATAAAGCTACCATTCTGCCTTCCGAGACTAAATACTGTCTCCATCTGCAGTTTACTACATTGCATAAAGCTACCATTTTGCCTTCCGAGACTAAACACTATCTCCATCTGCATTTTACTGCATTATAAAAGGCTACCATTCTGCCTTCCGAGACTAAACGCTATCTCTATCTGCATTTTACTGCATTGTATAAGGCTACCATTCTGCCTTCCAAGACTAAACATTGTCTCTGTCTGCATTTTTGCATTGCATGGCTGAAAGATCGCCTCCTTTACATGTTCATGGATGGAAGATCATCTCCTTAACATTTGCATGGCTGAAAGATCGCACATTTGCACTTGCATGGCTGAAAGATCGCCAGCTTTACATTTGCATGGCTGAAAAATCGCCGCCTTTACATTTGCATGGGCTGAAAAATTGCCAACTACTACATCTCATGGGCTAAAAGATTGCCAAATCATCTGAGGGCATCAATGTTCAGAGTCACCATTTGCATAGCCCGAGAACACCATGTCATGGCCCGAGGATCCCTTTAATCTTTTGCATATCATTATTCAAAGGTGTCATGGTTGGGAGGCGTCATCCTTATAGCCCGAAGGCATAATTTCATGGCCTGCGAATCCTTTATTATATACTTCATGGCCCAAGACATCATGGTCTAAGGACATCATTCTAACCGTCTAAATATAGCCTTCATGGTCCGACGGGGATCTGCATCATGTTTAAATTTATGCACCATATATGCTTGTATTACTTATTTGCAGGTAAACCAGCGAGCAACGACCATCTCAGTAGGAGTGATCCTGCTCCAGTTCCCGCAGCCCTATCAGACCTTGACCATTCACCCCGTCCTCAATATTGCATCCGTTCTTGGAAAGTCTCCATTAGCATACTCCGCCGACGGATCTTGAACTACATAAGGCCTGATTCCTGTAAGACCAAGGATATGTAGGTAGCTCAGATGTCAGATCATGGCCAAACCTCTTCAAACCATTTCGCCATCAAAAATTGGCCATCCTATCTTTACTCGAGAACTCTTTCATCCTTCCCGTGTAAAGAGGGGCAGCTGTTGATACCTAATTTTTTTCTTGAATATTTTAATTTTTTTAATATAGCGTATATATGCATATATAAGCATGTCCAAAATGATTTATTATTTTTCTTTAATTTTTTAAAGATTTTTATATCAGTTTATTATTCTATTTTTATTTTTAAAATGCCAGTAATTATTCCCAAAGTTATAAATTTATTGATTCATTTATTTAATTCTTATATTTACTAAAATATAACTAAGATAATTTTTTCATATTTTTATAAATTTGTTTAGTATTTTTACGGCTAAATTGCATATAATTGCAATATCAACCTCTTATATATTTAATTGCATTATGTCTATAAAAATTAGGTCCAATATTTTTAGTTTGATAATTATGTATTATTAATAATATTAGTACCTTTAATTTATTTCCAAAAATTACTTTGCTGTTTTTTTGCAAAATAAATAAGGAAATGTGGCTATTTAAAATATAGCCAATTGTGTTTCAATTGTGGCCTGATTTGAATTCCAAACTTAAACCTAATTACCCTGACCCAATCCCTATCTGAACATACCCAAACCCAACCCTGTTAAACTGCCCCACCTACCCGATCAATCCAGGCCGTTGATCAAAATGATCAATAGCCACCAAATCCCCTTTCCATTATTAATCCCTGAGAACTCCTAAACCTTATCATTTCTATCATTCATCCGCCTCTAAATCCCAATTCTCTCTCAAACTCTCTCTCAAAACCTAGTCGCCGCCTTCAACCACCACATAAAATCACCCAAATCAATGGCTTCCAAAGCCATTGGAGGCTTGTATCTTACCTCATTTGGATTTTATATGCTCAATCATCATGACTTCAAGGCTGAATCTTGAAAAAGTTTGGTCCAGGCCTTGGTTGATTTTAGTTCAATGGCTGTCTCTGGTCATCTTTGCCTTGCTCCGGCCAGTCATGACTATTCCAGTCTCATTCTTGACTTCTCCTACTTAGATTGATGATTGTCCAAGCCTTTCTCACCATCTGGGTTCTTCTGAAACTCTAACCTCTGAGGTTCTTCTGATTTCCTTTAGATCTGTTTTAGATTTATGTTTCCTCTAAACTTCTAAACATTTTCTCAAGGTTTTCTTTCAAACTCTACCTTCGAAACGCCATTATCTTTTCCGATTTTGGTTTCTATTAAGTTATTTCGAAGCTTTCTTTGGTTCTCAAAATGTTCTACAATGTTTCCTTATGTTGTGATTCTACTTGAGTTTGCATGTTAAGGTCCTTGACTTTTTTGTTTGAGATTTCTGAATATATTTTGTTAGTATTTGTCTGATTATTTGTGATTTATCTTTAAAATCGATCTATGTTAAAACATCTTAAAACATTGGGTTCGTTTCAGTTATGAGAATATTTGATGTGTAATTTACTTGTTCATCATCCTTAAATTTGATTGGGTTCAAAAGCCTAATTTATTTGGGGCTTATTCAAGCTTCTGAAGTTGTTTCGCCAGTTTGAAGTTGCTCGACTGGATTTGAATCACCTTTTTGTTTCAACCTTTGTTTCTCTATGTAATTTGGTTTCCTGCAATCTTTGAAACTAGACTATATTTTTCAGAAAGGTCTTTTTACTTGACCTTTTGCAAGCTTCTGATACTCTCTCCTTTGTCTATTACTAAGTTGGTAAAATTGACCTATGTGACTGTCATATTTCAATAGTTCACTATCTACTGACTTTGTGATTATTATCTTTGCCATAGTTTAACCTCGCATGCCTAAATAATTATGCACTTTTTTATATGCTGAATTTCCCTCCAAAATGACCTTCAAATGTGGGACTAATTTCAAACCTCCTTGTATAATTCTGATTGCACTCGTGTAATTGATTCTTTTCTTGATTTACTAATTTCTCTGTCTCTTGGATCAATTTGAACACTTACCTTTAGACTTTTGATTATCTTGTTTTTAACTTGGTTTATTTGTTTATTCATGGAAACCCCTGTCATTCTACCCAAGTCAGTAATTTTAAATCTCTTACTCCTTGATTTACTATGTGCTGATTGTCTCCAAATTCTGCAAACTTATTGTGTTTCTTACCTTATTTGGTTAACCGAGTATTTCAAAGATTCTTCCCTTAATTAAACCCCTATGTACTTACCCCTAACTACCTATTCTACACATAATTCTCGACATGATTTCTTTCCTTAAATGTTTTCTACCATTATTGATAATTTTAACTCCTTAATTAACGGAAGTCCTTAATATTGATTTGATTTTTAATTAGTACATAGTTCCATAATTGCTGCTGAACTAAGATTTTTGCCTTATTTTCTAACTGTTTTCAAACTATAAATATCTTGCTCTTTCATCAATGCACACACAAACACTCTTAGTTTCTGTACTCACACTCATAGTCAAAATTTTTCTCTCTTGGTACTTGTACTGTGGCCTTTCTTCAAAGTCCTGCTATATGCTTTTACTGTATTTTTGCTTGTTCTAACTTATCCTGATTAAGATTTCAGCATCACAATAATATGTTTACTTAATACTTTAGTTTTCTTGTCTATCTACTGCTTCTGTTTAATTCAGTACTTCATTCTAAGCATGTTGTAATTCTGAATCTATTATGCATCCTAAACCTCTATCCCAATGTGTTTGATACTGAAGGCTTGTTTGAGGCATGAAAGTATTAAGTATTTTTGTCTATGACTCAAACTTGATTCCCCTAGGACCATAACCTCTATGTTACCATTACATGTTGTGTATTCTGATTGACTTTGTAAGTATAACAACACTCTCTATTGTTGTGCATGCGTAGAATTAACTAATGCCTAAGTATATAGGCTCTTTGTAGTTCCTAATCCCTGAACCCTTTCGTGTGAAATTCTTCACTTTGTAATTGTTTCCCAGCACCTCTTTCCCTCTTTTTTAGTTCCTTAATTCTTAAAGCTCTATTTTTGCACTTGCACTCTCTCTTAGACTTAAGTTATGCCCCCCCCCCCCCCCTGTAAGCCTTGCCTTGGGATCCATTGAGCTCTCTCTAAACCTGGACACTCGAGGGCTAACACTTCCATAATGTACTTGTCCTTATCTTGGTGATACAATTTGGGTGTGATCACTGCCCGGAGTCTCATTGAGGCTCTTAGAGAACTATGGCTCACTCAAATTGGAGAAATGGTTTGGATCAATGGTTTTTGATTTGGTCTATCTCGTAACTCAGACAGGAAGTCAAGAATCAGGCTTCCTATGGTTGTACTTTTCTTTGTACATTTCTGATGTAATTTGTTATTCTAGTTTATAATAAGTTGTAATAAATATCAGGGGCTTGGCTAGTGAAAAAGGTGGGGAACTGTGCATTCAAGGGTAGAAATCACGTCTATAGGATGTTTTAACTTCTGCATATTCAACTTCACCTAGAAGTCATGCCTATAGGATGTTTTAACTTCTACGTATTTAACTTCACCTAGAAATCATGCCTATTGGGTGTTTTAACTTCTGCATATTCAAATTTCACCTAGAAACCATGCCTATTGGGTGCTTTAACGTCTGCACAATCAATTTCACCTAGAAACCATGCCTATCGAGTGCTTTGACTTCTGCACAATCAATTTCGCCTAGAAACTATGCCTATATGGTGTTTTAACTTCTGCATATTCAAACTTCGCTTAGAAACCATGCCTATAGGAATTTTTAATAATTCAATATTGCATTTCGATACCATGTCTATAAGGTTTCTGCAATAAGATACCACTTCTAAAATCAGTAACGTATGGAAATCATGCCTATAGGGATCCTCGAACAATTCTGATTCGCTTCCATTCATAGTCAATGCTAGATATAAAATCAGTAATAGTCGACACAATCATCTGCAGAACCTGTAATCAATTTTTTTAATTCTGCATCTCTTTCAATAATCTAGGTCCCTCACTTAACGAGTTGAACAAGTATGCATATAGGATTTCAAACAATTCATTTCGAGCCTTACTATATCAACACCTTCTAAATTCAGTAGATGTCATACCTATAGGACCCCGTCCAAATACTTAGGGAAGCCTTAGGATAATAACTGTAAACTGAATCTATTTCTATTAATCATTACAATCAATAGGCATGCCTGATTCGGACTTCTTATCTAAGTTACATAATAAACCAATCTGCCTTAATTTTTTTAAACTCCCTCGTCTTTGGTATTTTTAATCAGACCTAAAAAGTATGTGCAAGTCATGTTAATTATGTGCTTTCTTTGTTTAAGGAAGTATATATGAACCTTTGTTTGTTTATATGCTTCCTCCCCACCCCCACCCCCTAAATATGCAATATGTATTTTGTATGTCACCTTAGAGTTTTCACCTTTGAAACTTCAAATAAGCCTAATATCCCTCCCTTTTTAGGATTAGTAGTCCTAAGTGCCTCAGGGACTGATAGGAGTGGGTAGGGTAATAGCATGCAATAAGTAACCGATACCAATCTGTGCTTTAAACACCTTAACGGGGTGGGAAGGGTAGATATGGATATGATGACCATGCAATAATGTCGCGTGTAGCCCCTCGTTGAGGAGTGATACCAGACATTGTGTGGGGTGATCCATATTTTAATAAACCTAAGACCCCCATTTCTTTATTCTTTATTTCTTTTCTTTCAGCATTTTAACTCCTTATTTTAAAAAGTCAGTCCTTTTCTAATTGTGCTTTCGAACTGTGTTTACTTTCAAGCCGTTATGTATTGAAATCCCCTCTTATTTGAGCCTTTTCTAATAAGTCGGTCCTTTTCTAATTGTGCTTTCAAACTGTGTTTACTTTCAAGCCGTTATGTGTTGAAATCCCTTCTTATTTGAGCCTTGTTTTCCACTATGCTAACTGTACCTCAATTCACAATAATTATCTGGTCGTGAACCATACTAGTGGATTCTGAGGGGTGCCTAACACCTGCCCCTTAAAATAGTTTCAAGCCCTTACCCTATCTTTGGTTATTCAAATCAAACTCTTTTGATGTCCTAATGCATCATAGTCATTAAGTGACGACTCTTTAAATGCAAAACCCAATTCCCAAAAGGAATGAATTGTCCATCCAAATGTCATTAATCCAATATTTGCGGAGGAAAAGGGGGGCACGACACTTCCTGGGGGAGTTTAAATCACATAATAATCGGATATGTAGCAAAAAAATGGATGCGGAAATAAAAATACCCTGATGGTCCTATCAAGGTTGAATTCATGAGGTGTATGAGAGAGATAAATACATGGATGGATCAAAATGCTAAAGAATTTTATGCCCTGATGGGTCATATTCTGGGAGCACCACCGATCCTCAACGATCGAGACTCAATAGATATGTACAATATCTATTTCAGCCTTGCCACGATCCTAAACCCAACCCAGTTGTGATGACACCTCTCGTGAAGATAAGACCAGCCAACATCACCTCCAATTCATTTTATGCAATTAAAATAATAACTACTAGGTATTTAATCCTAAATAAAATTCCAAAATAAGCATTTAACAGTATAATTTGTGAAAATAAAAACAAACACAGCCTGACATAGGGGTGTCACCAGTCATGAACATCTAAAAAAATACTACAAGTCTGAAAGTCTACTCCATTACTACATAACTAAATCAAAGAATTAAGATAGAAGGAGAATGCACTGGGCTACCAAACGCCAAGTAGCTACTTAGTAAATCTACGAAGATCTTCTGGAACAATCAACTCTCAGTAGTAGGACCTGTAGCGCCCGAATCTGCACGCATGGGTGCATGAAATAAAGTGGGACTCCAACTCAGTGAGTAATAACAATAAATGAAGACAAAGCGATATAAATTTACGTTAAACACAACAATAAGCTATAAGAGGCAGAACAAAATCAGTAAACACAATTAGATAGTGAAATCTCATAAAATACCTTTTTAAACAGTTAAGCAATTAAAGGAAAAACATCTAGGAAAGTAAACACATAGAAACTGCCTATCGGGCTCAGTAACACAACAAAATCAGCCCCTCGAGCTATATCTCATATCACAATGGGTACCCGCGCTCACATGGATTGTACAGACTCAGGAAGGGGCCTCTTACGGCCAATGTGCAATATCAAGTCGTCTCATGGAATCATAAACAGGCTCTTGGCCTCATATCAATCACAAACCACCTCATGGCATACAATCTCAGGCCCTCGGCCTTACTCACTCAGAATCTCATAAGCCCTTAGGGCATTAGTAAAATATGAAGCTCGGCTCAAATATCTTTGAAAATATCATTTAAAGGGTTTAAACATAATAACATAGTTGAGTATTGAAATGGTGAAAATATGGCATGACTGAGCACAAGTATGAAATCAAACAGTGAGGAAAATATAATTTAAAATCTCCTAAAGGTTCAAACAGTTGGCATGAAGCCCATATATGACATTTAGTCCAAAATATAATAACATTAAACAATTAACTGTCAAACACACATTAGAATAGTCATTAGGGATGGACTAAGTCACAATCCCCAACGGCGCACGACCATACGCTCGTCATCTAATGTGTATCTCACCTCAATATAGCCGAAAGTTGTAATCCGGGGTTGCATACCCTCAGGACAGTATTTAAAATCATTACTCACCTCAATCCGTCCCGAAATCTAACTCGCAATGCCTTTGCCCCTTGGAATCGATCTCCGGATGCTCCGAATGTACCAAATTCAGAATGTAACCATCAAAATATGCTAAAGGGACGAAGCACACTTGAAAATATTCGAAAAATATCACAAATTCCAAAATTACCAAAATCCAGTCCCCGGGCCCATATCTCATAATTCAATAAAATTAACATAATTAGATTCCTTATCTTCCCACAAGTTCATACATATAAAAAGTTTCAAAATCCAACTACAAAAATAGTCCTTCAAATCTTATATCAAAGGTCTAAATTTCTAAGCCCTAGTTTCTTCAATTTAGGCTTAAATTCCATGATTAGTTTGGTAGAATCCACATTAGAATCGAGTATTAAGTCTGAAAATCTTACTTCTAAGTGTTTCCCCTTGAATCCCTCTTCAATCCTCTTCAAAAATCTCCAAAATTGCTCAAAACTGGTGGAAGCTAGGTTCAAAGTTGCGAAATAGCCTTTTTAAAACATTCTGCCCCGGCCTTAAAATCCTTCATCACGATCACGGGACATCCTTCGCGATCGTGGAGCACAAATTCTCAGCTCCCAAAATTAACCCTAGGAGAACGCATAAAATCCCATGCGAGCGTGATGCTCAGGCATCTAACACTACGTGATCACAGACTTGCTACCGCGTTCGCAAGGAACAACTTCGAGCCAAGGCCCCTGGTCCACTTAACTCTACGCGTTCGTGATCAACAATTCCTTCACCTTATGTGATCGCATCCCCAAATTCGCGAATGCACTGAACAAATTGGACTACCCCCATAACAGTTCTACGCGATCGCAAGACCCCCCACGCGATCGCGAAGAGTAAAAACTTTGCAACAGCTAAACTCCAAAACCTGTAACTCTCCAAGGCATGATCCGATTGACCATCTGAAACTCACCCGAGGCCCCCGGGACCTCAACCAAAGGCATAACATACCCAAAAACCTCATTCAAACTTGTTCCAACCCCTCGAACTCCTAAAACAACATCAAAACACCAAAATTGCATTGGATTCAAGCCTAAGAATCCCAAAAATTTCTAAATTCCGCTTTTGATAAAACAAAAACCCGACCAAACCACGTCCGAATGACCTGAAATTTTGCACACACATCCCAAATGACCCAACTAAACTACTACAACTCTCGGAATTCCATTCTGACCCCTACATCAAAAAATCTCACCTACCAACCAGAAATTGCCAAAATATCAACTTCGCATTTTCAAGCCTAAATCTACTCCGAACCTCTAAAACATATTTTGATCAAACTCCTAAGTCCCAAATAATCTCCCGAAGCTAATAGAATCGAAACTCGCATTCGAGCTCTCTAACACATAAGTCAACATCCAGTTGACTTTTCTAACTTAAGCCTTCATAAAAGAGACTAAGTGTCTCAAGCCTTCTCAAAACCTTTATAAACTCGAGCCAACCAACCCGATAACATATAAAACTAATAATTAAATAAATTAGAAGTAGAAATGGGGGAAACATCGCGGTAACTCATGAGTGGACCAGCCGAGTTGCCACATCCTCCCCATCTTAAACAAACGTTTGTTCTCGAACGAGTCAAGAAACGTACCTAAAGTCTCGAATAGGTTAGGATATCTACTCCACATCTCCTGCTCGGTCTGCCAGTTAGCCTCCTCCACGGGCCGACCTCTCTATTTCACTTTCACTGAAGCTATATCTTTTGATCTAAACAGCCGCTGGCCCCACATCATAAGTAAGATTACCCTCCAACTGAACCGTGCTGAAATCCAGAACATGAGATGGATCCCCAACATACTTCTGGAGCATAGAAACATGGAAAAATAGGTGCACACTTGACAGGTTGGGTGGCAAAGCAAGCTCATAAGCCACCTCCCCGATCCTCGGAAGTACCTCAAAAGGTCCAATGAACCCTGGACTCAGTTTACCCTTCTTTCCAAACCTCATAACACCTTTAATGGGTGAAACCTTCAACCAAACTTTCTCACCAACCATGTAGAACACATCACGAACTTTCCTATCAGTATAGCTCTTTTGCCTCGACTTCGTTGTACGAAGCCTTTCCTGAATCACCTTCACTTTGTCTAAAGCATCCTGCACCAAATCTGTACCCAATAGCCTGGCCTCGCCCAGCTCGAACAACCTCACTGGAGATCTATATCGGCTCTCATATAAAGCCTCATATAGAGCCATCTGGATACTCGACTGGTAACTTTTGTTATAAACAAACTCCGAAAGCAGTAGAAACTGATCCCATGACCCTCCAAATTCAATGACACATGTGCCTAACATATCCTCTAATATCTGAATGGTGCGCTTGGACTGCCCATACGTTTGAGGGTGAAAAGTTGTACTCAACTCAACCTAAGTGCCCAACTCTCGCTGTACAAAGAGCTTAGATTTCTCAACTAGACCAATCAGAGGTATCAACCATACGTCAGCCCGGCATGACTTTTTCAAAAGATTACCATCGGTAGGGACCTTAATGGTAATCTATTTCATCATTCCACTTCTACTCGAAGAACCAACCTCATTAAGAGGAACGGTAGTAGGAGGAATTGTAGAGTAAGTCATCACAATTTGGGGCGGAGTAGCAACAATAGCTGTCATAACTGGTAAAGAATGAGCCACAGAGCAGGCATGGTAAAAGAGGCAAGGGGTACTTTATCGGAAACCAAATCTAAATTTTCACTATCAAAACGCACGAGAAAAAAGCTGATCAACAGAGTCACGAGCTGCCGTAGGAGTATCATCATCAGAGCTCACCAAGGTGACTTCAATAGCCTTGGTTATGGGAACAAAACAAGGAGGAGTCGCTTCATAATCTGAAAAGACGCGTCATCTAGATTGCGGCCTTTTTACCAAGGAGCCTCCATCTTGTTCCTCCTCTTCTTCAGAATCTTCGACTGAGCCTTCCTTTTTGATGAAGAACTCAAAATTATCTCTTCAGCTCTCTCCAAAGAAACTCTGGAAGCCACGACTGCTTCAACACTAGCACCACTAATGGGCAATCCTGATAAAACGAAAGATCAAATAAATTATAAGGGAAAGACGAAGGAAAACATGAAAAAAGAGAGTAAAGTATTTACCATGAGTTTTAATCTTCCAACCAAACCTGTGCGAAACGTTTTTCCAAGATCTACCTTCCATTGGAGCGACTTTTAATAACTTTTCTACCCAACCACAAAAATTGAGAATATCATCAATAGTCCATATGGTTGTTCGAAAAAAGAAAAAAGTTAAACACTAGCAGGAAAAATAAAGGGAAAAGATAGAAAAAGTTATTAACAAAAAACTCACGTGCAAAATTTCACTTTTATGGAAATGGAACATTCTCTTCGCCCACTAAACCAACAGTGGGGGTAGCAACAAATCTAGCATATCAGCCACGGTTCTTATTGTCCTCTAGGCTAAATAACACCCTTTTACTTCTCGCAACTAAAGTGAAAACCCCATTGCGGAAAAGCTTCGGGGAGTAGAGATGAATCAAATGGAAAAAAGTAAAAGGCAAGTTAGTCAACCTTGTTAAATGTATTAAGCAAGTAACAACCCTCCATACAATAGGGCCAATCTTTCCAAGATAAATGTCGAAAAAATGACAGAATCAGTGGGTGGATTAAAATTCAGTGTAAAGGGATACGTATACACAAAAGAAAACCTGGTCAAGTAGGATGTAATTCTTTGGTATGCATTAGAAATATTATAGGGAAATCAGGTCTCCAATGACAATCCCTACAAACAACAGAGATATCTTCAGTGATTTGAGAAGGATAAATATCAGCACGATCTAAAGAAGAGATAGAAGAAACTTGGTTTCTAATCGGTTCTCTATCATTATAAAAAGATAGTTCAGCAAGGACAACTTCAACTACTAAAGGCTTACGAACGGGTTCATTAGAATCTTTTCTTCTATATGAAGGTCTATGGGAGAGAGAGCCCCGAGTTCAAGAAGGAATAGTAGAACTCACTGGAGGAATAGAAAAACCCCTTACAAATGAAGACCCTAAACGACACAATCTTCCTCCTCTTCTACTTCTAAAGGGAGCAAGAGGAAGATTATCAACAATGGGACTCTTTAAGAGTTAGGGTTTGAAGAAGACATGACAATATGAGGAAGAAGAAACAAGAATGAATATTCTTAGATATGAAACTTTTTATGAGAAAGACAAATGTAAAAGCAATATTTATACTTAGAAGCAACCGTCAAATAAAACAGTATAATGATGGAAATGACGTGATGGAAACTAGCACTTCGTAATTGACGAAGCCGCGAAAAAGCTCTAAAAGACGCTGAAAAATGCAGAACCAATCAGAGATGCCATGCGTCATGAGCATTAAAAGGAAGTGACATATGAACTGTCAGTTCAATGGCGGCAAAACTTCCTGCTTTAATAAGATGCACTTCCCAAATATTTTATTGATGAATAAATGGCAAGTGGGAGGGGGGAGGGTGCTATATGTATTGGGAAAATTCAAGTTAATGTATCGAATTAATTATTTGGCGATATGTTATGGCACGTGGATTGGTAAAGCAATGACAGTTGGCAAAGAATAATTGAAGAGGCACGAGCTTTAATAGGCACGAGCAGACAACCAAAAAAGTCAGAAGAGATAGGTGCTCGAACCTCTTGATATTCTAAAGGGGTATTAGAAGAATGAACCTGAATAGCAAAATGGGTATAGATACGTATTATTGGTAAGCATTAATTACGAAAAATATTATAGAATCTGTATTGAACGGTTATGATTGCCAATTATAACGTTACATTAAATGTCATTAATTGTCCATAATGACTCCATTATGGAAGGAGCAAAATGTATTACTTAGAAATAGTTATAAAAGGTGAGGAATGAACATTTGTAAGGACATAAAATACTATTGGAATATACTAATTTACTTTGCTTTCTATTAAGCTATTATTTATACCAATTATTTCTATTTCTATTTGATTATCAGTAACCCGAGTTCTTCTAAAATAAAAATTATCTAGAATTACTAGTTACCATAACAAAAAAAGGAAATTTATATTTTAAATATTTATTGACCGATTAATTCAAACACGTAAAATTACAAAAGTAGAATATTTCATACCGAATATTTTTTATTTTATTTTATTTAAACTCGAAATCTCCGAGTAAAAGCTAAAGTATTCAATAATTTCACCATCCCAAAATTCCTGAAAAGCCTTCAAGAAGGACAAAGAATTTAAGAAGAGCAGTCCCCAAACTAATTGAAGAGTAGACGTGCCATTTTGCAGATTCTTCTTTATGGATAATTGAATACCAACGTCACTTTATTTCTCTAAAAATTTCTTTTTTCTTTTTTATTTTTTTTATCTAAATAGTTATACTAAACAAATGTCTTAATATACAATTCAAAATCATGACATTACCAACCAAGTTAGAACTAAAATATACCAACTAAGTTAGAACTAAAATAATCTGTTGACGTGTTATGTTTAATTTATTCCTATCTTCTAGCGAAAAAAAGAAGAAGATCAAACTTATACTATGAACGAAAAAAATATTATTTTGTGTTAGTATGGGTGTTCATAAAAAACGAAAATTTAAATCAAATCAACAAGAAAATTGATATTTTTGAAAAATCAATTAAATTAATTCAGTTATAGCTTTAAGAAAAAATAACTGAAATCAAAGACTATAAAAATTTATTATATATATATATATATATATATATATATATATATATATATATATATATATATATATATATGTTTGTGTGTGTATGTAAATTTTTATATAAAGCTTGTAAAAAATATATGATACATATTAATAATTTGCGCTTCTAGTTGTTAGTTTATTTTTTTGCCTATATAATAATTTAGTACTTACCTTTATATTCTAGTTTGGTTGGTAGTTTGCTAAGGCATAAATTTGTTTCATATTAAAAATAATGTCTTTATTGAAGTTCTTAAATTATTTATTATTATTATTTAAGTTAATTTAATTATCATCAATATATAAATAATATTTGTCTCAGAGAGTAACTAGGTTAAGGTAGAATACATAATTGAACCCTTAAACATGACTTTTTTGTCACTTAGACACTTAACATAGAGTTGTTCCTATCATATCCTTCAACTAAACTACATATGTGCCAATTAAACACTTTGTAGACCATATGAGAAAAACAACAAGAACAACCCAGTATAATCCCACTTAGTGGGGTCTAGGGAGGGTAATGTGTACGCAGACCTTACCCCTACCCTTGGATAGAGAGGTAGTTTCCAAATAGACCCCCGGCATCCTTCCCTCCAAGAACTTCCCACCTTGCTCTTGGGGAGACTCGAACTCACAACATCTCGGTTGGAAGTGGGGGTTGCTTACCATCAGAGCAACCCCTCTTGTCAAGACCATATGAGAAAAACTATTATAAAAATTAAGCGCGTGTATGACAGTTGTCTCTAACACCTTAAAATATTCTATTTTATAGAATTAACCCCCAAAACAAATTGAAACTCATTTTCAAAAAATAAAAAACTTGATCGTCGGCTTTGGCGACTTAGTACCCTAAAAAGTGTTGGAAACACGTTCTCAAGGCATTATACTAAACGTGTGTTCATATTTGTAGGTTTTGATGAATGACAAATTATGCGCAAATTGACACATGACGAGGTCCAAGCACAAGCGCAAAATTGATATATAACGAGATTCAAGCACAAGACAAAGATCGAGATTAAGTTTTATATGAGTCGGTATTTAATTGTGATCTTGATCCGACAACTTAAACTCAAGACTTGGCTTCTCTCGTAAAAATATTTTTAACAAATCATGCGTATTTAATTTAGAGCAAAATAATTTTAAATAATGCATATTTACTTTAGTCAAAATAATTTTTAAACATGCCTCTAAAATCTGGACTAAGATAATCGATTCGGTACTTATGATAATCGATTATGTTTAAGTCAGCTGCTTGACAATCGATTGTGAACTTATGACAATCGATTGTGTTAAGGCAGTGAGCATCAGATTTTTCAAATCTGCATGACAATCGATTGTGAACCTTATGACAATCGATTGTGATGAGGCAGTGTCCATAAAAGTTTTTCAAAACTCAAAATAATCGATTGTGAAGCTAATGACAATCGATTGTGATGAGGCAGTTTCCATCAAAGTTTTTCAAAGCTCAAAATAATCGATTGTGAAGCTAATGACAATCGATTGTGAAGAGACAGTGTCCATCAGATTTTTCTAAGTCACAAAATAATCGATTGCGAACTTATGACAATCGATTGTGTTGAGGCAGTGTTTTCCAGACTTTTTCAAAAGTTATTAAATAATCGATTGTGAACTTATAACAATCGATTGTCAAGAGGCAGTGTCTAAATTGATTTTTCAAGACTGATATATAATCGATTGTTAACTGAGTATAATCGATTGTATAACTGACCGTTGCCAAAATATTTTCGAATACCGTCAGGTAATCGATTATTGATTTCTTATAATCGATTGTTTTAATTAAAATCTGAAAAGAATTTTTTGAACGTTGCTGAGTAATCGATTATTGATTTCTTATAATCGATTGTTTTAATTGAAATCTGGAAAAGGATTTTTTGAATGTTGCTGAGTAATCGATTGTAGATTTCTGACAATCGATTGTTTTACGTAAAATCTGGAAATGATTTTTTGAACGTTGCCAGTAATCGATTATTGATCTTAGATAATCGATTGTGAAGCGTAAAATCTGGGATTGATTTTTGGAAGAACTGGCAAACAATCGATTGTGGTAATTTGACAGTCGATTGTCACTGAGTAAAATCAGCAATTCTTAATTGGCAATTAGGCAACGGTAATACAAAGTTTTTCAGCTATAAATACAGCTTCAATTCAGTCTATTAAGTACAACAACACACAACAACTGATCATACAATTGCTATAGCTTGCATACTTTATTGCTTATCATTTTATATTCATTACATAAGCTTTTGAGAGCCAAATTCTTGTCGAAAGTTGTTGCGATCTTGAGCGTATTCTTTTTACTCATATCTACTCTTTAAGGAGTGTCTTGTTTGAGTGCTAAGTGTTTTTGTACACTTGAAGGGAAATGTTAGTCCCTTGTGTTGTAAGAATAAACTTGTGTTTCCTTGGTTGAAGTCTTGGAGTGTTGTATCTCCGAGCAAAGGTTGTTGAGGCTTGTGTCCTCAAGTTGTAACGGTTTATTGAGCACCCGTAAGCTTAACAAGTTAGTGGAAATCTCGAGAGAGTCTCTCGGGGACTGGACTAGCCACGGGTTTTGGTGAACCAGGATACATCGGTGCGTTTGTTCTAATTTATTTACTTATCGCACTTATTTATTTCCTGCAATTTTTAAATTCCGCAAGTTTACGCTAATTTTTATTATAACGCTATTCACCCCCCCCCCCTCTAGCGTTAAGCGTATTATCTAACAATTGGTATCAGAGCCCAACTCTCTGAAGACTTAACCGTTTGAGAGAAACATCCATGGCTTCTACTCGTGATTCTTTTGCAGGAATAGGTGAAGGATAGTGCTCCATCCGACCACCGCTATTCGATGGTACAAATTATACATACTGGAAGGAGAGTATGAGAATATTTGTATAATCAAATAGTTTTCATCTTTGGAAGGTCATAATGAATGGAGAACAAATTCCAACCAAGAAGGTTGAAAATGAATGGGTCCCAAAGTCCGAAGATGAATACGATGCGGATGATATCCGAAAGGTGCAAAATAATGCTAAAGCTATTAATTTATTATATTGTGCTGTAAATGCTGATGATTACAGGAAGATATCTTGTTGCACAACGGCGAAGCAAATGTGGGACAAGCTGAAAATTACGTACAAAGGTATGGACCAGGTAAGGGAAGCCAAAATTGATTTCCTAACCCATGCATATGAATTGTTTCACATGAAGGAAGGCGAAAGGGTCGATGAGATGTTTGAACGATTTTCAAAAATCGTAAATGACTTACATGCTCTTAAGAAGACCTTCACGGATAAGGAACTTGTCCGAAAAATTCTCCGAAGTCTCACTCCGGAATGGCGATCCAAGGCCGACGCGATTCAAGAATCCATTGGCATTTCAAATGTCACCATCGACGCATTAAGAGGTAATCTTAAAACTTATGAATCTACTATACTTAACCCTATTGTTGATGATCAAAGGAAGCAAAGAATCGCTCTCAAGGCAAGCACAAGCCAACCTCAAAATGATGAGGACGGAGACAACGAGTTCAGACTCGTTATCAAGAGATTTCAAAAGTTCATGCGAAAAGAGTATGAACGAAAGGGCAAAAAGCAAGGAGATCAAATAAAGCGCTATGAGTGCGGAGAAACCGGGCACATTAGATCAAATTGCCCAAATGCTAAAAAGGCGAAGAAACCCTTCAAGAAGCAACGAGCATACATATCTTGGGGAGGCGACTCCGGTGACGAGTCAAGTGAGGAAGAAGAAGACGAAGCCGCAAATCTTTGTCTTATGGCACAAGAAGACAACAAAGAAGAGGTATGTCAAATTTCTTCCAAAAATTTCTTTTCCCTTGAAGAAATGCAAAATGCTTTTGATGAGTTGTATAGCGAATTTATTAAAGCTTCAAAAACTATTAAGAGTATAAAAGAAAATGCTTCTTTAAAAGAAAAAGATTTTCAAAAACAACTCTCTTTTAAAGAAAAGGAATTGGAAAAACTGATTTTAGAAAATGAGAAGTTGAAAGAGGAAAACAAATTTTTTTGCAAGAGAAGCGCCGACAAGCCCGAAAGTTCTAGAAATTGTACTTCTTGCATGCATCTCAAAAATGAAGTAGAAAGGCTTAAGGGCACCTTAGATACGTTTAACTCTTCTCATAAAAATTTGAATGAAGTGCTTGTTAATTTGAAGTCGACCAAGCATGGCATAGGTTTTAGAAACGAGCCTAAAGAGAAAGTTGAAGCCAACCCCCAACCACCTAAGGCTCAACCTAGGATAAATAAAACAAATGTTCATCCTAGATACAACAAACCTAGAAATGGTTTTCATCAATCACAACCTAGAAATAATCATGCTAGAAATAATACACATTCTAGGCCAAACACTAAAAGGAATTTTGAACCTTTTAGAACACCTAGAAATGACTTCCAACCTAGAAACAACTATTCTAGAAATGATGCATATCCTAGAACAAATAGTAGGAGAAATGATTTTCATGATTTGCGCAATAGTTATATTGTCAAGAATAGAGTAAATGAATTTCGTCCGTCCAGTTACTATCAACCTAGAAGGATGCATAATCCTAACGTGACTTGTCATTATTGTAGACGAATTGGACATATTGCTCCTGCTTGTTTTACACGACATAGACATAACACTCAATCACATCACTATGATTTGCCTAACCCCCAAGGACCCAAAATGGCATGGGTACCTAAAAATCATTAATCTGTTTTGTAGGTATGTTTGAAGGGATCAAGTGTACTATGGTACCTTGATAGTGGATGCTCCAAGCACATGACGGGAGACGAATCCAAATTCCTTCAACTAGAACACAAGGAAGGGGGAAGTGTTATTTTTGGTGATAACAACAAAGGAAAGATTATCGGCATCGGATCGGTTGGTAAGGATGAAATTTCTTCCATTAAGCATATATTACTTGTGAAAGGCTTAAAACATAATCTCTTGAGCATAAGTCAATTATGTGACAAGGGAAATCTTGTTTTATTTGATTCGGATGAATGCTTAGTTTTTAGACGTAGCGATTTTAAAATTATCCTTCGTGGTTTTAGAATGGATAACATTTATATGGTTGATCTTGCAAATTCTTCAACCGAATATGTGAATTGTTTAATGAGCAAAGAGGATGGTTCTTGGTTATGGCATCGTAGAGTAGCTCACATCAACATGCATCTTTTGAACAAATTGGTTTCACAAAATTTAGTTGTTGGTCTTCCAAATTTGAAATTTGAAAATGACTCTATTTATGATTCTTGTCAAAAAGGGAAGCAAACAAAAGCATCTTTTAAATCGAAAAATATTGTTTCAACTACTAGACCATTGCAATTGCTTCACATGGATTTGTTTGGACCATCTCGCATTGAAAGTCTTGGTAGAAATCGTTATGCTTTTGTTATTGTTGATGATTATTCCACATTTACTTGGACTTTATTTCTTGCCCATAAAAGTGATGCTTTTCAGAATTTTAAATATTTTCTTAAACGTGTTCAAAACGAAAAGGAAACAACCGTCACTTCAATTAGAAGTGATCATGGGGGAGAGTTTGATCACAATCTCTTTGCGGACTTTTGTGACGAACTCGGTATCGAGCATACCTTTTCCTCTCCACGAACACCACAACAAAATGGGGTGGTGGAAAGGAAAAATAGGTGTCTCGAAGAGATGGCTAGAACCATGCTCGAAGAGGCTAAGATTCCCAAACATTTTTCGGCGGATGCCGTGAGTACCGCATGCTACGTTTTAAATAGAGTAGTCATAAGGCCAATACTCATGAAAACCCCTTATGAACTCTACAAGGGAAGGAAACCAAATATCTCCCATTTTAGAGTATTCGGTTGTAAAGTTTTTATTCATAACAATTGAAAAGATCAATTGGAAAAATTTGATGCCAAATCCGATGAAGGAATTTTTATTGGGTATTCTTCACGTAGCAAAGCATATAGGGTATTTAATAATAGAACCCAAACTGTGGAGGAATCCCCCCATATTGTGTTTTCCGAAAATAATGCTCGCTTGGCGAGAAAGGATTCTTGTTCTGATCTTGCAGGTATTTTAAATAGTTTAAAAGACAAAGTACAAGAGGAAACTCCTAAGGAAATTCAAGATGAAACCTTGGAACAATCAACGGAGGAAACGCCACAATTGGAGAAAGAAACGAAAATGCCTAACGAGTGGAGGACAATCAAAGATCACCCTCTCGAACAGGTAATTGGCGACGTCGGAGAAAAGGTAAGTACCCGAAACTCCCTTAAGAACACCTTAGGACATACTGCTTTTGTTTCTCAAATTGAACCAACAACCATCTCCGAAGCAATTGGGGATGAATTTTGGACCTTGGCAATGCAAGAGGAGCTTAACCAATTCAAACGGAATGACGTTTGGGATTTGGTGCCAAGACCCGAAGATCATACCATAATTGGTACGAAATGGGTTTTTCGAAACAAACTAGATGAAAATGGTGTAATCACTAGAAACAAAGCTAGGCTTGTAGCAAAAGGCTATAATCAAGAAGAGGGTATTGACTATGAAGAAACATATGCTCCCGTAGCTAGATTAGAAGCTATTCGTTTATTGCTTGCTTTTGCCTCTTCTATGAATTTCAATTTATATCAAATGGATGTAAAAAGTGCTTTTCTAAATGGTGTTATTCAAGAAGAAGTTTATGTTGAACAACCCCCCGGTTTTGAAGATTTTAAATCTCCCGATCATGTTTTCAAACTCAAAAAGGCTCTTTATGGTTTAAAACAAGCTCCCCGAGCTTGGTATGAAAGATTGAGTAAATTTATATTGGAAAATGATTTCATTAGGGGGAAAGTTGACACCACTCTTTTTGTTAAGCATAAAAACAATGATATTTTATTAGTTCAAATCTATGTGGATGATATTATATTTGGTGCTACTAACAATGTTTTGTGCAAGGAATTTTCCGATTTAATGACAAGCGAATTTGAGATGCCTATGATGGGTGAGTTAACATTCTTTTTGGGATTACAAGTAAAGCAAATGAAAGAAGGTACGTTCATTTGCCAAGCGAAATATTGCAAAGAATTGCTGAAACGATTTGAAATGACCAATGCAAAAGCAATGGCAACCCCCATGAGCACATCCGATCATCTAGACAAAGATGAGAAAGGTAAGGAAGTCGACATCAAAAAGTATCGAGGTATGATTGGCTCTCTCCTTTATCTTACTGCTAGTCGTCCGGACATCATGTTTAGCGTGTGCTTATGCGCTCGTTACCAATCGTGTTCGAAGGAGTCTCACCTAACTGCGGTGAAACGGATATTGAAGTATCTTGTTGGTACTGTAAATGTGGGTCTATGGTACCCCAAAGGTTCTTCATGCCAACTTGTTGGCTATTCCGATTCCGATTTTGCTGGATGCAAATTGGACCGCAATAACACTAGTGGCACTTGCCATTTGCTCGGTAGCTCTCTCGTTTCTTGGTTTAGCAAGAAACAAGCAAGTGTTGCATTGTCCACAACCGAGGCTGAATATGTAGCCGCGGGGAGTTGTTGCGCTCAAATCCTTTGGATGAAACAACAACTCTTGGACTATGGCCTAAGTCTTGATCATATCCCTCTTAGATGTGATAATACTAGTGCCATATGCTTGACGAAGAACCCCGTTCTTCATTCGCGAACAAAACACATTGAAATTAGACATCATTTTATAAGAGATCACGTTCTCAAGGGCGATGTCAAAATTGAATTTATTGAAACCAAAGATCAATTGGCCGACATCTTTACAAAGCCCTTAGAGAAAGAGTCCTTCTTCCGAATTCGTAGTGAACTCGGGATCCTTGACTCCACGTTGATCTAAGTCATGCATTGCATTTTTCCTTTCACATGTTTTCTAACTTGAGCGTCGGAGACGTCTAAAGTATTTTTGCAGGTATCGCCCTAAAGGCAGGGGGAATTATAATGCTTGACGCACAGAACAATCGATTTCTCTTTTATATAATCGATTATCCAGTATCAATAATCGATTGTCTTGACATTATTTGCGTTATTATGTTTGAAATTGCAGATTTAATAAATAAACAAGTTTTTTTTATTATTCTATTTTTTTTGCTAATGGCAAAAGGGGGAAGATAACGGGTATGCACTCTCTGTTGGAAATCATGTATATCTATGATGTGTGCGCTTTGGTTGTATGAGCATGATTTTCAGGTATAGGTTTTGATGAATGACAAACAATAAAGTCAAGCGTCAAACAACGATATAATATGACAAACTATCAAATGGCGAGAAGCATATTGATGACGGGATTGCATAGACAAGCCAAGTAGAGCCAAAGAGTTCAAGACCGAAGACCCAAGACGTAGGTCGTTAGGTAGAACCAATGTAAGAACAACGTTTAAGTTATCTTATCTTTTGGCTCAACATTAGGTCATTATAAATATGCATAAAATTATTTTATTAAAGTAAATCATTTTATTAAATCATATATATCATAAATATTTTTAATATACTTCAAACAAAATGACTTTAACGTTTTCATTTTTAACCAAAATGGGTTTTGAAGTAAGTTTTCAATTCTGGTATACACAGTGTATATCAAGTGTATATCAATGGTATATAATCGATCCGTTGCCAAAGTTTTGAACATTGGAACAACATAGTCGATTATATGTACGCAATCGATTATATGAAGTCAACAATCGATTGTCTACTTTTAACAATCGATTATTTTGAGACTGTGCAACCGAAGTTTTTAAACATCAAAACAATCGATTGTCTTGTCATACAATCGATTATCAACAATCGATTGTCACCTTCATACAATCGATTATATTTTGACCGTTCCCACAGAATCCTAAATTGATTTTTGAACGTTGAAGAACAATCGATTATTCAGGTTTAACAATCGATTGTTTAGCCTAAAATCAGGAATCTGTTTTTTGAACGTTGGTCAGACAATCGATTGTCACCTCCAAACAATCGATTGTTTGAGCACAGAATCAGGGATTTTATTTGTCAATTAAGCAACGGTCAGCACTACTTTTTCACCTATAAAAAGAGGTCTTTTGAGCTGATTTTAAAAACACAACTCTTGCATATATTGATATACATATTGATCATTTCCAAGCATCATTTTAGAGCTTTTGTTGAGCCATTAGATAGACAACTTTGTGTTGTTCATAGAGCTTATTATGTTTCTCTTTATCCACTCTATTGAGAGAGTATTTGTTGTAAAAGAGAGTTGTTTTGAGAAGAACATATCTTCTCATTTGTCGGGTTTGCTAAGTACCCAAAGTCTTAGTGGTTGAAGTCTTGGGGTGAGGTATCCTCAAGCAAGTGAAGTCTTAAGGTGCGGTATCCTTAAGCAACTGTAACGGTTTGTTAAGCACCCGTAAGCTTGACGAAGATAGTGGAAATCTCGAGAGAGTCTCTCGGGGACTGGACTAACCACAGGTTGTGGTGAACCAGGATATATCGGTGCGTTCGTTCTTATTTATTTACTTATCGCACTCATTTATTTCATGCAATTTTTAAATTTCGCAAGTTTACGCTATTTTTATTATAACGCTATTCACCCCCCTCTAGCGTTAAGCGTATTATCTAACAATTGGTATCAGAGCCTAACTCTCTGAAAGCCTTAACCGGTTGAGAGCAATATATATTTTTCTGTTGAGAATATTGAACGCAGGAACGATGGATGAAGGACAATCCACCACTTGCCCTCCACTATTTGACGGAACAAACTATACATATTGGAAATATCGGATGAGTATCTTCCTCAAAGCAAACAGTTTTTGTTTGTGGCAAATCATCAAAAACGGTGAACCAATGCCGACAAAGAAAGTTGGAGAAACCACGGTTCCAAAGGAGGAAAATGAATATGATGCCGAGGACATCAAGAAAGTTGAAAATAATGCAAGGGCCATCCATGTATTGTATTGTGTGATCAATGCGGATGACTATAGGAAAATCTCGTGCTGCACAACCGCCAAGGAGATATGGGATAAACTCGAGGTCATCTATGAAGGTACGCCTCAAGTCCAAGAATCTAAAATTGATTTTCTAACTCATAAAAATGAAATCTTTAAAATGGAGAAGGAACCCATTGGTGTTATGTTTGAACGATTTTTAAAAATCGTCAACGATCTACATGCTCTCGGGAAAGTTTACACGAACAAAGATCTTGTTCGAAAAGTCCTACGGAGCCTCACTCCCGAATGGCGTTCCAAAGCCAATGCCATCCAAGAGTCGATGGAATTCACGAATATCACAATTGATGGACTAAGAGGTAACCTCGAAACTTATGATAGCACAATTCTTAATCCTTATCTTAGAAGTAATTCGAATTTTGCCTTCAAAGCCTCATCCTCTAAAAGAGAAGAGGTAAGTGATTCGGAAAGGGATGATGATAATATTTCCAATGATATAATTGAAAAGTTTTGTAAGTCTATGAATAAGGACAAGAAAAAGAAGAAACACCATAGGCGCGTATCACGGGATTCGGACAGCTCAGGCGATGGAACCGCCGCATTGTGTCTCGTGGCAAACGAAGAAGAGGTAAGTACATCTAACTCTCACTCGTTTGAAGAATTACAAAATGCCTATGATGAATTGTATGGTGAATTTGTTAATGCTTCCAAAATGATAAAAGATTTGAAGAAAACACTTTCTTTGCAGAAAACACTTTCTTTGCAAGAAACAGATTTTCAGAAAACACTTTCTTTACAAGAAAAAGATTTTGAAAAATCCTCTTCTTTGAAAGAAATAGATCTTGAAAAATTGACTAATGAAAATGGTGTTCTTAAAATAAAATTGTAAGTTCTAGAAAAAGAAAATAAATTTTTGGAAAATGACATTGTTGATTTCAAAAATAAAATCAAGGAATTGAATGAAGCCTCTTCTATTGATAAATGTTCTAATTGTTCTTCTTGTAGTTCCTTAAAATTAGAGAACATAGAACTTAGGAACGCACTAGAAAAACGTCCATCAAAGTTGTTCAAAACTCAAAATAATCGATTGTGAAGCTAATGACAATCGATTGTGATGAGGCAGTGTCCATCAAAGTTTTTCAAAGCTCAAAATAATCGAGTGTGAAGCTAATGACAATCGATTGTGAAGAGACAGTGTCCATCAGATTTTTCTAAGTCACAAAATAATAGATTGCGAACTTATGACAATCGATTGTGTTGATGCAGTGTCTTCCAAACTTTTTCAAAGTTATTAAATAATCGATTGTGAACTTATAACAATCGATTGTCAAGAGGCAGTGTCTAAATTGATTTTTCAAGACTGATATATAATCAATTGTTAACTGAGTATAATCGATTGTATAACTGACCGTTGCCAAAATGTTTTCAAATACCGTCAGGTAATCGATTATTGATTTCTTATATTCGATTGTTTTAATTAAAATCTGGAAAGGATTTTTTGAACGTTGCTGAGTAATCGATTATTGATTTCTTATAATCGATTGTTTTAATTGAAATCTGGAAAAGGATTTTTTGAACGTTGCTGAGTAATCGATTGTAGATTTCTGACAATCGATTGTTTTACGTAAAATCTGGAAATGATTTTTTGAACGTTGCCAGTAATCGATTATTGATCTTAGATAATCGATTGATAAGCGTAAAATCTGGGATTGATTTTTGGAAGAACTGGCAAACAATCGATTGTGGTAATTTGACAGTCGATTGTTATTGAGTAAAATCAGCAATTCTTAATTGGCAATTAGGCAACGGTAATACAAAGTTTTTCAGCTATAAATACAGCTTCAATTCAGTCTTTAAGTATAACAACACACAACAACTGATCATACAATTGCTAATGCTTGCATACTTTATTGCTTATCATTTTATATTCATTACATAAGCTTTTGAGAGCCAAATTCTTGTCGAAAGTTGTTGCGATCTTGAGCGTATTCTTTTTACTCATATCTACTCTTTAAGGAGTGTCTTGTTTGAGTGCTAAGTGTTTTTGTATACTTGAAGGGAAGTGTTAGTCCCTTGTGTTGTAAGAAGGAACTTGTGTTTCCTTGGTTGAAGTATTGGAGTGTTGTATCTCCGAGCAAAGGTTGTTGAGGCTTGTGTCCTCAAGTTGTAACGGTTTGTTGAGCGCCCGTAAGCTTAACAAGTTAGTGAAAATCTCGAGAGAGTCTCTCGGGGACTGGACTAGCCACGGGTTGTGGTGAACCAGGATACATCTGTGCGTTTGTTCTAATTTATTTACTTATCGCACTTATTTATTTCCTGCAATTTTTAAATTCCGCAAGTTTACGCTAATTTTTATTATAACGCTATTCACCCCCCCTAGCGTTAAGCGTATTATCTAACAAAAAGTTCACTGAAAATTTTCTTTGTCCAATTTCATCTCACTTCTTCTTGTTTCAATTCACTAAAATATCACGTTGTTTTATCTATTCCTCGTCTAAGTTGGTGTAGCTTACAAGTGTTCTGTAAAGAGAACAAGCATGTCAAATGTGAATAGTTAAATTTATGTACACTAAACTTTCGTTAAAAAAAAATTAAGAGGAAGAATAATGGATTCACGGGAAGAATAAGAGAAATAGAACGTAGGGTAAAAATTTATTTTAATTGAATAATATATTAGAATATAATAATAATAGTAATAATAATAATCAATAAATTTTTTCTCATGTTCACCCGCTTTTTTCCACGTACTCAATTATCTCACTACAAAGTGTATATTTGGAGCAAATATAATTTAGTTGAAGGATCTGATACGAACAACTTTATATTAAGGTGATCAAGTGACAAAAAAATTAAATTTAAGGTTCAATTATGTATTCTGTCTTAGTTTAATAATGTTATGTTGGAATGTAATAGTGAGATATCTCATATTTAAGAAAATAATGAGAAAAAATGAAAATCAATAACAATTATATAAATCGAATCGATAAAAAAAAACGACTTAAACTATGTATATCCCTACATGTTAGTAATTTAGTAGGTACAGCGCTCAAAACATAGGCTAAAGAATTTTTTCCTCTTTTATGTTCATATAAACACCTATGGAATAAAACTCTTTTTTTTTTTCGCATTTAATCATTTGTTACCTAATACTTACTTCAAAAACAAAACCCTAAAAGGATTTATTCGCCGCCAGATTTTTTATTCTCCTGTCTCCCATTTAACCTTCATCACCTCTCTTATTAGCTCACAATTTCCTTTACCTGCTCTATGTTGAGAAATATGAACTTTCTTGGAGTTTAATTAGTCAAAGATGGGATTTTTATCAACACCAAAGCTTCAATTTTCAGGTTATACATGTAGGTTTTTGTAGTTTTAAGGGTTATATGCTAAAGTTATAACCTGTAGGTTTTTGTAGTTTTAAGGTTTATATGCTAAAGTTTGGCTCTGTTACCTTTCTTTAGTTGCTAGGTTTTGTGGGTACTGATTATGTTTGTTGTAGAATCGAGTGTATAATTAGTGTTTGATCATGAAGTTTTCTTGGTACTATTTTATTTTATCAAAGATTGGATTTTTATGAGCTTAAAGCTTTGATTTTGAGGTTCTCCACGTGGGGTTTTGTAGTTTTTAAGGTTTATATATATGACAAAGTTTTGATTTTGAATAGCTTTCTTGGGTTGTTAAGGCTTGTGGGTATTGATTATATTTGTTGTGGAATGAGGGAGTGAAGATGGTATCTGAATTGAGTAGGAGACCAATGATTGGAAACAATGAAGATTCATTTGGAGATGAGTTCGAGAAAGAGATTGGGATGTTACTTCATGATCAGCGAAGACAAGAAGCTGACGATCGCGAAAAGGAGCTGAATATGTATAGAAGTGGCTCAGCTCCACCTACTGTTGAGGGTTCATTGAGTGCAGTAGGTGGATTGTTTAACAATAATGGTTTCATGTCTGAGGAGGAGCTTAGGTCTGATCCTGCTTACTTATCTTACTATTACTCCAACGTAAATCTTAATCCTAGGTTGCCTCCACCACTTTTGTCCAAAGAAGATTGGCGGTTTTCGCAGAGGTTGCAAGGAGGGAGCTCAGCTATTGGTGATAGGAGGAACGTAAACAAGAATGATAATAATGGTAATGGTCGGAGGTCACCTATGCCTCCAGGATTTAACTCGAAAAAAGCAGAGAGCGAGAACGAGGCGGATAAATTGCAGGGTTCAGTGGAATGGGGTGGTGATGGACTGATTGGTTTGCCAGGACTAGGACTAGGTAGTAAAAAGAAGAGCATTGCTGAAATATTCCAGGTGCATGCTTCAAACTTTATCTAGTGTTTTATTTATTTATTACAATTTCAACAATGACTATTGGATGATAGATTCCAAGATTCTGGTATCCACAATTAACAATTGGTATTTAATGCTTCATGAATTTAGCTCATTTATGTTACTGCCCAAATGGTATGTTTGGTGTAGAAGGAAAAACGTTCAACAAGTTTCCTTGAGGTGTTTTGGCGGATTTGGCATTTTTGAATTGTGGAAAGATTTTAATGTTGTGGCATGGATGCTAGATGATAGTCAATTCATCTTCCCATTAAACCGTTTTGGTTACATGATGGTTTGGTAGACACGTAACTCCATTTCGCTCAATAATCTCTGCTAAGCTGATGAGATCTGAGGCAGTTCTGGATCTCCGGGGCCAACATTTTAGCATTATGATTAAAGGGGCACCTTCAAAATTTGAATTTAATTTCTCTCTATTTATTTATTCCTTTATATCTCAAACTTTCTAGATTGACAATCCATCTAGACGTATATGGCATAAATAAGCATTTTTTGTTCCATATATGAGAATGGTTTATGCGATCCCATGATGAAAACAAAATATTGTGACAAGCTAAGTTGCTCAGTCTCTTCACTTTCGGTGCCGCACCCCTGTCGACATTACGTGGGTGTGGGTGTCGTTGTGGGATGCGAACTGATATGGTCAACCGATTATGGGTACTTTGACCAAAATCGACCGAGAAATTCGGGAAAGATACAATGATTTTTAAAGTCAAAATAAAAGCTAGGGTGAAATTGAAGAAATGGAATATCTTGTATATGAGAAATTTATGTGTTAGTCCTTTTTCTTTTATCTCCTTCTCGGCTTCTCCTCTTAATTAATATTTTCTCCTCCTTGGAACACCTTGTAAGTTTTCCAAATAATGTTTCATAATTTAGACATATTTTTATAACTCTACCTTGAGATATTTGAATTATTTTTAGCTGATCCCACCACCCATATTCACCCATATTCATACTTGAATCTGTACCCCTGAATCTAACAATTTAGACCATGAAGGATCCAACCCTAGATCCACACCGTATCTAACACCCGCACTCGAGTCCAAGCAACTTAGGTGACAATTAATGATATCAAGTGCGCGATTGGCTTTGAGAAAGTTGTGGATCCAGTGTATTCCAATAAGATCAAGCATCTTATGTCAATCGGGACAATGTTGCATTTACTTGCTTACTGGGCATGAAAACACCCTTTAGTTAATAGGCGATACAAGATTCTCGATATTGGGATGTGTCTGTCTATTATTTCATATGTGGGACTGGTTTTTTGCATTCGCAGGAGAAGAGCAAAATACTGTAACAATTGATGATAGTCTATAGTGATGTTGCATTTTTATGTATACTTAGTATACACTAAAAATGAGCCGAGGGTTTCCTGGAAATAACCTCTCTATCCTTCCGGGGTAGGGGTAAGATTTGCATATACTCTACCTCTCCCCCAACCCCACTAGTGGAATTTTACATGGTATGTTGTTGTTGTTGTTGTTGTTAGTACAATGCAGTAAGTTCATAGGCAATGTAAGATACTGAAATTGCTATACTAAGGATAAAATAGAAATTTTTTGTGTTGCGAATATATATTTTTATAGTGTGTTCCCCTTAAAGAAAGTCATAAACAACTCTATCGTTGTGTTCGTCTAAACATTACTAGCTGAGGAGTCAAATGCTCCTTTCCCTTTTGGGTACATTCACCCATGTCCGGACTCCCAGTCCTACCTTCACTTCAAATTTCTGGTTGGGCGGATGTGCTCCATCCTTCTCCCATCCCCTATAATGTGATCTATAGTTTCTCTTTTCATTTTATATCTACCTGGTTTTGCAGCTCAGCGGAATTTCTGTACTCTATAAAGGGTAGTTTTGGATAATTTGCGAACCTAACAAAATATAATCTTAGATGAAATGGATCACGACATCTGTTTACTGCATGACATCTGATTCATTGTACTATTGTTATGTTGCTAAGGGCATTTCTTTTTACCTTTTCTAATCTTGGATTTCCACATTTTTGAGTTTCAATAAATAAACACGTTCCATAATATTTTTTTTGTAGTGTTAATTTTTCCTTCCTATTATAAAGTAAGTGGCCGATATTTGTTCCTCCTTTTTTTTTTCCACTTCATTTATTACTCCTTTTGTTTTAATTCATGCGTCTTACTTTCCTTTTTAGACCGTTTCAAAAAGAATGCTTCTTTCTATATTTAGTAAGAACACAAGATTCAAGGGCATTTTGGTATATTATACGCATCGTTAGTTTAAGACCACAAGTTTTCAAAAGTTTTCGTACTTTTTTTAAACTCCGTGCATACTCAAACTAAGACACATAAACTGAAATGGAGGGAGTATTATTTTGTCTTAGGAGTAACATTTCTTACGTTTAATCTGTGAGAAAGAGAGTTTAACATGGTCATCTGATGGGTTTTAAACCATGTCTAATCCAGGATGACTTCAGCCGTGTGTCTCCTGCTCCTGGTCACCCTTCGCGGCCAGCTAGCCGAAATGCTTTTGACGGAAGTGGTGATGCAGCAGAAGCTGAGCTTTATTTTTCTTCTTCAAAGCCATTAAGGTCTGCATCAAGCACACAAATCCCATCTGATGAGGTGGCTGCTTCCTATTCATATGCTGCTGCTTTATCAAGAAGTACCACTCCTGATCCCCAACACATTGTGAGGGCTCCTAGTCCTTGCCTTACTCCTATTGGTGGAGGGAGGGTAGTCAATTTAGACAAGAGAAGTGTTAATAGTCCAAATTCATTTAATGGTCCCACAACTGAGTCTTCAGAGCTTGTTGCTGCTTTGTCTGGCATGAATCTATCTAATGGTACGTCGGATGAGATCATTTCTCAGATTGAACAGGACATTGGTTTTAATACTATCCTCACCAATCTTGCAGGTGGGCAGAATAACACGAAGCAGCATGAATTTTTGAAGCAATCTGAATCCCCACAGTTTAATATGGCTTCTAATGTCCAGTCTGCAAAAGTACCATATTCTGTCGGCTCAGACCTTAATAGTTCTAACTGCCAAGCTGCTTTCTCCAATAGTTCATACCTCAAAGGATCCCCAACATCTGGATTGAATAGTGGAGGTGGCGTACTTTCTCAATATCCACATTTGGATAGTCCAAATTCATCCTTCTCTAATTTTGGTTTAAGTGGTCATCCTCTCAGTCCAATGTCAAGCCATCTTGGCAACTATAATTTGCCACCTTTATTTGGAAATGCTGCTGCTGCTGCATCAGCTATGGCTGTACCTGGATTGGACTCTCGAATCCCTAATTTGAGTGCTGCAACCTCAGAGCATAATCTCAGCAGAATGGGAAATCAAATGGGTGGGCCATCATTCGTGGACCCTATGTATCTTCAGTACTTGACAGCTGAATATGTTGCGCAGGTTGCTGCTCTTAATGATTTTTCCTTAAACAGGAGCTACATGGGCGGCAACTCGTATGTAGACTTGCTTCAGAAAGCTTATCTTGGTAACAATGTTCTACCTCAGAAATCCCAATACAAAAGTGGTGGTTCAGGTCATCATGGCTATTATGGAAATCCTGCGTTTGGAGTTGGCTTGTCATATCCTGGAAGTCCTTTAGCAAGTCCTGTCATCCCAGGCTCTCCAGTGGGACCTGGTAGTCCTATTAGGCATAGTGATTATAATAATATGAGACGAATGAGAAACATAGCTGCAGGTGTCATAGGACCATATCACTTGGATAATATGGAAAACACCTTAGCATCCTCCTTACTGGAAGAGTTCAAAAGCAACAAGACCAGGTGT
The DNA here is from genome assembly GCA_034376525.1 of Nicotiana benthamiana. NCBI lineage: Eukaryota > Viridiplantae > Streptophyta > Magnoliopsida > Solanales > Solanaceae > Nicotiana > Nicotiana benthamiana. Next base: position 71,550,077 of record CM067324.1, on the reverse strand, counting down.
TTTGAACTTTCAGAAATTGTAGGCCACGTTGTTGAGTTTAGGTAAACTTGCTCTTGTGAGGTTTTTTTTTTCTACTTGAACTAGCCTCGATTCTAATACTTATATATCATCTATGATCAGCACCGACCAGTATGGGAGCCGATTCATTCAGCAAAAGCTGGAAACTGCCACCACTGAGGAGAAAAACATGGTGTTTCAGGAAATTTTCCCCCAAGCTCTTACTTTGATGACTGATGTCTTTGGAAATTACGTAATCCAGAAGGTATGTGTAATTCTATGGAGTATAGATTGTACTTGAGGTGCATGATCTTCCAATCTCCTGTTTCTCTTTAATTGGATTGTAGTGTCCATATTTCTCTTGCAGTTTTTTGAACATGGAATGACATCTCAGAGGAGAGAATTAGCTGGCAAGCTCTTTGGGCACGTTTTAACACTGAGCCTTCAAATGTATGGTTGTCGCGTCATACAGAAGGTACACCAAATTGAATCTAGAAATGCTCATTCACACTTAAGCTTCATAAAAAAAAAGAAAATAATGCTCATGCACTCTTAAGTGTTGATCTTTTGCTTTGGTTCTTATTCTGATACACTAAATATAGCACCGACCAGTGGGCCCCCTTCTCAATATCTGAGCTATGTTGAGTTGAAAATTGTGGTAAAATGTTTGGTTCACTATACAGGCAATAGAAGTGGTTGACGTGAACCAGAAGATCAAAATGGTTGAGGAGCTTGATGGTAATATCATGCGCTGTGTACGAGATCAGAATGGAAATCATGTCATTCAGAAATGTATTGAATGTGTACCAGAAGATCACATTCAATTTGTCATCTCAACATTTTTCGGACAAGTTGTTACTCTCTCAACCCATCCATATGGCTGTCGAGTAATACAGGTAGATGAGTAATGTGTCTTATCCATTTGGGTTGGTAATTTCAGTTTCATATTTACTAATATTCCTTCATCTGTCAGAGAGTATTGGAACACTGTAGCGATCCAGAAACCCAAAATAAAGTGATGGAAGAAATCTTGGGATCTGTAAGCATGTTGGCACTAGATCAGTATGGTAATTATGTTGTTCAGGTATGGAATACTCACTATCTATATACTGGTTGTGACCGTCTTATTTAGAAGTAACTATTTCCATTTTCTTGTTCATGAGTTAGTAGTTCGTTTTATCATGTTGTATTCTTGACTAGTATGGAGCCATTCGTAAAATGTATCTGAGTTGACGATTCCTGAATTTGTTGTTGATATGGGCACGTGTTTTACTTATTTTCAAATTATGGTAACATTGCGCATTTCATTTCATTATTTGATGGCTGTGTCTTGCTTTTTATGATGTACTAGGAAAACATTTTTGTGTCACTGTAATTTCCAAAATGAGGTCATTGATTTTATTATAAAGGCATTTGGTTGGAGAAGTGAAATCTTTTGCAATTTTTTTTTTCAATTTTGCATGTTTTGTTTGTTTGCAAAGTGTTATCTTCTTTTTTCCTTCAAAATTTCAACTTCTTCGGAAAACTAAAAGTATGTATACCCCCCCCCCCCCCCCCCCCAAAAAAAAAAAAAACACAAAACAAACAAGTTTGAGAATTGAGATAGTTTTTGCAAAAAAATTCAATCAACTTTCAAATTGCATGCACATTCACCTGGTTCTCTAGTGCTGCCAATGTATGCTGCTACCCTTAACATGATGCTAAATGGGGAACCTAGTACATGTTCTGGCTGGAAAAAAGGTTATTAAGCAATGGTATTACCCTCTTTGATACAGCAAAAAACCTTCCTTTGTTACTGCCTTCCATTTTGTTTGCTAAACCACTAGTGATTTAAGAAGCTCCTTTGGTCAATTAAACTTTTTCTTTGTGCTAACAAGACTATGCTATATTAGCAAATTTGTCTTTCATTCCTGTACTGAGGTATAATTCGATCGCGTTTTCCTTTTTCTTCCATTTGTTGTTTTAAATGCAACACTTGCAGCATGTATTGGAGCACGGGAAGCCGCATGAGCGCTCTATTATAATTCAGGAACTAGCTGGGAAGATTGTGCAAATGAGCCAGCAGAAGTTTGCCTCTAATGTTGTTGAGAAGTGTTTAACTTTTTGTAATTCTAGTGAACGACAGCTACTGGTGAATGAGATGCTTGGTATGACTGATGAAAATGAGCCTCTTCAGGTTTGTCTAAACTTAGCCTTGGGTTAAGCAGGATGTTGATTTCGATATGGTTATTGGGTTCATAATAATTGTTATTCCTGCTACTTTACTTTATCCCAAACAAAAAGGGATCTTTTTTATACACCTAACAGCATGGAAACAATGTAGTTTGTGCATTCGCTGAGATTTAATTTTAACCTCTTGTATGTTTCGCCAAAAAGGCCAACTCTTGCTTAGCAGGCATGATTCAGGATATTTTGGACCATCAGAATAGGATGATTAAACCTACAAATTATATGAACTAATGATTATTATATTTTGGTGGGTCCCTTGATGGTAAGCAACCCCCACTTCCAACCGAGAGGTTGTGAGTTCGAGTCTCCCCTAGAGCAAGGTGAGAAGTTCTTGGAGGGAAGGATGCCGGGGGTCTATTTGGAAACAGCCTCTCTACCCAAGGGTAGGGGTAAGGTCTGCGTACACACTACCCTCCCCAGACCCCACTAAGTGGGATTATACTGGGTTGTTGTTGTTGTTGTTGGTGGTGGGTCCCTTGTCAGGACACTGCCTCTGCTTGGCTCACCTGTATCTGTTGAGAAGCATAGCATTGCCTTCTTCCTTCCTTCCTTCCACCTTGTAAATGGAGCTTGGCGATCTCTCAGGATTAATCACTAAGACAGCTGTGAGATCATTAGGACTAAGTTTGGATAGGTTATGAGTCACTTAAAAGGTTGAAGTTGGAAGAAAAGAGACATAATAATTAACCCGGATGGTATGGTCATAGCTGATATCTGATATTGTGTGGCACATACTTTTGAAAAGCAAGAAGTGTTTGGGAGATGAGTTCATTGAATGGTCACTCGTCAAGCGTGCTTCATCTGTAAGTCAGGTTTCCTGCCTCTGAATTTAAGTCATTAGACCCTCTAAAGCAATTGTGCTTTATGTCAAACTGAAATTATGGAGTCTTCAATTAAATCAAACTAGATCGCGAGAATAATACGTGTCAGCGCGCCAGCTACGACATCTAAACCTCTCTATTGAACTTCCCCTTGACATGTTTGAAAGGACGTGAGAACAAAGATGCATGGTGATATCACATATCAATGTGTTTAATCATGGTGACATTCATATTATGCTCGTGCTTTGGGACATTCTGGCCTGTTCCTCCCCCCTTTAATTAGATCTAATTCATATGTGATGTGACCCTGTAACACTAGACTTTGGATGCTGAGACTGTCGTCTTGGAAAAACAAGAGTAAGAGATGTCTTGGAACATTTGAAGAATTACTGTGAGCTTGTGATGAATACAGGACTCTTGTGCACTACCTCGACTGACTGGGATTGCGGCCGAATTGGTTGATTGATGAGTTTCTACGTTGGGAACTTCCTGTCTCCTCACCTTCTACCCATATTCAATTATCTCACTTTATATTGACCCTAATTAAGTATCCCAAATACGGAATGTTTTGAGGATGGGCCACCTACAACTTCATGTCGGTTAGCTAAGAAGAAATCTTTTCTTGAAAGCTTTTGGGTAAAACATTTATGCTGTTAATATTAAAAAATGAATTAAGTGTACCATTTCAACCTCCATTGTAGCCTGAAAACAGCGCACCTAATTATTTGATACGTTTAGTTAGAGGCTCAAGATTTTTGCTGGACAAATTTTACCCAGGTGTATGCCAAAAGGATTTCCTCAAATGTAATGAATTAGCTTTCTATGATATTCTACTCTTGCTTTGTCTATGTTAAGCTATTTAATTATGAAATTCTGCCCTTATTAATATTTGTGTTTTAATTTGTGCGTCCATGGGGATAGAGTTCATCTTGGGAGTACGGCCACAGAGCCACATAGATGGGTAATTTTGATTTTGATAGTGGTGGCTTTTTTTGCATCATATAAATTCTTACAATCTTGTTTCTCCTGCTCTCATTGCCCAGTAGAGTTAAAAAGCGAGAAGGTTTGGTTTCAAAGTTTGCATTGTGGTTCCTCATTTTTCTTCTTTTTGTCCAGGCTATGATGAAAGATCAGTTTGCAAATTACGTTGTACAGAAAGTTTTGGAAACTTGTAGCGATCAGCAACGTGAGCTGATCATGTCGAGGATAAGAGTTCACTTGAATGCTCTGAAGAAATACACTTACGGAAAGCATATTGTCGCTCGTGTTGAAAAGCTAGTTGCTGCTGGGGGTAAGCAGTTTCCTGTTTGCATTTGTCTGGAGCATTCAATGCATTGTTTATTGAACTTCAAATACGCTTTTTTAATTAGTTTCAACTGGATATTAAATGATTTTGTTATGCTGTTTTGCAGAAAGAAGAATTGCTGCTCAGTCCCTAAGTCCGGCTTAGTCTTGTAGGAAAGAAAGTTGTACAGCTAACTGAGGCTTTAGTTTGAGCTACCTATCTTCCTTTTCTTCCACATCTAGTGTTTTAGCTCCATACATGTCTTCAAAGGTATGGAGCAAATTGCAAATAAAGTTGTTACATGTACTAGAGAACTGTAAATGTGTAGTTAAAACATAAAATCAGGTATGCTGAAGCTCAGATGTCAAATATTCAAGATGGCTGTGCAGAGGAAGTCAAGTCTCCGGAGGGTGTAAAAAATATAAGACCGGCGAGGTAGTTTATATCAACGCGATTGTACAAATGTTGCCATGTGGAGAGTTGATGTTAGGTGAACAGAAATTTCATGTATGGTATTGACAATTTTCTTTTATGGCTTTGTGTATTTTCCTTCATCTATGTTGCTATCATTTTGTGATAATTCAATGCTCCTGTATCCACTATTGCTTTCGGTATTGTGTTTGTCATCAAGTGATGTAGGATTAGTAAGATTTGGTTGCAGTAGATACATACAGCTATAGCTATGACAACAATTATCTTAAATTCCAAAGAAATTAGGGTCCGCTATGGCTTCTTACGGATCATGTTTCTCCATTTAAACTCATCTCATGTCAGTATTGTAGACAACTAAAATGGTAAGTATTAGAAGTTTTATATAGATTGCAGGTCTCATGCTCTTTTCCGGTCAATGACTATTCGAGGAAGAGTTCGATCCAGTGCTTTATTTTATCCCGGTTGATCTTTTCTTAATTTGACATTTGAAGTAAAATTGATTTTTCCAAGTAATTGAATACTTTTGTTTGTATTTGATTCTCTATAAATTACTAATTTTCTTCCCTCTGAGTTAAAGCTTCAATAAGAATGTTAGTTCTTGCTATCCATGATTTGAATATATCATTGATAGTGGAATTGTGAAGTTAAAAAATTATGTCATAAATAGTTGATCTACACTATAATTGTTGATCATAGCCATGTGATCTGCATTAGTACACAAGATATTAACTACTAATATTATAACGCGAACTTAATGTGACTTCAATAAACTAACAATTTGTTACAACTATATAGAGTAAGACAAGATTCGTGTTACTAATTAGCATACGTATGTGGTTTAGATTGAATGCTAACTCCAAAACACGTGTTACTACCTTAAATGTTTACATTAAAGGTACAAGTTATAAAAGCATATGAGCTCCAAAGTTAAAATGAAGTATAATAAGACATATATAGTTAAATAGGTTCGGAATCGACGATATAACTAAACGTATACAATATTATGTATTATTATGCACAATATAGTGACGGGACCCATGTGCAGTTGTAAGCTTGATGCTTAAGTTATCCGTAAGAGAGTGAGTTTTAAGTATTTCGGGTTTATTATCCAGGGTAACGGGGAGATTGATGAAGATGGCGCACATCGCATCGGAGCAGGATGGATGAAGTGGAGACTCGCTTCCGGTATTTTGTGTCAGAGGAATGTGCTGCTAAGACTTAGGGGTAAGTGTTATCGAGTGGTGGTTCGACAGGCTATGCTGTATGGGGCTGAGTGTTGGCCAGTCAAGAACTCCCACCTGCAGAAGATGAGAGTAGCAGAGATGAGGATGTTGAGATGGATGTGCGGGTGTACTAGGAGAGATAGGATTAAGAATGAAGCTATCCGGGACAGAGTGAGAGTAGCCTCCGTGGAGGACAAGATGCGGGAGCCGGGGCTGAGATGGTTCGGACATGTTAAGAGAAGAAGCATTGATACTCCTGTCAGGAGGTGTGAGAGGTTGGCCATGGAGAGTTTGAGAAGAGGACGAGGTAGACCTAAGAAATATTGGGGAGAGGTGATTAGACATGACATGACACTGCTCACTGAGGATATGACCCTTGATAGCAAGGTGTGGAGGTCGATGATTAAGGTAGAAGGTTAGTAGGTAGTTTATAGTTGTTCATCGATAGTCTTAGTAGCATGCATGTACCTTCATATTCTTAGATTTCTATTACATTATGTGGTTGTTTTAGCCTCAGGTATTGTATTACATGCTATTATTTGGTACTAGTTATCCTTTATCTCACTTCTTCTCTTTTCTCTTACTTCTTTCTTCCTTCCTTGCTTTCCTCTTCTTTTTGTCCTTACTGAGCCGAGGGTCTATTGGAAAAGTCTTTCTACCTGCATTAGATAAGGGTAAAGTCTGCGTACAGCCTACTCTATCCAGACCTCACCTGTTAAAATCAAACTGGATTTTTTATTGTGCACAACCTCTTTGATCGTATAAATATTTTTCAAAAGTGAATTTTCCATTTGAAAGTGGTAATTACATTATCAATATCGATGATAGTATACAATTTACTAAGTACAGTAAACATTACCATGTTATACTGTATTAATAAATCTTTCCTTACTATTTGATTTTTATAGTGTAATCAATAATGTTTTTTGTGTAAGCAATATAAAAAGAAAAAAAAAAGGAGGAGGAGTTAGTATTTGCGTGCAATAAGCATTGGATGTGTGAACTTCCTTTTATATTCAAAGCACAAATAATGGTGTGAAAGGATTTTATGCTCTCGGTCATTTTTTTTTTTATGAAATATCGATTCTATAAATCATCTCATTTCATAATAAAGTCTCATGTAATAAGTAAAGTCTTACGATTTTCCTTGAGTGAGTTCTTTTCTGCTAGATTTAAAGTTTTTTTTAAAATTTTTTTTGTTAATGTTATTTTCTATAGAGATGGATTGATACAGAGGTTTCTACTTTGTACCTATAAATATACCATCTATTTTTTATTTTTTCGTTTCAGACGATCTTTTACTTTGAAATGCAAATTTAATCCATTTAATTTTTTAAAATTATGTATGAATTTAGTTGTAAATCAATATATGCTTAGCAAGAATTGAGAAAATTGACGAATTTAATAGAAATGGATAATATGTTATAGTTATGACTTACATCCTAAGTAAGGATCACAATCTCGAAAATTTCATAATCTAATGGAATATTCATAAAGAGATTATGTCGAAAATTCCATAAATTCATGGAATATTAAGAAAGAAATCAAGATGCGACCAAACACTTCTTGACAATCAAATAATTTAAAACATCTACAACATCTTTTCACATAGATCAAATACATCTTAAGGAAGTCCATATCATCCGATATTCGAGAAATACACTACTTAAGTTCTCGAATCATGAAGAACTATCTGGAAAGAAGAATCAAAGAAACAAATAGAAGTAAAAATGTTCTCACAATTTACTAATAAAACTCTGTTTCTTAAAAAAGAAGAAGGTAAGAATCACAAATTGTCCAGACAATAAAAACTATAAGTACAATATTTAAATTATCTAAAAAATAAGAATATTTATATGTCGATGCAATTCAGTTCTTTCTTGTTCAATATAAATTAAATCAAACCAAATATATGGTGATTTTATGCAACAACAACAACATACCATTATTATCTTATATTGTGGGGGTTAGAGAGGGTAACGTGTATACAAGTCTTACCCATATCTTTGTGAAGATAGAGATGATGTTTCTAATAGACCCTCAGTTCAAGAAAACATAAACAACACATTAATTAAGAGATAGACAAAGAGCAACAATACCAAAAAGCCATGTAAAAGTAGCATAAAAATAACACGATAATAAGATGATCAAAATGAAAGAAAACGACGGATAGTAAAAGAAACCTACTACAAACAGAACGTGAGAGTGCATATTGATATTATCGGTATGAACAATCTAGACCACCTACCCTACTACCCTAATTCTCGACCTCCACACCTTCCTATCGAGGGTCATGTCCTCGGTAAGATAAAGTTGTGCCATGTCTAGCCTAATCACATCTCCACACTTCTTCTTCGGCCTACCTCTACCTCTCTATAGGCCCTCCAATGTCAACCTCTCACACCTCCTAAACGGTATATTTGTCATCCTCACAAGTCCAAACCATCCAAGCCTCGCTTTACGCATGTCATAACCCTAAAATCGATCCGGTCGTGATGATGCCTATTGTAAAACTAGGCCAGCCAACACAACTCCTGAATTAACCATTTAATCAATAAAATTTATTTTTAAGCCTTTAATTAATTAGATAACTCATAATATAAGTCTAAATGAACATCGTAAAATAAATACATAAGCCCGACATCAGGGTGTCACTAGTCACGAACAATTACTAAGGTCTGAATACAACGAAGATTCTTAAAATATCCTAAAACATTCTAAGGAAGACAAGAGGGAGAAGAGCATGGCAGCGACCGTCAGACAGCTACCTTGCTAACTCTGATGACTCTGTCACCGAGCAATCAACACCCGCTACTGGGTTCAGAAATACATAAATCTGCACACAAGGTGCAGAGAGTAATGTGAGTATGCCAACTCAGTAAGTAACAAAAGTAAATGAAAGCTGAAAAGTAAGAAAACACGTAAGCTACATTATAACAATACAACAATTGTAATACATTTCCAAAATAGTATAGAAATCATTTACTTCGTAAATTGTTTACCGTATAAATAGTAATAACAATTAAATTATTGATGGAACTCTAAAAGTATGCGATCTACTTTTATGCTAGTTGTTAAGAAGTTGATGCTAGATGTGTGAAGTTAAAAGATAAAATACGAGCTAATATGGAGCTACAATCGAACCGGGGGGTTTAGATATTCAGGTCTCGAACTGACCGATGAGGGGCATTGAGGACGATGTCTGGGCTCGGGCTAGAGCTATCGGGGATAATCAAGAAAGGATTAACATTTAGGATGTAATTGCTAGATGCTCTTTATGGCCAATGAAAAGCAGTAAATGAAGAACAAGTATGAATGTAATAAATGAAAGTGATAATCTCGAGGGAGTAAGTTAGAGAGAAAAGAGAAAGAGAGAGTTGTTTTTTATCTTGTGTAGAATAGTTGGAGCAATGTCAGCCCCTCCACAAAATAATAAGGATCCCCTTTATATAGGAGGAGAATCCCAACATAGTACGAAAAGTATTAATTAGAAAGATTCGGAGATGGTACGGCTAGACGAGACACCCTGACACAAGTTCTGGGCAGGCTAGCTTTGTCAGACTTATCTGTGTGCCCTGGGAACTCCCCGTTTTTACTTTAGCCTCTGTCAATATTACTTTTAGACCGAACCTCAACGAGATTCAAGGGAGGGAACTCGTTCACAGCTTTGCATCCTCGAGGACTTGAGATGTTTTTCCGAAATGAACTAACAACAAGAAATTGGCCCCTCCAATTTTGCCGCATATATACATTCACCGCGTTTCCTAGAATGAAGCGATGTGAAACGGTTCTGATGCTCGACTCCTCGGGATTCCCATGATGACATCATGCCGATGACATAACTTATGGTGTGAGTTTTCACGACAATCATACATCCCATGGACTTGTCTTTTCAATGCCATTTATTGCGATGTCGATTCTCGTTCTTAAAAGTGACAATACTACCATTGATTCAATTTTTCATGAACTCATTAATTGTACCTGCCAGTCTGTCTTCCAAAGGCATTGATGATTAACTCCTATAAATGGGGTTATCCTGGCGTTATGAGGCATACCGAAGCTTGAATTATGAGAGCAATTTGATGGAGCAGGTATCTTTCCGTCTTTGGTGTATATGCGTTTCGCTTTTTAACTTCTCAGGTTAACTCTTCACCTATCCCAACTGCAAAAAAAGACGGAGGACCTGGAATGCCTTAGGGGTGAAGCCAACCGAATCATAAATGACTGTGGCGAGCTCAAAGCTCAGTTGCAGTCCCAAGATTTAGAGGAGAAAGGTGCCTTAGCTAAAGTTCCTGCCTTCGAGGTCCAACTCTGCTTAGCTCGTGACAATGCTTCAGTTCAAGCGGATATGATCACAAAGCTCAAATCCGAACTTTTAAAAGTCGGGGTTGAGATCATTGATGCTCCGACTGAAACAACACTGAGCCAAACAAAGGTTGATAAGGATATGTCAATTTATTTTAAGAATTCTACCAATGCCAAGCCGAGTTGAAGAGGGTCCTCGATCGTGAAGAGAGGATCAAAGAATATGCTCATTGCAGATCCCGAAAGAGGGTTCTCGAGGAGATATATTCCAGGGGTTTTGTTCTCCTAGAAGAGTTGGCGCGATCAAGGGTGGACGAGTGTGGTGCTCATACACTCTTGTCCGATGACGAGGAGAGTGAAGATGAGGCTGATAGGTTGTAGCCCTCAGGGGCGGGGCATAGACTTTGCCATTTTTGTATGTGATACCTTCAAAGAGTGTTTGTAAATAGAGAATGCAATTTTTCATGCATATAAATAATAGAAAACTTGAAGCTTTATTTCTTCTGTACCCCATTCTATTTCACTTCTGACCAGGTGGACTAGTTCAAAGTTGGTGAGAATTCTTGGATTCGTGATATGGCTTTGGGGCACATTAGGTAGGCCCGGGGACTCTTACGCATTTGGTTGATGCGACTTTTAGTGCAAGTTGGCATTAGAGCTCTTATGATTTTGCTCAACTATTTTGGGTTTAGTCTCCGAGTCGAACTTCGACTCAAGCTCATTCGACCCTCAAGCTTTTGTGCTTGTATGGGCGGGCGATAATGGATCTTATGCCTTGGGTCGAATCGACCTTTTATATGCACTTCCATGAGGCTCATTAAGTTGGACAAAATGGCTCTTATACTTTGCCCTTACGCATGTATAGTTAACTATTTTGGGTCCGTTATTTGAATTAGCTTACGACTCGAGCTCATTTTGACCCTCAAGCTTTCAATATTTTAAGCTGGCTACAATGGCTCTTACGCTTTTGGTCGTTGCGACCTTTTAGTATGTGTGGCCTTATAGCTTATTAGGCCAGCGACAATGGCTCTTACGCGCTTGGTCGATGTGACCTTTTATATAGGCTTTATTTTCCTCTCGTTAAGGACTTTTAAAATGATTTTGTCTAACCCGTCGTCGGTTCGGGAAAAACCTCGATTTAAAGTTATTTGAGGCGATGTTCGAGAACCATAGAAGGTTTAGCTCGTATGCTGGGTAGCTCGAAGTCTTGTGATTTGGATGTGACATGGTCGAAGCTCTTTTGCTTGTCGAGGGTAGCTTGTTCAACTGGTTCTTTTTAAAGTAGATTCAAAGTAATGTCTTATGATTTTGTAGCGACTGTGGGTATCCCCAAGTTGCATTAATTCGGCTGGTACATCCATATGACCGTAGTCATTTGAGTTTAGACGGAGCTATTTTTGGTTCTGAGTGTAGTATTTTAGGCGTCTTATCAAGGGTTTGCCTTTATAAGGGTCTTACAAATTCGATATATAACCTAAACTTCGGGATTGAGTTTATGTATGTAGTAAGGCCTTACAAAGTTTTCATGCCTTTTGAGGTCTTACAGTTTCATTGATACTTGGTACAAATATGATTCATGTCTAGCTTAAGCTCTTACAATTTTCATTGTTGCCTTAGATAGGTCTTACTATACCGAGTCTGCTCGTTTGGGGCTTATGGCCTCAGATTTTTAAATGAATGGCGATTGGCGACATCTCAAAGTCATCGAGTTTGCTTTGGCTCGGGAGCTGTTACACGTGAGCTCAGAATTACCTCAATAAGGGCTTATGATTTTGGAGATTCTGACCCTAAGGTTATGCGCTTTCTAAGTTTGTAATGCCAGTTTTTGAGTGTTCGAGACATTTTTCCTTTTTGGAGATGTTTTGTGATTTCTATGTTGCCTCGTTGAGGGATTATGCGTTTGGAGTTCTGACCCTGAGGCCATGTGGCTGCCGAGTTAGTGATGCTAGTCTCCGAGTATTTTGGGGCATTCTCGGTGGAGGGATCGTTGCTGTGAAAATGCTGAGTTTCCTTTGGAATACGGGATGCTTTGGCAAAAGATATTCTTTTTATCGCTTGGCACAAGTACATGTCGTTTTGGTGCCATGGGTCCGGCTTATTCGGACACGTTTCATTTCACTATTTAGTCCGGTAAATCATTTCCTACTGGAACCTTGCTCGGTGTTCCTTGGTTTTTTCGATTGGATGACCTTTTGAGGGGTGCCCTAGGGTTGATTGCAAATATCCTTGTGCGCTTGTTGGATCCTCCTTAGTTAGAATATGGATATTTCCTCGTTAAAAACCTTGCCGATGAAACCCTCTTCAGGACTAATGCTTGGCCAAAAGATAAGAGTGCAACGGATGCCTTTAAGGCCTTGAGATATTCGGGTTGGGTTAGCACTTTCGACTACCCTGATCGGACACCTACATATGGGTTAGTGTAAAATAATGAAAAAGGGAGGTGGTCTTACCTTATCGTGGAATGTGCCGGTGATGTTCCGAGGTCTGATGTGTCTCTATTGTTTGAAGTCAGGACTCAGTACGGTCCTTCACTGTGTTTAATCGGGCATAGCTGAAGACATAGTTTGATTATCCTTTGGCTCTTTCGAGAGTGGAGATATTGGTTTCGGCGCTATGTTACGTACCACGAACATTTCCTTTGCCGCGTGTTGTTCCCCATAGATAGTTTTAACCCCATCCTTTATCGGGAATTTCATCATTTTGTGGAGGGTCGATGGTGCTGCTCCCATGCATTGTATCCTTGGTCGACCCAATAAGGCATTATATTTCATGTCTCCTTCAATGGCATCGAATTTGACATTTCGGGTTTTGCTAGCCATGCAGACTGGGAGAGTGATCTCTCTTTTCGTTATTTCGATCATTGTGTTGAATTTGTTAAGGATTCGAGTGGTGGGAACGATTTGGTCTAACCGTTCGAGCTGCTCTATTACCCTCAACCTGATAATGTTGGCCGAGCTACCTGGATCCACGAGCACATGTTTTATTTGAAATGAATTAACGAGGAAAGAGGTTACCAGGGCGCCTTTATGAGGTTGGGACAAAGTTTCAGAGTCCTTCTTGCTGAATGCGAGGGCATCTTTGGGTACATTTCCCGAGTTCACTTTTTCCTGGAGATGGATATTTTTGTCCTTCTTATCACGGGTTCTTGGGGAGTGTCGAAGCCTCCCAGTATCATGTGAATAACATGGCTCATTTACTTCGTTCTTCTTGGACGTGCCTATTATGAAGTTCACATACTAAGTTGTGATTCCTCTAGGAAGGATCCGACTAGATAGGCCTGGGCCATTTGGCGTTCCACATAATGCTGATGGTGAACAAGATGTCCAATATATCGGCTGAAGTTGAATTCTAGTAGGCGAGGTGCCCCCATTGGCCCCGTGTCCCCATCGAATCCGCCTCTGTTGACGAGTCCCCAAAGTTCTGTCCTCGGTTCACCAATTGATCACCGCAGGGCAATCCTCCTATCTTCGGGGTACGACTGATACCTCTCTTTGTTTGGTTTCGAATCCTTCGCCAAGAGTTCGCTCTGGTATAGTAAGCCCGAGGGGGCTCCCAACTGTTCATCCTTGACCCTGGTCTTTGTTTGATATCGGTTGTGGACGTCCGACTAGGTTACGACGGGATACTCAATCAGATTCTCTTCGATTGCCTTGATGCCATTGAGCTTTCTTTAATCAGGCTTTGAGCGAAGGCCTGCACCCCCCAATCGTCGGAGACCCAAGGTAGTTGATACGAATTCTTGCAGCATTTCATTCTCCCTATGCTTAATCTTGAAGACGTTGGACTTCCTTGTTGCTACTTTGATGGTACCGGCGTGTGCCTTTATGGAGGAGTCTGCTAGCATAAAAAATAAGTCTATGGGGTTTGGATCCCGGTTGTGATACCATATCATGGACCCCTTTGAGAATTTTTCTCTAAACTTCTTCAGTAAGACGGACTCGATCTCATCGTTTTTTATGTCGTTGCCCTTTACTACGCACGTATCGGCAGTGATGCACTCGTTGGGATCTGAAGTCCAGTTGTATTTTGGGATCTTTAGCATTCCAAACTTTTTTGGAATGGATTTCGAAGCCGCTTCCTCTGGTAACGGTCGTCGCACAAACTTTTTTGAATCTATACCTTTCAGGACCGAGGGTGCGCCTGGGATTTGGTCGACCTTGAAGTTATAGTTTTCGACTTTCTTGCCATTGGCTGCTATTATTTTCTCGCTCGACTCAATTCTTTTGGTGAGGTACTCGAGCATTTTTACTATGGCAGGACAGGCTACCGATCCGTTGTGATTTATCTCTCGGGTACGTATCCAGCTTGGAGAGTAGCTTCCGGTGCTACCATGCTGGAGGTCTTCGCGTGGCTTTGCAGCTTAGCGATAGCCAGCTGTTGTGCCTATAGCATTTCAAAAATAACTTGAAGGCTAACTTCCCATTCGTCTGGGGATAGAGTTTTTTCGGTTTCCTATTGGTTTCTATGTTGTATGCTCCTGTTGGTGTGTGTGGTTTCGTCGACTTGCTGTGTGTCTTGCAAACCTGCGTTCACTGGAATTGGTCCAGGTGCGCTATAGGGGTTCTGTGGTGGCGCGTCAACAGTTGGAACAGTCACTCCATTCTCCCCTTGGTTCTCAATATTGTTATTTTCATCTCCATAAACTGAGTTAGACATTTCGAACTCAAATCGAAGATCTTGGACAAGAAAAAGTGTGAAAGATAACTTGCGTTATAGGACGAAACCAACAAGAAAACAATCTCAATTATTTTAGCCCACAATGGGTGCCAAATTGTTTACCGTGAAAGTAGTAATAACAATTAAATTGTATTGATGTGACTCTAAAAATACGTGATCTACTTTGATGCTAGTTGTTAAGCAGTTGATGATAGATGTGTGAAGTTAAAAGATGAACTGTGAGCTAAAATGGAGCTATAATCAAACAGGGGGTTAAGCTATTCGAGCCTCGGACTAGCCGATGAGGGGCCTCGAGGATGATGCCTCGGATTGAGCTCGAGCTATTGGGGATAACGGGGAAATGGTTAACAGTTAGGATGTAATTGTTTGAGGCTCTTTATGGCCAATGAAAAGCAGTAAATGAAAAACAAATATGAACGTAATAAATGAAAGTGATAATCTCGAGCGAGTAAGTTAGAGAGAAAAGAGAGTGAGAAAGAAAAAGTTGTTATTTATCTTGTTTAGAATAGTTAGAGCAACAACAACCCCTCTACAAAATGATAAGGATCCCCTTTATATACGAGGGGAATCCCAACATAGTACAAAAATCATTAATTACAAAGATACAAAGATGGGGCGGCTAGACAAGACACCCTGATACAGGTTCTGAGCAGGCCGACTTTGTCACACTTAGCCGCATGCCCTGGGAACTCCCCATTTTTACTCTAGCCTCGGTTATTCCCTTTAGGTCGGTTCTCGACGAGCTTCGAGGGAGGGAACTCGGTTGCAACTTTGTGTCCTCGAGGCCTCGAGATGTTCTTCTGAAATGAACTAACAACAAGAAATTGGACCTTCGATTTCGCCGTGTACATAAATCAATCTCAGTTTAAGTAAAACCTTTTTAAAACAACTTTCAATAGTTTCAAACAAGTGATAAAAATAGTAAGTAAAAATGATAGAAACATAAACAGCCTCACGGGCAAAAACATGTCCCATAAATCGCCCCTTAGGCATAATATCACCAGAACCAGCCCTTCGGGCTTTCTCACAATCACTCATAATCACCACCTCGGGCCTAACATGAATCGAGAACCGCCCCTCGGGCAAACATGGATCAAGAACAACCCCTCGGACAACAACATAAAACAACAACAGCCACTTGAGCTACATCATATTACTCACACTAGGTACCCGTGCTCACTAGGGGGAGGGGCTCCTTACAGCCCAAGCGCAAATATCAAGCCATCTCGTGGCATAGTCAAATCGACAGTCAGCCTCACAACAAGCCACCTCGTGGCGTAAAAAATAGGCCCTCGGCCTCATAATCACGAATCAGTACCACACTGTTGTACTAGTCCGATCCCATAATATCCTCACAACACAGGCCCTCGACCTCACTCAGTTAGAAATCTCTCACTTGGGTAAACAGTAAAATATGATGCTCAGCCCAAAATATCATTTAAAATATCAAAACAGATTAACAATGGCTAAGTTATGAAAAACAATAGAATACAGCATGACTGAGTACAATTATGAAGTCAAAACAATAAGGAATAGTAGCAAAAAGTCCCTAAGGGTCCAAAACAGTTGGCATAAGGCCCAAATATGGCATCCAGCATAAAACATGATAATACTTTCCAAAATATAATGATAAAAATAGTTTCTAATCAAATATGCGATTTAACAATCATACGGAACAGGCTAAGTCACAATCCCCAACAGTTCACGACCCGACGCTCGTCATCTAGTATGTGCGTTACCTCGAAGTAGCACAATGGTGTGAAATATGGAGTTTCATACCCTCAGGACAACATTTACAATCATTACTTACCTTAATTCGGTCCAAATTCTAGCCCGCGATGCCTTTGCCTCTCGACTCGGCCTCGGAGTTCTCCAAATCTAACCAAACACAGATTCATACTATCAAAATATGCTAAGGGAATAAATCCCATTCGAAAATAATCAATTTACACAGCCAAACCAGGCCCTCGGGCCCATGTCTCGGATTCCGATAATTTTCACAAAACTGGAATCCATACATTCTCACGAGTTCATACATACCAAATATACCAAAATCTGACTACAAATGACCCCTCAAATCCCTAAGTTTACGTCTCCAATTCCCAAGCCCTGAACCTCCAATTTACTACTGACTTTCCATAGATTTCAAGCTTACAAATTTTAAAATTCGTCATAGAAACAGGTTTAGGGTCCAAAAACCGTACCTCTACGAAACCCTCTTGAATCCCCTCTTCAAATTTCTCTCCAAAGCTTTCTCCCGAATGAAATATGGTAAAAGAATCACTCAAAATCGCGAAGGATCAAATATATATGTTCTGCCCTAGCTAAACAGTTTATGCGGTACAAAATCTCGCACATGCGGTCCTATGCGCCCTTCTGCGCACACCACTTAAGCGCCATAGACTGCACCCGTGATCAAACTCCAGCGCATGTGCGCTCAAACAGTCGTTTCTCCGGTCCCAGCTCCCTATGGCCATTTCTGCATCTGCGACCCTCTGGGAACTTCTGGAGCCCATACCTAGGACCCCCAAGTCGTAGGTGCAGTTATGATAGGAGTTTCAACTCTTCAGCTCCAAATTCCAACTCCAAACCTCCCATCAACCACCCAAAAATACCTTGAGGCCCCCAAGAACTCAACCAAAAGACCATACAAGTCATATACCATTATCTAAACTTATATCAAATTTCAAAACACCTAATACAACGTCAAATCAAAAAAATAACATTGGATTCAAGCCTAAGATTTCCAAAAACTTCTGAATTCCACTTTCGATAAAAAAAGTCTATCAAACCTCATCCAAGTAACCTGAAATTTGCACACACATCATAAATGACACAACGAACCTACTCCAACTTCCGAAATTCTATTCCAACCCCGATACCAAAATCTTCGCTATTAACCGGAAAACGCCAAAAATATATATTTTTGCCAATTCAAGCCTAAATCTATTCCAGACCTCAAAACACATTCCGATCATG
Source organism: Nicotiana benthamiana (assembly GCA_034376525.1). Lineage (NCBI taxonomy): Eukaryota > Viridiplantae > Streptophyta > Magnoliopsida > Solanales > Solanaceae > Nicotiana > Nicotiana benthamiana. The sequence continues at coordinate 71,532,129 of CM067324.1, read as the reverse complement.
CCCCTAAGTCCCAAATCACCAAACGGAGCTAAACAAATCATAAAAACTCCAATATGAGCTCATATAAAAATAACTCGAAACTTTTAAATTTTAGGCTCCAAACTAAGAATTGTTCTTCCAAATCCGTTTCGATTACCTTGAAAAACTAACCGACGATTTACATAACTGACAATAATCACCTGGGTCTAGTCATGCCTGAGAACTGGCAAGCGGAGTGTAAAAGCTCAAAACGATCGGTCGGGTTATTATACCGCATCTTGTCCTTAATAGGGGTCATACCCACCTTGTCGCGAATAACCTCATTTATATGGTGATTTTATATCCTATTTAATTTGATTTTTTGATTTGGTTAGATTTTTTATTTTTCGTGTTTGGCTGCAAAAAAAGGTTATCATTCATAGGGGTGGGAATAATTTGGGCAAATCCGAAACTCAAAGCGAAATTCAAAATTTTTAGATTATTGGTTTTGATTTTTGGATTATAGATTAAATTTTGGATTTAGTTTTTATCATTTTGGATTTTGGATTTAATATTTCGATTTTTTGAATATCCAAAACTTCAAATTTTTTACACATTATATTTAGTTCATTATCCATATGTAGTAGTAATAAGTTCGAACACGATACTCAACATATATTATCTCATATATTAACCATTAATTACTAAGTTATTATCGGAATACTTATTATTTGGACTTAGTTTTACTATTACTACTTCGTATAGGCCGTTTTAATATCTATATTACAATTTATTGATCTATATATTTGGATAATTGCAGAGAGTGAGAATGAGAAACTTTTCGGGTAATATAACATGAGTATTTTATTTGGATATATATTTTTGTAAAAAGGAGAAACATCTATATTTATAAGCTCAAAATCGAAAATTCAAAATATCCAAATTGTTTAATCCGAAACCGAAATTTGAAATATCTCATCCAATCCGTTCTTATTTGGATTGGATTAGGATTATCATTTCTTCAATCAAAAAATTAAAAATTCAAAAAAAAAATTTCATATCCAATCCGAACTGTTCTAACGCCCATCTCTAATCATTCACAACTCTGTTGGGGGTATTAAATGCAAAAATCATTTAGTTTATGTAGAAAAACATTACACTTATAAAATTAAATGGGCAAATTGCTAAATCTTTAGGCCCAAAACTTTTTGCACTCCCAAAATACTTTAAACCACCCCTAAATTTGACTCAGATTATAAATATCCTCCTCGAACTATGCCCGATCTTAATTATCCCCCTCAACTTGGCATTTATAGAGTTATTATCCCCCTAGATGCTGATGTGGAAAGAAGTGTGGGCACACTCTGTAGACAATAAATTTGCGTCGAGAAAATAAAATCAAGACCGAAAATATTGCAACAATCGTAGTATTTTATTTTGAATATTTGAGTGTACAATCTCTATTAATCCTCTGATTCTTCTTTCCAATGGTAAATAAATTCAAGGGCCTTGGAGCTTGATCTTGAATCTATATTTGTTGGCACGAACGATGATCTTGTTCTTGAGCTCTAAATTATTTGTTCTTCGTTCTTGAGCTTGAACTTGATTGCTTGAACGTGAACTTGATTGCTTGAAGCTTGAAACTTGTGGAGAAATTTGCAGCGTTTGATCGCGAGCTCTTTCTTGATTCTTGTTATCACTTCTAGTGTCTTTTCTGAGTTATGAAGACCCCTATTTATAATTGTGTAAGGGAAGAGTCATGACAAGAACAAACTCCTTCCGACCAATCAAATTGAAGGGTGACATGGCCTCATTTGATTGGCCAGAACATGTCACTTGCACACATGGCGCGATTTCATTGGCCCTTTGGTGTGACTTGGCATACCTTGTCATTTTGACACATGGCATAATCCTATTGGCTCTTCCGTTTGACTTGGCGCGCCACGTCATTTGACATGTGATACCAAACTAGGCCTCTAGGAAGATGACATCTTGGGCTTAGTGAAGTAGGCTCATCACTTTAGATTGGGCTAGCCAAATGGATTAAGACTTATTTATTTAATCTCTCTCTCTCTCTCTCTCTCTCTCTCTCTCTCTCTATATATATATATATATATATATATATATATATATATATATATATATTTGTACTTATATGATTAATCCAATTATATTAGCCAAATAAATTTATTTGAACTAATATATCTTGAATTTAAAATATATTCCAAATTATTTTATGAATTTAATTCCAATAAAATTTGTATGCTTACAAATGCCCCCTACTTCAAGACTTGTCGGGGGTATAGAAGCATCGAACTTCAAAGACTGGGCTTGAAGTATAATCGGAGACAACATCATATATATCTTTTGTCTCCTCTATTCAATTTTATGGAATAGACTTGATGTTGGATAAATTACCAACTTATAGGCTTATTTTATGGGATTAATTTTAATTGAGTTTGTTTTTTAAAAAAAAAATCCTTAATAGATAACATAATTAGATTTCAATTCCATAAACCTATGGTCAAATTGCAATTCTAATGAATTGCATTCAAATTGGAACACTGCCCGACAGTTTTTTTTTAGAATTCGATCTCAACTCGAATTGTAATTTGATTTCAACTCGAATTGCAGTTCGACTTCAACTCGAATTGAAATTTCTGCTGCACCCGACATCGGCTCTTCTGTTTTAGTCTCTGCCTTTTGAAATCAATAAATACAGTGTACTCTTCATTCTATTAGCATTATTTTCAGCGTTTGCAAACCACTTTGAGTCTACTTTTGACGACTTGGAAGCACTGTCGTGAAGGTAATTTCTTCTTTTTTCCTTGTGCTTTTCTTCTTTTGTCATTTTTTTGTAGTTCAAGCGAGATCCACGCACGAAGAAGGTGGTCTTAGGTTGTGAGGGTATGTGTACTCATCCCTGCCCAATTCTTGGAGAGATTACTCTCAAAATAGCCCGATTCTTGGAGAGATTACTCTCAAATGGCTTGATTCTTGGAGAGATTACTCTCAAAATGGCCCGATTCTTGGAGAGATTACTCTCAAAATGGCCCGATTCTTGGACAGATTACTCTCAAAATGGCCCGATTCTTGGAGATATTACTCTCAAAATGGCCCGATTCTTGGAGAGATTACTCTCAATGCGGCTCGATTCTTCGAGAGATTACTCTCAAAAACTCTCAAAAATGACCCGATTCTTGGAGAGTTTACTCTCAAAATGGCTCGATTCTTGGAGAGATTACTCTCAATGCGGCCCGATTCTTGGAGAGATTATTCCCAAAATGGCGATTCTTAGAGAGATTACTCTTAAAATGGCTCGATTCTTAGAGAGATTACTCTCAAAATGGCCCGATTCTTGGAGAGATCACTCTCAAAATGGACCAACTACCGAAGAGCATTTCATCCATTTAGACTTTTGTACCCATTCTAATATTCTTGATATGGACAATGGTAACCCCTCTTTCTTTATCTTTTATTAGCACGAAGAGTGGCAAATTTCAGGGATTATACCTTACCTTCCTCAAAATTTATATATCTCATCATCAAGACTGAAGATGGCATATAACAAACCAAGCTTTTGGTTCTCACCTCACAAGCCGGCCGATATGCAGCCCCATGGCCTCCTCTAAGGAACTCCCTTCATGTAGAGAACTGGACCTTGGAGCACAAATCGACTTCTAATCCATTATCCAAGATGTGGCCTCTCCAAGCGCCAATCCATCGTCATGTAAATATTGCTAGCACCCTTCCAAACTTAGGAAGTCGCATAATTCAAGGCGAAGTACATTGGGGAAACACCACAACAATCGAGGGCGAGTATCGTTATATCCCAGGATATTGGGAATGGGTTGAAGACGTGCTTGGTGGAAGCCAACAAACTCTGAGTACAACAAAGATTTACGATGCTGCTATGCCTCACTTTTCACTTACGATCGAAACTCGAACATTTTGCAAGCATTTTGTGAGGCTTGGTGCCCCAAGATGAACGCACTTCTTACATCAGCTGGGGAGCTATCTATATCTCTTTGGGGCTTACATATCCTTGGGGGTTGCTCATTGCGGGTTCTCCATACGACGAAGTGGTACCTGAGATTAGGGGTGTGCATTCGATTTATCGATTCGATTTTGACCCTCATCGATAATTATTTATCGATTATCGATTTAAACATATGCTTATCGTTATCGTTTCAATAAGGTTTTGATTTTCTTGATTTCGATTTATTGATTTTTGGGGCTTATCGATTCGGTTATCGATTACACCAATAAGAAAATTTTCGGGATTCCACGGAAAGTATATCGCTACAAACACGCCTAACTAATATGGAAAAAAAGAAGCTAAAATAAGAAGAGCACCGTTTATAACATAAGTATTGTGTCAACAAGCACATGAAACGAAACAAAAGTAAGGGATCAAATGTATACCACCAACACTCCAACGGTATAAAAAATAAAATACATCATCACGGCTAATTTTGTTTTCCACTAATTTGAACTTCATTCACTTGAGCTTTAAATATGATCATTCCTTAAATGTGGTAGAGGAAATAATAGCACTAGGTACTTAGGGACTTAGGGTAAAGGAAAGGGTATTATAAAATAAGGGTAAATAAAATATTTTAAAAATATTTTAAAATTTTTTTTATGAAAAATTAAAAAAATAGTATATCTTATCGGTTTATCGATAAACCGATAAACCGAAAAGGATAGAATCGAAATCGAAATCGATAACTCGATAAGGAAAATTTCGAAATCAAAATCGTAATCGATAAATCGATAAACCGATATCAATAAATTGAGAACAAATAATCGATCCGATTTGTTGATAAACCGATTCGAATGCACACCCCTACCTGAGATAAGAGAACTCATCGGTTTGAATGAAAAACAAGTCAGATTTATTCCTCGATCTTGTGAGTATTTATTTGCTGCATTTCATTATTTTAAGGAAGGTACGGGTGCTACCCAAAGGGTCTCCTTCAGCAAGTGGACAAGTTTTTGGTATAAAGAACATTAGCACATAGACCTGCCCCGCTGCGAAAGGAAAAGAAATATGCACGACTAAGGTCAACCCATAATCCTAACAGAGTTATCTCGAGACGACGAGGTGGTCGACTGATCAAGAAACTACATTCTCTAAGCTTAGGGTGAGGTCTAACAATAAAGATGAAACATATGTAGCGGCATTCTTATCAATTTGGTTGTGTGCCTTTGTGTTCCCCAAGGTAAAAGTCTCCATTCATCCTGGGACTTTTAAGATGGCCAACATGATGGCAAGTGGGCGATAGATTAGCCTTGTAGTCCCTATTTTGGCGAATATTTATCATGGTTTGAATAAGATTTCGCGTGCTACCCAACTCGATCGGGTCAAAGTTTCTTTTCCCATTCATTATGTTTACGGATGGCTTGCACATTACTTCAAAACCCACTATCCACTTGTTAAGGGTCCGCCAGTCCCTTTGATGGTGGCATACTCAGGAGAGGGGGCTGCAAGGTACTTTGACGAGAAAGATGGAAGAAAACTCATCCACAATGTGGAGGATATTGTTTGCGCACCAACAATGTTGACCAATTCCCGTCCTTATTATTACGTGGATAACGATGCCCCTCAAGAGTTGGAATCAAATTACTTCATGAGCTTACATTTTAATTACCTCCATTTGAGGTATGGTAACTCATTCATCATCGAGCCGTATAGTTCGTACCGGTTTGGCCAATTTGGAATTTACCATAACATCCCCAGCTTTTTGGAGAATTACATCCGTAACTCTTCTCTAGATGAAGTAATCGGATTTTGGAGGATTTTCACATTGTATCGATCTATGTCACGTGCTGTTTTTCCTCCAACGGGAGATCCTATGGAGAAGCCTTTCTCCAGTAATTATATGTCTTGGTGGGAGAAAGTGCATGGGAAGTTTCTTGAGAATAACTTACAAGCTTTGGTAGACAATGTTGGGCTAAAGTCTACAACCCCTTTAGGAGGTGAAGATCAAGGTGTTGGAAAGACGCTCTCAAAAGTTAAAAAAAATATCAACTCCAATCCCAAAAGTAGTCACGCAACCTAAGAAAAGGAAGCTTAAATCCTCGAAGGAAGCTTTGAAGGAAGTGGTGTGCACTTCAAAAGCTATAGAGAAACACCCTATAATTCTTCCATTTAAAACGTGTGTTCCTCAAGACACAAGCCAGAGTACCAATGAAGATCAAAATTGGAAAAGGAAACGGCCTAACCCAGTAGAGATCGTAGAGGTTCAAAGTGTTGATAGTCCCTCAAGAACGCATAAAGCTTGTAACAAAGAGGTAAAATACAATCACCTCGCTCATTCCCCCTCCCTCTTTTTAGGATTAGCTTCACTTATAAATTTCTTACTTATTTTGCCTTTTCTTAATGCAGCTAAACACCATTGGGCATCCTATAGAATCCCCATGCGACAAGCCGCAAGTGAGTGATGAATCTATTAGAGGGCCTGCATGTAAAGTGAAGTCATCATCAAAGGCGTCATCTCTTCCTCATGACGAATCCCTAAAAAGGAAAACTACAAATGAGATAACTCGCATTTCACCAATGAAAAATACAACGGTATCTATATTTGAAGGAAAAGGCATTATTTTCAATCGCATGAAGGAATTCATTTTGGGACTTTGGGAGGATATTTGCGATAGGATCTCCAAAACTCGTCCAGAATTACTCTCATCTTATAGGGAGCAAATCATTGAGATTTTCGAGGATATGAAGAAGACGAATATTCTGGATTTTTCTCCATTAGAAGATTTACTGAATTCTCTTTTGAACTTGACGCATCATATGACCAAGAGCGATCCAATATGGCTGATAAGACGAGTGAAGATGAGAAGCTAGAACTGATTTCCTAAGCTAAAGAGAGTCTCGAATAGTTCAAACTTGAAGCAAGTGAGAAGGTCAAGAAAGTTTCTTCTACTGAATAGAAATTGAAGAGAGTCGTGAAGAAGTTGCAGACATTACAACAAGAGAGGGAGAACCTCGAAGGTGTTATAGCAGCGATCAAAAGGAGGTTGAAGAGATTCAGGAAAAAATTTCATCTTCCGAGACTGAGGTCTCTTCATATGACAACATAAATTTGTTGACTGTTGATGATTCGGCCAATTTGGAGGAGAAGAAGAAGAGCCTGGAGACTAGCTGTCAAGAATTGATCAACTACAAATTTTGTTTAGATTAGGCTGTTAGCATTATCTCCCCTTATATCTTTATATTAGGTTTACCTAGTGGATATTTATTTCATTTTAGCTAAGATTGCTTCTCATTTGCTTTACATTACCCGGCATTTATTTTAGTTGCATAACTTTCTACTTTACGCACTTGTAACGAAAGATTCATATCTTGTCGGGGAAGAGTCCAAATAATGAACCATTTGATTTTTAGTATTCAATATCTAAAATATATCAAAAATTCAGAATCAAACACCTTGAGAATTGCCCTAGATATTATTTGGAACTAACTTTAGATTCCACCACGTTGCAAATTTCAGATTTGTGCAGTCTCACCAAAAAAATTCATATCTCGGTGTAAAAATATCGGAATTCCAAACCGTTTAATTTCAAGAAAATTAGACTTCAAGATCTAGAGCATATCCAAAATTCGAAATCAAACAACTTCAAGATTGTTCCGAATAATATTTTGAAACCAACTTTATGTTGCACCTCGCTATCAATTTCACATTTGCGCAGTCTCTCTAAAAAAATCATATCTTGATGTAGGAACGTTGAAATTACAAACCGTTTGATTTCTTGAAAACTAAACTCCAATATCTAGCACATATCTAAAATTCACAATCAAATAACTTCATAATCGTCCCAGATAATATTTTGAAATCAACTTAGGTTCCACCACGTTAAAAATTTCAGATTTGCGCGACTTCACCAAAAGTTTTGCATCTTGAAGTAGGAACGTCGAAATCATGAACCATTTGATCTACTGGAAACGTAACTTCCAAGTTTACAACATATCCAAGATTCAAGATTTAATTCTTTACGCACACATTCAGATAATATTTCAAAGTCAATATTAATTTTGATACACCGATAATTTCAGATTCGCGTGACTTCACCAAATATTTTGCATCTTGATATGGAAGCCTCGAGATCGGAAGACGTCTTACTTGCCATAAATAGAAATTTAAGAACCATATCCTCACAAATATCTTGGGGTTTAAATCTAACTGAATTTGAAACGTTGTACCAAGCAATCATACTCGTGCTTCCTTTTGACGCCTCGCTTCTCTTCCCCTTTTTTTGGCAGAGGCCGGACTTGGAGACCAACAAACTTGAAGGTTTGGCGAACCTGAAGACACAGAGAATCCCTCCTTTAAATCAAATGAGATCGAAGTTCGACAAGAGGATGACATTTCAGCTTGATCTTGTGTTTCTTCATACTGCATTCAATCAATACTTAGGGTAATATGTATCTTTTGAACTTATGTGACTGAACTTAGAATGAAACTCTAAGTTGCCTACGTACTCCGGTGAAGAGGAGCAAGTCATACCGTAGTTCAGACTGGGTGATTCTTTTTTTTTAATTATTATTATATTTTACGTCCTGACTTTTTCCTAGTCCGCCTCGTTCGAGATTTTCAACCTAGCGGACTCTTTTTTTTTAACGTCCTAACTTTTGCCTAGGACGCCTCTTTTGAGATTTTCAACCTAGCGGACTTTTATTTTTTTTAACGTCCTAACTTTTGCCTAGGCCTCCTATTTTGAGATTTTCAACCTAGCGGGCTTTTTTTAACGTCCTAACTGTTGCCTAGGCCTCATCTTTTGAGATTTTCAACCTAGCAGACTTTTTTTTAACGTCCTAACTTTTGCCTAGGCCGCCTCTTTCGAGGTTTTTAACTTGGCGGACTCTTTTTTTTGGGGGCCGTACACAGTTTATACTCTTGCGGGCCAGGAGTGTAGCAACATGCAGTTTAGGCTCGTGCATCAAGGAGCGTCATGACTTCAAGGATAATACTTCTTCTAAAACTTGCCATTTATAGTGCCAATTCTCATACCATCTGCATTAACCAACTTGTAAGCCCCACTTGAGTAAGCCTCTTGCACGACATATGGCCCATCCCGCTTTGAAGTGAACTTCCCTACAGGTTTATGAAAAGTAATTATAGGTCTTCATACAGCAAGGACTTGATCACCTACTTGAAAGGATCTCAGGTGAACTCTTTTATTGAAGGCGCGAGATAATCGAGATTGATAACATTCAAGACTCTGTTGAGCTTCCAATCTCTTTTCATCAAGAGCTTCCAACTCTGCTAACCGAAGTCGAGCATTTTCTTCATCAGTGTTCCCTTCTTGAATAGCCAGTCGTAGCGAAGGTATTTGACGCTCAAGTGGCAAGACGGCTTCGACCCCATAAACGAGTGAATAAGGGGTTGCCTGTGTTGGCGTGCGGTGAGTCGTCCTATATGCCCATAGAGCTTCTTCCATGCGGTCATTCCAATCTTGTTTGGATTTGGAGACGACTTTCTTTAACAAGTTGCATAAAGTCTGGTTGAATGCCTCGGCTAGACCATTGGCAGCAACATTGTACATCGAAGAGTTACGTTGCTTGAAGCCAAAGAGCTCTCAAATCTTGTTCATCAGCCTATTGTCAAATGGCTTTCCATTATCCGTTATTATTTAATGGGGAATGCCAAAGCGATAGATGGTGTACACTCGGATGAAACTTGCAACATTTTCCTTCTTTACCTCCTTAAGAGCAACAACTTCAGCCCACTTTGAGAAGTAGTCAGTTGCAGCCAAGATGTATAGGTGGCCATCAGAGGATTTTGGCAGCGGTCCAACAACATCCAATCCCCAAACGTCAAATGGCCAGGATGCAACAGTCGGGTGCAACATTTCAGGAGGTTGATGAATAAAATTCGCATGGAATTGACAAGCCTTTTATCTTCAAGCATAGTCCAAGCAATCTTTTACCATCGTTGGCCAATAATATCCTATCCTTTTTATATGGAAGTGGAGCTTTGATCCAGACTGGTGTGACCCACATACCCCAGAATGTGCCTCTTTCAAAGCTTGGAGAGCTTCTTCTTCTCCTAGGCATCGCAAGAGTACTCCCTCGAACGACCTTCTGTATAGAGTACCCTTGTAGTAAAGGAAGCGAGGCGCACGGCGATGAATTTTTGTCCTTCTCCTCGGATTTTCTGGAAGTATCACATATCATAAGTAGTCGACAATGGGTTGGCGCCATTCTTATTTCTCAACTTCAGAAACAGGAACAAGATGCTCGAGTTCGTTTTCTTCACCTTCAGCCCCATTTGGCGGCGGTACTACCCATTTTTTGGCAAATAGTAACTTGCGCTTCATCAGGCAGGGTTACAGATGAAGCTAGGGCAGCTAAAGCATCAGCCTTCTTATTTTGCTTCCTTGGCACATGCTGAATAGTCACATCACCGAGGCATCCCATCAATTTTTTTAGCGTAATCATGATATGGGCGTAGTTCAGGCTTCTTAACCTCGTAACTACCCAAAAGCTGGTTGACCACTAACTGAGAGTCACCAAATACTTGCAATTGCAACTGCTTCATATCAACGGCCATTTCAAGCCCAAGTATTAATGCTTGATACTCAGCAACATTGTTGGAACAGAGTTGTGTCAAGGTGAAGGAGTAGGGCAAGACTTCACACTGGGGAGTGACAAATACTACGCCAGCCCAAGCTCCCCCACGATGCACGACACCATCAACGTACATATTCCATAGAGGTTCAACTTCAACGACCATTGCATCCTCATCAGGCAGTTCATCAGTAAGCTCCCAATCATCAGGTATCGGATGATCTGCCAAGAAATCTGCCAATGCTTGTCCTTTTACAGCCTTTTAAGGGATTTACACAATCTCAAATTGTTGAAATTGGAGGTAGCACCTCGCCAGTCGATCACTAAGATCAGAATTTGACATCACAAACTTGATGGGATTTGCTTTAGAAACAAGATGGACAACATGAGCTTGAAAGTAGTGCTTCAACTTTTGAATTGAGAAGACTAGCGCCAAGCACAACTTATCAATTGGTGAATAATTCAACTCATTTGGTGTCATCGTCCTGCTCAAGTAGTAAAGAGAGTTTTCTTTCCCCTAACTATTGGGCCAACAGTGCTCCAACAGACCTTTGTTGTGCCGCAATGTGTAGTATCAATGGCTTTCCAAGTACATGGGCTACTAAAACTGGAGGCTTCATCAAGTAGTATTTAATGCTCTCAAAGGCATTACTGCATGCTTGGTCCCATATGAAAGGGACACCTTTCTTCATAAGGCGACTGAATGGTTGGCACCTCTCAGCTAGGTTCGAAATGAACCTCCTAATATACGCTAGCTTTCCCTGCAGAATATCTCGAGGCTCAGGCATTTTCAAAATGGCATCCTCTTTGGCTTGGTCGATTTCGATCCCTCGATGTCGGACAATGAAACCAAGGAACTTTCCAGAAGTAACTCCAAAGGCACATTTCAACGGATTCATCCTAAGTTGGTATCTCAGGAGCAATTCAAATACCATCCTCAACTATTTCATGTGGTCGCTCTTCTCTCTTAATTTCACCACAAAGTCGTCAACATAGCATTCGACATTCTTGTGGAGAAGATCATCGAAAATATTTTGCTTAGCCCTTTGGTAAGTAGCAACAACATTCTTCAAGCCAAAAGGCATTACCTTGTAGCAATAAATACCCTTCGGAGTGCGGAACGCAGTAAGCTCTTCATCTTTTGGTGCCATGCGAATTTGGTTATAGCCCGACAAACCGTCCATGAAAGACACTGCCTTGTAACCAGTAGTAGCATCGATCATCAGCTCTGGAATGGGAAGCGGGAATTCATCTTTGGGAAATGCATTATTGAGGTCCTTGAAGTCAACGCATACTCGAATTTGGCCATTCTTCTTCCTCACAAGGACAATACTAGAAACCCATGTTGGGTACTTAACTTCCCGAATAAATCCAGCTTCAACGAGTTTGTTAACTTCAACTTCAATCAGGGGAACCAAGTCCGGCCTGAAGCGTCTTTGAGCTTGTTTAACATGGCGAGCACCATTTTTCACTACAAGGTGATGGACTGATACTTTGGGGTCCAAGCCAGGCATCTCTTTGTAACTCCAAGCGAAGACATCCCTAAACTCTTTGAGTAACTCAATATAAGTGCTTTCTTCATCAGCTTTGAGTAAAGCACTTAGGTAGGTGGGTCTTGGTTCTTCATCAGTGCCAAGGTTAACTTCTTTTAAGGCATCAACCGTCGTCTTCACTCCTTCTTCAAATACAGGTGGAGCATCTTTCGCATCTTCATTTTCTTGAGGATCCCCATCATTGAAGGATATGTGATAACATGGTGAAACATGCTCCAATTCTGTGTTATCCTTCATCGAAGACGGAACACCATTCTCGCTTTGTACAGTGACATGATACGAAAAACCTACACTTTCTTCATATTCATCACGTTCCTTAGTGTAGACCACAATATATGGCTTTACCTTCAATACTTTTTCACATGAAACTACAAGTTTTGTTTGTCGCCTCATTCTAGAAGGAACCAAACTTTGGAAATCTCTAGAGATCTCCTGGATTTCAGGTGAAACGGGTGTTCTTATGCTTTGAAAATTTCTCTGGAACTTGTTCCCCTTCTTTATTAGACCCAATCTTTCAAACACAGAGGTCCTTGCAGGTGATCTTCCAAGTCGATCAAAGAAAGAAGGCTTGTTAGAAGCGGCTGATTCATCTTCTACAGTAATATACTTGCTGCTCTCCCTTCTTATTGAAATGTGCACTGGTGACGGTTTCTTGTATCCCAAACCTTCACGTGGTTGCCTCGTTGCAGCTTCTGATGGGAGTTTTCCTAACTTTGATGGCTCATTGGGATTGTATCCAGCTTTTGCAAATAGCTTGTAAGCATTAGGGTCAAAACCTTCATCTGTTTACTCTGTAGGGAGTGCCACATTCTGCAAACAATCTTGGGCTACAAACCCTGCAAGCGGCATTGAGGGCGACTTTACTGCCTCAATTAGTTTGACTGGAAGAGTTAACTCCTTCGGTATATTGATTTGGATATTATATGACTCGCCTTCGTCTTTCTTCCTTTTAGGGACATATTGGAGTACAGGACTTACTTTCTTTCCATAGGACACTATGCCCCATTTATGAGATTTATTCATGTTGGCAGGCATCTCCTTTGTAACAGCTTTGGATTTATCCATGGTCGCCTCAAATCTTTTAGTTACGTGTTCGTCATTCTTGCTTTTCATACCATCATCGGCTTTCAGCTCCTTTACAATGCGGTTTTACAAGTAGAACTTTGCATCGGCGAAGTGTGACTCAGCCTCGGTGAATGGCTCATTATCAGCAACTATCGTCTTCTCGACTTCACCCCGGTAGTATTTTAAACATTGATGGTAGGTAGAAGGAACAATTTTATTCTCATGTATCGAAGGCCACCCGAGCAAAACATTGTATGAAGTCTTCGCGTCGATCACATGCAGCCATGCACTTGATTGCATATCTTCAATAGTGATTCCCAGCCTGATCGCGCCTATGGCTCTCTGCCCCCTTGGTTGAATCCTCGGATCATCACCCAACTTTCTGAGAGTTCGTTCATGGGAATGCCAAGTTCTTTCACAGTGTGGATTGGCAAAATGTTCACTGAGGATCCTCAATCAACCAAAATCCAATTTACCCTTTCATCGCATATATAGCCAACTAGGTACAATGACCTTTTCCTCACAAGCATTAACTTCTTGAGGAGTGGAGTTGATAGGCTTTTCCGAAAATGGTGCCAACGGTAGGTCATCACTCTTTTCTTCCCCTTTGTCAGTGTGGCAACAAGAGGCATCAATGTCCTAATGGGAAATCTTCGTACGGAATCAACTTGGTAAAAAGTCCTCCAAGGTTACTGGATTTCGTGGCCTTTGAGGGTGGTGAATCTCCACCTTTGCCTTCTTCAAATGCCTAATTGGATTCTTTTTCATTGGTCTTTTTACCATCATCTTCCTTGTTGGTTGTTCTATTGATTCTTTTGGTGGGCTCCTTTTGTGGCGCCTACGATAAGTCACCAACGTCCATCCTTCATCATCATCAGGTTGGTTGACTTCAGCTTTGTCGCTCTCTAATAATTCTTCATCTTTAATTTCTTTAAAACCACATAATTCATCCGGACTGAATGAGCCAAAGGTGATAGAGACTTGGTTTGCGCTTGCTTTCTCATCTTCAAGAACGATCTTCTTTTCGCGAGCCAAGTCCATGACCTTATCCTTGAAGACAAAGCACTTCTCCAGATGGTGTCTTACAAATCGGTGGTATTTGCAGTAATTTGGGTCATTTATTTTCCCAGCTTCATTTGGTCGCTTCATATCTGGAAGCTTGATAAGATTTAACTCGAGTAGCTCTTCGAAAATGACTGGCACATCAGAATCCAGTAATGTGTACTGTTACTCCTGCATTTCTTTTAGAGTCAACTTTCCACTTGGCTTGTCTGGAAAAGAAGTGGATTTCATACTCTGCTTCTTGCTCACCTTCACTGTGAACTTCATAGGTGAAGTATTGACATTCATAGCTTTTTTGCTTTCAGACTTGGGTACGAACTTGCCTCACTTCCTAACTTCATGCTTGTTATTCGCTTTGCGAGGTTCATAGATGGGCAGCCTTTCATTTCCAGCGGAGGCCATGCTTAATTCCATTTCATGTGCACGAGTTGCAAGTTCTTCAAATGTGCTAGGCTTGATACTTTGCAAGGTGTCCCACTGGGTGTGCCAGAATTTGTAGACAATAAATTTGTGTCGAGAAAATAAAATCAAGACCGAAAATATTACAACAATCGTAGTATTTTATTTCGAATATTTGAGTGTACAATCTCTATTAATGCTCTGATTCTTCTTTCCAATGGTGAATAAATTCAAAGGCCTTGGAGCTTGATCTTGAATCTATATTTGTTGCCACTAACGATGATCTTGTTCTTGAGTTCGAAATTGTTTGTTCTACGTTCTTGAGCTTGAACTTGATTGCTTTAACGTGAACTTGATTGCTTGAAGCTTGAAACTTGTGGAGAAATGTACAACGTTTGATCCACGAGCTCTTTCTTTCTTCTTGTTATCACTTCTGGTGTCTTTTATGAGTTATGAAGACCCCTACTTATAATTGTGGAAGGGAAGAGTCATGACAAGAACAAACTTCTTCCGACCAATCAAATTGAAGGGTAACATGGCCTCATTTGTTTGGCCAGAACATGTCACTTGCACATGTGGCGCGATTTCATTGGCCTTTTAGTGTGACTTGGCATGCCTTATCATTTTGACACGTGGCATGATCCTATTGGCTCTTCCATTTGACTTGGTGCGCCATGTCATTTGACACGTGGCACCAAACTAGGCATCTAGGAAGATGACATCTTGGGCTTAGTGAAGTGGGCTCATCACTTTAGATTGGGCTAGCCCAATGGATTAAGACTTATTTATATATATATATATATATATGGACTTATATAATTAATCCAATTATATTAGCCCAAAAATTTATTTGAACTAATATATCTTGAATTCAAAATATAGTCCAAATTATTTTATGAAGTTAATTCCAATAAAATTTGTATGCTTACACACTCACTTGCCACGTGGATTTTTTTGTCTATGTGACATTTTTTTGAAAAATAAAATATTTTTTTTACCTTTTTAAGAATATTACTTTTTAGATAATTTTTTGAATATAATTTATAATAAAATTTGGATAGAACTACATTATTTAGGCTAAATATTTTTATTTGGTAAAAAAGAATAAGGTTTTAGTTAATATTTTTTTTAAAAAAATTTGACTTGAAAATAAAGATTTATACAAGTGAAATAAATCGTCAAGGCATTAAAAAAACTATAAAAAATACATAATCTGAAATTAATTATTTTGGCTATAATTTTTTAAATAACTATAAATTACGGTGCTCTAAAATTTTTTTAAACAGCTTTTACCTAAAAAAGTAAAAATATATAGTTGAAATAAATAGTCATTGCATCAAAAGAAGAAATAAAAAGAGTGTATAATTGCAAGAAATTATAAGTTGTACACTATTTTTATTTCTTTTTTTGATGCAATGACTATTTATTTCAGTTATGTAATTTTTATATTAGATGTCTTGACTATTTATTTCAATTGTATAAATCTTTTATTTTCAGGTCAAATTCAAAAATAATATTAATTAAAACTTTATTATTATTGGTTAAATAAAAATATTTAGCCTAAATAATATAGTAAAATTTAAATTTTATTCGAAAAAGATTATCTAAAAAAATAGTATTCTTAAAAAGGTAAAAGAAAATTAATTTGTAAAAAAATATCATATAGACAAAAAAAATATAGGTGATAGGTAAATGTATTTAAATTTTTTATTATATTAGTGTCTACGAGGTAATGTTCAGCCAAGTTAAGGGGTAAGTAAGACCAAAAATAATTTGGGATGATACTAATAACAACAACAACAACAACAATAATAACTATTAAGTATAGTATCATAAAGTAGAATAATCTATTTTACCAAAAGAAAAAGAAAGAAAATACGTATAAATGAACATCCCGCCGTGACCCTTCGCCGGCAAAAGTATCTTCAAAACCACCGTAAACGGCACAATTTCATACAGCTTTCCCATATTTTTCGGCAGAACATCGCCAGAGATATAACGACACTGATATACTTGTTTTGAACATGTAAAAGAATCAAAAACTAAAAGCGAAGAGTAAAACAATAGAACATTATAAAAATATGGATCGGATAGTAGCAGCAAAGGAGTTATCATTTCGAATAGGGTTTACGGGACACAGTGGTCACCTCAAGATCGAGCCGCTCCCTCCTGTTGAACGCGATAGTGCTCTCAATTTGATTCCTGACTTCATACTCGTAAGTTTTTTTCTCTCACACTACTCCTTTTTCATTTTAGTTAGAGTTAAAGCGCATCATTTGAATTTCTATATAGGCTTTTGTTTCCATAGGGTTCGAATAATGACCGAAATGTATCCAATAGTAGTGGAAAAAATTATTCCAAGAGCGCTTCCTTAGACATTTTCTAGTTTGGTTGCGAAGTATTGTTTGGATAGGTTAGCTAAGAGGCTGGTTTTTGAAAGAAGTTAGAGAAAATTTCTACACTGGAGAGCAATTGGCGGTTGGCTCTTGGGGAAGGAGAGTGATTGGAACAAGTAGAGTAGAAAGAGGTCATCTATCTTGCCTTCCGTTATTTCTTGACAATTATATTCTACGTGTGTCGACCTGGAATGACTTTCATGGTAGTCTCTACTCCAGTATGAAAGTTCCATCTCAGTGAAGGACATCATGCTATGATAATTATTGTTTTGTCGAGCCCAACTTTTGTCTCTCGCATGCCCACACTCTCTCACACAGCACAGACATGTTTAGGTTCTCTTTTGAGGTGTTCATACATTTTAGGTTCTACTGCTTTATAACGTTATCCTCAACATGTGTGGACGTGGAATGACCTTTATGCTAGTTCATGCTCCATCATAAAAGTTTCATTTTATAGTATGATACTTTCTATTTTGTCAAGCTATGTGATCTTTGGTGTCTGAACATGTTAATCACACATATGTAAAGAGGGTTTGAATCGGAAGTCGTGAGTTTTGTCAAACACGTGAAACATGTATTAGATCCGATTTACTACTGGATAACTAGTCAACTAAGGCTTAGGTAGGGGAAGAAATCACTTAGTTTTTTATACGTTCGTAGTTTCACTCTCCCTGTTTATACATTCAAGATGATTTTCTGGATTTTGCATCTTTATGTTTTATTTTTCCAAATTTTGTGTGAATTCACATTAGTTAATTGCCAAAAAAAGAGGAAAGGACAAATTTAAATTAATATAACTTTATTTATGACAACGAGAGAAACATTTACCTTTAGTTTCAAATTGATTGGGCCGCTTATATGAATACTTTTAGTCCATTCTGCTTTATTTGACCTGCTCCTTATGTAACCAATAACCTTTGGGGTTCGAGGGGAGAGAGAAGACATCCTCATCTGACAACTATTCTCAATTGACTACCTCATTTTCAAGGCGGAAGAGCCTCATGACAAACTACGACAAACCAAACATTCGCTGGAAGCCGCATGTGACAATATGCAACCACATGCGCACCTGACAGAGACATTTTTGGAGCGGCTATTGGCGCGTGAGCCCTTTTTTGTGCAACTTTCGGACGATATTTTTTCTTCTAATGAGCTCTTTTACCATCCTAGAGACTTTATTGAGGCCGTTGGTCTATATGGACCTAGAATGTAGCCTCCACTTATCATGAAATCAGAAGTTCTTATCTAAATAGGAAGTGGAGGAGACCAATATAATTGTGGAGGGACATAAAGTTGTGTGGAATAAGTATGGATGCCCCATTATGATGGATAAGTGGATGGCAAGAACAGGGAAAATGACTATTAATGTGTTGGTAAATTCTCCCAAGGGAAGTTTGTTTCTTGAGTCAATTGATGCTAGCAACACTTCAACCGACCATATCAAAATGTTTGCCTTGTTTTAGAACGCCATTGAGAAGATTGGCCCAAGCAATGTTACTTAAGTGGTCACTGATAATGCGAGTGAAAATGCTAAAGCGGGTGGCATGGTGCAAGGAGCGTACTCGAATATCTATTGGACTCCATGTGCGGCTCATTGTATCAACTCAGTGTTCGGGGACAGTTTCAAGTTTTTCGGCCAGTGTGTTGGGGTACATTCTAATATTGTTCAGTGGCCCTTGTTATTGAATATGATGAGAAGATTCACCAGACTAAAAAATTTGGTGAAACAAGACAAGGTTCGCCACTGCTTTCTTGACTTAGCATAGTATCCATTTCCAAAAAGCCAATTTGAGAAAGTTGCTCATTTCAGAGAAATGGAACAAGAGTAATTTGCTAAGGAAGCTTTGGGGGGGGGGGGGAGAAGCTATACGTATTATTCTTTCTTATTCTTTTTGGAATAATGTCCGTCATGCTCTTAAAATTGGTGGCCCATTGATTAGAGTACTCCGTTGGTGGATGGGGAGCAAAGACCACCAATGGGCTACCTTTATAAAGCTATAGATAGGGCCAATGAGGCTATTCAAGCAACATTCAATGATGAGCAGAACTATACAAAAGTCTTTCTGATCATTGATTCAAGTTGGACGGAACAATTTCATCGACCTTTACATGCAACTGGACTTATTCTGAACCCGTCACTCTTTTATGATCAATATGAGAATAATTCACTGGCTTAGAAGTATGGAATGGATTCCTTGACTGTGTTTTTAAGTTGGCCCAAGATGATGAGCCGAAAGAAAAGATAGTAGACCAGCTTGCTATTTAAGGGCTTTTTAAGCTGCAGTTAGCTATTAAACAGAGAAAAACGAAGTCGCCAGGTGACCAAGTGCTTCTATATTTTATCACTCTAACTTTTAATTTTTTTTATACTTATTAACTCTTGAATATTTTTTTTTCATTTCTATAGTTGAGTGGTGGGACCAATTTGGCGCAAAGACCCCAGATTTATAGACTTTCGCCATCAAAGTTCTAAGTTTAACTTGTAGCTCATCTGGATGTCAAAGGAACTGGGGCGTGTTTGAACACGCGAGAACTAAAAAGTAAAAAGAATGATTTTGTGTATTGAGATGAAGTAAATTATATCTCAATTGTTGTAACTCCTATTAATTAGTTGACACATCTTGTTTGCAGATTCATACAACGAAGAGGAATCGACTAACCTTGAAGCGCCTTCATAATCTAGTGTTCATAAAATATAATAGAGCATTGAGGCATCGCTACAACCACCACAATCTAATTGATCCAATTCTGTTGGACAATATTGATGAGGCTAATGAGTGGCTAACCGGAATTCCCGAAAATTGCATTGAGGCATCGCTACAACCACCGCAATCTAATTGATCCAATTCTTTTGGACAATATTGATGAGGCTAATGAGTGGCTAACCGAAATTCCCGAAAATTGTGAAGATGAAGAAGTATTTGAAAGCGGCTCTAATTTCACTTGGGCTGACATTGTGGAGACTAATGGAGTTGGGGAGAATCCTTATGGTTTAAGGAGGAGTACTTCAAGTTCAAGCTCGAAAAGGGAAAAAGTGTGGGTACTACAAGTCAATCCCTAATTGATGAAGATGAAAGTGATCATTAAGGGTAAGGGTAAGGGTAAGGGTAAGGGTAAGGGTAAGGGTAAGGGTAAGGGGAAGGGGAAGGGGAAGGGGAAGGGGAAGGGGAAGGGGAAGAGGAAGAAGAAGATGACTAGCAATATGGAGATAATAGAGGAATTCAAGATTTTGACAATCTTGAAAAATTAGAAGAGTAGAAGAATAAGATGTTGATTCTAGTAATTTAGTGGTTTTGAATTTGTTAATCCTATGCTTTATGAAGGATTTTGCGGTACCTACTTTTGAGTTTTTAAATTGAACTTTTTGATTATTTATATTATCTCTTTGCAAGGTGTTCACTCTATGTTTTTAAGAATTGCGCTTCACTTCAGTGAAGCGTGCGCTTCGCTTTTGAAGTGAGGTGAGCCCCTGTTGTTTTTTTGCGCTTCTTGCTCTAAAAAACAAGGGGAATCCTATAGAGGGGGAGGTGTAGATAGGGGGAAATTATGGAGGGTAAAAGGAGGATGTCCAACCATTAACTATCATCGAAAGGGCGTAGAGAATTGACTAATTGGATGAGGGGAATAGATTTCTAAAGTTTGAGGAATTGTTGGGTGTTCGTTTGAGTAGAAGGAGGACAAAGTCATTGATCTTTTAATTGACATGAATTAGAGTCAAGAAAAGTAAGCAATGTTGGGAAAGGGGATATGAGCGTAAGGAAAAAGAGGTAGGCGGAATCTCATGAAAGAAGAGATAACACTATGGTGCATGGGAGGAGGTGTAAGGGGAAAGAGTGGTAGGATGGAGAGCCGAATGGGCCGATGAGGAGGGCTTGACGGAGAAGTTATAAGAGTTGTCCACCTCTAAAGTTGAATGAGATATTCGGTAGGTGTTTAGGGGAGAGGGGGACCTTCAATACTATTAGGTTCTCAGAGGGAATAATGTGTGTAAAACAATGTCAAAGGCAATTGAGGAGCTCTTAGAGTTCATTGATAATCATTTTTATTGATTTTCTTTTGATAGGGCTAGTTTCTCATTGTCTAGGGTAGAGGACTGAACATTAAAATCAAGACTAGACAGATTCTTAGTGTTGACCTCTTGGGAGGAAATGGTTACGACTGCGCTAAAGATTCTCTTGCCGAGAGTAGTTTCGATGAAGCCACCTATTAGATTTGAGAACATGTGGCTAGAAAAATGGACTTTGGAGATGGAGTGGGAGGCTGGGGAATGGATATGTAGTCATGCGAAAACCATCATTCCCGGTCGCAGAAATTCAAAATTATTGAAAGGGGACATAAAAGTGTGCAATATGGAGGTTTTTGGGAGGGTAGAGATGAAGATGCAAAAGCTTATGAATGAATTAGAGAAGCTAAGAGGGCAAAGGGGGTGAGTGAATTGGAGCAGAGTGAAAAAGTGGAGGAGGATGTGAAGAGAGATAACTACATCAACAATAGCTCAAGATATAAGTTCGAAATGTTAAACGAAACATAAAGAAGAAGACTTGGGGAATCATTGGCTCGATTATTTCCTCAAGCATGCTGGGGTCTTAATATTGTTTACAAGTGATCCTCAAAAATGAAAGGAAAGGAAAGTAATCCGATAAAGGAAGGGGAAGTAAATCCTGTTTCTAATTAAACAATTATAAGGATTTTATCATATTTACTAGGAATGAACTATTTCTATAACAATTCCTAATTCTAAATACTCTCCCTCAAGTTGGAGCGTACATATTGTATGCTTCTAACTTGCCATGACTATATTCAATTTTGGAGCATCGGAGTGACCTATATTGCTCGGATTCTCCGAAAATGTTGCCGGTGCGTGTAGGATCCTCCAAAAATAGTGTATTTGTGGCCTATGTTGCGCATAATCCCCAAAATGTAGGCGCCCCCGTGTCGGATCCTTAAAAAATGCACTACTTTTGGAGGATCCGACATGTATCCAGCCACATTTTCGGAGAGTCCGAGCAACGTAGTATACGGCATCATTTTGGAGAGTTCGCGCAACATAGGGAGTGACGTTGTAACAACGTTGGCCAACTGATACTGGAGAGAAAAGAAGGAATTTTGGGGAATGAATGACTAGATTATTCCCTTTAACATTTCGGAGTTTAAACAGTATTCAGAAACAATTATAAAAAGGGAAGGATCTTTAGTAATTCCTATTTCTAATTACACAAATATAGGATAGTTTTTCCATATTTACCAGCAGTGGGCTCTTTCCATATTAACAATTTCCTAATTCTTAGCAGAGACAAATTGAGAGCTTTGTGATTGGAGGAGGGGAACTCAAATAAAAGTTCCTCCATAGGGTTACAATAGCAAATAAGAGGAGAAATTTTATGGTCTATGAAAGTGGATGAGGTCCAATATGAGGGAGAGGAGGTAAGGGAGGTAAGGGGGAATACTGAGATTTTATGAACGATTGAATACCGAAGTTGGAAGGGCCAATGTTCAATCAAATAGGTGAGCATAAGAGGGAGTGATTGGAGAGGGCAATTGCAGAAGACGAGGTGAGGGAGGCGGTAGAGAGATGTTCAGGTGATAAGACCCGGGACCGAATGGATTCACAATGGCTTTCTACTAACGGTATTGAAACACGGTCAAATGAGAGATTGTGGAGATCATTGCTGCATGTCAGGAGACAGGAGAATTTGAAAAAAGTCTCAATGCTTCCCCAATAGCTGTCATACCTAAAAAGGAGGGTGCAACGAACATCTTGGGTTGTGAATTACATGTCAAAAATCTGTCCTGGTCGGTAAGAGGTTGTGAGTATGTTACTTTGGCATGTAGTGGTCTAGTATAAAGTGATAAGGAATAAGTCTGGTCTTCTATAACATGAACAAGTCTACGGTGCAGTTACTAACACACTGTTGAACTACCTAGAGAATCCATCTCTTTGGTCTATGTCTTTCCTCCTGATCCTGTAAAGTGGTTAATCATTCACTACTTTTATTTTTTCCTTTTTTAACAAGCAAAGATAAGGTTCACTAGTTTTTCTAAAAATTTATCATTTATTCGTGGTTCCTTTTCAGTTGCATTTCCACTTGTAGATTACCTTTGGTCCATAGTTATCCTTTATCTACCTTTCTACAGGTAAAACTGAGGATCTATTTGATTACAGTAAAAAATTTCTAGTTGATAGTTTAAATTTATAGTGCCAGAAGGATTTAATCTTCTTGGTAGATTTTTGTTTTTCTTGGGGGACACATTGACTCTTAATGTTGTTGTAGTCAAGTCAGTCACTTTTGGAGTGTGCTATGCTGAACCTGTTTGAGGGAATGTGCTTGAATCAATGGTACCTTTTACTTGCGGTGCTATCGTTGTGGCTCCGGTTGCTCACTTATGTGGTTTTATTTAATGAATTTCCTTTTCTTGTCTACAAAAATATTGGGGTTTTTATTTTGTTATTGATTTCTGATGCATGCTTGGACGTAACAAGTTTTATTCATTTATTCCAAAGAAGTACTAGTTAACTCTTGAGGTTTTGGAATCTCAATCTGTCCACGTGCGTGTATCTTCAGCCACGGATCCAACTTCTTGTTTATTATTGGTTGGTTAGCAAAAACTATTCTTTCTTGATTTGGATTTTCAAGTCCATATTAATCTGATCAAGCAACAACCCACCAAATGCTTGATATGTACTCAATAGCAAGAGATATAAGTTTTGCAACAATTTTTTTTTGGAGACCGGTTACCCGTCTTGAACCCTTGACCTAGTAGTTTGGAGAGAACCCCCAAACCACTTTGAACAAGGAAGGTCAGTTGTTTGAACTAAATTCTTAGTGATCAAGCTTTTTAAAACATGACCTAGTTTGATCGTCTCTTTCCCTCTAATTTGCTTTTGAAATAATAATATCCTGCAAACTGTTTGGTTAACCTTTCTGGAATCCTAGCCTGTATATTATTTCTGGCTCTAATATCTTAATCTAGCTTTTGGGTTTCGTCCCTAGGAATCTTTGTAAGTGGGAGATTTGAAGAAGCTCTAGTTTTAGAAAATCCCTAATTTTTTCGTAAAAGGCAAAATATTTGGTATTGAAATAGAGTGTACTTGGATAGAGCGGAATAGATACAGCAGATGCAGATAGCCGGCCAATCTAATCTTAGATTGAGGAGTAGTTGATTGGTTGATAGCTCTTTGAATTGATGCCTATAAGGCCAAGGACTTTCAAGCAAGTTTTATATACTAGCAGCATATCCATATTTAATATTTCCAGTTGTATGAATAACTTGAATTGTTACCTTTTGTCAACCTCCCTAATAATGACATCTCTACTTGATGTATAATTTGAAATTTTTAACTCAGGTACTCACTCCATATCAGTTCTCGTTTCGATTCCTCTTAAAAACAACATAGTAAAAACTGTTTACGATCACTTTTACTGTCATTTCAGCCGCCTGCATTTCCAAAGGAAACACCTGAAACAATAAAAGAATATATTAGGGAGAAGTATCTATTGCCTCAGCTGGATGCAGATGAGTTTTCTCCCGAAAAAGCCGGAAGGCAGTGGGAGTTTGATTGGTTTGGAAGAGCTAAAATCCTTCCAGATCCATCTTTGCCACGATCTGTTGTTGTTCCAACATGGGAAGTGCCTTTTAGACGTCAGAGGGACAGATTAGATAATGGAAGATGGGAGCCAAACTCAGAGGAGGTATTTAGAATTTGCATTTTCATTTTATCAACTTGTTATTCATTTAATTGCTAGCTCGGTATAAGACAATCACGAGTAAGTCAAAGCAGCCTCCATCCCCCCCCACCCCCACCCCCCCCCAAAGAAAAAAACAACACAACCCAACAAAAAGTAACAAGGAAAAAGTGTTCATGGTTCAACAAGTTCTTTCACTACTTCTGATTTTCCATTTCCTTTCCATTCTAAAACTACTGGAGAATTTCACTGTCTGACAATTTCCTTTTTTTGGTTGCTAATCATGGCAATTTTTGGCTAATTTCTGACTTCTCAGAGAGATGTATCTGAACTTACAGTTGGAACTGAGGATTCTGGGGCTCTGCCGCGTATTGTTGGACCACCAAAGGATTTCGTTAGAGGAAGCATAAATAATCGTCCTTTTCGACCTTGTGGCTTGGATGTTTCTCCTTCATTGGGCAGAGTTGTTCCTGATGGTGCTACCAACGGTGAATGGGTAAGGGAGGTGCTTAATGGTGGTCCTGCCCAAACCGCTCCTCCAAGCTTTAAGCAAGGGCCTGATCTTGGTGATCTTAAGGTAAGGTGGTTGATTTTTTTTAACCATTGAAGAGCTCTTGATTAAGTTTCTATTCTCTGTATACATGAAATTCTGAGAGATCTTATTCTTATGTTAATGGAGACACATTCCTTCTCATGGAATATATATGAGGATCAGAGTGCTGTCACGAACACAGTGGAGGTGAAACTGGTCAGTATCAGTATGAACTCAAGTTTTCTTGTATACAATACAGACATCTATATTTTGTATTTCCATCCTATCTATCAAGTAAGAAATGTGATGGATTATATGCACCTAGGTCTGCTCGTCACATTTGCTATGGAATGGGTCAAGTAATTTTGCCCTCATCTTCTTGTTTTCTGATAAGCATCTCTGTCTGGCTATCTGCAGAGTGAGTTATCCGTGCAGTTTGATGACTTGTTTAAGAAAGCTTGGCAAGAGGATGTCACAGAGTTTGTTGGAGATGGTCTGTATTATCTAGACAATTCTTTTGATTGTTTTATGTTTCTTGCGTTTGAAGAGTTATTTCATAACATTTTAGGATAGCGTGACTTATATACCACGCATTCCTCCTTGAAGCCCACCCCCCCCCCCCCCCCCCCGGGGAAAGCAGTTTCCATACCAGAAAGGTGAAATGTTTATTTAAGACCATCATATGCTAAGATTGTGGAGGTGCCTGTAGAAATATGGGAGTGTATACAGTCCAAATTGTGACTGCTTGTTGAAATACGGAGTTGTCTCATGATGTGCCCGACTTTATTAGATACCTTAGTTGTTTGACCACTTCATTTAAAGTTTAAGCTGTTAGATAGGGTGCACTTTCGTTTATTTATTCAGTTAAATCTGCAATACTTCCTTTCATAACGGGCCTTAGTCTTTGTTTTGGTGGCTGTGAAACTTGAATCTAGGATCTTTGCCTACTATTATATCATATAAAATTGTGTGACCACTTCGTCTAAAACTTATGTTGAGGATATTTTTATTTATTTATTTTGGTGTGCAACAATAACTGCACACGAGAACTATTGAACCGCTGGAAGTGGTTCATTCAGTCTGATACAAAATTGATAATTAATTTTGATAATTAAGTAGATAATAGTGTACTCTCTCCAACAAACTTAAGTTTTTTTAGATGAGATGGTGACACATTTTAATATGGTATCAGAGCAGGCTGAGGTTTTGGATTCAATACTCACTGCCACTCATTATCAACAAGAATTTACATGTGCTTGGTCCATAAACAGAATCACGACCGCATGTGAGGGGCATGTAAGCAAATAAGAGTGTGCTTTCTCTAACAGGTTAAAACTTTAGATGAGATCTGGTCACACACTTCAACAATTAGGAAGTAGTAATCATGGAAATTAAAAGAGATATTAAAAGGTGGAGTAACATATGCATAGTTTGATACTTTTAAATTTTATTTTACAAAAGAAGTGATGCTTCTAGTTGAAAATAGGAGAAAGAGGAAGATTAGAGCAATGTTATGAAACCATTGTTTATATTTGAATCGTGGGCTACTATGAAATAAGTTAATTATTAGAGAAAGAATTGCCTTCTCTATGTGTTCTCAGAGAAGACGAAGATCAAAGTGTTAATGAGGACAAGAACAGTTTTTCTTATTCTCTCAATTTGTGTTTCCGTCTCATTTGAGTCATCATCTTGCTTATCTATTTGCAAGTACTCTAGTAAACTTGCATTGGAGTTGCAGCTGCTAGTCTCTCGTAGCCCATCGGATCTGTAACTCTTCATAACTGTGCTGTTATCCACTGAGTTTCTGCAAAGTATAAATGTTTAATCTGAAAGATTTTTCTTATCGTGAATGGAAAGCAACTATGGGCGATTTTCATCATAATGCTCCATCTTGCTGTATTCTTAATTTTGGGTAGTAGAAAAATAGAAAACAAGCAAATATTTGGCTCTTTTTCGGAGCTAATATTATTCCTCTCATATAGGTTATGCATCTGAATTGCAATCTAAAGCAGAACAATTGACATCTGTCACGCTAGAGCCACTTCAGGTTGAAGCTGAATTAAAGAAGTCCGAAATGGCTGATGAGGCTTTAGACACTGAGATATCTGTCTTGGATGAGATTTTGTCTGTTGAAGCAGAAGGATCATCATCAAGAT
Organism: Nicotiana benthamiana; assembly: GCA_034376525.1. Classification (NCBI taxonomy): domain Eukaryota; kingdom Viridiplantae; phylum Streptophyta; class Magnoliopsida; order Solanales; family Solanaceae; genus Nicotiana; species Nicotiana benthamiana. The sequence goes on along the minus strand of CM067324.1, from coordinate 71,504,744 downwards.
TGGATGAGGATAAAGATGGTGCAAGTCAAGAGAATGAGGTAATCCTTCGCATATTTCCTGTTTAACAGAGGAGTTCTCTATGTCTTTTTTTAATAAGTAAAAGAGGAGTTCTCCATTTTTAACCAGTGCATCTAGTATAGTGATCTTTTTGCTCATGCTTTTCCTCAACGTATCTGGTGCAGGGATGGGCTGTTACTGGTGGCAGTAAAATCATTGTAGAACGATTTCATGAGCTAATTCCAGATATGGCTCTTACTTTCCCATTTGAACTCGACCCCTTTCAAAAGGAGGTATAAATTTATGGTCTGTGTAGTGTTCTCAGTTCTCGTATGGAACTTGGCCTAAGCCTGCTTTATTTTGATCTCATGTCCTTTGAAATTGTTGGAAAAGTACATGCTTTTGATCATGGTGGCTATTGTAAACTATAGAGACAATAGAGAAATCTCTCTTGTGTTATATTCAAGAAATAACAAGTACATATACAAGTACATAGAGCCTTAACTATGGAAAGAATCAAAAAGGAAATCTATAAATCTGCTGTGAATTCCTATAATTATGCTAGCTATGTATATTACATAAGATTATGTCTACATTCAGATTATGTCTACATTCATTATCTAACACCCCCCCTCAAGCTGGAACATAGATATTGATCATGCCCAGCTTGTTACAAAGGTAATCAACTCGAATTCCATTCAACGCCTTTGTGAACAAATCAGCTGGTTGCTCTCGTGTCTTCACATAGCCAGTGGAGATCAAGTTCTCCTGAGTCTTCTCACGAATAAAATGGCAGTCAACCTCAATATGCTTAGTTCTTTCATAATACACCGGATTTGACGCAATATGGAGGACAACTTGATTGTCACACCAGAGTTTTGCTGGTATTGAATGCTCTAACCCAATTTCAGGCAACAGAATATGTATCCACATAATCTCACATGTAGACTGTGACATAGCTCTATACTCGAATTCTGCACTAGATCGAGATACAACACTTTGCTTCTTACTCCTCCATGATACCAATTTTCCTCCAACAAAGACACAATAACCTATAGTAGATCTTCTATCAATTTTCGATCCAACCCAGTCAACATCTGCAAAACACTCAATACGAGTATGATTGTGATTGCTATATAATATGCCAAGTCCAGGAGCTCCATTCAAGTAACACAAAATCTATTCCAAAGCTGACCAATGTTTGACCGTTGGTGCATACATGAACTGGCTAACAACACTTACCGCAAAAGCAATATCTGGATTAGTCACAGTAAGGTAGTTTAATTTCACAACTAACCTCCTGTATCTCTCTGGATCGTCAAAAGGATCACCATCATCTTTCATAAGATGCACATTAGGAACCATTGGAGTACTGCAAGGTTTAGCTGCCAACTTTTCAGTTTCTGCAAGCAACAAGAATGTATTTTCTCTGAGACAAAAGAATTCCCTTCTTGCTTCTGTTTACTTCTACTTCCAAAAAGTATTTCAACTGGCCCAAGTCCTTTGTATTAAACCTAGTATGCATAAAAGGCTTGAGGGAAGAAATTCCGGCATAGTCACCTCCTGTGATAACGATATCATCAACATATACAACAAGGAGAATAGTGCCAGCATCTAACTTCTGATAGAAGACTGAGTGATTGCACTTACTCAGTTTCAACCTAAACTCACTGAACTTGCCAAACCAAGCTCAAGGACTCTGCTTCAAGCCATACAAGGACTTCTTCAAATGACAGACTTTGAGCAACAAAACCGGGTGATTGCTGCATATACACTTCCTCCTGAGATGTAAAGGCCAATTCTCGGACGCAGCTAGAGAAATAAATAAGCATACAGAAGTGAGTTTGGCAACCAGGGAGAAGGTGTCAGAATAATCCACCCCATAAGTCTGAGCATACCCTTTCACCACAAGTCTGGCGTTAAGTCTTGCCACAGAACCATCTGGATTAACTTTAACTGTAACGACCCACTTGCATCCCACTGGTTTCTTTCCCTTTGGTAAATCTACAAACCCCATGTGTGGTTGTCCTCTAAAACATGTATTTCCTCAAGCATTGCATTAGACTATTCGGGATGACTCAAAGCCTCCTTCACCGTTTTGGGTATGGAGATGGAGTCTATAGAAGCATTCATAGATCTAGACGTAAAGGATAAGTGGTCATAGGAAACAAAGATAGCAACAGAATATGTCGATTTGCAAGTACGTATACCTATGCGAAGAGCAATAGGAAGATCAAGGTTATCTGGAGGATCAGGCAAAGAAGAATCAGATGATGCCAGTACTGGTGCGGGACATGTATCATTTGTCTCTCGCCTCCGCGAATAAACTTGAACAGTTGGAGGTCTTGCTGGAGCAGGTACTGAAGGCATAATAGTCGATTGGTGCTTAATAGAAGAACTGGAGATCCAAGAGTATCATTTGATTGTTCTGTCAAAGTACGGATAACCCGATACACTAGCCACTCAGATTCCTCCCCCTGGCTTGTAGAAATGGGAGGTGCATAGAAGAATGGTGTAGTCTCTGAAAATACCACATCAGTTGACTAGAATAACATCGATACCCCTTCTGAAGGCGAGAATAGCCCGGGAAAACACACTTCACAGCCTTGGGATCCAACTTGGTAAGAGATGGTAACATCTCGAACATAACATGTGCTTCCAAACACCTTAGGTTCCACCGGAAATAATGACTTATTCGGAAAAAGAACACTATAAGGTACATTAGCATCGAGTACACTAGATGGCATGCGATTAATCATAAAACAAGCCGTAGAAACCGCATCAACCCAGAACTGTTTAGAAACCTTCATTTGGAACAAAAGTGCTCGAGCTGTCTCAAGTAGATGCCGATTCTTCCTCTCAGCAACTCCATTTTGAGAGGGTGTATCAACAATGAAGACTGATGTAATATACCATGTTGTCTCATGTAGGACTGAAATAACTCTGACATGTATTCTTTAGTGTTATCATTCCTTCGAGTACGTACTGAAGCATTGAATTGAGCTTTGACTTTAGCACAAAAGGCAGAAAAATGAGTAAACACTTCAGAGCGTCTCTTCATAAAAGTAATCCAAGTCATTCGAGAAAAATCATCTATAAAAGTGACAAAATACTTCTGCTTAGTTTTAGAAACAACCAGACATGGTCCCCAAACATTAGAATGGACCAACTCAAAAGTTGACTCAGCTCGCGTATTAACCCTTGGACTGAACGAGATGTGATGGTGTTTTGCAAATCGACATTACTCACAATATAATGATGAAATATTTTGAAACTAAGGATAGAGCTCCTTTAACAAAGGCAAAGAGAGATGTCCAAGTCGACATTGTGCTTCAAAAGGAAATACGATACCAGAGCATGCAACAGACCGTGGCTCCCATTCATCAAGAATGTAGAGATCACCGGATATATCCTTTACCAATAACCTGCATCATCTTAAGATCTAAAAACAAACAATTAAGGTTTTTGGTAATTTTACTAACCGAAATCAAGTTAAAGGCCAAGTTTGGTAGACTTAATAAAGATGACAGGTAATAGAGGAAGTTGGTTTAATAGTCCCAGATCCAATGCTGCTACAAGTTGATCCATTAGCTACAGTAACAGGAGATGGTGCTTTATGTGAGCAAAAGCTAGAAAAAATATTTGGATTACCTGTCATTTGATTTGTAGCACCAGAATCGATCACCCATTTATTGGAAGAGGTGATAAGACATGTTTTATCTGACCCAGCAAAGGCAGTAACTGAAGAAGATTCCTTAACTGATTTATGATATTGAAGGAATTTTAGAAACTCATCCGAAACTAAGATTGTTGGACTAAGAGTTGTTGCATTATTATTCTTTACCATCATTTTTTTCCTTTCAATAACAAACTGATTAAACTTATAGAGGTCCCGGAAGCTAAAAGATACCCAAACAGATCCTAGTAGATACGAAATCAACAATCTATTGAACATGATTCACCTTTAATAATCCATTCAGCCAAATTAGAGAACCAAACGAATTTGTCCCCACCTCAAACAAAATTAGAGACCAACAAAGTTTCTGATAAGGGAAAGACCCAACAGACGATATCAAGTCACTAATCGATCACCACATTGAGTCAAAATTAAAGATGCAAGCTTCTCACATAGGTAGCCTCCAAGAAAAATACCACAGAATTAAAGAAATAGAATAACCAATGAACCAAACTCAAACTTGACCAAACAAAGTGAGAATAAGATCCGGTCTGAGGTTGTTCTTTGCCAAAATGTGGTTCTGTGATCAGAGAACCACCACAAGTCAACTAGAAATGTCAAAAAGACCTCAGATTAGCTTCCGGCCAAGGAATTTCTGCCGGCGAATTCGACTCAACTCTGGCGAGCAGTAGACCTGCTCTGATACCATGTAAACTATAGAGACAATAGAGAAATCTCTCTTGTGTTGTATTCTAGAAATAACAAGTATATATACAAGTACATAGAGCCTTAACTATGGAAAGAATCAAAAAGGAAATCCTATAAATCTGTTGTGAATCCCTATAATGATGCTAGCTATGTATATTACATAAGATTATGTCTACATTCAGATTATGTCTACATTCATTATTTAACATCTATGTTTATTTTAGCCAAATGATTTCCATTTGCAAGAATGGCTAAGTGCTATTTTTGAACATAATAGGTTGAGTTCTTGTTTTTTTATTTACTTGAAGCTATTTGTTGTTTTTTTCCCTTTTCATTTCAGACATATATATGCCTATCAAGCTGTCAAAAAATTGTGCTCCTTCTCATTGCATTAATTGCAGGCCATCTATCATCTTGAAAAGGGGAACTCTGTCTTTGTTGCTGCTCACACATCTGCTGGGAAGACTGTTGTTGCAGAATATGCATTTGCTTTGGCAGCTAAAGTATGACTTCTCCTGATTTCAGGAATTTTATACTGATATCTAAAGTATAAACTTCTTCTATGCTTATGACTAAAATGTCTTGTACTATTTTACTTCTCCTAGTTATAAGTTCTACAATTTTTGGGTAAATTCTGTCCAGATTTTCATGTCTTTAGTTACTCCCAATTTATGTCTTGTTTAATTGTGTGCTGCAGCACTGTACCAGGGCTGTATATACAGCTCCAATCAAAACCATTAGCAATCAAAAATACAGGGATTTTTGCGGGAAATTTGATGTTGGCCTTCTCACGGGTGATATAAGCTTGAGACCTGAGGCATCTTGTCTTATAATGACGACTGAGATATTAAGGTCAATGCTTTACAGAGGGGCTGATATGATTCGTGATATAGAATGGGTAAAAATGTTATTACATACTTTTGTTCTGCTCGTTTGATTTCTACAATCTTTTCAGTACTTGAGATTATTTGGTTGGTTACATTTTTTTTTGCGAGTATAGGTTATATTTGATGAAGTGCATTATGTCAATGATGTTGAAAGAGGTGTTGTTTGGGAAGAAGTTATCATTATGCTCCCAAGACATATCAACTTTGTCCTCCTTTCAGCTACGGTAGGTCCTGATATTTTAATCACTTTATTTTGTGCTTTAGGTTCAGTACTCTTAATGAAGGTGTTAGTACTGAGGACACAATAGAAAGATGTGTGAGAATGCATCAGGCAAATATATAATGCCTACATTTGTTCTATACACACTTTACTATGTATAACTTCACATTTGATCAACGTGGGATATATATATGTACAGTAGTACACCTTCTAACTAATTACACTTATTCAATCTAACATTGTCCCTGCAGTCGGTGCATACTTGTCGAATGTGTCGAGCTTTCTAATGTGACTAATTCGAGGAAGGACTTGGTAAATATGTTTGTATGATCATTTGACTTTAGAATCTTGTGATTATGTCTCTTGAGAGTATCTTTTCTTTGACCAAATGCTAGTCATTTTGTATGTACTTGATCATCTCTTGAAACTCTGGATTTGATGCAATGTGAAGTGCAGCTTGATCATCACAAGCAAGTTCCATCTGAGTGGTTTCCTTGAACTTTTTCTTCGGTAGTTGTTTGATATGTATGAGTTCACAAGTTGCTGCTGCAATGGCTTGATATTCAGCTTTGGCACTGGGTCTTGTAGTTGTAACTTGTAACCACACTTTGTTTTTTGCTTTTACTGGTACTAAATTCTCCCCAACTAGAAGTCTAGAACACAATATCCAACAGTAAACTGTCTATTAGAAGAGAATTCTGCCCTATCAGCATCAACATATGAGAAATAGACACGGGAGGCAGATTTATGCGATTGTGTGAGACAAATGTCTTACGTCTGCATCTTTTTATATGCACACTTTACAAAGTATAATTATACATTCAGTAAATATGGAGCACTTATATGTACGTTACTGCCTGTTCGAACGTTTTACACTCAGCTTATCTAAGAGAAGGTAGCATTTGGCATTTGCTTGATCTGATCTTGATTACTAATTAATCTAAAAAGCATAATGTTTTCAGAGGGTCAACAGATAACAGCAAACCAGTTCATGTGGACGCATCTCTGGTTATACTTTATGTAAATAACTATTCTAGGGTGTTATGGATTAAGGCCGCACATATTTATTATGTGAAAAACTTTTTTGGTCTTCAAAGTCATGCGATTGTTGCATTTTAAAAGAGTTGATTAGCCATCATTTCTGTGGCATGAACATCTTTCTTTTGACACTTATTATTTGATCAGTTTTGCATACACTGGATAGTTGGTACATAATGAGGCTTGGTTGTTGGTCAGAACGCAGTTGCTTGATACAATGTACTGCTGAGGAAACATAGCAAACCAGGATGGAACTTTTGAAATTTCTTAAGGTTGGAAGTAGTATGCTGATTTCTTCTTTCACCAAATCTTGTCCACAAATGTTAGAGCCTTTTGGTGCCGCCAAGAAGTAGAAAAAAATAGAACATCTTCAAATTTGTAGTGAACATGAAATTATCTGTGGCTTGTAAACAATGGGTATGTTGGCAAAAAATTTAAGGTTTGTCTAGGTGAGCCCTCTCACCTCTTAGAAAGGGACCAAAATAGAAATAAAAGTAGTGAGCTAAAGGTCAGATGGCGCTATGGCAGATATTATTCCAAAAACTCTTTTTTGATGCGTCACTGATGGAAATATTTTTGCTGCATTTGATATGTCGTCTAATTCATGTCTGACCCTCTTTTCATCTTGATGTGGCTTTCAGTAAACCCCCTCTCAGATAGTAAAAAGAGAGATGACATGCTATCTAGATTACAGTTTTAAAATTTAGACCATTTCAACTAACAACTTGTTTGGATGGTTGTTATGTATCGTTTATAATGTATCGTGCAGTATTGTATTGTATTGTCATTTTGATGTATAAAATATTTGGATATATTATGGTGTTTGTCGTTGTTTCATGATGTCATGCACCGACAATATAAAGAATATCTTGCAATACTATAAAGAAAAAAAAAGACACGAGACAGAATTATTACATAAATAGGTAGGGTAAAGGATAAAATAGAATTATTTAATAATAAGGAGGGCAAGATGAGAGAAAAAAATAAGGCAACGATACGGCTACACCAATTCGGTCATTCCATAAAATAGCAGTTTTCGTATTTAACGATGTGATACAATAAAATTTAAGTAACAATCAAAACAAACATTGTATTTAAAATAACAGTACGATACAATACAACAGGTAATAACCATCCAAACAAGCTGTAAAAAGACTATATCAAAGATATCTTACTTTCGGTATGAGTGGGAACCCACTCCTTCCTTTTTAAAAGGGCTTCACAAACTTATTGCATGGTTGTAGTAGGTTGGCATTGTGCCTATCTTTTGTTTACACAAAAAGCTTTCAGTTACTTCATTTGGATATGGTTTTTCAATAATCTAATGGAAACTTAAGAAAACTAGACCAAAAAAGCAAATAAAAAAGCGAAATGAGAAAATGAACAGAATGAATCATATTAGGATTTTTAGGATACAACTTGAAATCAATGGAATCTGGATTTCTTGGATTGGCTGTGGGTCGGAACTCGCAAATTGTCATTCACCTGGTCCATAGGATTGTCGCCTGTAGGAAACCAAGCTGGTAATGGTAGATGTATGGAGACAGGATTTCTCTGACCTGTCAGTGTGGAAATTGCTGGCGATGAAGAGGTTAGTTGCTACCATGAAAGGTCCCGACCTTTTATGACATAGCATGAGTGTTTAGAGGAAACCAAAAGTGGAAAAAATGCTAACCTACTGCAGTTGCCATGTAATAGGTTAGTAAAACCTGTCAAAAGGAGCTCTCAAGTCAGGATGACATAAATATGTGCTTCAGTGGGAAGAGACGTTAGCCCCAGTATCGGTCTCTAATTATGAACTAGAAAAGCAAACACTTGAGCTTGCACTAGGAGGGCATGTAAGAGATGTTCCATTTTTCCATTGCAGGTACCAAACACAATTGAATTTGCCGACTGGATTGGTCGAACAAAACAAAAGCAAATTCGTGTGACTGGGTTAGTTCTTTAAATTATAATTCAAAAATATGAAGTTATACTTTTTTTCTTGAAATTCCCTGGGGCGTATTACAATTCAGGAAAAAAGATAGGAGCTTTTATTGTTATAATATATCCATAGACCGTTTCTTTGATTTGGTTTCTTTTTTCTTCTATGACCTTTTCTATCAGGACGACCAAAAGACCGGTCCCATTGGAGCATTGTCTCTTCTATTCTGGGGAGTTTTACAAAGTATGTGAGAATGAAGAGTTTCTGCCTCAGGGATTTAAAGCAGCCAAAGATGTACATAAGAAGAAAACCACTAGTTCTGTCTCTGGTGGCACCAACTTGCATCCTGGGTCTTCAACAGCTGCTGATAAGGCTCGAGGACAGAGGCGTGATAGCTCTTCTCAGGGGAAGCAACACAAGCATTCTGGTCCCCAAAAATCAGGGAATTTTGGTACTGGTTGGGGAACCCAAAGCAATGGCTTTGGACAGAACAATATGGGCTTAAGGAGATCAGAGGCGTCTTTGTGGTTGACACTGATTAACAAACTCTTGAAGAAATCGCTGTTACCTGTATGTAAAAAATCATCTTTTTTTAAATATGCATGGTTCCTTGTATATCTTCCTCCCACAGCCCGTTCATGGTATAGTTAGCATTACTATTATCATGTCCTGAAGAAAGTAGCATGTAGCAGTGTTTTGCGGTTGGTATTTTGTCTCTTGATACCTCGTCCTCTGTTTTATTTATTTTTCCTTTTCTTTAAAACAGTTTAACAGAACCATTTTCCTTTTACAGGTTGATAATAGACTTATCATGTATTTAAAGCCTAATGTTTGTCATGAAATTGTGATTTCAGGTGGTTATATTTTGTTTTTCGAAGAATCGATGTGACAAATCAGCTGATAACATACCTGGTACTGATCTCACAAGTAGCTCTGAGAAAAGTGAAATTAGGTTATTCTGTGATAAAGCATTTTCGCGGCTAAAGGGATCTGACAGAAACTTACCACAGGTGTCCTACCTAATTTTCTGCATTTGTTAATTTGGTTGACCTTGCGGTTCTTGGTCCCTGCTAAAATCTAGTACGGTGTCTTATTGATGGTCATGTAATCTACAGATTGTCAGACTTCAGAGCCTTCTCCATAGAGGTATTGCTGTGCATCATGCAGGGCTCCTCCCAATTGTCAAGGAAGTTGTAGAAATGCTTTTTTGTCGAGGTTTGGTTAAGGTAATGTCACATGCCCGGTTCTTTTAGAATAGGGCTTCTTAGGTTTTGAAACTTATGCACCAAACTGGGTACATTGTTCCACAAAGATGCCCACCTCGCTAGGACCTCTCCGTATTTTGTTACTTATTTCATTTCAATTGTTATTCTGCATTAAGCATCAGCTATATTTATGCTTGAGCACTTGTCATACTTATAGGCATGCTTATATACTTCATTGCATTATGGATACATACATACAGAATTTACATTAGAACTTAATGAAATGAATAAAATTATTATCAGATCTTTATGACATACAGCAATTAGCATTTGGTCATGTTAGAATATACTAGTACTGATAGCATGCGCTTGAAGCTTATTATACTGAAATAACTTTTTAAGATCCTGGGGAAAGTCATCTATAATTTTGGATCCAATTAAGATATTTTGAAGGACCCCATGATTCTTGGTTTCGGAAGTATGGCTTAAGATCTAGTGATCTAATATTGTGTTCTTTTTCAAGTAAAAAATAAACTAAATAAATAAAGGGAAAAAGTTATAATGAAATGATTTATCAGTCAAATGGTGAAATTCTGGAATGAAGTTGGGCTTTGGACTTTTCATTTTCAAGTTACCTACTTTGACCACACCTAAGGGTGGTAGTCTAGTGGTCAATGAAGTGGGTTAAGAACTATGAGGTCTCAGGGTCAAATCTCAGCGGAGTAAAAAGCACAAGGTGATTTCTTCCCATCTATCCAAGCCTTGGTGGACATAGTTACCTGGTGTCTGTTGTTGGTGGAAGGTAGTAGTATCCGTGGAATTAGTCGAGGTGCGCATAAGCTGGCATGGACACTACGGTTATCATAAACTAAGTTATCTACTTCGACCACTATTGCTGAAGTTTCTTTAACCTCATTTAGAGAATTTGTGACTCATTTGTAATCAACATTGTGTCTTTTTTCTTGTGAAGGACTAATTTGTTCATTTGATTCTTTGGTTCTTAGGTTCTGTTCTCGACAGAGACATTTGCAATGGGAGTTAATGCTCCAGCTAGAACGGTAAGTTCATTGTTTGCAGCGTTCATGTTACTCTGAGTGTAGTTTTTCTCGTAAAACATTAAAAAAATTCACCAATATGATAACTGATAAGAGCCTCGTTATACCCTGTCTTGAGTAACTGAGGATAGAGATTCTGTTTCCATTTAATGTTGTAGAAGGATTTTGCTGATTTATTTATTGCTAAGAGTTGAAGACTTTAATGAGAACATTAAAAACTGATGCAGCATCTTTAAGCATCAGCGTCGAAACACATTAAGAAACAGTACTCCGCAAATATATGGAGTAACTAAAGAACATAAATGAAGGAGGCCAACTGAGCTAATATGGGGTAGATATGCCTGGGAAATAATAGTATTTTAGCGTCATTCAGGGGCTGATAGAATGCAACAGTGAGGAATGAGCTGAGAGGTAAAGAACTAAGAAAGCGAAGAAAATGGAAGAAAGCAGAGAAGAAAGGTAGAAGAATCACATGAATTTCTGTGTTGTTTTTATTTCATGTATGCCAGAAGCACATAGTTTTACAAAGAAAAGACCAGAAGGAGACAGATGTTATGGACAATCTTAGGGGTTATAGTCTAAGATTCGTGGGTATATTCCAAGATTGCTTGCCTTGGAATTGATTATCCTTTGATTCACAATAAATGACTTGTGAGAATGCACGGGAGAAAATATTATTGATTAATGTTGACAATGATACAATGAGCCCGGAGTAGGACATGTATTATATATATATATATATATATATATATATATATATATATATATATATATATTACATGTCCTACTCCTAATCCATATGGGATTAGAGTTATTTACTACTATTTAACTATCAAACTAACACTCCCCCTCAACCTGGTGCATATAAATCATATGTACCGAGCTTGTTACATATATAACTAATACGAGGACCAGTGAGGGACTTGGTGAAAATATCAGCAAGTTGATCATTCGATTTCACAAATTTTGTAGCAATATCTCCCGAGAGTATCTTTTCTTTAACGAAGTGACTGTCAGTCTCGATGTGTTTGGTTCTCTCATGGAACATTGAATTTGACGCAGTATGATGAGCAGCTTGATTATCACACACAAGTCTCATCTGACTAATCTCACCAAATTTCAACTCCTTAAGCAACTGTTTGATCCAAATTAGCTCACATGTGGATAGCCATTGCTCGATATTTTGCTTCTACACTAGACCGAGTAACCACATTCTGTTTCTTGCTCTTCCAAGACACCAAAATTTCCTCATACTAAGACACAATATCCAGACGTAGAACGTCTATTAGAAGGTGATCCTGCCCAATCAACATTTGAGTATCCAACGATCTGCTCATGGCCTCGATCCTCAAATAATAAGCCTTTGCTTAGAGCTGATTTTATATATCGAAGTATGCAGACAACTGCATCCCAATGACTATCATAGGGAGAATCCATAAACTGACTCACAACACTCACGGAAAAACAAATGTTAGGTCTAGTCACTGCGAGGTAATTTAATTTACCAACCAACCGCCTATATCTTGCAGGATCGCTAAGAGGCTCCCCTGTTGTGGTAGAAGTTTAGAATTCAGTTCCATCGGAGTGTCAACAGGTCTACAACCTGTCATTCCTGTCTCATCAAGAATATCTAATGCATACTTCCGTTGTGAGATCACAATACCTGAGCTAGACTGAGCGACCTCAATACCCAGAAAATACTTTAATTTTCCCAGATCCTTAGTCTGAAGGTGCTGAAAGAGATATTGCTTCAACTTACTAATACCATCCTGATCAATGTCGGTAATAACAATATCGTCAACATAAACGACCAAATAAATACAGATATTTGAAGCAGAACAGAGTGATCAGCTGCACTACGAGTCATGCCAACCTGAATAACTGTGCTGAACTTACCAAACCAGGCCCAAGGAGACTACTTTAGACCATAGAGGGACCGACACAACCGACATACAAGGCCACTAGTCTCCCCCGAGCAACAAAACCAGGTGGTTGCTCCGTATAAACCTCATCCTCAAGGTCACCGTGAAGAAAAACATTCTTAATGTCTAGCTGATAGAGAGGCCAATGGCGAACAGCAGCCATGGATAGAAAAAGGCGGACTGATGCAATTTTAGCCACGGGAGAGAAAGTATCACTATAATCGAGTCCAATATTTGAGTATATCCTTTGGCAACAAGACGAGCCTTAAGTCGATCAACCTGGCCATCTGGACCAACTTTGACTGCATACACCCAACGACAAAAACAATCGATTTATCCGAAGGAAGAGGAACAAGCTCACAAGTACCACTCGTATGTAAAGTAGACATCTCGTCAATCATAGCATGTCGCCATCCGGGATAAGATGTTGCTTCACCTGTAGACTTAGGGATGAAAACAAATGACATAAATGCACAATGGGATGATGGCGATGATAACTTAAACCAATATAATTAGGATTAGAGTTAAGCGTGGGCCGTATACCTTTTCGTAGTACAATCGGTTGATTAAGAGGAGACAAGTCTGCAGTATTAGCAGGGTCAGGTGCAGGACGTGAATCAGCTGGGTCTGATGCTGGGGGCGGACGACAATGATAAGTCAGGAGTGGTGGAGCTGCAGAAGGATGAACTAGACTAGGTGGTGGCACTGGAGCTATAGTTGGTGGAATTGGACTAGGTGGTGGCACTGGAGCTATAGTTTGTGGAACTGGACTCGGTGGTGGCACTGGACTCGATGGTGAAACTGGAGCTACAGGGGGTGGAGCTGCAACTGGAATTGTAGGCGGTGGAGCTATGGAGGAAGATGAATGGGAGATAGGGACTGAATCTCCAAGAGAAGGAACGGGTAACACCTCAGAAATATTTAAGTGATTAACTGGACCTGTGAAGTATGATTGAGTTTCAAAGAAGGTAACATCAGCAGACATAAGAAATTGCTGAAGGTCAGGAGAATAACATCGATATCGCTTTTGTGTTCTCGAGTAACCTAGAAATATGCACTTAAGGGCACGAGGAGCTAACTTATCTTTTCCTTGAGTAAGGTCATGAACAAAGCACGTGCTCCCAAAGACACGGGGTGGAAGAGAGAACAAAGGTAAGTGGGGAAACAAGACAGAGAATAGAACTTGGTTTTGGATTGTTGGAGATGACATACGATTAATAAGATAACAAGATGTAAGAACTGCATCCTTCCAAAAATGCAGCGGAACATGAGATTGTATGAATAGGGTATGAGCAGTTTCAATAGGATGTTTATTCGTTTTTTCAGCTAACCTATTTTGTTGGGATGTATATGGACAAGATGTTTGATGAATAATCCCATGAGAGTTCATAAACTGCTGAAATGGGAAGACAAATACTCTAGGGCATTATCACTACGAAATGTGCGGATAGAAACCCCTAATTGATTTTGAATTTCAGCGTGGAAGGTTTGGAAAATAGAAAACAACTCAGATCGGTTTTCATAAAAAAATATCCAAGTGCACCCGGAATAATTATCAATGAAACTGACAAAGTTGGGGAATCCTAAGGCAGAACTAACCCGACTAGGACCCCAAACATCTGAATGTACTAAAGTAAAAGGTGACTGCTCGATTATCAAGACGCCACGGGAAACGAGAACGGGTATGCTTATCGAGCTGACGCGACTCACACTCTAGAGTGGATAAGTGAGATAAAATCGGTACGGTTTTCTGAAATTTTGACAAATTGGGATGTCCTAACCGTTTATGTAATAAATCTGGTGAATCAGTAACGGGACAAGTTATTGGAGGGAGACAAGATGCGAGTCCATGTGCTTTTGCAAGGATAAGGTAATAAAGTTCATCTGATTCACGTCCGGTACCAATGATCGGCATGTACTGCGTTCCTGTATAAAAACAAGGTCATCAAGAAATAAAACAGTAGATTTAAGTGATTTCGCTAAGCGACTAGCGACTATGAGATTAAAAGGACTACCAGGAACATAAAGAACTGAGTCTAAAGGTTAGGAAGGAAGTGGACTTGCTTGACCTATTGCAGTTTCCATGGCTTGAGATGAGACCTATTGGCCATTGTGACTGTTTAAAGAGATTGAGAATATGAAATACTAGTGAAAAGAGATCTGTTACCAGAAATATGATCAGATGCACCTGAATCAATGACCCAAGATTTAGAGGTTGAAGGTTGGGAGACACAAGTCTCTCTACTATTTGTTGGAACAATATAGGCTAATCCCGAAGATTTCTGGTTATGTGCTTTGTACTGAAGGAACTCAATATAATATGATAGAGAAGCCATCCAACTCGTTGTAGTATTGGATTCCATTTTGCTTCAACCAAATTCTCAAATTCTTGATTACAACTTGTGTGGTTATACTTGGAATGCCAAATAAGAAACCCTTTTTTTTGGATAACATTGTTCACTTGCAGGAAAATAAAAGAAGTTGCCGGAATTTGATGAAACTTGAATAGACCAACTCGGAATGTCCTGAGAAGGTTGTCCAAAAGGGGTTTCGTCAGGAACTGACCGGAAGGTGGTCCACGCGCCGGTGCGTGGACTGATCTTGTCGGAAAAGAATCACTCCGGTCGGCGCGTGATGGCGTGTGGATGGGTTTTTCCAGTGGGATTTTGTGGGGTTTGGTCGCTCGAAGATGGAGAACACTGTGGTGGTGTTGGTTTATGCACAACACCGGTAAAAAGTGGTTTTGATGCAAACAACTACTCAGGTCACCGGAAAATTACATGGTGACGACTGGTTTCTTCCCAGATGTCGTTGGAATGACGCACAACGATAATTATCTCACCAATGATCTGATACCATGTGAGAATGCACGGGAGAAAATATTATTGATTAATATTAACAATGATACAATGAGCCATATATATATAATACATGTCTTACCTCTAATTCATATGGGATTAGGGTTATTTACTACTATTTATCTATCAAACTAACATGACTCATCTTGAAGGGGTGATTTTCTTCTGTCTTCTTGTTCAATTTGACTATCAATTTGAGCTAGGCCCAATGTCCAATTGTATCAAAGCCAAACTCATCTATATCCTTAGTCTATCCTAGTTGGGCCCCCATATTGTGTTGTCCACACTCCAAATGTCTAGTCTTGGGAATGCAGGAGGATAGGGGTGCTAAGTCTCCCACACTTGTTGAGGAAATGAGTTATATGGTCTTGGACAATTCTCACCTTATGAGTTAGCTTTTGTGGTTGCTGTCTAAATAAAAGAGTTAGCTTTTGGGATGGAGTTAAACACAAGGTCCATTTCACTTCACATGGTATCATGCCAGATCCATTACTATGTATGGCTTTGCCAATGTTGGGCCTATATTATATTGTCCATGCACCAGATGTCCAACCCTAGTGCTCGGGGAGGGAGCGTTAAGTGTCCCACATTGGTTGCGGAAATTGTGTGGTCTCCTTAGATGGTCTTTGGCAATCCTTACTCTATGAGCTAGCTTTTGGGGTTGAGTTAGGCCCAATGCCGATTTTCTTTACGTTTCTGCCTCTCAATTAGTGATACATCAATCTGCTATACAACTTCAAGGCCGGATCTGTCACGATGTTGATTCTTGCCGTAAAATTTGGATTTCTGTTGTGCTCCATAAACCTCTTGGATTAATATTTTATCAAATACAATATTAGTTTGTTCTGACCCTATGCACTTGCTCCCTTTATCCATTTAAGTTGTCTCATCTCCATAGGTAGTAAATGATTGGATTGTGATGTTAGTTGTTAGTACTGAATAGTTACTTAGTAGTTGGGTTTAAAGTAAGATTCAAAACTTTAAATTGATCTTTTTAAAGAATAAGATGACCCCAACTTACCTTTTATAGATTCTCAATTTTTTTAAAGAATAAGATGAGCCAAACTTACCTTTTATATCGTACTAATATATTAGAAAATGATAGTATGAGGTGAAAAGGTCAAGAAAACTTTGAGCTGTTTATTTCTTCTGGTGGGATCAATTGATCTCACTGAAGTAACTATAGGTAATAGGTTTCCTTATTACTGTATCTGATAGTTTATTGAAGAAAATCATTCTTGATGAGATCCAATTTTCTGTATCAAACACATGGTAATGCTTTTAATTCTTTATATATCTTTTAACAGGTTCGCTTTCTGTATTTTTGTCACTCTTGCCTTTTAATTTCTTACCTGCATATTTTCCTTCATTTTCAAACTTCCTGTGTCCTCTAATCCTTGATCACTTGTCCGTATTAATGCAGAGTATCATTTTAGATTGCAGAATTTCTTCGGTTTTCCTGTCAATATTTGCAGTTACTTATGTTAGGATCTGTTAAGCATCTCTCTGTATAAACAGTCTACTGCGGAAAAGTTTTAATTGGCTTAATTTTGGCAGGTTGTTTTTGATTCTTTAAGAAAGTTTGATGGCAAGGAATTTAGGCAGCTACTTCCTGGAGAGTACACTCAGATGGCTGGACGTGCTGGAAGGAGAGGACTTGATAAAACTGGCACAGTTGTGGTGATGTGCCGTGATGAGATCCCTTACGAGAATGATTTGAAGCATGTAATAGTTGGTACTGCAACTAGGCTTGAATCTCAGTTTAGACTGACCTACATCATGATTTTGCATCTACTTCGGGTTGAAGAACTGAAGGTACGTAGTTTTGCCTAATGAAAGAAGAGAAAACAGCTGTTCTTAAATAGTCCATACAGCATCTACTTCGATCTTCTGTTTCTGACAGTTCATTTTCGTTGGAGTTTAATTTTATATGATTATGGAACTAGTCTGTTCTTGTATTACATCATTGCTGTTGTCATGTGTTGGTCTCCTGGAGCTTGTATATAGTAGCGAGTTGGACTATTTGCAAGTTCCTTTACTTCACCTGTAAAACATTGTTTAAGTTCGATATTTTAGCAGAGAAGTTCATGGTTTATGAATGCAATAAGTCTAAATACCTCAAGAATCTTTAGGAAATTAGGAAAGAAGAGAAAAACAGCTGATCTTATATAGTCCACACAGCATCTACTTCAATATTCTGTTTCTGACAGTTCATTTTTCTTGCAATTTAGTTTAAAATGATTATGGAACTAGTCTGTTCTTGTATTACATCATTGCTGTTCTCATGTGTTGCTCACATGGAGCTTGTATATAGGAGCGAGTTGGGGCATTCAGAGCAACATAGAGACCTTGGGTACTGCAGGCGAATTAGGGTGGAGGAGGTCATGGGCGCTTTGCGTAGGATGAGTAGGGGTCGAGGGACCGGGCCTGACGAGATCCCGGTGGAGTTCTGGAAGTGCATGGGTAAGTCAGGAGGGAGTGGCTCTCCAGGTTGTTCAATGCGATCTTCAGGACCAAAAGGATGCCGGATGAGTGGAGGTGGAGTACAGTGGTGCCCTTGTACAAGAACAAAGGGGACATCCAGTGCTGCAACAACTATAGGGGTATCAGATTAATAAGTCACACGATGAAGGTTTGGGAGAGGGTGATTGAGGCGCGGGTGAGGGAGGTGACATCTATATCCGGGAACCAGTTCGGTTTCATGCCGGGCTGCTCCACTACAGAGGCTATCCACCTTGTTAGGCGGCTGGCGGAGCAATTCAGGGATAAGAAGAAGGACCTACATATGGTGCTTATCGACTTGGAGAAGGCGTATGACAAGGTCCCAAGGGAGGTGCTATGGAGGTGCTTGGAGGCGAAGAGCGTACCGGAAGCCTACATCAGAGTAATCAAGGACATGTACAATGGAGCTAAGACTAGGGTTAGGACGGTGGGTGGCGAATCAGACCATTTTCCAGTGGTTATGGGGCTCCATCAAGGATCGGCGCTGAGCCCCCTCTTGTTTGCCTTAGTGATAGATGCTCTAACCCGACATATTCAAGGGGATGTGCCTTGGGGTATGCTATTTGCTGATGACATAGTATTGATAGATGAGACGAGGGTCGGTGTTATTGAGAGGTTAGAGGTATGGAGACAGACTCTCGAGTCTAAAGGTTTCAAAATTAGCAGATCTAAGACAGAGTACCCGGAGTGCAAGTTTAGCGCCGAGCCAAGCGAAGTAGGCAGGGACGTGATGATTGGTTCTCAGGCCATCGCCAAGAGGGACAATGTCCATTATCTGGGGTCTGTGATTCAGGGGGACGGAGAGATTGACGGGGACGTCACTCATCGTATAGGCGCGGGTTGGTTGAAGTGGAGGCTTGCATCAGGAGTCCTGTGTGACAAGAAAATTCCACACAAACTCAAGGAGAAATTCTATCGAGCCGTGGTTAGACCTGCGATGTTGTATGGGGCGGAGTGCTGGCCCGTGAAGAACTCTCATGTTCAGAGAATGAAGGTTGCAGAGATGCGGATGCTTAGGTGGATGTGCGGTCACACCAGGCTAGATAAGATTAAGAATGAAGTTATTCAAGAGAAGGTGGGGGTAGCCCCGGTGGAGGAAAAGATGCGAGAAGCGAGGTTGAGGTGGTTCGGGCATGTGCGGAGGAGAAGTCCCGATGCCCCAGTGAGGAGCTGCGAGCGGCTGGAGATTGTTGGCGGTCGGCGAGGCAGAGGGAGGCCTAAGAAGTATTGGGGAGAGGTGATTAGGCAGGACATGACTAGAATGCAGGTTTCCAAGGACATGACCCTCGATAGGAAAGTCTGGAGGTCTAGAATCAGGGTTGTAGGATAGGGGCTCCTAGAGTTTTTCGTGCGCCCCATCCGGGGTTGGGTGTGGGTCAGCAGGGTTACCCATAGATGTCTTGTGTTTTAGCTTATGTCCCTCCTATGGCTGTTAGTTATGGTAGTTACTGTATGATATTACTGCATGCGATTGTATTTATGTTTCGTATGTTTAGATAATTATTTACGCTATTTACGCTATTTCTGCTGGAGTTACTAATGCTCTATTGTTTTTATTTTTGTTTTTGTCTTTGTTTATGTTTTACTGCTGTTTTTCCTTTTATCCTATGAGCCGGGGGTCGATTGGAAACAGCCTCTCTGCCCTTTCGGGTAGGGGTAAGGCTTGTCTACATATTACCCTCCCCAGACCCCACCTGGTGGGAGTATACTGGGTAGTTGCTGTTGTTGTTGTTGTCTGCTCCTTAGTGATAGAATAGTTTTTTTGTGTATATGAGCAGACATCGTCTCTCTTCATTGTAATCTTTTGCCTGCATCCACTGGATGCTTTTAATGAATTCTCCCTACATCAAAAAAAAAATAAGGACAGCTGATTTTGTTCCAACAATATTATTGAGAAGCATAATGTCATTAGATCTCATAATAGTTTGAGAGTAATGATGCATGCTAGTGACATGATTTATGTTAATGATGTGTTCCATTACATGGATTGATTAATTCTTCACTCCCCACTTTTGCTCATCCCCCAGGTTTCTCCTGCTGATGTACATTTTACAACTTTGCAGGTTGAGGACATGCTGAAAAGAAGTTTTGCTGAATTTCATGCTCAGAAGAAACTACCTGAGCAGCAACAACTCTTGATGCGAAAGCTTGCTCAGCCAACAAAATCCGTTGAGTAAGCACCGCTAAAACAATTATGGTTTCTGCGCTTGCTGCCATAATTGTCTTGCCAGATCAATTTTTCGACATGCATTTATCACAAATTAAAATACCTGTATGTGCTTTCTTGTCTGTGTTTTGTGCTTCGCTGCATTAATGTGTGATTTTTTCAAGCTTAGTCTTTAATGCTTCCTGGTAGTGTTTCAGGAGTCTCTCTCTCTCTTATAGACACACTCACATTGATAAAGAGAGAGACATGTGCGTGCAAAACACTAGAGTAGCACAGACATAAATGTACTTCTTTATCTTGAGAATCCTTCCTTTTTGGTAGTGCTCTTTTTTTTTAAGAAGGTAACATATATTTATATTAATATAAAAACTTCACTAAAATTGTGAAGTCACCCATAATTACAATGTAAGTGCCCATACAAAACTACGCAAAAAAGGACACTTCTCACCCTTGTACTTCTTACAATGAATCTAGAGCATCTAAAATGGATACACTATCCTCCAAAAGTTTTCCTTTACATCAAAAATAATAAAGAGCTAAAGATTTCATCTTTTTCTTCTGGATGTTGTTGGACTTCTCTTCAAAGCATCTTTGATTTCTCTCTTCCCTCCGCCACATACAAGCTGGGACAATTCTCCATCTCTCTTTATCTCTGGAAAGTGTGCCCTCTTTATTCTAGCTAGCTAGAATATCAAGGATTCTTCCCGGCATTGCCCATGGAATTCCCCTTATGGAATTCCCCTTAGACTGATGAAAATCCTCCATATTTGTATAGTGAAATTGCAATGCAAAAAAAGATGGCTAATTGGCTCTGCCTTCTCACCACACAGGTACCACCTAGAACACAGCTGGAATCCACTTTTTGTTAGGTTGTCTTGTGTTAAAACTGCTTCTCTAGCTAATAACCAAGTAAAGCAAGCAACCTTGTATGAAATTTTTACTTTCCATATCATCTTCCATGGCCAGCATCCAATCTGCTTGTTGGCTAGGTTGTATTCCTTGTAGGCACTCTTTATTGAGTACTTCCCCAGTTCATTCCCTTGCCATATGATAAGATCTTGGCTAGCATTGATGCCACTTAACTGCTCCAAGGTCCTATAGAATTCAATTACTCTGTCAATCTCCCAATCATTTAGCATTCTTCTGAAAGTGAGGTCCCACCCCTGAGCTGTCCATACCTCTTCTATAGTTGCTTCTTGTTGTTGATTCAATTCATGGATGTCAGGGAAAAGTCCCCTCAAGTTTCCTTGTCCTAGCCAATTGTCATTCAATAGTGATATTTTGCTTCCATTTTCTACTTTGAACTTTGATTCTCCACAAGCTGACTCCATATGGGTTTCTCACTGGCTTGGATGTCCAGTTCCCTTCCTTTCCATATTTCTCCATATTACCCTCCCCAGACCCCACCTGGTGGGAATATACTGGGTAGTTGTTGTTGTTGTTGTAACCTCTGACCACAAGGATTGTTCATCTGCTGCCAGTTTCCATAGCCACTTCATCAGGTTCTTTATTCCAAGTCCCCCTGCCTTTTGGCTGATTGTCAGATCATTCCATCTAACCAAATGGAACTTCTTCTTCTCACTGTAACCTTCCCACAGGAAGTTCCTTCTTAAAGCATCAATGCTCTTCACTTGGTAGTGCTCTTAATTGCTTAATTTTACAAAGCTACCCTGTCTGAAATGCTTGCTTCTACGGAAACCTATATCTTCTACATGCTACCTTCCAGGAAGACTTACATAATTTGTGATATTGAAATGTGTAGTAAACTAAATACGATTTGTCTAATATAGATGCATAAAGGGTGAACCAGCAATTGAGGACTACTATGACATGTACTCGGAGGCAGAAAAATATAGCCGCCAAATAGCAGAGGCAGTAATGCAGTCGCCAGCTTCTCAGCAGTATCTTTCTCCTGGGAGAGCAGTGGTTGTAAAATCAGAATCAGTAAGTTTTACTACATTCTTTTCACTAAATAGGCATTAGGTTGGTGAAATATGATTTTTAGGACTCTTTGGTTATTTGATATTTGCTTTTGAACCAGTAGCCTCTTTTCATCTTCAAGATCAAGAAATTGAGAGCTATCGGGCATACAATAACAATAATAACTTAGCATCAATCCCAAATTAGTTGCCTCGATATTAATTATTCGCTCCATTTGCTCTCGCTTCTTGCTAATAGGGTTGAGCTATCTGGTATGATCTGGAAATTTACAAGGCAAAGGTTCTTTAGTTCCATGGTCTTGGCCCCCTGCAACAGAAAGTCACATCATAATTTTCAGTGTGCATAAACACATGAATGTCATCAATGATATTAGCAAGCAAAGATTCAGATTTAACCAAATATGGTATTAATAAACCAGCAAAGGAAGATGTAGGTCCAAGCGTTAAATGCCTTTAAGGAATTTGCACTGGCCAAAAATGGTTGATAATGCGGATTCTGTAACTGGGCCTCCTTGCATAGAACCTTCTGCAGTTTCAGATCACTGTTTTGGATACTGAAAGTGTTCCAAGTCCTTTTGCAGTTTGTTCTGATCCATTTTTCATCTTACAAGTATCATAATCCTATCTATTTTTGCGTTTGCATGTGGTTACTTGGATATTGCATTTCTGACTTACAGTTCATATTTCCATTAAAGAGATTCATGTGACAACTACAAAAAGGTGCTAATGTTTTTCTCTCCCTTAACTAATTCCAGGGTCAAGATCACTTACTAGGTGTTGTGGTGAAGACACCTTCCTCTAACAACAGACAGTACATAGTTTTAGTTCTGACTCCTGAGTTGCCTTCAACATTGCAAGCTTCGTCAGATGCAAGTGACGGAAAAGACAAAAAGAATCCTGAATTTCAGGTATTAGTGCCTAAATCAAGACGGGGTTATGAGGATGAGTATTGCTCGTCAGTCTCCTCCCGGAAGGGATCTGGCGTTATCAACATTAAATTGCCTCACCGCGGTAATGCTGCTGGGATGAATTATGAGGTGCGAGGAGTTGAAAACAAAGATTTCTTGTATATATGTGTTAAAAAAATTAAGATAGACCAATTTCGGCTTCTTGAAGATGTTAGTGCTGGGGCCTACTCAAACACTATACAACAGCTGCTGGGTCTGAAATCTGAAGGAAATAAGTATCCTCCAGCCTTGGATCCGATTAAAGGTATGTCAGGATTATTTGAATGGTCAGATGTACTGATAGTATATATAGTTCTAGATTGTTGTTTTATCCTAGCATGGATATTATTTTTCAGGCAGCTAAA
The DNA here is from genome assembly GCA_034376525.1 of Nicotiana benthamiana. Classification (NCBI taxonomy): domain Eukaryota; kingdom Viridiplantae; phylum Streptophyta; class Magnoliopsida; order Solanales; family Solanaceae; genus Nicotiana; species Nicotiana benthamiana. Next base: position 71,481,333 of record CM067324.1, on the reverse strand, counting down.
CTTGTTTTGGCCTTTCCTTACCACCAATAATTCTGTTGTCATATAAGCAGTGTATCCACTAATATCTAAGGACTAGCTAACACACAATTTTAGATAAGGGTATTAATTTCAACAGTTTCCCGACATTAGATTTTCTTATATCACCATTTGACTCCATAGATTGCATAGTAGTTGCAGCTCTAATGTAGTTGGTAACCAGGTAAAGAAAATTTCCTATGAATGACATTTCCATCCACGACAGTGTTTTCACAGTTTTACTATTAAATTTTACATAACAAGTATACACCATATGAACTTGGGAAAGTTCTAGACTTGGATATATAGTGGGAATTACTACTATTAACGATGACTTTTTAATTATGTGAGGTTCTCTATATTTCATTCTCTAACAAAGATTCTATGCCAGATCTGAAATTGAAAGACGTGAATCTTGTGGAAGCATACTACAAATGGAATAATCTCTTACAAAAAATGTCACAAAATAAGTGTCATGGTTGTATTAAATTGGAGGAGCACATGAAATTAGCTAGAGAATTGAAGCGGCACCATGAGGAAGTGAATCATTTGAAGTTTCAAATGTCAGATGAGGCACTTCAGCAGATGCCAGATTTTCAGGGTCGGGTATGTTGTTGTTGTTGTATGAAACCCATCATCATTATAAGAATTTGGTGATCCTTTTAGTGCCAATAAATTCTTGCAGAGGAAGGGATTGTAAACATCCTCTTTTACACTTATTCACAGATAGATGTGCTTAAAGAAATTGGCTGTATAGATGCTGACCTTGTAGTTCAAATCAAAGGCCGTGTTGCTTGCGAAATGAATTCCGGAGAGGAGTTGATATGCACTGAATGTTTATTTGAGAATCAACTAGATGACCTGGAACCAGAAGAGGCAGTGGCTATCATGTCTTCCTTTGTGTTTCAGCAGAAGGAGACTTCTGAATCCTTTCTCACGCCAAAGCTTTCTCTGGCTAAAAAGAGGTTATTTTTCTTTTGAAAATGTTTAGTTTGATAGTCTCATCATCGGCGATACATGTATTGAATTGATATTGATAGTTTTTGTCTTTTGATAAGATTCTTTTTTGTGAAGAGTTTTAGATAAGATTCTGTGCTTGCGGTGTATGAATGATTGACCGATCAAACCTGTAAATCAGGGCCATGTGGTTTTTTCTTAATGTTTCTCCAATGATTGATCTTAACAGACAGTCTAGGATTTTTCCTTATCATTAGGTTTAATGGGAGAAAACTGGCCAAAGTTAATTGATGAGATAATTGTCAGACAATATGAAATCAGATAGGGTGTACTATTTCACTGCTTTGTGGTCCAATTTCGGGTACTAACTTGGTTTTATCTCTATGATTGAGATACACCGTGTTTTTTTCCTTTTATTTGAATGAGGATAAAACATATCATTTAAATATGTTTTCATGTTTCACAGAATTGCATATGCAAGCTGTATGGGACAATTTACTAGCCTCTAACTTTTTTATCTCTATATTTGGAATAAAATATATCAAGTGAATATGTCACCTGTGAAAATTTTACGGAATTGCACATCCGAAGAGATACATATGATAATGTCACAGGTCAAAGAGCTGTGGCACCTCCTTCTTGATAAAATTAGGTGGGTGCCATGAAGGTAGGGATGGAGAGTGAGTTGTGCTATGCATTTAGTGTATTCTTCTTTGTTGGAGTGAATACAATTTTTGGGTTGAAGAGGTTGTTCTAGCAGGCTGCCTATTCTCTTATATCTTCAGCATGTATTCTGCTTTTCCTTTATTAAAAGAATTTTAAAAAGGATGGGATTTGGTCAGATTTACAGATCAAACATGTAGTGGTTTAAGACCTCGTTGCTGTTTTTGAGTCTAGCTCTGTAATGCACAACTGTTAGTGGAACATCTTTTGACTGAAAAATCATCCTGCTTTCCTTCGGTAAAAGAGTTACTGATCAATAGAAGATAGAGTTTTACACAGCTTCAGATTGTCCGCAAAATTGGGTCTGTCAGTTTTCTGTTGTATAGGCTGTTACTATTTAAATGATGTGTGACCATTGATTCTCCTTTATTTCTGAAGTCATATTATCTCCTTCTTACACTCTCTCAAGTCTCTATGTTGTCTTCATTTGACTTGCAACTCTAGTTTTATGGTGATTTCGTTCTGATTAGCTTCATTCATACCTTCTAATTGCTTTAAATCATTCTGATGTGTATTCTGTTGGTCTTGTCTCATGAATACCATGATCTGAAACTTTTGTCTGTATTCTCTTGGCCCCCTAGGCTATTTTTTGTGTTTCCTTTTATCTCAATGACAGTCATTATCGTGACATTTCAGATTATACGAAACTGCAATAAGACTTGGGGAGCTTCAGGCTCAGTTTAAGCTACCAATCGATCCACAGGAGTATGCCCAAGAAAATCTTAAGTTTGGTTTGGTTGAAGTGGTATATGAATGGGCAAAGGTTCTCTCTCTCTCTCTCTCACCCCACCCCAAACCCCCCAAATCCACAGGTCTATGACTTGTGGGTGCGTCTGACTTATATATCATAATATCCTATCCCTTGCTCAATCTTCAATTCTCCTTTGAGGGTTGTTTCTAATTCTGCTTCTCTTGCAGGGCACTCCATTTGCTGAAATCTGTGAACTTACTGATGTCCCTGAAGGTTTAATAGTGAGGACTATTGTCAGATTAGACGAGACGTGTCGGGAATTTAGAAATGCTGCAGCAATTATGGGTAACTCTGCATTGTACAAGAAAATGGAAACTGCTTCTAATGTGATCAAGCGTGACATCGTGTTTGCAGCTAGCTTGTACATTACTGGGGTTTGATAAGGTCAGAAGGCCTTGATTTCAAGTGCAAGCCCAAAGAAACCGCTGAGTGCTTGTTGTACACTAAGATACTTTAGCCAAGGTGTGGAATTTAGCAAGGATTCGCTACACTTGTACAAATGTGTACAGAATTCCCAGTCGTTCATATGTACATTACCAGTCGGCAAAATATGCCGTTGTTAGCTCAGAGAAACACAAGAACTTTGAGATTTACTGTATCACATTCTTGTAAATTCAGATGTAACTTTGAGTTTTGGGTTCAGGTTTATCAATTAAAAAGTTGAATGACAGAATTCATTATGAAGGTTAACCAGCTCTTGAATGTGATTGATGCTAAGCAAGCTGTTGAGCTGGTGATCTTTCTTTCTTATGTTTATTTTCTTTAACCATCTCGTATCCGTGTCTCATTGGTCAAACTAATAAGGATTCATGCCAGGTAAGCCGACAAAGCAGATAAAATGCTCCCTACCAAGAAGTCTTTCATTTCATAACTCGAACCTTAGGTTTCGGGTTAAGGGTAGAAGGATCCAAATCTTTCCCGTTATACCCTTGGTCATCTTTTATGATCAATAATTTTTGTTGCTATTATGACTAGTCTGCTTGCTGGAAATAACAAGAAAAAGAAAGTAGGAGCAGAGGCTTGGAAAAGCGTTTGAAAGAATTTATATAGTAAGTTATTCAAATACAACCAAACATAGGAGAGACACACAGAAGCAAGGCTTCACAGAAATACAAAATAAGCAGAAGGGGTCTGCAATATCCAGATGCTGCATTTATCAGGACCTTTGATTTCAGTTATCACTTCTGCTTGGTTTGTCCGAGATAAAATTAACCTGATTCACCGAAATAAAAAGTAATCAGATAAAAAATATTGAGAATTTCCATATTTAAAGACAATAACAATAACAACAACTCAATATAATCCCACTGAGTGGGGTCTGGGGAGGGTAGTATGTACGCAGACCTTACCCCTACCCTGAGGTACAGAGGCTGTTTCCAAATAGACCCCCGACATCCTTCCCTCCAAGAACTTCCCATCTTGCTCTTGGAGAGACTCGAAGTCACAACCTCTCGGTTGGAAGTGGGGGTTGCTTACCATCAGAGCAAATGATATTTTCCCAATCAGTAATATATGTTCCAATGCCAAATTTCTATATCCATTCTATTCTAGTTAGCTGAAAGCATAGTTAAGCCTTTCTCTTTCATCCAGGTTGACTCAGGGCTATCTTTGACAAACTCAACTGGGTGAAGAGAGACGAATCCAAAATTTGAATATTATGAGTGACTATTAAGGTTTTTCGTACTAGAGTCATTATATATTTAAATTTATTGGGTCGTATTTTATTGCAATTTTAGTAAAATTTTACACAAATTTATGCTTTGTGTTGAAAATATCGGGTTTATATTAACCTGGTACCATAACGCTACCAGTACCATGACGCTACATCCGTCTCTGGGTGGAGAGAAAGGTTTTTTTGTACCCTTAATCTTTCTTTATCGGGTTATAATGATTTTGTGACTTTTTAAAATACCCCCTTATGAAAAAAATATTTTAAAAATAAAATAAAATACTACAAAAAGTTGCATTTGGGCATTACCGCATCAACAGCAGAAGGAATCCAGTCATTGGTAGCTGGATTCCCTTTGTAAGCATGGCATGAATCAGTAGCAGAATCAGCTCCTATACTGAAAGTGTTCCCATTTGCATTCTCCACTTTGATAAATCCGGTTCCTGTCTGGATTTTACAAAAATACAACTTCATTAACCTTGTATATTTCAAACCAAAAAGCTATGTTGCTCGGATTTTTTAAAATTGCACTACTTTTGAAGGACCTCACATAAGAAATCGGAGCTAGCCCTTCGGCTACAGGTTCGGCCGACCCAGTAACTTTGGTTCATACCTTATATTTGTCTACAGAAATTTATTGAATACACAAAAATTATAAAGTTAGAACTCAGTAACTTAAAAGAACTAAAATCCTGAACCTATAAGCTTTAAATCTTGGCGCTGCCTCTAATCCCACATAAGCATGATAACATTTTTGAAGGATCCAAGCCATATAGATCAAAACAATAATTGAAAGATTTGGTAATAGGAGTGTTAAAGAGTAGAACCGTGTGGTGTTGTTTGTCAATGCCATTGAGATCCTTGTAATACTCTGTTTCCACAAATTCCTCAATCACTTGGCTGTTTCCATTGTAAACCAGTTTCTGCAAAACAAAAAAGCAAAAAAGAACTTTTTACTCTAAAACTATGTTAACTCTCTGAAGCTAAGTTTTCTTTGGCATTGAAGAATTGAAAGAGTAATACTTTTTTATTTTATAGAGGTGGGTGTTTCCGTCAGCTTACGCGTATCTCAACTGTTTCATATATTTCCCCGACTCATACTTTAGCTATTTTCCTTATCAAACATAGTGCATAGGTACTCTTTGATGCACTAGAAAAAAAAGAGGTTGTGCCTAAAATAGTACCGTGGAAAAGTGTTATTTCGTGGCCATTGAATCAGCAAGGGCGTGATTTGAATGATCAAAGGAAAACAAGGACAATCATGGAACATACATGTTCGATTTGAGGTCGAGCCTTTCCTAGTCTTTGTTAACTAAAATAACAAGTACGGCTAGGCTTTCCTCGTAGGCTGACAGTCAGGGTAAAACTTGTCAATTCATAATGAACAACAACTGTAATTCCCCGACCATAACTTACTTAAGACTGAGGCATAATTATTGTTGTGGTTCAATCCCAAGCTAGTTGAGGTCCAATTATATGAATCCTCGCTATTCATGAGGCTCCGATTAAACCCTAGTTCCACTACTGCATAATTCGAAAGAACAATAACAACAAAAGATTTCTCCAAACACTAAATTTTTGTTTTACACTTTTTATTAGTATATAAATCATTGAAATATCCTAATCTTTGTTAACTACTTGAGAAAAAAGGAACCCCCCTTCCCCACAAAAAAAAAAAAACACAAATAATCGGTTTATTTTTTCTAGCTGGTATACGTAATTTATATACTATTATATACATATTATACATGATTTTTACCTATTATATTGTATATTCAGACAGGTATTTTAGTTTAAGTAGAAACAAATCAAGAAAAGGAGGAAGAAAGATGTATACCTGAGGATCATTCTCTAGACGTTGGAATTCAAGAAGTTCAGGAATATTAGTATCATCAGAAGGAATATGATCAGTATAAGTAGAAGAATAGTCACTGCGTTGTGGCTTAGTGTGTCTTTTTGGTGTTATCCCATCAAAATACTCTCTTGTTGCTTCCTCTATCTTTGCTTCTTCCTCCTTTGACACATGCACATCACTTCTATTTGCCCTAATTTTTCCATTCCCCTCCATTTCTTCTTCTTCCTTTCTTTTCTTCTCCTTTATTTCTTTAACAAATGTTTTCCAAAATCAAATATTGAAAAGTATTTAGATATTTTTGGGTAGATATTTCCCTAAAGATATTTTGTTAAGTTTGGAAATTGGTCACAAACCCTTATCAAACTCATAGTAACTATTTTTCTCAACTACTTTATGTGCTCTCGTTAGTGGTGTATGTAAGATTTTACAAATTGATATTTATCTTCGAGTAAAAATGTCAATGACATTTATTATTTGAATAATTAAATAAATCTTGAAAGAGAGATTTGGAGTAACGATACAATTATCTTCGTATAATTTATAAGTTACGGGTTAGAGTAGTGAAATCAACCACTAATGCTTATATGGTAGGCTAATTACGTCACACTCTTTAAGTGCATCCTTTCTTTATATCCATCATAAAATATGTTATGCACCAAGTTGCCCTTTAAATAAACTTTGATATCTTTATTATACGTACCAAACTTAAGCTATATTATAACTGAGTCCAATATGAGATGCAAAAGAAAAGGTATTAGTAGTAGATGCTTTTTTAATCTCAGAAAAATATCTTATGACCCTTATCCATTCATGAAAAAGTTGTTGTGAAGTCTCTTTCAAGAGAGACAATCGAGTGGTTGTGTGAACTGCCTCGACATATGTTTGTGAAAGATGGGTGGATTTCATTAAAACTTGTCGGTCTCTCTTTCTTCTCTTTTATTACGATTTGATATTCGATCTTCTTAGTTTGACTAATTCGAATTTACATCACGCAAGGCTTGTAAAAAAAAGTGTTTTTAATGTTTTACTTTAATATCATACAAAAAAGGTGGATTTATAGTTGTGTAAAAATTATATAAAGATCCGATTCTTCTATTTGTTTCTTATGTTAGTATTACGAAATAATAAATGCAGAAAATAAAAAATACAAGTATTTTTACGTGAAAAATATCTATTCAAAAAGTAAAAAAATCACGATCTACGACTCAGTAGAATTTTTTCCAAATATTTCACTAAATTACTAAGCCAAAAACAAAGTTTACAAAATTTTGTAAACTACCTCTGACCCTTCGTGGCAACTAACCTCAAACTGTTGTGACAATTTCAAGTTAGCTCTAACTTGAACAATACACTTAGAGTACCTAGTACAAATGCTTCTAGAGAAAGCTGAAAGGTACAACTCAAAAGCCCTACTGCAATAAAACTAGAATAAAAGACAGACGCTTGGAACTAGTTCTTCTATCGTTATATAGTTTCAGGTTCGCACACTTAAAACACACAGGAATTGCTTGCAAAATGCCTTGCTATTTTATTCTCAACTCTTGTTTAACGTTCGCGTTTGTGCGTACCTGTAAAAATGAGAACATCCTGAAATATATAGAGTTAGTAGTATAGGAAATAACTAAAGTTCTAGTGCTATACTCTTCCTTGGTGGAAGAGTTCTAGTTATCTTCAACTTCTAACTCCTCCCTTATCTAAGATAGAATTCTCTTCGAATAAGGAGTCATTTTCCTTATCAATTATGCAACATTTTTTGTTTAGGAGATATCAAATATAACAACTTAAGCTTATCTTCTTCACGTGCACGCCTTGTGCTTGAATCTGCGCCATACGTCTGTGTACACTATGTATTGACCTGGACATATCCACCACATATATGCTATTCACTTTTTTCCCTGCAAAACTATCTTGACAGTGGTAAGATTAGTCACAAGGTGAAGGCAACCATGTTACCTCTATCACACAATTGTGATATACTTATTAGACTGTACTTTAATCCATCTATCAAGTAGACATTCTCAATAGAGTGAGAATCAGTGTTACCTACCTTTTCAACCTCAATGATAACACATTTCTTTTTGTCTCCAAATGAGACATTACCTCCTTTGAGGTTCTCAATTGAAATGAACTGGTTCTTGCTTTCTATCATATGCTTAGAACATCCACTATCCATATACCATATTTGGCTGCTTTCTTATACTTGTACCTGCAAAAAAAAGCAGGGGCTAGTCTTAGGAATCCAAACTAGTTTGAGTCCCTTTCTATAGGCAAAAGTATAAATCAAATTCGTTTTAGCACAACATGGCAGCATATTTTTTCCTAAAATAAAATTTTTGTTCTTTTGACTTGCCTTATATTTTGTAGGGAATTCACTCTTACAGTGACCAGAGTTACCACAGTGTGTACAAATTTTGTTCTCAGGGAGTGTGAGGTACTTGCTTTTGGAATCTCACTATATGTAGAGTTCCCAAAGCCAAGTCCTCTTCTGTTGCTACTATGATATTCTTGTAGCCTTGAAAGTGCATCAAAGGACTTGTTCCATTTACAAGTTCTGTCTAACTCATGCTTGATCTTGTTCAAATCCTCCTTTAAGACTCTTACCAGTTCATTGCTCTTATATAACTCATATTTTATTATTTTTTTCTAAAGTGAGTTGTGTGGGTTCATCTGTCTTTTTGACTGTTCCTAAATTCAATTTTAGATTTTCATATAAGTTCTAGGACAGTTATATCAAGTGTGTGAACCTGGTTCTTCAATACAGTATTTTCACTTTTAGGTTCACAAGCACTAATTTCCAGGTTTATGCACTTAGCTTTCAAAATCACACATTCTTTTGACAGCTGTTCATTTTCATATATTCACATCCGTACATTCATTAATTAGCTCTAGTAATAACATAGATAATCTTTCTTTAGACAAAAATTTAATCATATATTTGAGATGAAGGACACTTACCTCAGTTTCTTCAATAGATTCTCTAATGGCCATAAGTGCTCGTTTATTATCATCATCATCATCATCTGAGCTTTCATCTCAAGCAGCGAGCCAGTGACCACAGCCTTGGTTGATCCTTTGTTGTTGCTTTTCTTGGGTTGAACATGTTCCTTCTTCCTATTCCTTCATTCAAATCTTTCCTTCTTCCATTTAATTTCCCGCAAAAGGATAATTTTTGATCATGTGATCAGTATTTCCATACTTGTAGCAACCATCATTAGTTTGATCTCTGGATCTCTTGCCTTGCTATAGCTTTCACTTCTTGAAGAAGTATTTCCTCTCTATAGGTAGTTCATGAAGTCTTTGGTGATCATTGCCATTTCATCACATTCTATATCAGAACCTTCAGTGATTCTGCGTCCCAAACTCCTTTCCTTCTTAGATACATCCATTTTTATAGTTTGTCTCCTAAGTTCATAGGCAGTGAGATTCCAAATCAATTTATCTAGTGAGAGAGTGGCAATATTCTTTTGTTCCCGGATAGCAGTGATCATGCTTTCCCGAATGATTGACAAGACCCTAGTGAGTATCTTCTCAACTCTTTCTTCTTCAAGGATAATCCTTCCAAGAGATTTTAGTTCATTTTCAACGCAGTGAACCTTGTGTACATCTTATAAATGGTTTCTCCATCCTTCATAGAAAAGTTCTCATACTGAGAGTACAATAGAGTTCCTCTATATCTCTTTACCTAAGTTACTCCTTCATGGGCCGCTAGCAGTGTTTCCCAAATTTGCTTATCAGTGGAACAATCTTCGATTCTGTTGTACTCATAGACAAAGTCCACAAAGAAGTCATTTTTTGACTTTGGCGTTCTTTTCCTATTTCTTCAGATCCTCAACATTGCAATCAGCTCTTATCTTTGGCGTATATACTCCTTTAACATTTTTCTTCAAAGTAGCCATTGGTCCATTAGTGACAATGTCCCAAAGCTCATAGTCTTCTCCTTGTATGTGATCTCATTTTACTCTTCCACCAAGAGTAATACTAGCCATTAAGGAGTGGTAGCCTAGCGAAGAAAAGAATAAATGAGTAATGCCTTAAACAGTAGCTAGAAGATAAAAGTAAACTTTTATTGCTTTTAGTTGCATGTTACCATGTGTTAGAATAAAGAAAATCTTCTCCTTTATATAGTAGGAGAATTTCAGTCCTAGTACAAGTCTAAAAAAAAATAAAAATCTTCTTTTTTTAGTACATGCGGATTTACAATTGATACTGAATGGGATTCGCACTGTAATATCGGTTTGTGGGAAGATATTACGCGCCATACCCATCATGCATAACCGTTCATCATGCTTCTCGAGGTCCAAAAGCTATACTTGGTCCAGGTACATTCTTTTGCCGTGTCCGATCTTAGATACATCATTCATTTTCCTAGTTCTCAATATGAGGGGCTACTGGCCTCGATTATAATCAACACGAGTCGTGATTCCCCTTCGTTCTCTCATCAGGGAGTCAAAAAAAACTTTGCCCCTGATTTTACTTGTACACATAATCCTTATATTATAATCTTGTTATAGTTATTAAAAACGTTTGGGGTGATTGTATCTATATTTGTATTCATGTTGCAATTCATTATGAAATTAGTGATCATAGCCTCTATATAGATTTATGCACGTGTACCAATTCAGGGAAAGGTGTTATCCAATCGGTAAGTGAACCATTAATCATTTCCAAGCACTACTTCTAAATTACTCTTGTTCCTCTGCATGTGTATTTACGTGCGTAGGAACGGAACACAACTTTTTTCCTATTAATCTGCTAATTACTCGTGTGGATATTACGAAGGTTAGTCAATGAGTTATATGCATCTAAATGAATATATGATACATAATAAATTGTAATTCTTAAGCTGGTGAAGGTTAATTACAAGTGGTATTTTTCAAGGACCTTGCGTTGGTTTTAGTGTCCAAAATCGTATTGATTTGGCCAAAGCGGACAATAGCACATTATATTAAAAGTATCTTAGAATTAGTTGAGCCCGACAACTAGTATCAAATATCTCAAATTTGAATTCTTAAAATAAAATGAAGAACTTCTCAAAGAGTTCTTTACGCCCTTAGTGGCCTACCTGGTGTGTATTTGGATTAGTAAGTTTCAGATACCAAATAATAAAAATAGAAAAGGAAAAAACATTCCTTTACTCTTTTCTATTTTTCTAGTTAGAAGTCACTTAAATATGTTGTTCATCCTATTTAGAGTAGAAACCCACTAACAATAATTCTGCAAATGCTCTGTAATTCACCTCCTATATTAATATTAGAGCATACTCCATTTATGGCCAGCTGCTAAAAACTAATATCACTCGTTAGCCATAAAATTACAGTATACATTTTATAGTTCAAAATTAATTAAAAGGCTAGTCATCGACTCAGTTATCATGGAGATACAGTATTGAGCTGCAGCAAGAACAGTTGCCGTCATCAACCCCCCCTCCCCCCCCCCCCCCCCTCTTTATTTTCCTTCCTTTCTCTTTCAACTTGGCTCTATACATTTATATGTGTGTGGATTATATTAAATTTAATTGATATATGTATAGAGATTTGGGGGGTTTTAATTAGGGTTTAGGAGATGATGGGGGGGGGGGGGGGGGGGAAGAGAGGAAAATGGGTCTGAGATCGAAGTAAGAGGGGGAAGGAAGGGAGAAGAGAACTCGAATTTCATGAATGGTTCTGAGTTTTTTTCATCTAAAGCTTCTTTTATTTTCTTTCAAATTTTTTATTTGTTGGCTGGTGTGTTTTGTTAGTTTGACTTTTCTTGGTCACACCCCACCAACTTCTAATTTTTATGATTTAGGGAAGAACACTCAAGTGAAAATGAGGAAGGACTTTGACAGACAGGAAGGTTCAATGTATACCATCATTCAAATCTTAGAAATTATCCACTAAATTACTTTTTTGTTTATTTTATAATATAACAAAATTAGTCAAGCTTGGATGGTTTCCTATAAAGTGATCTTATTGTTCTAAACTATTAATTTTTTAGTCATACATAGTCTTCACTATATAAAAAATATACAACATAAACTGTCACTACATATAATATATAATATATATATATAATAGAATGTCACTATACAAAAATATATAAAATAGACTGTAATCATACAATAAATATACAAAATACATTGTTCCTATATAAAAAATATACAAAATAGATATTTATGGTTATTAGATGTAATATGTTTGGGCCGAAAGATCATTTTTTGTCAATGGACAAAAATATGAGCTATTAAAATTTTGAGGAGTATAGAGTGTAGTTTTCTCTTAATATATTTATATTATGATGGACGAGTAGAAGCATGGCCCTGATTTTCATGATAATAGAAAGGGAAATTTTCGTTCCTATACTGCATAGGAAATTATATTACCAATATGATAGTTTACATATTACCCGTCATGCTAATAGTATTTCTATAAAATATAGACAATTCATTAAATAGGGAATCATTATAGCTATAGGCTTCCTTATTTATGGGCACTAATATTGGAGAATTAAATATTCTTCCAGATATTTTACAACCACCTCACTCACGTGTCAAACCACACCTCACGATTTTCTCTTTAATCACCCACGATTTCCTCTTCTAACCAGCGAAAATCTATAACACCCCCACCATTGAGTACCATTAAAAAGCTTTGAAGCTTTGCATTCGAATTTGGATTTTCAAAAGACATTGTTTGTTTGGATTGGATGTTATTGCAAAGAATTGAGAGTTCTCTCTATGTCTCTCTCTATCTCTCAATTCCAAATTTTAATAATATAAGAGAAAAGAAAAAAAAGCAGCAATTCCACCATTGACAGCCACTAAAAAGTTTTGAATTCGAAAATTTGAATTTTCAAAAATTATTATTTATTTGGATTGGGTGTTATTGCAAATAATTGAAAATATGGTTTGGAGTTTATATCTAAATTTTGAGGGGTTTTGATTAAGATTAGACTTGGTTTTGGCTGAATTTCAGATTGAAACTCGAAGAAGAAGAAGAAGAAGAAGAAGAAGAAGAAGAAGAAGAAGAAGAAGAAGAAGAAGAAGACATGACAAACATTATATTGCAGAAATTGTAGAAAAATTGTAGAAAACATGTATTCTGTTATTATTTATTTTTGAGATTTGTGCTTTTGTGTTAAAAGTTTTGATGGGAACTTGTTATTCCACTTCGTCTGTTTTGGAGCTAACTTGTGCAGAGGAGAAGATATTTTTTAATTTATATATATTGCTATACCTTTAAATTCAGGAAAGTATAGTTGTATTATATTTAAAGAAACGTGAATTTGTAGAACAAGTTGAATGTAAGAAATAAATCAAATAAGACTCACAATAACTTATTTTTGTGGACACAAAATTAAGGAATTGAAATTAGGTTGTTGATCAAATTGCTATAGTCAAAAGCAAGACACATGACCATTTATTTAGTTGCTTGAGGATTTTAAAGTAAAGTGATGCACATGACCAATTTTCTAGTTGCTTGTGGATTTGTAAAGTTATGTGAGTTAAGTGCAAATGCACAAAATGTCTTCTTGACTTTGCAGAACTGAGCATTAGGTGCTGGACGCACAATTTACTGTCATAAAATTGTATTCTTTTATTCATTTAATTATGTCTTATATTAGTATGAATTTTCATAATATCTACAAAAATTTTATATTTATTCTATAATAAAATTATATATCATTTGAAAAATTAATATGAAAATACAGAATTTTAATATTTCTACAAATTATCTTATTTATTGTGAAAAGTATTTTGGAAAATTATAGTTTTCAAACTATCTCATACTTTTCGATGATTTTGGTAAAAGATTTGGGTTTTCACTGATATTCTTGAAAAGAGGAACTATTTTTGAAAAAAGTGTGAAAACAACTGAGCATTTTATCTTTGAGTTACTTCCTTATTTATATGCTCTACATTTTTATGAACTACTGTTGGTTATTGGTGTTCTGACTCGACCTATATTTTAGCTTGTCACTACTTTCAACCTAACATTAGGTTTGTTACTTATTGATTACATGGGGTCGGTGTACTCATACTATACTTCTGCACATTACGTGCAGATGTTGGTTGTTGTTGTTGTATTCGATGAGAGCTGGATTTGAAGGTGTACATGCGTCCCTGTCATAGCTATCTCTCATTCATGGTGACCTTAGATTTATAAAATTCTGTTATGTACTTTTCAAATAGAAGATGTAGTTACTCCATATCAGTTTTGTAAACTCTATTCTTAGAAGTTTATGATTTGTACTACCAGTCATTAGGAAATGTATAAGATTCAAAAAATTCCTTTTGTTTAATTATTTTATTAATATTATTATAATTGAATAGTTATTAGTTGGTTTACCTAGCGAATTGAGTTAGGTGTCATCACGACTAATAAATTTTAGGTCGTGACATAGTAATATTTTTCTAATATCTCATGCATTTTACCCGTCTTTTCTTCTCGCTGGATATTCGACAAAAGTAGCTAATTAGGAGACGTGATACAAGTCGGTCGCACTCTACTATAACTTGGCTAACATAAATATATTAAAATACACTATCATTTTTTGCAGCAATAAAATAGCTAAATTATGCAATGTGTTGAGTAATTTTTTAATCCAAATATTCAAAGGTAATTAATTCTTGAATACTAATTCCTGTGCAACTAACTCTTACATAAATAATATATGTATTGTCTGCCCTTAAACGGATAATAATTAAATTTGTACGCGATTTTAAGGATATGTGGATTGATTCAACTCAAATGGTCAAGAATATTAGATAAAAGAATTAAAGATAAAAGGAACAATCAGACTAATTGTATTGTTACGGCCCAGCTTGAACTTACATTGGACAGTATTTTTGCCCTCGATCGGACCCTTAGCTCGAAGTCAATTATGACTGAAGAACAAACAGTGAAGTAAGAACTTTACAATGACTAGAAATCACAAAAATAAATTTGTATTGCCTTGGTTCGTGTGTTACAATGTATCCCCAAAGAAAGAAAAACCTTCCATTTATATAGTAGGAGAGTTTCATCCCTAGTACAAGTCGAAAAAGGTAAAAAAAAATCTTCCTTTCTCATTAATTACTTATCCATAACCGCCATCGAGCAAGATCTGCGCTATGATATCCGTTTGGTTGCGGATATCACAACCCTCTATCGGTCGCGTACAACCATTCATTGTACTTTCCGAAGTTTCAGGATTCGTCCCGAGTCTAAGGTGCGTCATTTTTTCAGTCTGATAATAAGCACTTCATTCACCTTTTATGGTCCCTGATACACAGAGTTCCTAGCTTTAATTTCAATCTCGTATGTTCATGACCTCACTCCGTTTTATTCACCGAGAAATCGAGGTGTACGTTATCCCCTATTTCACCCATATATAGACAATCTTCTCGTTTTTCAGAGAGTAGGTTTTTAGAAATGATGGAAAACGATGGACAAACACTGGTTCCTCCCTTTCTACGTTGCAACTGAGGTGACGGATAAGCCAAAACATCACACCAGTTACGTCGTTCTGACTATTGCCATGTGTCAATCACCGGCTATGCATTTTAATGTGAAACACTGCACATTGACGGTTTCTCCCCTATAAAAGCTTAGCCTTTCGCATTTCTTCCACTTTCCGATCCTAGATTTTACCTTCAAATTTTCTAACGGATTTTAACTTTTTCAAATCTCCATACTCCGCTTCTTGAACCTTTATATCTTCATCCCAGACCTTCAAACTTTCGTATTTTGTTTTCAACTTCCAGCCTATATTCTTATAACTTCATCTCTGACCTTCGAACATTCATACTCTTTCTTCAAATCTTCATATTTTTCCATAAAATCTTCATATCCTCCTTCAACTCTTCATATTTTTCCGGACTACAATGGCTAAAACTTCCAAGTATGTACCACAACAAGCGACTCCCTCGTCTTCCCTTCCATCTACGAGTGTCGAGGTGGCTCACAACCTCATATTAAGAGCTTTATACCTAGGGGTTTCTCCATCAGGGATGATTTCAAGGTCGAGAAGACCTCTATTCAAAAAGACCAAGGAGGGGGAGCATGGAGGTACATATGCTCCATTACTAAAAATATCCTTCCCATAGTCCTAGAGGACGGTAATGTGAAGGTAAAGACGTGGTCATTCCCGGGCCTAATGACGATATTACTACAAACGTGGGAGGATATTTAAGTGTTTATACTTATCCCTTCATGATGAGCCCGGTAGATCCCGTATTATGGCTTTACAAGCTCGAATTAAAGCGATTTTTGAGAGGGTTTTGAGTGATTTCTTAAGGTAAGCCACTTTTGATCATTTTTATTCAATAATATTAATTACTGATTGAATTTTCCACCTAGTTTATGTATTGTTTAATTTTGGAAGTTTTGGGTTAGGGATTAGAGAGTTAAATTTAGGATTCGAGTAACGATTTGGTGTCAGAATTTGATAAATTTAGCATGGTTGGACTCGTGGTTAAATGGATTTTTATTTTGTTCTTTTATTGGATTTCGAGAGGTGGCCTTGGGGTTAACTTTTTAAATTTTGATTAATAACTTAGAGTTTTCATGTGGAATTGATTCCTATAGCTTGTGTTGATTGTATCGAGTGGTTTGTGGCTAGATTCGAGGCGTTCAGCGGCTGATTCGCGAGACAGTCTTACTGGAGTAGAGATTTGCGCAATTTGAGGTAAGTAACACTTATAAACTTAATTTTGAGGGTACGAATCTCTAAATTACGTGTTGTGTAATTGGTGTTGAGAACGCACATGCTAGGTGACATAGAAATTATGATCCGGTTGATTTCTGTGGTATTGTGTAGTCATCAGACCATCTAGCCATTCTTGTGATCTCTATATGTTAGAGTAATTGATATGCAAATTCATGTTAGAAATTATGTTAGGCTATATGCTAATATTGTTGAGACCCACCACATTCATTTCTGCTGTTAAATTATTTGTTTAGATGGCAATTTTGTACTCAGTCACATCCATCATTTGCATATCACACCTCAGTATCTGTTACTATTATTGATGTGTTATATATCATTGTTCAGCCTAGTTGGCATGAGATATGTGAGCCCGAGATGCTAGAGAGGTTGATGACTGAGTTGGGTCCGAGAGCCGTATTGTAAGTGAGATTGTGGATCAGGCTACATGTTGCAGCAGGCCTTTAGCTATATATAGATCGGGTTGCATGTTGCAATAGTCTTTATGGCTATATATGGATCAGGGTTCATGCCGCAACATGCCTTATGGTAATATGTGGATCGGCTTGCAGCCACAACAAGCTTATGGCTATATGTGGTTCGGGCTGCATGCCGTAGTAGGTATCATACATTGTTGAGCGACAGAGTGTGACGAGCGAGAATTGAGACAGACAGATTGAGTACTCTGAGAGCAAAAGTATGTGAGGTTTTCACTGTGTTGCATCACATATGGTTTGCATATAGGCACATAGATATAGATATATCATATTCCTCATATAAGTCATAATTGGCATATTTTATCTGTTTTGAGCTTAACTATTAAACCTGGATGCATGTCTACATTTCATTAAAAAAAATATTATGTACGAACAGATTATTAGTTTCTTGGAGATATTATTGTCATATTTTCTTCATTTTTGTATTGTTAAACTCTGTATTGGTTGAGTTCGTCACTGCTTCCAGCCCAAGGGTTGTAGTCTTGTTACTTATTGAGTTAGTTATACTCACGCTACACTTTGCACTTCGTATGCAGATTCAAGTAATTTCGGGCACGGTGGTTGTTGATCTTGGAGTTTTTACCCGTTTAGAGATTAGCGAGGTAGCTGCTTTAGCATCCCCAGACCTTGACTCTCCACCTCTATCTCTCAATTTTACTTATATTGTTCTACTTATTAGATAGTGTTTCAGACTATATTATTGTATAGATGCTCATGTACTCAGCGACACCCGAATTTTTAGAAAAGTTTGCATTCGGTTCATAGTTGTCCATATCGGCTTTTTATGAGAGTTATTATTGTTAAAATTGCTTCATCTTATTTTTAATATAAAATGGCTAGTTTTATTGTGATTTTCGCCTTGCCTAGTTTTGTATAGGCACCATCACGATATATTGAGTTTTGGGCGGTGACTATGACACTTAGATTTTTGGAGAATTTTGTATTGAGTTGCGATATTTTTTTACCGGTAAATATGAGCTTTTTATTATTTAAATTTATTTCAGTATGTTTTAAATTAAAGATGTGTGGTTATTTGTGAGTTGTCGGCTTTCTTAGTATCGCGATAGGCATCATCACGACATATGTGATAATTGGGTCGTGATATTAAATATCGCAAAATTTTAAGAATAATTCGAAACCCAAGTCTAGTTAGGATTTAATTCATAGTATTTTAACTCATAATATTAAGCAGAATTTGTAATTGGGAACTAAGAAGTGTAAAATCTATACTAGGGCTTGTATTCTCTAATTGTAAAGATCAGTAATCTGGAGTTCCAACGAATTCTCAGTGTCTTCCAACTAGAAACGTTGTTATTAAAATGCTTCGCTAACCGGTGGTATAATACGTTTATATCATCTCCGTAGAAAGTGAAAAAATTAACAACCTTTATATCTTATTGCTTTTTCGTTTTCTTGTTACTATCAAAATGTACGTATGATCTGTGCGCTTCGATAAGTCTGTAGAATGGTAATGGTACAAAACGTTGTAGTTATTGTGCATGGGTTAATGCCACAGGCTATGTTACGAAATTAGTCCCATAACTCTTAGGAAAAATTTTGGAAAGTCAACTACCGATAATTAGCACTGTTTATCATATTTTAGAATCTTTCTAATTTGTTTTCATGTCATTTAACGTTCTGACTTTTCATGTAAATGTGAATAGAATTCCCAATGAATCCCTAATCAAGAAGTAAAGTATTGGCTCAAGTGAAGTTTATTTTGAAGATTGGCAAAGGAACTCAAGCATGAACTAGGTCTATCCATAGTGTACACAAACATTGGGCAAATTCAAGCATAATGAATACAAGTGAGGGAGATAAGCTTAACTTGTTATATCTGATATTTCCTGATCGAAAAGGTTGCATAATTGATAAGGAGAAAGACACCTTACTCAAAGAGGACATATTCCAAAATAAGAAATGACTTAGAAGTTGCAGTTAACTAGAACTCTTCCACCAAGGAAGAGTATAGCATTCGAACTCTAGTTATTTCCTATTCTATTAACTCCATAATTTACAAGATGTTCTCACTTTACAGGTACGCACAAAAGTTGAAGTTAAACGTGAGTTGAGAGCAAAATCGCAAGGCATTATGCAAGAAATTATTGTTTGATTCAAGTGTGCGAACCTGAAGCTACATGAATAAGATAGAAGAACTAGTTCCAATTGTTGTCTTTTATTCTAGTTTCATTGTAGTAGGTGATTTTCAAATTGTACCTTTCAACTTTATCTAAAAGCAATTTTATTAGGCACTCTGGGTATTAAAGTTAGAATTAACTTGAAGTTGTCGCAATAGTTAGAGGTTGGTTCCCACAATGGGAATAGAGGTAAGTCTTAGGTTTACAAAGAGTTTTTGTAAATGTATTTTGTCTCAGTAATTTAGTGAGGTATTAGGTTAAATCTTATTTTTCACCTTCTGAGCCGGGTGTTTTACATGTAAAAATACTTGTGTTCTTTACTTTCCGTATTTATTATTTTCACAATAGTTGTTTAAGGAACACATAGAAGAATCAGGTTCTTCTGTAAATGGACACGGTCCCATGCAATATAATTTACCCAACTATGAGCAGGGGTCGAATCCGACATAGAACAATGTGTAGGCTTTTAGGAATGTAAAAAAATTATCGCTTATCGCACAATGCCAAACGCTAAGAATTTGGTTTGAAAATATTTTATTTCTAATTGGGAAATGTAAACTAACTTGGAAAGCAAATAAAATGATCAGTGGCAACAAGTATGAATGCATCGGTAATTACACTCAAGTAACGATCCAATGTATTTCAGGATTTTACAAATATGAGCGAGTTTATGTTAATTAGCCACGGATAATAATTCTTAATTAGCTTCTTCAGAAGAATAACAAGACTTCCTAATTGAATTATCCCTAAAATAATTAAGAGATTAAGACCACCCGGAATGGCTACAAGTAGTTCAATCCATCCCTAGGTAGAATCTATAAAATGAGGGTTAAAGCCTCAAATTCTTGTTAATTAATCTTTCCCAACCCCAAATTATCTTTTCCAAAATTAATACGGAGTTAATGAAAAAGTCCTAGGGCTAGCTAATCCTTTTGAAAACATTAAAGAACAAGAATATTAAAATAACAATAACTTACTTCATAAAAGAATAAAAATAATTCAATACATAAGCACAACAAGGTATTTAATCCACACTTTAAATATGAGTATTTCCATAAACAAGATTCAAGTGTTGAAAATAAATAAAACACACTTAAATATTCAATACAAAGCAAGGAAAAAAGAAATAAATATAAATGGGTAAGAGATCCTAAACACAAGCATGAAATCTTCAAAGCTCAAGTGTGTGTGCGAACCCTAGCTTCAAAACTTGTTCTCTCTAGTCTATGGACTTGAAAAATAAGCCAAAGATATTTCAAAATATCTGATTGGTCGTGTATAAAAGTTATTTTGGGATTACGAACGTGAAATTCCATTTTTACCCAGAACTGCCCAGAAAATACACTATGTGTTCACAACTGGATATATGCGATCGCAAAGAATGACTTTCCTGAGGTAGGCTTCTTTGCGTTCGCATAGGCATGTTGACCAGTGGTTGACTAGACTTTCTTCTTTGCATTTGCACCTATTCAACCGCATTCGCATAGCTTTGCTATCACTAACTTGTGTGGTCGCACACAAATTCCTACGGTCGCATAGTGTAATCACTGGCAGCTGTCTATTTTTCTATTTTTAGCACTTTTTGACTTGTTTTCTTCTATACATTCTCCAAACCACATGATACCTGAAATATGCCAATTAACCTCAGAAAATACCTTAATTTCTCAACAAAAGCCTAAGTATTAAGAAGACATAAGTTGGTAAAATACCAACTTATCAAACCACTAACTTAAACTATTGCTTGTCCTCAAGCAATTCAAAGAATAAGAACATCCTTCACTAAAATCATCAATTAAGCTCCATGGCATGACAAGCATCATTTTCAAAAATATGCAAATTGAACACAATCTAGTGACTTGGTTGGTACCAACAATTAATCCAAAGCATATAAATCACCAACTTCTCACAAATTTTATTTCCATTCAGGTTTTCAAACACTACATTAATTAAAGTGGCAACCAAGTCATGACACTAAAGTTTCAAATTTTGTCTCTCTATTACATTTGTTTTCCCTCGCGCATTCCTCCCAATTGAAAATGGGATTAAATTCACAACTTGAATTTCATATTCCCTCACACTTTAAGAGAGAATCTCAAACTCATAAATTGCAATTTAACATATAAATGAGATGTCATATGGAAAGAATTCATTCTCACTCTCTCAAAGATGTTGAAATGCACAAAAGTAGTGTCATAGGCTTGCCCTTCATGTATTTCTCCACTAATGTAGATAACTTGGTTCAAAATTAATTAGGACTTGAAGGGTTGCAATTTTGGCTTTTGGTTAAGGTAAGGCGCAATTTTGGGTAAGAGTGACTCAAAACCTCCCTAAGCACTATACTTTTTTCAACAATCAGAGTTCACTTCCTTCAAAAAATTTCTTCTTTTTTTTTGTATCATCTAATCTTCCATTTATTCATATTTTCTCTCTTTTTTTTATATAACACTTTTCACTTTTTGAGAAGCCTCTATATCACAACTTCTCCAACATCCATCCCCAAACTCAAGCTTTTAGCCTATATTCATACTTAAATTACTTAGGGAAGTAGGGTGCCAAAAGTTAGATCAAATAAGAACAAAGGATTTAATCTTGTAATATGGTTGCCAAAGAATAAGGTTAAAGTCTCAAAATGGGTTGACTAGGGAAAATATTTAATGGTAGGAAATTTAAAGCACACTAGCGGTCCAAGGAAGGCCTAATATCATTTTCCAAACCAAGTTAGTATATGAATTGGCCTTGAAGCACATTCCAGGAAGTTCTAGACTACAAGTAATGCAAAAGAACTTACAAATAATCTCCCCACACGTGGCACATGAACAATCAAGTGGAATACAAATCCAAAATTCAATTGAAATCAATGACTCAAAGAGGTTGCATATAGCATCGGAAGCTATTTAGTGAATCAAAGAGCCAAAATATAAGTAAAAAAGTCATGACATTTCTAATTCAATTATTTTTCTTTTCAATAATCAAAAATTCGTATCCTGATCTTTGAATCATGTTGGTACCAAGCAAGCACAACTTGGTCAACGGGCACAAACCCCAACTCAAACAATTTATTTTTCCTAAATTAACAAAAGTTATATCTACTACAAGACTAATTCCCTTAAGAAAGTTGTCTATCTATCCATCATCGGGAAAAGTCGACAAAAATTTTCTACAATTACCCGGTTCAAGAAGAAGATGACATCCTTGGAAAGAGAACCGTGGTATAAAGAAGACTAGGGATATCTCCACTAATATAAAATATACTATATAATAAAAAATTAAGAAGCTAATAAACATAAAGTAACTACAATAAAAAATTAAGAGACTAATAAACATACTAATATATCACATGACATGGAAATACACCTTATAGAAGATCAACAATAGAAGATCAACATGAGTACACTACCTGGAAACTAGGAAGGGCAATCCACTACTAGACCACCACTATTTAATGGCCAGTACTACTCTTGATGGAAAAACAAGATGAGATATCACATTATAATAGAGGACTACGAGTTATGGAATATTATCACCGATGGTCCATTGTAGGGTTGTGCATGGATCGGATAAGATTTAGCATTTTTCGAATTTGGTTTTCGAATTCAGATTCTACAAAATTTAATCTGAATTTGATCCGTATTAATAACGGGTCTGATCAAATTTTAAAGTTTGGATCTAATCAATATTTCAGATTTCGAATTGGATTATTATGCCTCAAAGTTGCAAACTCACTAGTCATATGTATATTTTCTTTATAAAAGAGGCAATACAGTAAGAAAATTCATGTAGTTGCAATTATGAGAGAACTATGGTATCAATATAGCTAAATCCAGCAATTGTAAAGGTAATAACTTGTAGGAATATGTAAAGGAAGTACTGATTATATGAAATTAAAGTTTAGTATTTATACATGCCCTAATAATTTAAGATTTCAGACTGGATCGGGCTAGAATTATACCAATTCGAATCCGATCCGAATATCTAAAAATTTATTAAACATAATCTGAAATCCGACACAAATATCTTAAATTCAAAATGCAAAATGCAAGAAATAGCAGACCCGTCCCTAAACGTACAAAACAAAGATTGGCTTTTTACTCTTCTGAGATTTGATGATGCATGGTGACACGTGAAATTTAGAATCACCACAGAGTGCATCATTGGACAAGAAAGATTTATATGTGGCATTTGCGAAAGGACCACCCGTGGGAATCTCTCCACTGAGTTTATTGAATGAGACATTCAGGTATTTGAGATACACGGGAGCTTCTAATGACTATGGAATTTCACCATTAAGATTATTATAACACAAATCCAAGAAATTTAAGGCTAGCATTTTACCAAATGATTCTGGAATAGGTCCATCTAATCTATTATGTGCAAGAGAAAGTTTAATCACATTATCGAGACCCCCTAGACTGCTAGGAATCTTACCAGAAAATTTATTTTTTGACAAATCAATGAGTGTTACAACCTTTATATTTCCAATCTCCACGGGAAATTTCCCACTCAATAGATTGGATGAGATATCGAATTTGATGAGATCATGAAGGGCCCCTAAGTTTTCAGGTAAACTTGAATTCAACCTGTTGTAAGCTAGATAAAGATACCTCAAACTGATGACTTTCCCTAAACATGGTGGCACGGAACCAGAAAATTCATTTCCTGACTAGTCTAATGCACCGAGATTCTTTAAATTGCAGATAACATTTGGCATGGTCCCTTCTAACTTGTTATTTTGTAGGTAAAGTTCTTGAAGATTCAGCATGCCTTGGATAGTATTTGGGATATGTCCAGTCAACTCATTGTTAGACAGACTCATCTTTATAACTCTTGTAAGATTACCAATTTCTTCAGGAATGACACCCTTCAGTTTACAACCTGGACCTACAAAAATTTGTAGAGAATTGGAGAAATTTCCAACAGATGATGGAAAAACACCATCCAACGGATTATCAACAAACCAGAGAAATCTTAGTTTCCTACAGTTTGTTAAAGATAAGGAAGCTCAATGCTGAATCACCAAAAAAATTATTCTCCTGAAAGTTAAGCATCTCAAGATACTCTAAGTTACCAAGTGATTCAGGAATTGGACCTGTGAAACTATTATCTGCGAGATCAAGACCTCTGAGTCTTGAAGAATTTGAGATTGAAGCAGAGATAAAACCACTCAGATTATTACTTCCACAAACAAATTCTTCTATGTTGGGAATTCCACGACCTATATCGGAAGGCAGAGTACCTGAAAGCTTGTTTTGTGAAAGTTGTAGGGTCTGTAGTGCTGACATGTTGAAAATGTTGGCGGCGACAGAACCAGTAAACTCATTATTGGATAATTTCAGCGCCTGTAGTTTCATAAGATTACCTAGCTCTGCTGGTATCTCTCCTGTCAATTTGGGAATATATTTGAGTACCATTATGTTATGGTGGAAGATAGAAAAGGAAGAAAATGAGATATCATACTACCTTCCAAAATCAAAAATCCAAGATATAATCTTGTAAGAGCTGTTAAGTTGGCTAGCTCTCTTGGTACAGCTCCAATAAACTCATTGATAGATAATGACAAGATTTGAAGCTTTCTGCATTTTCCTAAGTTTGGTGGAATGGCTCCACCTATGTAGTTTTTTGAGAGGTAAAGCCCTTCCAAGTTTGGAAGATGATCACATATAGTTGTTGGAAGCTTACCAGTAAGTTTATTGCCTGTAAGAGCAATTTTTTGCATCGTTCTAATGTTGAAGATCGATGGTGGTATAAAGCTGTTAAGCTGATTAAATTGCAGGTCTAAAAAACCATGTAACGAAGATCACCGAGTTCTCTAGGATCTCTCCTTGGAGAAAATTTCCCTGTATTCTCAACACTTGTAGCTTTGTTAGATTGGAAAAGAATGATGGAATTTCCCCTGAAAATTGGTTTCTAGAAAGATACACAAAGCGTAGGTTTTGTAACAAACATAAAAATGACGGAATGGCTCCGGTGAAGTTATTGCTCGTGAGATCAATCAATTTCAATCTCCGCAAATGAACCAACTCTTCTGGCAATTCTCCATAAAAAGTGTTGTTACTGATGTCAATGGAAGTGAGAAATGAGAGGTTTCCGAGGTGTGGAGGAATGGTACCATGAAGTTGCATGCTAGGAATGTTTAAAGCAGTAACTCGATGGTGGCGGGAGCTGCAAGTGATTCCAATCCAGCTACAAACTAGGCCTGAAGAAGACTAGTTTCTTGCTAATATGTTATTAGGACCAAAAGAAATGTGAGATTTGAAGGCAAGAAGAGCAGCTTCATCGGTGCTAATGTTAGGAACAGTAGCAAGGGAAGTATGGTCTGAAGGATTGCGTATATGTGTTCGTAACACGCAACGGAAGACAAAATACTAATCCTAGGTAGATTTTTTCATGTTTAAAATTTATCTACGTGTCAAAGATCGGATCTAAAACGTACCTGGTGAAGAGAGTTTCTTTTTCAAAATTTCTTCGATAGTGCGAAGACTCTATGCGTATCCACACCGAGACCGATCCTTGCTATCAACTCTTTGATCTTTGAAACCCGCGAACAAATTGAACGAAAAATATTGTGTTGAAATTTTTCTCAAAAATCTCAACTCAAATTAGAAGAACAAGAAACACTTTTCTTGTAATTGTATTTTTCTCTCTTGGCTTTGTATTGCACTCTCACTTTCACAAAGTGGGTTTCTTCTCAAGATAAATAAAAACTAAAACCTTTGCAAATTTTCTCCAACACCCTTTATATAGCATCACCTACAAAACATTTTCCTATTTGGTTGAGGTAATAATTTTCCTAGGGTAAAAGTTTATTCCAAAATAAACTTATGGAAAATTTTGTACAAAAACAAATCCAAATTTTCCTTTTATGTTTAGTGCCGAAAATTCTCACAACTTTTGTCTGGAAAATCCAATTTTCCTTTCTTTGTACAATTTTGTAAGGAAATTTCGAAATTTCCTTTTTCTTTTGTTGCCGAAATTTTCCATTAGAATTTGTATATCCAATTCTCAATTGGATTCAAATTCATAAACCTTTTTTTTAATTAATATAATATTTTCCTTTTTCTATAGAAAATATTAATCCCATTCCAAATAGGATAAACCTTCAATTACATTAATAATCCAATTCAAAATTGGATTTATTAGCAAGCCTTTATTAATATTATATTTTATATACATCTAATATATAAAATAATATTAATTATATATATCACATATATTTCAACCAAGAGATATTATTTAATTTCTATTCCAAATAGAAACTTCAATTTATTCACAATATTAATTATAATCTTTGTGCTAGCAAAGAATATAATAATATTTCATTTGGACTAATAACTAAATATATTTGACTAATTAAATTCTTTAATTTAATTATCAAATAATAAGTTAATTAATCCTTTAGCAAAGATCAGAACACTCGTTAGTAAGCGACCCCATAGGTTCAATATAAACCGGTAGTAAATTGATCATATCAATATACTAATCAAGGGTGGAGTCTAGCAACACTCCTTAACGACCGGATAGCATGAAGTATACAATTTACTCTCAAGAACCAGTAGAAAAATAATGTAGTAATTCCTTCTGTCCTTATAGCTCTGGATCACCCTAGGATATGGTTCAACTGTCAAATCCTAATAGGCGATCAACTATGTGTTCACGTCAAATATAATCGACCATTGAATGACCTAAGAAACTCATTTCTTCTTTCATTCAATTGCCTTGGCCAAGGTCTTAGTTTGGTCGTTTATAATTCATGACAACATGGAGCTTAAACTCATTACCAAGAGTTGACAGATTCCGTCTTGATCAATCACTAATTCTACAAGTATTTAACCGTACCCAATATCCTTTCAACTATCGCCCTAGGGCCATAGGTGTCTAGTATCAAAGCACAATAAATAACTTGTCAATTACTATGACGATCTCAAGTCAAAGGAAACGGTTACATCACATTCTTCAAGAAAATATCCTATTGACAGTTCATGGTAATTCTAACCATTAGGAATTATCCAATGAGTCGGTTCAATGATCATATCTCCATATGCATCATCTATCTATGTGATTTAGTTAATGAGATCGACTAATCTTTATCCGATAAACACGATCACATAAATATTGATCTAACCGGATTACTAATGTCCAAATTAATAATCCTACGATCAAGAACAAATTTAGATTAAATTGTAAAAGACTTTGCTCTCATTATCATGATCTCTATCACGACAAATCTCAAAATTTAATCAAGGACCTTATAAAATAATCAAACAATTGATAATAATGATAAAAGAATATCAAATGCCATATATTTTATATCAAATGACATTCACAAAAATATGTTCAAGTTATCAAATATGATATTGGATCTAGGGCATATCTACTATATCCCTAACAATCTACCACTTGTACTAGAGCCAATCGCTCTTGTACTTCCTCCCCAATTTCCACTTGTGCTTGTCAAACTCCTTTGTGCCAAGCGCTTTAGTGAATGGTCTGCACCATTTTCTTTTCCATTAACCTTTTGAATCTCGACGTCTCCATGTTCAATGATCTCTCTTACCAAGTGATACCTTCGCAGAACATGTTTGGACTTTTGGTGTGATCTTAGTTCTTTTGCTTGAGCAATGGCTCCAGTATTGTCACACAACAATGGAACCGCACCTTCTATTGAAGGAACCACACCAAGTTCAGTTAAGAACTTTCCATCCATACAGCTTCCTTAGCAGCTTCACTAGCCGCTATATATTCTGCTTCAGTCACTAAATCAGCTACTGTAGCTTGTTTGGAACTTTTCCAACTCACTGCACCAATATTTAAGGTGAATACATAACCAGAAATATATTTGCTATCATCCCTATCTGAAGAGAAACTTGCATTAGTATAACCTTCAAGTTTCAACTCAGAATCCCCATAGATGAGGAATTGGTCTTTAGTCCTTCTTAAGTACTTAAGAATGGTCTTTACCACCTTCCAATGTTCCTCACCAGGATTTCCCTGATATCGGCTAGTCACTCCAAGTGCATAAGCCACATCAGGGCGTGTACATGTCATGGTATACATGATAGCTCCCACTGCACTAGCGTATGGGATCCTACTCATGCGTTCTCTCTCTTCAGGTGTTTTAGGACAATCCTCCCTGCTGAGAGAAATTCCAGTGCCTATCGGTAGATAGCCTCTTTTGGAATTATCCATGTTATACCTCTTTAAGATAGTATCAATGTACAAAGACTGGGAAAGTCCAAGCAACTTCCTAGATCTATCTCTATAGATCTTTATTCCTAATATATAAGCTGCTTCTCCCAAGTCTTTCATGGAAAACTGTTCAGATAGCCAAATCTTGGTATTTTGCAATGACGGTATGTCATTCCTTATGAGCAATATATCATCAACATACAACACTAAAAATATAATTGTGCTCCCACTAACCTTTTTGTACACACAAGGTTCTTCTTCGCATCAAACAAAATTGAACTTTTCAATTGTTTTGTTAAATCGAATATTCAAACTTTGAGAAGCTTGCTTTAATCCATAAATAGATCTTTGTAGCTTACAAATTTTATTATGATCACACGAAGATGTGAAACCTTCAGGTTGTGTCATGTACACATCCTCTTCTAGCTCACCATTAAGGAAAGCTGTTTTCACATCCATTTGCCATATTTCATAATCATAGTATGTTGCTATAGCAAGCGAAATCCGAATAGATTTTAGCATGGCCACGGGAGAGAAAGTCTCGTCATAGTCGACTCCTTCTTTCTGACGATATCCCTTGGCAACAAGACGTGCTTTGTAGGTCTCCACCTTTCCGTCTGCTCCAATCTTTTTCTTAAAAACCCATTTACAACCTATAGGTTTTATATCCTTTGAAGGTTCAACTAAAGTCCATACTTTATTTTCCTTCATGGATTCCATTTCGGATTCCATGGCCTTTTGCTACTTCTCATATTGAGAACTTTGTATAGCCTCTTCATAGGTCTTAGGGCCATCATCATTATGATCAACCTCATTTGATAAATCATCTTGTACCAATAAATTTAATCTGGTTGGTACATGACGTTCTCATGTAGACCTTCGAAGAGGTGCTTGTACAACCTGTTCACCTTGTGTTGGATTTCGTTGTTGCTCAAGTTGGTTGGGAACTGGTTCATTAACCTGTTCTTGAACTTCATTTAGTTCTTGAACTTCAACCGTTGAAGATGGAAATTTCCTTGGCAACTTCAAAACATCCAATAAATGTTCTTCAACTTGGGTCTTATGATCTTTATATTGTGTTGATTCATTAGTTTCTTGATCTTCATCAAGTTCTATTTCTCCAATATAATTTCCTTCCAAAAGAAATTCCCTTTCCAAAAGGGTTGCTCCTCTGGCCATAAACACTTTATGGTCAGAAGGGTGATAGAAATAATATCCCTTTGTTTCCTTGGGATACCCAATGAACCTACACTTATTAGATCTTGAGTCAAGTTTATCAAACTGTAGTCTCTTAACATAAGCTGTACAACCCCAAACTTTAATATGTTTAAGGTTAGGCTTACATCCTTTCCATATCTCATATGGTGTTGTAGAGACTGATTTAGTGGGAACTTTATTAAGTAAGTATGTTGCTGCTTCCAAAGCATATCCCCATAAATTTACTGGAAGATCAGTGAACCCCATCATAGATCTCACCATATCTGATAAGGTTCTATTTCTATTCAGACACACCATTGTGTTGTGGTGTTCCTGGAGGTGTCTACTGTGAGAGAATCCCATTCTCTTTGAGATATCTGGTAAAATCTTCACTAAGATATTCTCCACCTCTATCAGACCTTAGTACTTTGATACTTTTACCAGTCTGCTTCTCAACTTCACTACGGAATCTTTTGAACATTTCAATGGATTCAGACTTGTGTTTCATAAGATATACAAATCCATATCTTGACATATCATCAGTGAAGGTGATGAAGTAAGAATATCCACCTCTATCTTGAATATTCATGGGCCCACAAACATCTGTATGAATTAGTCCCAATAATTCAGAAGCTCTTTCTCCACTTCCAGTAAATGGAGATTTGGTCATTTTTCCTTTGAGACAAGATTCACAAGTTGGATATGATTCAAAATCATACTTGTCAAGGTATCCTTCCTTGTACAACTTGTTAATTCTTTTCTCTCAAATATGACCAAGCCTACAATGCCAAAGGTATGTTTGATTTACATGATCATCTCTTTTCCTCTTAAGACTTGAAACATGCATAATCGAATTAGCATTCACACTAGGTAAGACATAAACATCATGTTGGAGATAGCCATTCACATATAAATTATCACTATAATAAATAGAGCAAATACCATTTTCTATATTAATGTGAAAATCACGTTTGTCTAACATAGAAGCTGAAATTATGTTCCAAAAAAATTTGGAACACAATAACAATCATCCAACATAAGTACTTTTCCCGTAGCATTATTAAAGAAGTTGATCCTATAGCTACGACCGCAACTTTTGCACCATTTCCAACTTGTAGATTAATTTCTCCTTTCTTCAGCCTCCTACTTATCTTGAACCCTTGCAACATATTGCAGATGTTATAACCACTTCCAGTATCTAATACCCACAGTGAAGAATTAATGGTAGCTGAAGAAACCTTGAAAACATTTTTCAGTAATGTCTCACCTTGTTTCTTGTCCTTTAGAGTTGCAAGATACTCCTTGCAGTTTTTCTTCCAATTATTTATGATAAACCTTGTTGCCTTGAACATATTCTCTGGAGGGATTATCTTTTGCAGGCTTATCGATCACATCCATAAGCTTTTCACGCATGAGAACAATTCTCAAATTTCTATACCAGCCATCAAAGTATGATCCTACCAATTTGTTGGTCTCAAGTATTTCACACAGTGATATAACAGACATATTGAGAAATCTAAAACATAGAAAAGAAAAGACAGTAATATAAGAACATATTTGCATATATCATAAAGACATGGACTTTTATCTAAATGATATTTCCACTAATTATTTTAAACTATTTACCCTCATTATAGTTTACGAAATCTTTATTTCTTTTAGTGGAGTAAAGGAATCATTTAACAATATGTATGAGCCCCTTGGAAATCAAGTCGTTTCTCACATATATTTTAAAGGTAGGTACTTTTACCAATTGTATCACCATACAATTTCCTTAAATAGATCTATGTCAAATAGTCCCCTGGTAGTCAGGTCGATCCCATTGGCATAGTTGAGTTCAACCATCATGATAGCAAAGAACTTATTAAATTTTATACTCCCCCGGGTAGTCCAGGCGTCTAGTGTAAAATTGAATAATTATTTCAATCCATACATCTAATGCAATAAATAATTTTAACATATTCTCGAACTATAAGTCTCCTGGTAGTCAGGCCGCTCCTTATAAACAAGAAATAAATAAAATTAATTACCTTGATGGATAGCTCTATAATAAAATATCTTATATTTTATTATTTAAAAAACTCAAATTTTGGTAAGAGGGAATTGTTTCAAAAATAACTTTTAATAACACGAAGATCGAATCTTTTATAGCATGTGAATTTAGTTCAAGTTGTCTACATGCTTATCCCTAAATTAATTTACATCACATGTAATAAATAATTCAAAATTATGTAATGAACAAGCACGTGGCATAAAACAAAATTCAACATCCTCTAACATATTTATCTTATATATCACATAAAAGAATTCATGCTAGAATATTATTATTAATTAATATTTCATGAACTAATAACAATTAAATTAACAATAGAATCATGTAACCTATTATAGATTCCCATTGTATCTAATACAAAATTTCAAATTAAAGTTATGAACGATCCCAATAGTTATATGAATACATATTTTATCCACAATAAAATAATATCAACATTCAAACGATTTAACTATTGCACAAGGCACATCTATTATGGTTTGAACTCTTCAAATATAATATTAAAATATTTCGTAAATAAATTTTAGAAACAATAAACCATGGCTGTGATACCACTGAAGGATTGCGTATATGTGTTCGTAACACGCAGCGGAAGACAATAACAATCCTAGATAGATTTTTTCATGTTTAAAACTTATTTACGTGTCAAAGATCGGATCTAAGACGTACCTGGTGAAGAGAGTTTCTTTTTCAAAATTTCTTCGATAGTGCTAAGACTCTATGCGCATCCACACCGAGACCGATCCTTGCTATCACCTCTGTAATCAATGAAACCCGCGAACAAATTGAACAAAGAATATTGTGTTGAAATTTTTCTCAAAAATCTCAACTCAAATTAGAAAAATAAGAAACACTTTCTTGTAATTGTATTTTTCTCTCTTGGCTTTGTATTGCACTCTCACTTTCACAAAGTGGGGTTTCTTCTCAAGAAAAATAAAAACTAAAACCTTTGCAAATTTTCTCCATCACCCTTTATGTAGCATCACCTACAAAACCTTTTCTATTTGGTTAAGGTAATAATTTTCCTAGGGTAAAAGTTTATTCCAAAAATAAACTTATGGAAAATTTTGTACAAAACAAATCCAGATTTTCCTTTTATGTTTAGTGCCGAAAATTCTCACAAATTTTGTCTGGAAATCCAATTTTCTTTCTTTGTACAATTTTGTAAGGAAATTTCGAAATTTCCTTTTTCTTTTGTTGCCGAAATTTTCCATTAGAATTTGTATATCCAATTCTAATTGGATTCAAATTCATAAACCTTTTTTTTAATTAATATAATATTTTTCTTTTTCTATTAAAAATATTAATCCCATTCCAAATAGGATAAACCTTCAATTACATTAATAATCCAATTTAAAATTGAATTTACTAGCAAGCCTTTATTAATATTATATTTTATATACATCTAATATATAAAATAATATTAATTATATATATCACATATATTTCAACCAAGAGATATTATTTAATTTCTATTCCAAATAGAAACTTCAATTTATTCACAATATTAATTATAATCTTTGTGCTAGCAAAGAATATAATAATATTTCATTTGGACTAATAACTAAATATATTTGACTAATTAAATTCTTTAATTTAATTATCAAATAATAAGTTAATTAATCCTTTAGCAAAGATCAGAACACTCGTTAGTAAGCGACCCCATAGGTTCAATATAAATTGGTAGTAAATTGATCATATCAATATACTAATCAAGGGTGGAGTCTAGCAACACTCCTTAACGACCGGATAGCATGAAGTATACAATTTACTCTCAAGAATCAGTAGAAAAATAATGTAGTAATTCCTTCTGTCCTTATAGCTCTGGATCACCCTAGGATATGGTTCAACTGTCAAATCCTAATAGGCGATCAACTATGTGTTCACGTCAAATATAATCGACCATTGAATGACCTAAGAAACTCATTTCTTCTTTCATTCAATTGCCTTGGCCAAGGTCTTAGTTTGGTCGTTTATAATTCATGACAACATGGAGCTTAAACTCATTACCAAGAGTTGACAGATTCCGTCTTGATCAATCACTAATTCTACAAGTATTTAACCGTACCCAATATCCTTTCAACTATCGCCCTAGGGCCATAGGTGTCTAGTATCAAAGCACAATAAATAACTTGTCAATTACTATGACGATCTCAAGTCAAAGGAAACAGTTACATCACATTCTTCAAGAAAATATCCTATTGACAGCTTGTGGTAATTCTAACCATTAGGAATTATCCAATGAGTCGGTTCAATGATCATATCTCCATATGCATCATCTATCTATGTGATTTAGTTAATGAGATCAACTAATCTTTATCCGATAAAGACGATCACATAAATATTGATCTAACCGGATTACTAATGTCCAAATTAATAATCCTACGATCAAGAACAAATTTAGATTAAATTGTAAAAGACTTTGCTCTCATTATCATGATCTCTATCAGGATGACAAATCTCAAAATTTAATCAAGGACCTTATCAAAATAATCAAACAATTGATAATAATGATAAAAGAATATCAAATGCCATATATTTTATATCAAATGACATTCACAAAAATATATTCAAGTTATCAAATATGATATTGGATCTAAGGCATATCTACTATATCCCTAACATCGTCATGTAGCAGAATGAAAACTGCAAGAGCAAAGAGAAGATTGCAACTCCTGCCCATAACAATATATAACAGACTGGTTTTTTTTCTTGAGCTAAAACAAGAATTGATAGTGCAAAGCAATGATCTCCGAGGATCTATTAATGATGTCAAATTCATTGTACACCAATCAGTTTTTGGAGTGTTTTTTGGTTAAGATTGTCAAATTCAGTGTAGTAAAAGTTTTATTAGTGGAAGTCAGTCAATTTGTCTACAAGTCTAGTCTCCGGAGTGTCTTTTAGCTAAGATTGTCAACTTAACCAATATACTGTCCCAAGTCTCTGAAGTATGTCGACCTTTAATCTTATTCTTTCTGGTCAGTTGTGGTCGACCAAAGAAAAGGCAAGTCTAAGTTCTAGTTTTATATATTACATTACATAGTCTTGTTGTTGTTTGGGACCTCTTCGGAAAACGACGCACCATATATTTTAATCCCCTTATTTGAACTGTTCGCAGAGCTGCCTTTGTGCTGCAGGTTCAATCGAACTTAATATTTCCGACACACACACACACACACACACACACACACACATATATATATATATATATATATATATATATATATATATATATATATATGAAGTAACAAATAAAATTTTAATAAATACTAAATTTGAACGCATAAATTTTTACTACAATGAGATTAATACTAAAAATCTTGAAAGTCAAACCCAGTAATATTAATTAAAAAGTAATATTGTCACCCCTAAGTACATGCATCATACAAATCCTAACAACAGATCCCTACTCCAAGAGTTGGGTGAAAAAGAAGAAAAGCAATATTTTGAAATTCAATAGTTCATCAACTATTCATGAAATGTGTATTAGATTTTCTCTAAACCTTAATTATGAATAAATCTAAGTTTTGAAATTACATCAAATATCCCAAAAGTATTACAATTTGTACCTCCAAATCTTCCTACATAGTCTGAAACATACCGCAATATTCTAATTTGGAATACAATCCAAACCAAATATATTACAATATTCTAATGAAAAGTATAATATCCAAACCAAATATACCACAACATTCTAATTTGGATACAATATTCAGACTACACGTACCACAATATTCTAATTGGAATACAACATCCAATTAAATATATCATATTATTCTAATGAAGAATATAATGTTCAAACCAAACATACTACAATACTAATTTACAGTATCCAAACATACTACAATTTTCTAAATCAAAATATAGTTTTCAAACCAAATATTCCACAATTTTCTAACTTGGAATAAAGTATCGGAACTAAATGTACCATAATATTCTAATTCAAAATGTAGAGTATTTTTATTTTTGAAAACAATAGGTATACAGAGTAAATAAATTTATAAAGTAGGTATACATGTTAAAATAAATTTATAAAGTAGGTATGCAAGATAAAATAAATATTTCCATTATATGAACAAAGTTCAGCAGCCATAAAGAGTAGTAAGTTAAGCTTCCTTCAATATAACTCCATCCCCATCTTCTCCCCCAGAACTTCCATCCTCTCTTTTCTTTCGAACACTTATTGGTGATCCCACAATTAGCTATTTCGAAATTAATTATTTTGTTATTGTTATTGTATTTTATTACAATTTTATTTTAACTAAATATATAATGAATTTATTTTAAATTTAATTATTCCCTACCCATCTCCAAGAGAAAGTGCCTATTTTAATTGTTTTGGTGTTGTGTACTTGTGTAGGGCCTCTGTGAGCTTGGCGCTAATGACATTTCCATTTAACAGTTTTTTAAGTGTCTAATTAGATGTTATTTATACGAATTTATCTTGTATAGATCAACCGCATAATACTTTTACACCATCGGTATAAATTAGTTGACTATAACAAGTCAAGTTTTTATTTTTATGCGATTAAAGATTTGTTTTATAGTTTCTGCATTACTAATTTGAATTTGTAAATATGTTTTACTACATCTGAACATAAACATTTTAGGCATAATAACTTTCTGGCTACTTAATTTTGTAGCGCTTTTAAAAATCGATACATAAACTTTAATCTTTCCCATTTGAACACTTTTATCCATGAATCTCTTAACTCCTACACGCGTATATTACACATACAGACGTGTTCATCTAGTCAGCAAATAACTAATGGATTTGTTACACATCAAAGGCACGAAAACAAAATCCATCTGATTGGGTCTTTGATGTTGTTTATACGAATTTATCTTGTATAGATCAACCGCATAAATACTTTTACACCATTGGTATAAATTAGTTGACTATAACAAGTCAAGTTTTTATTTTTATGCGATTAAAGATTTGTTTTGTAGTTTCTGCATCACTAATTTGAATTTGTAAATATGTTTTACTACATCTGAACATAAACATTTTAGGCATAATAGCTTTCTGGCTACTTAATTTTATAGGGCTTTTAAAAATCGATAGATAAACTTTAATCTTTCCCATTTGAACACTCTTATCCATGATTCCCTTAACTCCTACACGCGTATATTACACATACAGACGTGTCCATCTAGTCAGCAAATGACCAATGAATTTGTTCCACATCAAAGGCGCGAAAACAAAACCCAACTGATTGGGTCCTTCCCTCCCCCCCCCCCCCCTTATGTCTTTTTGTTCTCTCTAACCAAACCCTCCCCTCTCAATCCTAGATTAGTAATGGCCTGAAAATCAGTCACCGCCTTCCAAATCAGTTGTAATCACTCACCCATTATAATATTTTCATCTATTATTCGTTAATCTCGTTCTGATCCAGCTTTCTTTGGTTTGTGTTTTCGATTCCAGTCACGTTATAGGATATGAAGGTTAGTTTGTCTCTTTTGATGTTGTTTTCTCTTGTCATATGTTTTCTTATGAAATATTTTGTGATAGTCAACTATATTTTATCTACATGCACAAAGTATTTAGGACTTGGGATTTTAAATTATGATTTTTGGGAAAAAACGGTCGAATCTTTACTTTACTTTAGGGATTTTGTCACTTTTGATGTCGTTTTCTCTTTTGTCGTCTAATTTCACTTTTGGAATTTTATATTAGGGTTTTTTGGGAAACAATCGAACATTCACTTTACTTTAGGGATTTTATCTTTTTCATGACTGATATTGTATTTAGGAGGATTTCTTTTTGGCATATCAAAATATTCTTGTCTCCTCCAATGATAAAGTTCATGGCTTTTTAGGGTTAAAACGTATTTGATTTGGCGCTTTCTTTTTATAGATCTTAACGGATGTCTATGTGACATTATAATTTCATCATCTATGGTGGTTAGTGGATGACCCATTTAAGAAGTATGTAAATGGATAAATTTGGCCAATAGATATTGATGAATTGTATATAATTTATTTTAATGAGTGGATTAAGAATATGGGGTACATAACCGTATATAAATATACATGTAAAATGAACAAAAATAGAAAAATTAGATTTTTGAAATATGATATTGATGTGTTAGGTTTGTGTAGAGATCTTAAAGATAGAGATTTTATTGATGTGTGCCTATGTCACACAATTAATATATCATGTGTTGATTTGGACATAGATGAAATGTTTAAGTAGTAGTGGTACAAATGTGGATCCCACTGATGCTCAACCATGTGTCTTTAATAACATGCCACACGGACAAACAAGTGGCATTAATGCTAGGGCAATATACTCACCTAATAATGATATAAATAGGGGTGATAACACTCATGGAAAAAATAAAAAGAGGGTTGTTGATATAGAGGAGGATACAGAAGAGTCTAGTGAAGATGAAGGTGAGTTCTACAACTTTCACTTAGCAACTGATTCTGAGGGCGGTGTTGAGCATGGTGAGGGTGATAAGGGAAGTTCTGAGAGTGAGGGTGGTGATTATGAGGCTAGTTCCAGTGATGGTAATGATGATAACGATGCGTCATTATATAGTATTATTGGAGAGATAAGTGATTTAGAACCCGAAGTTGTTGCTGCTAGACATATTAAAGTGAATGAAAAGGGTAGTAAATTAAGATCTAGTAAAGTTAATACTAATGAGATACCTAGTATACCTATAGGTATAGACACTGATTTTGAAGGCGTGTATAAGGATATGGGTTGCAAATATGTTGGGAAGTTGGGAGAGCACCAACAATATCTGGACAATTCAGATCCAGGTAGTGAAGATACAGCAGATGAGGTAGTTGAAGAAGATGGGGTACATAACCCTCAACCAAGAAGATACAGCAACATGGAATACTTGGATCATTTTTGTAAGAAAAATTATTTCCTTGGAAATGATTTTTGAAAGTGTTAAATAGTTCAAAATTACTTTACAAAATTATGTTATATAAATAAGAGTTCAAATTAAGCTGAGGCCTAATGAGCAACATAGCTTTAGGGCAAATGTGTGAAATCAACAAGATGCATATGACATATTTTGGGAAGCTTGAAGAGATACACATGGAATTTCATTGTCATCTGCTACTATCCTGTTCATAAGCATTTTAGAGCAACCAGAAATAAGATGGTTAATACAACATGGGTAGCATAAACATTCCAAGGGCACGATTATTAACCAACCTAACAGAAAGCTTATGAAAGCAGGATTTGATTAGGATAAAGTATGTGTACGTGGGAAAATTCTTTGTGCCAAGACTAAACTTCTGGTCACGGGTCAGTATCTAGGTGATTACAAGCAGGAGTTGGCTAGAACAATATGATTATGTTGGCATGCTGGGGTCTATAAATTCTGGTAACATTTTTGTTGTGAAGACTTCAAAGGAGACAATATCTGATAAAGAGGTATTTGTGGGGATCTATATTTTTCTACATACTTGCAAAGTAGGTTAGTTGAAAGGATGTAGAAGTGTTATTGGCTTTGATAGAGCATTTCTGAAGGGTGTGTGTAAAAGTGAGCTATTATAATGTAATTAAGATGGTAATAACCAAATGTACCAATTTGCCTGGTAATGGTTGAAAATGAGACAAAGAACACATGGTCATATTTTTTTAGATGCCTAATGCATAATTTGCAGCTCACAGAATCCCAAGGTGAAGGACTGACCATCATTTAAGATATGTAAAAGGTTTTTATTCTTTTTTCTGTTCAGGTTGTAATTACTTTAAATATATTTCTTATATTCTAACTCTTTTTCTTGTTGCTTAAGGGACTTGTTCAATCTATAGCAAAGTTGATGCCAAATGTTGAGCACAGAACATGTGCACGACACATATAGAGCAACTGAAAATAGAAATGAAAAGGTAAGAAAAGAATGAAGTAGTTCTGGGCCTGTGCAAGGGTTTCATTTGAAGCATATCTCAAGGCTAAGATAGATGAGTTGATAGAATTGGGTGATAGCTAGATCATTGAAGATTTACCGAGACACCCCAAACAATGTTGGGTGTATAGATTTCTTTAAAGATTGGAGTAAATACGAATTTGTGAAGAACAACACGTGTGAGACTTTTAGCAGTTAGGCACAAGTGTATCATAATCATGTTAGAAGATATTAAAATGAAGGCGAAGGAGATGGTAACTAGCATGAAGGAATTTGCAACAAGGTGGATTTATTATGTATCTCCTATGACAATAGGGTACATAGAGGAACAATCTCAATACGCAATTAGGCATGAAATTAAATTGAACGGGGACACTGGGTATGAGGTACAACATGGTGTTTACAAATACATTATTAACTTTGACAACGATAAATGCACATGCGGATCATAGCAGCTCAAAGGAGTACCATGCACTCATGCAATATGTGCAATATTTTTTAAGAGATATGAGCATGTTGACTAAGTTGTTCGTTTAAATTTGTGTCGCCATTTTCTTTATTAGTCTGTACCAAAAAAGTAATAGATATATTAGATGTACACACAACATGACTCGACAACTGGCCGTCACCATCATAAAAAATAAATAACAACTTTCTCATTTCATCCTTAATAATAAAAATCTATAGTCATACAATTATTAGATAAGAAGAAGAGGAAGGAGGTTATGTATAGGTTTTACACGTACTATACACATTATAAACTAATATAAAGTGTAGATACACTATTTATACATAGTTGAATAATATATATTGTATTATATATTTTATATATAAAATATTTACAAAATTATATGCACATTAAATTTGTATAAAAAATTATATATGTCTTATATTAGTGCAGATACACCTTTCATAAATACACATGATATATGTAATATTTTCAATGCTCATCATAACCGACATAATCTTTCACGTCCAGTTTTGTTTAATACGTGTGTAATAAATATATAATAAATATTTCATTAATGTATAATGGATATACGCTGATTATACACCATATTATACAATTATTATACACTAATTACATAGTGTATAGATAAAGAAGCATTACCGATAATGGAGGACAACAAATTTGGCCGGAAAAAAGCTTTTCTTCGGCAGTGTATATTTTATTTTCTCCACTTCTCATCTTCTTGTAAAATTTATCCGAAAAAATATCATGCAATACTATATTTGAAAGTGGACAGAAAGCAATAACCACTGCAGGACTTTTGCTAGAAGTTACTAAAAAAACATATATCTTGGCATCTAAGTAAAAGAGGAGGAGATCACAAAGAAAAAAAGAGAAAATAAAAAAAACATTCGTTGGTGTCACTATAAGAGAAGAAAAGAAAAAAGAAAAAATGAAGGGAGTGAAAAGGGAAAAGATAAGAAGAGAGGGAAAAATAGAAGAAAGTGGTAGATTGAAAATTGGAGAAAATGAGAAGAGATAGAGGAGACTAAGACCTCATTTGTTTATTTTTAAGATTAAGACGTTTGAACTTGAATACATATTTAAATATTAAGATGTGTATTAAGATTAAGACATTTAAATCTGAATACACATATAAATATATTAAGATGTATATTAAGATATGAATACTAGATAATTAAGAATGTTTGATTTTTAACATCTGAATGTATAAATTTTATCTTTATTTGAAATTAATAAACATAAAATTCAAATGAAATACTAACTAATCTAATGTTCTATCATTAAAATATATAGTTTATTAAAATATGATGGTCGTTGACAATGATGGCTAACGGGTGAATGCCGAGTAGAGACGCTGGTTGATGGTAGTTTTGGTTGATGATGGTGGTTCGTGGTAGTAGCTATTAGTGATTGATAGCGATAACGATATGACTGAGGATAGTGGTGGTAGGTGGTGATAGTTAATACTGGCAGATGATGGTAGTAGTTATGGCTGAGGATGGGTGGTGATAAGTTATAATAATGGGCAATGCTGGATGTGATTGTTGATGGTGATGGAGTGGTCAATTGTGGTAGTTGAGGTGGATGGGTATTGATTGTGCGTGAGAATGATGGTGGTCGGAATGAGGAGGACAAAGGGTGGTGATGGTCGATTATGGTGGCAACTATGATTGAGGATGATGGTGGCGTGGTGGTGTTGGAGGTGGTGGTGGTTTAGTATGGTGGCGGCGGCATCATGGTAGTTTATAATGGTAGGCGGTGGTAGTAATTAATAATGAATATGTGATAACATTTTAATGAAATTAAGTCTCTGTTATAAATCTTAATCATACAGACTTATTTAGACTCATTAAGTAGTTGTAAAGTAAATAAAACAAACACAGTTAATGATTAACATCCGAATAATAAGATTCAAAATTTAAAAAAAAATACACTTAATATGTGAAATCTGAATAATTAAGATTCAGACCTTCATTAAATACAAACAAATGAGGTCTAAACATCATTAAATTAGGCAATAAATACATTAAATTATAAGAATTAAATAGATGCAAACTCGATGGAAAATTAAACATTTCAAAAGTAATTTTGACAACTAAGCATAAAACTAAAATGATCTCTTTTTAATTCACGAGCACATTCAAGTTTTAAATTATACCCAAGTTACAAATCGATCTGAAATATATTTCATTACATAAATAAGAATTTTACTAGAAAATTATTTCAAATTTAATTTTTTCACTTTTCACAAACTAAACCGTATAGTATTTACCGCTTACGCATAACGTCTTCAAATTGTAGCATCCACCCACTTGTCCGGATTTCAAAAAACCACAAACCCCCACTCCTCAAACAACCCTTGCTATATAAACTCCTCATTATCCCTTTTTCTCCTCTCACATTTCTCACACTAAAAACCAACTATCCTCTCTCTTTCTCCTCCCTCCCTCGAACGAAACCCTAATAAAATGCGTGAAATCCTCCATATCCAAGGTGGCCAATGTGGCAACCAAATTGGGGCCAAG
This sequence comes from Nicotiana benthamiana, assembly GCA_034376525.1. NCBI lineage: Eukaryota > Viridiplantae > Streptophyta > Magnoliopsida > Solanales > Solanaceae > Nicotiana > Nicotiana benthamiana. Next base: position 71,438,755 of record CM067324.1, on the reverse strand, counting down.
TTCTGGGAGGTTGTGTGCGCGGAGCACGGGATCGATTCCACCGGCGCGTACCATGGGGAATCGGATATTCAACTTGAGAGGGTAAATGTCTATTATAATGAGGCGAGTTGTGGGCGTTTCGTACCTCGTGCTGTTCTTATGGATTTAGAGCCTGGTACTATGGACAGTGTTAGATCTGGTCCTTATGGTCAGATTTTTAGGCCTGATAACTTTGTTTTTGGCCAGTCTGGTGCGGGGAATAATTGGGCCAAGGGTCATTACACCGAGGGCGCTGAGTTGATTGATTCGGTTCTAGATGTTGTTCTTAAAGAAGCTGAGAATTGTGATTGCCTACAAGGTGCCCGTTAAAATGTTTATTCTTATTTTGATTTATTAACTTGTGGTGTTTTTTTTATTATTGTGAATTCTATTAGCTTGTTCATTTGAGAAGCTTAAAATTGTCGTTGCTTACAAGGAGTTTGTTAAAATGTTTATGTGTATTTTTGCTTTATTAAGCCGTGGTTATTTTTTCTTATTATTATTACTGTAAGTTTTATTTGTTTGAGAAGCTATGCATTGCGATTGCCTACAATGTGTTTGTTTGAATGCTTGATTTATTAACTTGCGAGACTGTTTTAAGTTCTATGATTCTATTTATTGGGAAGCTGAAAATTGTGAGTGCCCATGACGCTTTCTTTAAATGTTTATGCACAGATGATTTGTTAAATTGTCTACTGTTTTTATTATCACAAGTGCTATTATTATGTTAATTGAGATGCTGAAAATTGTGATCTTCTATTAGGTTTTTGTTTAAAATGTCTCACGTATTCTGGTTCATTCATTCATGGTGATTGTTTATTGTATTGTAAGTTCTAAGGTTTTATTCATCTGAGAAGCAGAAATTTTGACAGCCTTTAGGTGTGCTTAAATTTTTATGCACATGGTGATTTGTTTTTGTTCTTTTCAGATGTGCTAGTAATTCCTTTAGATACACGAACGTAGTCTATGTTGTTGTAATTACCTTAATCTATGTTGAGCATTTTGTATATTCCTGAATGAATAATTGAGAGGTTTAGAGAATTTCTAGCTTCAGAGAGACCGAATTTGCTTTAAAAGGCAAATTAAGTAGCGTTGAATGAATGTGTGGTCATTAAACTGAGGGTCCTAAATTGATTGTACCTGTTTTAGATGTTGTGACAAAGGAGCTGAAAGTTATGATTGCTAAAAGGCGTCTTCTTGACGCCTTATACATATCTTGATCTATTAACTTGTGGGCTTGGTTTCATCATCAGATGTTCTGTTGTTTTAGTTATTTTGTTATGTGCTTGAGACCTCCTCTTCCCACCCCTTTTTATACGTTCACATATTCATTCATGCAGCATTGTTGTTTATGTGTGGAAGTTCTATTGTTTCATTCATTTGGGATGTGCTTGAGACCCCCCCCCCTCCCCCCTCTCATTATTATTATGTTTTTTTTTTAAATTTTAGATTTTGATATGTACACCATAGTCATACATGCACCTTTGTTGCTTATATGTGAAATTGTATGCAGGGTTTCAGGTGTGCCATTCCCTGGGAGGAGGGACTGGGTCTGGAATGGGGACACTTCTCATTTCAAAGATAAGAGAGGAATACCCCGACAGGATGATGCTGACATTCTCTGTTTTCCCATCTCCAAAGGTCTCGGACACTGTTGTAGAGCCTTACAATGCAACCTTGTCTGTTCATCAGCTTGTGGAGAATGCAGATGAGTGCATGGTTCTTGATAATGAGGCACTCTATGACATTTGTTTCCGTACCCTCAAACTTACAACTCCTAGCTGTAAGTATCCTTTATTCATAGGAATGACATCAGTGGTAATATCCTAGGGGTTTATTTCAACTTGAGACATGATGATAGCGTCTTCACTGTGTTTTAGGGTGAAACTTGAGACATGATGACAGCGTCTTCACTGTGTTTTAATGTCTGCCTGGTTTTGAAACTAATTTTCTCATTAGGGCCAATAGCCTCCCCAGAATTGTGGCCATTTTTATTTATGTTTTTGGTCGGTCTTTCTAAAATTCAACACTCAATCAATCTTTTATGTATTGAAAATACTGAATGCTGAATACCTGTTATCTCAACAACAAAACTATTTATAAACTAACTGGTAAACCATGGCCATCCTTGAGATGAAAAGAAAACATTCTGTTTCATCAACTGGTTATTCTTATATCTTTTTATCCCTTTAATTTGCATCCATAAAGGCATAAACTAAATTTTATGTAGTGTATTTGCTTAGCCAACCCCAACTCATTTGGGATTGAGACATGGTTGGTTGGTTGGTGGGTTGGTTGTATTTGCTTAGCAACAGTTATTCCCAGTTAATATGCTTTATACCGTGGATCATTTGTTCTGCATCTACTTTGAAAATTTTCCTTTACTGATGGTGCTTTAATATTCTAACAGTTGGTGATCTGAATCACTTAATATCTGCAACCATGTCTGGAGTTACTTGTTGCCTCAGATTCCCTGGCCAGCTTAACTCTGATCTGCGGAAACTTGCTGTGAATCTCATTCCTTTCCCCCGTCTTCACTTTTTCATGGTTGGGTTTGCTCCACTTACCTCACGTGGTTCACAACAATACAGAGCTTTATCTGTCCCTGAGCTTACTCAGCAAATGTGGGATGCAAAGAACATGATGTGTGCTGCTGACCCTAGGCATGGCCGCTATTTGACAGCATCAGCTATGTTTAGGGGGAAGATGAGCACCAAGGAGGTTGATGAGCAGATGCTTAATGTGCAAAACAAAAATTCTTCATACTTCGTTGAGTGGATCCCCAACAATGTCAAATCTACTGTCTGTGATATTCCACCAACTGGTCTGAAGATGGCATCAACTTTCATTGGAAACTCAACATCAATTCAAGAGATGTTCCGTCGTGTCAGCGAGCAATTTACAGCCATGTTTAGGAGGAAGGCTTTCTTGCACTGGTACACTGGAGAAGGAATGGATGAGATGGAATTCACTGAGGCGGAGAGTAACATGAATGATCTGGTCTCAGAGTACCAGCAGTACCAAGATGCAGTAGCTGATGAGGATGAAGGATATGAGGACGAAGAAGAAGCATATCATGAGTAGTGAGCTAATAATGATGGGAAATCTCATCTTATATTTTAAGCAATAGTTCTTTCAACTGTGGATGTAACCTCAACTACCATACCCATAGGAGGAGATGAACTTCAGTAGTGAAGAGAAAGCGACTAACCTGTATTTTTGTTGAACTTGTCACTATCCTTTAATTGCAAATTGAATATTTTGTTGCTTATGCTAAGATATCTGTGATTGGTTGATGAGAATGAATTTTGTAGTTGGTATATACTCGTAATACCTACATAATGTCCAGTAGAATGTTTGAGCTTTTGATTATCACGGTTATATACATAAACATAATATGATAGACACAGATACAATTGCTTTTATCTAGTCATATAACTTGCTTTGTCAATTGATCTTGTTATTTGACTTCTGGTTTGCAATGAGTGCCTGCTCAAGAATTGGAGTGTTAACCTTTATCTTAATTAGCAAACAGATAAAATATAATGAATCATCTAAAAGTTGAATATGTGGCTCGAACATATCGAATAGAAAATGAGATTCCAGTTTGCAACTTCACATAGTGCATCTGGAATTTAAAGAAAGACACATAGCAATTGGAAGATCCGTTGAATTGTCCTCGTCGAAACAACGGAACAAAACAAATGAAATCAACTGCGTAAAAATGGATTAATTATAATGAATCATCTAAGTACTGAATATTTGAATTGAGCAAAACAAATACGAATTATTTTATACTGTCGTTTGAGATTGTCGTTGATTGAATGGATCGAGTAACTTCGGTTTCTAAGTCAATCTTTTTGTGTGTATAATACAAATAATTCTTCAAGAAAATAGAAATATGAGATTCCAGTATACTTCACTCAGTGATTTTTTTTTTAAAAAGAAGAAAAACACGTGGCAATTGGGATTTCCGCAAAATTGTCCTCATTGAAATAAGGGAAGAAAACAAATCCAAAACACCATTCTGCAGGCTTTATATTTGAACAAGAAAAGGTCTCCATTCGGCTGACTATGCAAAGACAAATTGCTTCCACACTGCCAAATTCCAAACACAACAACAATCTAATTTAACCAAAAATCATATATATCTTTATACAACTGGTCAAATTACGTAAAGAAAAATGAAGATAAAATTATGTAAAAGCCAATTTCATCGTAGCTCCCAAATATGTAAATTTTATTTTAAAAAATTTAAAGATTTTATGTCTGAATTCGCGATCAAAATTAGAAATTTTAACTCTTAAAATCCGAATGTATCACATAAATTGGGAAGGAAAAAGTATTCCCTCACGAAACAAGCATCACCGATTGTATAGAAAGTAAATACCAATTTGTAAACACGAAGTAAATTCCATAAAACTGCGATAAATGGTCGACCCAACCCACTTACAAACTGAATTATGACAATTAAGCGGCACTATTAACACAAAATCCAATGCAAAGGCACTAGCAATGTACTACAACCGTTACTACTACAACAACAACAATAACTACCCAGTATGGTCCCATAAGGTAGGGTCTGGGGAGGGTAATATGTAGACGGGCCTTATTCTTACCTAAAAAGGCAGAGAGACTGTTCCCAATCGATCCTCGGCTCAGTGAAGGAAAGGAAAAACAAAAATTAAAACAAAAACAAAAGAGCATTAGTAACTCCAGCAGAAATAACATAAATAATTATTTAAACATAAAAACCATAAATAAAATAGCATGCAATAATATCAGATAGTAACTGCCATATATAACTACTACGACCGTTACTGGTACTTTAAAAATTATTCACTCTCTAAGTATGTATAACTTATATCCAAAACAAATTCCACTATGATTGAGTGGCATTTCTTATTGGACTCATCTGAATTCTGCCTATATAAACACCTATTTTCTCTTCTATTTCTCTCATCACCAAATTCTCCTCTTGCATTCTGTACTTTCCCTAAGAAGAAAGTCTTTAATTCTTTACCTAATATGGAGTTCAGTATCTTCCTTGTTTTCTCACTTCTCATCCATGGAGCTCTTGGTAATGGTCTGTATTTTTCTTTTATATATTCTTAATAAAAGTATTCTATATATCAATCTTAATTAGGGATACATCTTCATCTCCATGTACAGTCAAAACTCTTATAAAAATCTATTTGTTCCGATAGTCTTTGATTGTTATAGTGAAGTGTTATTATTATAACATAACATAAAAATGGTTCCAAAGAAAACTTGACCGTTATATTGAAATGTTATTATAGAAATTATTGTTATAGAAAAGTCTGACCCTTTCTATATATATATCAAATAAAAGGAGGATCATGAGATTAAATGTCCATCTACTACTTGGTAGGTTAGGTAGTTGTACAATATATTAAAAAAAGTGAATTTAAGATTTAAACTCTATGGCTTTCAACTTTCAATGTTAATTATGAGTTCATATCTATAATTTATTACGATTTTAGTGATTTTTTGCATATAAATTTGTACTCTATGTCGAAAGTTATGGGTTCAATTGAACCCAATGTTATAGGGCTATATACCAGTAGCGGAGCCAAAAATTTATCCAAGGGTGTTCAAACTTGAAAGAAGTGAAAAATATTCTCCAATAAAGGGTGTTCAATATATATCGTATACCTCTAAATCAAATATTTTACCTATATACATAGTGTAGTTTTTCGACGAAGGGTATTCAAGTGACCACCCTTATGAAAATGTAGCTTCGCTCATGCTACATACACCCCTGAATATATATATATATATATATATATATATATATATATATATATATATATATATATATATATATATATATATATATATATATATATATATATATATAAAATGTGTGTGTAAAATTGTATCTGTATTTCCTAATATTATTTGAAAAATGTAGGAGAAATTGTATGTGAAGATTTGTTAGTAGGAAAGTGTGCCTACTCAGTTGATTCCTCAGGGAAAAGATGCACATTGGAGACTTATGAATCAAGTGAGGGAACAACAGGATATCAATGCAAGACCTCAGAGGTAGTAGTGGCTATTAATGGCAGAGCAAATTGGATTGAAAGTGATGAGTGCATAAGTGCTTGTGGAGCTAATAGAGACTCTGTTGGCATTTCTTCTGATTATCTTCTTGAATCAAGTTTCACCTCTAAGCTTTGCTCCCAACAATGTTACCAAAAGTGCCCAAACATTGTTGATCTTTACTACAACTTGGCTTTGGGAGAAGGTATTCCATTTCATAACTTTCAAAGTCTTTAACTTCTATGCTGTTTTAGAACGTTTACACTATCCGATCATCTAAAAAATAATTACTGTCTTTTTTCGCTACTCAAGAAAAAGGAGTAGAAATTTCCTATTAGGAACGACTTCCTTTTAGGTTATATTGTTACAAACCAGACTGTTTTAATAGTGTATGGGAAATAGATAACTAATCTAATAGCACAGTACAACAATTATCGGGCAATACTGCAAATATAACCAGATTGAATGTGTGAAAAATATGGTAATCGTCGATAATAAGTGAGATTAATAACCTACAAGAATAAAGCAAGTAATTTGTTTCCGTATGTTAAAATACACTAACAGTGTAAAGCTTTTTTGCACGGTCATCTAAGTTTAACTTTTAAACATTGATGTTCTTTAACGCTATCTAGTTACAAGATAACTACGAGAAACTTGCTACAAGCGGGTAAAATATGGGCTAAAACCTTTAACTTTTAGTAAACTTTGGCGATTAAGCTACATTTCCTTGTTTAAGTAGCAAAAAACATTGCCCTGAGTTACAAACGTTATTTTAACATTAAGTTGTCTCATGGCTTCGAGGATACAACTAATAATAGATGTTTATAATTCAACCTACAACATAATCGAGTTTGAATATCTTGATTAACTATCATTTGGATCTATAATATTTCGTGCTTTGTGGCACGGGCATATTTGCCAGCATTTTGTAAGGGGAAAAATTTGAACGGACGCCGTGAAATGAGCCAAATCCAAAGTTCAGGTGCAGCATCGGCACCAGCCTCCGACGGATATGGCGGCGGATATGGTCGTCAATTGACGGAAGGCCCTGCCGCCAGTGCTGGATATGGCGGCGGATATGGCCGTCAGTTGAGTGAAGGCCCTGCCGCAAGTCCTGCAATCACATTCGATGATATGGAAGCTGCTGCTCCATGGTGATTCTGAAGTACCATTTGTGATCATGAAGCTTCTCCGGTATAATGTGGCCATATTACTAAGGAGTTCATGTTGCTCTGAATTTTCCTTATCTAGAAATATTTGGGGATTATTTTACCCTTGTTGTCATATTATCTACTTATATATGAATTTTCATTATTATTAATGTGATCCATTTTCACTTTTCATTTCTTTTCCTTATCAATGTGTAACGAGTCGACTGGTTATTTTGCTTGCTAGAACCTCGTTCCCTTAAATAAGACTTTCCGCACTTGCTTTTACTGATTTATGACTTGCGAGGATGATTGGTTCGGGATTTGGAAGAATTTGGGTTGAAATCAGAACGCTTGGTTCCTTAACGTTGGCTTTAAAGGCCAAGTTTGACTTCGGTCAACATTTCAAGTAAACGACCTCGAAATTGGGATTTGAAGGTTTAACAGGTTCGCATGATAATTTCGGACTTGGGCGTATTTCTGGAGTGAAAGTTGATTCCTTAAGGATTTTGAAGTTCATTAAATTTGATTTAGAGCGGGTTTTTGTGATATCTAGGTACGAAAAGATTCCGAGATTAGGTATAGTTCCGTAATGCCATTTAAGACTTGCATGCAAAATTTGATATCATTCCGAGTAATATAAGTACGTTTCAGCACATTGGAAGTAGATTGAAGAACTTGAAGTTCATAAGTTTGATTCAATTGGTTTTAGGGTGTGATTCTTAGTTTTAATGTTGTTTCGGGCGTTTCGAGGATTCAAGCGAGTCCGTTTTATGATTATAAACTTATCGGTATGTTCGGATGGGTCGAGCTAAGTTGAAGATTTGAGAATGAGCTGAATGCCCAGCTTCTGTCATAATCGCACATGCGGTTGGTCAGCCGCAGATGAGAGCTCACAGGTGCAGACCTTGACTCACAGATGAGGCTATTTCTTCACATAATCGGTTGGTCTTCCGCAGAACCAGCCTAGGCGTCCCAGTGAAGTTCCGTAGAAGCGGATCGCTTTTCTCAGATCCGGTAGGCGCAGGTGCGACCCAGGACCGCATATACAAAAATTACTAAAGGCAGCCTTTATTTAATTAATGCGGGCCTTAGACATTTTTGGCTCATTTCACACTATTATTGGGCTATTTTTGAACTTCTTGAGAGGGGTTTTTTAACCAAGCTATTGGAGGTAAGTGATTACTATTATGTGTGAGTTAAATACTTGGATATTAGGTAGATTAAATATGTAAAGATTAGTAAATCATGGTATTAGAGTAATGATCAGTTCTAAACTTGCACTACTATTGAGTAGCGAGGATGGTCGATACAGTTTTAACCAACAAAGGTCAGGCTTCTCTCCTTTAATATAGGGTTTAGGACTTAAAATCCCGTGTTTTGCACTTTGGTCCCTGAAATTTACGCGTCCTGCCATGGTCTCACCGCGGTTACGCAAGGACCGCGGCCAGAGTGGCCTTCAGAATCTGCTGCAGTGTTCTGCCGTGGTCCCACCGCAATTACGTCCTGTTCTGTTTGGAATTTGGAAAAACGTAAAACATAAAAGTTATAGCTCTTTTTTTTTGGTCAAAAAAGCTGTAGCTCTTTGCGTTAGCTTTACAACCATATATTGTGGAGCACAAATCAAGTTCGGAACAAAAAGTTATGTCTATTTTACTAGATAGTGCACAATATGTCTCCTCGAATCTTCGTTCGTACTTAATTATCAAATTTGACCCCTCCACCCAATCCCGGCTTAATTTTTTGAGCTCTTACTCAGAACTTAAAGCTTCAAATCACTTAATTTCATTCTATAATATCTATATAGATCGGAATCACTCCTACAAAGCATAAAATACACTGTTAGTGCAAAACACTAGCGATTAAAGCGCAAACTCAACTAAAGTGCAGTAAATTAGAGTGTAATAATCAACTAAAATATGTAGTTACAGCCTATCACCAACTATATTTACCCTAAAATCAGATAACTATTAAATTCATATGCGATTTTAAGGATATGTTATTTGATTCAACACAAATAATCAGGAATAGTAGATAAACTAGTCAAAGACAGAATAAACGATTAAACCAGTTGTAATGTTATGGCCTAGTCTGAACCTATGTTGAATAGTAACCTCGTCCTCGATTGGACCCTTGGTTCGAGCCCAATTGTGAATGAAGAATAGAACAATTAAACAAGAACTTTAGCCGTAGCTAGAGGTAAATGTTTCTAATAAAGGATAAATTTCTCCTAAGTGTTTGTAAGGTACGGATTCAAGATTTTAAGTGATCTAGGTTTTATCGTCAAAAAATTTAGTATGAACTTATTGTACGTCTAAAATATTGAATATGTCTTCATCCCACATTGGTGGGGACTTGTATTTGGAGGAGAATTTCTCCCTATAAAAGGAGGCCTAATATTTAGGATTTAAACACACCTCTCATTTGTCTTCTTATCTTCTTAAGGCATTTGTATCTTCTCTCTTTAGTATTATTTTACTTGTATTTTTGGAGTGGAATAAAATATTGGTTGTGTCCAATGACGTAGATAAAATTGGTCGAACCTTGTAAATTATGATGTTTCTTTAATTTTGCTTTATTGTCTTATTTATTATTTGGTGGATGCCATAAATTTTGGTATAGTAGTTGTGACTCATTCACACTATAAACATTTGGTTTCCGCAATAATTGGTATCAGAGGAAAGGTACTGTCTAAGTATGCTCTGTGGTTGCAGCATAGTCTAATCTTCCACATCAAAAAAAGATTTATCTTAGTAACTGAGTCAAGATTCTGTCTGAGTATGCTTTGTGGTTGCAGCTTAGTCTGATCTTCCACACCATAAAGGAAATAATTTTGATTTGTGTCGTTAGCTATTAAATAATATTTGTGTCAAAGATTGAGATAATAAAGAAAAAGAATCCACATAAAGTGTCAACAATACGTCATCATTGGCATCTTTGCTTATGACAATAATTGTGTCAAATGCGAAATTTGCGGTAGAAATTTTTGACGGGTCAGGATATTTTGGGATATGACAAGGCAAGGTTCTAGATCTCCTTTTTCAACAAGGGCTAGATTTTGCCGTTGAAGAAAAAAGGCCAGATGTTATTAGAGAAGAAGATTGGAGAATTATCAACCGTGTTGCTTGCAGTACCATTCGACCCCACCTTGCTAGAGAGCAGAAATATCTGTACACAAAGGAAACTTCTGCAAGTAAATTATGAAAAGCACTGGATGATTAATTTTTGAAGAAAATAGTCAAAATAAATTGTACATGAAGAAGAGATTGTTTTACTTCACCTATGTTCCCGGTACCACGATAATGAACATATCACCAGTTTGAATAAGTTAGTCACGAACCTGCAAAATATGTATGCAACTTTTGTTGATAGTGACTTGGACTTGATGTTATTGGGATAAATTCCTGATGAGTACGAGCACCTTGAAACTACTCTACTCTATGAAAATGAAATTTCTCGCAGAGAAGTTTGTTCGGCTTTGTACAACTACGAATAAAGAAATGGAGAAAAATAGAAGGGCGGGGAAGGAGAAACATTGGTTTGTGAGGGGTCGTCCTCAAAATCAAACGAGGAAAAAGAAGGGAAGATCCAAGTAAAGATCTAGACCCAGCAAAGATGAATATGTCTTTTGTCGAGAAAAAGGGCACTGGAAGAAAGATTGTCCGAAGTTGAAGAATAAGGCCAAATATAACAATGAAATGACCATTATGGATTTAAATATAGCTGTTGTGATGATTCAAACTTCTCATTAGTTACAACAGAGTCATCAACATCATCAGATGTATGGTTGATGGACTCGGCTTGTAGCTATCATATGTGTCCCAACAGGGATTGGTTCGTGGATTTTAAAGAAGGAGAATACGAAGTCATCCACACAGCGGATAACAACCCTTTTATCTCATATGGAATTGATTCAATACGGTTAAACAACCATGATGGAATGATCAAAACATTAACAGATGTTCGATATGTACCGTATTTGAAGAAGAATCATCTCTGAGGGATCCCTAGAATCAAAAGGGTTCAAAATCATTGCAGAAAATGGAGTGAGGAGTGTATGCTCCGGTGCACTAGTGGTAATGAAGGCTAATAGGAAGAACAATAACATGTACCACTATCGTGGCAGTACAGTTATTGGGACAGCGACAGTGACATCCAGTGACGATAAAGAGGCAGAAACAACCAGGCCATAGCACATGCGCTTGGGACATGCTGGAGAAAAATCCTTGAGAACTCTGTCAGATCAAGGATTGTTAAAGGGAGTAAAGGCTTGCAACTTGGAGTTTTGCGAGCATTGTTTCAAAGGAAAACAGACACGGGTTAAATTTGGTATAGCGATCCACAATACTAAAGACATTTTGAATTATGTGCACTCTGATATTTGGGGTCCTTCCAAAACACCTTCATTGGGTGGGAAGCTCTATTTTGTAACCTTTGTTGATGATTTTTCGCAAAGAGTGTGGGTGTATACAATGAAGAGCAAAGATGAAGTGTTGGGAATTTTTCTCAAATGGAAGACGATGGTGGAGAATCAAACAGGCAGGATGATCAAGTGTATTCGCACAGACAATGGAGGTGAATACAAAAATGATCATTTAAATAAGGTTTGTGAAAATGATGGCATCGTCCGACACTTCACTGTCAGACATACACCACAGTAGAAATAGAGTGGCAGAACGAATGAACCAGACCTTACTGGAGAAGGTACAGTGTATGTTGTCCAATGTTGGCATGGGCAAAGAATTTTGGGCTGAGGCAATTACATATGCATGCCACCTCATTAATCGTATATCATCTTCTATTATTGATGGCAAGACACCATTTGAAAAATAGTATGGAAAGCATGTTGTTAATTATGACTCTTTGCATGTGTTTGGCTCAACTGCATATTATCATGTGACAGAGTCAAAATTGGATCCAAGGGCAAATAAGGCTATTTTTACAGGGATTACTTCTGGAGTCAAAGGATACCTCTTATGGTGTCCTATGACAAAGAAAGTAATATTCAGCAGGGATGTTACCTTCGATGAATCTGCTATTGTAAATAAGATAACAAATGAACATACCAAACAAGATGATGGTGCTTCTAAGTAGGTGGAATTTGAGGGAAAATTTATTTTTCCTACACAAGAAGAGGAGGAGGAAATAAATGAGATTATCCTCTAGAAGAAGAGCCAGTAGAGAGGGAGATTCCAACTCAGGAACCTCAATAACAACTGGAATCAATAACAACCAACATGCCAAAAATGACAATAACAAAACTTGTTCATCTCATAGCGACGATGGATTGTGTCGTCTCAATCATAGATGATGATGTTCCTACCACTTATAAAGATGCAGTCTAAAGTTCAGAAGAATATAAGTGGAGGATTGCTTTGAATGATGAAATACAATCGCTTTGTCAGAATCACACATGGAGATTGGCCAATCTCCCGAAGGACAAGAAAGTAATTGGGTGCAAATGGGTTTATGCAAATAAGGAAGAATTTCCTAACCAAGTAGATGTTCTCTACAAAGCAAGATTGGTGGCAAAAGGATATGCTCAAAAGGAAGGAATTGATTACAATGAAGTATTTTCTCCAGTTGTAAAATATTCCTCCATTAGAATTATGTTGGCTTTGGTAGTGCAGTTGATTTGGAACTAGTTCAAATGACTTGGAGGAGAAAATCTACATGACTCTGCCAAAAGGATTCAAAGTTACTGGAAAAGAAAACATGGTGTGCAAACATGAGAAATTATTTTACGGATTGAAACAATATTCTAGACAATGGTACAAACATTTTGACGCGTTTATGTTGCGGTAAGGATACACAAGAAGCAAATACGATCATTGTGTGTATTTGCTCAAGCTTAAAGATGGTTCCTTTGTATATCTTCTTCTATATATTGATGATATGCTTCCTAGAATTTGGAAGAAATTATTAAGTTAAAGATTTAACTAAAAAAGGAGTATGAGATGGAGAATCTGGGTAAGGCAACGAAAATTCTTATCATAGAGATAATAAGAGATAAGCATTCAAAGAAACTCTATTTATTTCAGAAAGAATATTTGAAAAGAGTACTAGAGCGCTTTGGCATAGATGAGAAGACTAAGCTAGTTAGTACTCTACTTGCTCCCTATTTTAAGCTAAGTACTATTATGTCGCCAAAAGATGAAGCTGAACAAGAGTAAATGTCAAGGGTATCATATGCAAATGTTGTTGGTAGCTTGATGTATGCAATGGTCTGTACGAGACCTGACATTTCACAAGCTGTTGGAGTTATTAGCAAATATATGCATAATCCAGGAAATGAGCATTGATAAGCTGTAAAGTGAACTCTATGGTATATTCATAATATTGTAGATGTTGGGTTAGTTTTTTAGCAAGAAGGCAATCAATCTGCAGTTAGATATTGTGACTCAGATTTTGCGGGTGATCTGGACAAACGAAGATCAACTACTTATTATGTGTTTATTTTTACAAAGGCACCAGTTAGTTAGAAGTCTACTTTGCAGTCAAAAGTTGCTTTGTCTACAATAGAGGCAGAGTACATTGCCATTATAGAGGCTATAAAGGAAGCAATTTGGCTTCAGGGGTCGCTAAAGGAGCTTGGTATTGGACAAAAAAGTATCATAATCTTTTTGTGTTAGTCAAAGTGTTATTCAATTAGTGAAGAACCAAGTTTATCATGCAAGGACGAAGCACATTGATGTTTGGTATCATTTCATACGAGAAATAATAGAAGAATGTGGAGTCACGATGAAGAAAATTCACACTACAAAGAATCATGCTGATATGCTGACTAAAGTGGTGACTGCGGTCAATTTTCAATATTGTTTGGATTTGATCAACATTGTTGAATACTGAAGATTGAAGATGAAGACACAATCAAAATTTATTACTGCGAGATAATTGAAGATGTATAATTTTGCTAAGGTGGAGATTTGTTGAATATGCCTTTATCCCACATCGGTGGGGGACTTGTGTTTGGGGGAGAATTTCTCCCTATAGAAGGAGGCCAAATATTTAGGATTTAAATACACCTCTCATTTTCCTTCTTATCTTCATAAGACATTTGTATCTTCTCTCTTTGGTGTTATTTCACTTGTATTTTTGGAGTGAAATAAAATATTTGTTGTGTCCAAGGAAGTAGGAAAAATTGGTTGAACCTCGTAAATTCCGGTGTTCCTTTTATTGTTGCTTTATTGTCTTATTTATAATTTGGTGGCTGTCATAAATTCTGGTATAAAAATTATGACTCATTCACACTATATATATTTGACTTTCGCAACATAAAATTTTGTATTCATATCTAATATATGTTGAAAAACTTTTTTTGTAACCATAACAAAATTCAGAAAAAGAAAAGCAAAAAATTTACTTATCCAAGTATCATCACTTTCTCAAGCAAAAAAGTACTCTCTCTATTTCTCTTTAAATAGAAGTGGTTGACTGATTATGAAAATTAAGAAAAAATAACTTTTGAAACTTGTAATATTATGTATCATGATATTTTTATTGCTATAAAATCATATCACCAAAAATAAAATAAAATTTTAAAGTTAGATTATTAAATAAATAAATATATATATATATATCATTCTTTGTTAAACTTACCAAAAAATAAAAGAATATCATATGAAATAGACAAGTAACTCATAATTCCTATCAATAATTAGTTGTATTGTGTTGTATAATCATCTGCTATCCGAAATCTCTTGACTCGAATAATTTAGATTTGCACACTGTATGAACTCATTAAAAGGAGAACCGTCCCTTATCAAGGCTTTCTTCATTTATAGAGCTTAAATCCGAGACGCTTGATTTAGTGGTGAAGGAATCTTATTCATATGCCATGATTAGGTCAACCAAATAATTTTGATATATAATCCTCCATAAAAATATAATTTTTAATTTTTAAAATATGACAAATTACAAATTATTTTACTATACTAGATTAATATGATTTGATAGCATAAAAACTCTTTAAACCATCATATTAGTTAAATTCTAAAGGGTCGTTTGGTACATGAGATAAGGATAATCATCCTGAGATAAAGTTTGATATTAAATTTATCTCATATTTAGTTTGGCGTATTAGTCAATCCCGAAAATACTTTTACACTAAAATGATGGAATTGGTTATCCCATATTAAATGTGTGATAATTAATCTCATGGAATATCCCACCTCATGGAATATCCCACCATTGTACCAATAGTTGCGATAAGTTATTCCAAGATTAATTTTTGCGGGATTAGTTAACTAATCCGGATTATTATTCCATCTTCCCATAGGGATAGAAATAATATAATCTTCAAATAACTAATCCCAAAATATTCAACCAAAGTTGGGATAAAGTCATCTTAAATTTAATTCCAGGATTAATTATTCCTTATCCTCGTAACAAACGAGCCCTAAGGGTTCATTTCGTAGCAAAAATAATCTTGAGATAAAAATTTAGCACTGTTATATCCCTTGTTTGGTTATCAATCCTGGAATAAATTATTTCAAAATTAAAAATAATAGGGATAACTTACACCTGCTAGAGAATAGAATAGTAATTCTATAATAAAGTAGTAAAATTAACAAATTCAAAGTTAATACAATATATCAAACAATTTATAAAAAATAATACCAATATAACTAATCCCATCCTAAGTTGTCTTTCAAACCAAACAGACCCTAAGATAAAATGGAGAAACAGATGAAATGTATGTTCCGAAGAGTGAGCAGACACTTTTGGCAATTACCCTGTACAGAAGGGGTCCCTCCCCTGTCATTCTGTCCCTTGTGCGCCACAGGAGAAGCTCTTTTCCCTCTTTGTGTCTCCTTTTACATCTCTTCTCTAAACTGATACCCAAATACATGTCCATTTGTCACAATTGCTCCTCCACTTCAAGAAAGCAAAGATAATAAAGAGAAGCAAATTGTTGAAGCACTAAATATTAGGATCGAAATCATCAGGTTTTATGCGGGAACTAATTTTGAACGATGATACATTAAATAATAATAAAAATATATATATCAAAAAGAATATAAATATTTTAATATAGTTCAGCTAATTGATCTATATTATGACGGACATGATCAATCTACTATACAAAAGGATAGTATAAAACATCGAAAGAATAACCTTACGAAAAATCAAACACAAGTAATATACTAATATTTGCGTAAAATTCTCCCCCTAAACACAACGCTTAAACCATATATGATTATATTGTGGATGCTACTGAGCGAGAATAGAATTTCAAATATTTTATTATAAGAAAAAAGACTGGTCAAATTTAAAAGAATTATATTTTTGGTTTAGAAAATTAATTATTGTTAAAAAATATGGACAAACATCCCCAACATACTCAAAAACTATCTTCATTTCTTTTCCCCATTTCCCTCACGCTTCTCATCATCATCTTTTACTCAATTGCAACATCTTTTCCGCAACCTGTGATCTTAGAAACAGTTTCTTGAATGCTCAAAAACAGTCATTTCTTCTCTAAATGCTTCAAACTTATCCGTCTTTTTTTGTCAATCTTTGAGCTGCAAAAGAGTTTCTTGAATACTCAAAAACAGTCCTTTCTTCAATCTGTGATCTGAGAAGATATTTTTTTGTAGTAACAAAATAGAGTTTTTTCTTTTGATGAACTCACTTGAAATGCTTTAATAGTTCCATCTGTTTGCTCACTCTGAACTGAAAACAGTTTTTCTTTTTGGGGGATAATGGATACTCAAAAAATGTCAGAATTTTAACACTTCACATCAAGATCTCTGGTAAACCCTCTAAATTCTACAATTTGTCTATCTTTTCTTTATGTGAGCTGAAAGACAGCTTTTTGGGTAAAGGGTACTGAAAATTTTCAACTTTTAACGCTTCTCATCCTGAATTTTATGAATTTCCTTAAATTCTTAAACTACTCCATCTTTTTTCTCAACCTGTGAGCAAAAAGACAGTTTTTTTTTTTGGGTTAAAAAATGTCAACTTTTGAAGCTAATAATGCTGACATAGGGAGAAATGGGAGTAACCGGAATGGTAGTTCCCGCCGTCATCGCCGCCGTAGACGTCGCCGGCGGCCGTCAATGGCGGCAAGCAGTGAGACAACAACTACAGATGGGAGTCTCAACTTCACTGATTCAGACTCTGACCAGTCTTGGCACTCACCTTTAGGCTCTATGGCTGGTGAAAGTGAGGGTATTTTGGTAAATTGTGAGCCACAGAGGGACAACAAGCCAAAAAGAGGATCTTTCTCAGATGAGGAGATTGATTTGGAGAGTGATGAATTGGAGTTGTTGAAATTGCATAATAAAGAAGAGAGGGATTGTAGGATTTGTCATTTGAGTTTGTTGAGAAGTGGTGGCATTAGTAGTAGTGGTGGAGATCAAGTGAAAGAGCATTCTATAGAGATGGCTATAGAATTGGGATGTTCTTGCAAAGGTGACTTAGGTGCTGCTCATAAACGGTGTGCTGAGACTTGGTTCAAAACCAAAGGAAACACGTTAGTACTATAACTCTCTCTCAATAGTCAGTCTTTCTCCCATTTTGTAGCTCCTTAATTTTAGTTTGTGTTTCGGTTGCATTACATGGTGTGTAGGAGTGAAGTCTTGGTAAAGTTGCTGCCATGTAACCAGGAGGTTACGGGTTCGAGTCGTGGAAACCGTCTCTTACAGAAATGCATGGTAAGGCTTGTGGTTCGGCCTTTCCCCGGCCCCGCACTATAGCGGGAGCTTAGTGTACCGCGCTGCCCTTTTACATTACATGGTGTTTGTTTTGTTAGAGACAAACTTGTATGCAAGTGTAGAATAAGTGAAAAATTGACCGGAATAGAGTGGAACGAATATAGAGTAGCCAATGAAGGGCGGGGTTGCCTTGCCTGAACAGGGTTCAATTGATTCACCTTTTTAGAAAGTTATACTACACAAGTAGGGTAAAAACAATTATCTTTTGCGTTTAGATAAATTGTTGAATCCTATTAACATAAGGAAGCTTCTTGTGTAGCGGTAAAGGTGGCAAAAAAATTTCTTTAGATCACATGTTCAAAACCCAAATATGGTGTTTTTATATTTTTTAGATCCCCTTGTTAGAATTCCGGGTCCGCCACTGACAACCAATCCCAATATTAGTGTAGGATTGACGCGTATTTGATTGATTGGTTGATCTTCTAATAGACTTGCATGATTGGAATAATTTTTACGTTTAAGTGAATCCTTATAATTTGCTTGTGAAGTATAATTTGTGATCTATTTCTCTTAATATTTGATGTTTTAATGAACGTGAGAGACTCGGGGGTACTTTTTCCATGGCACCATTTTCTCGATACACTTTTCTTGTTACATACTTTATGTAAACCACAAGTCGACCGTCCTCTCTCTCATTTTCTAACTCTCTCGGTAGTTCCTCCACCTATGGTGCATCCATAAAGATATCCAATAACATTACAGTTCACGAACCTGAAACTGCAAGGTAACAGTGGCGTGGTTTGTTTCAGTTCAGGATAAGTTTGTGAATGGTCATTTAATTGTTGGGTCGTGGTCTGGTATAATCCTCTCTTTATTTGAGCACCTAGATTATGTTTTCTTCATGGTATCTGCTAATAGTGATAGAAGCACTGAATTTCTCGAATTTTTGTTATTTAACTGTCTCCTGCCAAGAAAGCTTATGTTCGGAATTCTTCTGCATACCCAGGCATCAATAGCAATTGTTGTTATATTCGTAACATTCGGTTCTTCAGTACACAGAATTCTTGATTAGTACTACTATGTGCTGGAAAATTTACTGAAGGAAGTTGAATTTAAGCTGTTACTTTTGTCATTTTCTTATAATTTAAGGCACATCAGAGAATATCAGCTCAGACATCTACCTCCATCTTCCTATCTTGAATGGATTGATGCATTTTGCTGATGTTTGACTCTATGTCCAAATAGTTTCTGCCTTGCTTGTCCACCATTATTAACGCTTCATGTCGTCTTTCTTTTGCTCTTTTTGCTGTCATGTGGTATCAATTAGAGTACAATTTGTACTAGGAGCCGATTGAATTATCTATGGAACGCACCGTTAATCATCATTCATCACATGTTTCCTTCAGAAAAATGGAAAAGTTTCTAGTCCTAGTTTTTTAAGGGCCTTTAAATTTATCGAATGTTCTCTTCTCACATATTGTTTCATTTATATACTTCTGTTTATCTACTTAATTTCTTGCCTTTGCTTCATGCAGGATTTCACTATGTAGACGATTTCTTACTAAAAGTCTAGTTGCTTATATCATATCTGATGTAAGCTGTAATTCTTTTGTGAGCCAACATGAAAATGTGTGATCTGATATGCAATCATCTGCCCCTGTGTGTACAATTGTTTCTCAATTTATGTTTCATATGCTAATTTCTTGTATGTGTATGATTCAGAATTTGTGAAATCTGTGGTGCCAATGCACTGAACATTGCTGGAGAGCAGACAAATGAAGCCAATAACGCTACAGTTGCCACTGTTGCAGCACCTGTAGGCCTTTCTGAAACCCGAGTTTTCTGGCATGGACGCCGTGTCATGAATTTCCTACTTGCATGCATGGTTTTTGCGTTTGTCATCTCATGGCTTTTTCACTTCAATATATTGCCCTAGATGCAATTGAAGATCATTTTCCAGGCGGCAAAGGTTTCTTAATTTGCCACTTTAACAACTCCACCAGCCGGTAGAGGTATGTGTAGGCAGAGAAATACTCAGATATTATCTTGGTCGCACTAGTGTATGAAAGGTGGTGTGGTATCTGGTACAGTTGCATGGAAGTATCCGGTATGTGTATGTCAAGTTTCTTGCTAATTTTTAGTACATTTTGACGAATCCACATGAGATATCCACACCCTTATCACACTCATTGGACGCAGATGTGTCAAGACAAATGAAGGACTCGCATAATATAGGTGTATCGGAAATAGCCTCTCTACCCCCTCGGGGTAGAGGTAAGGCTTGCGTACACACTACCCTCCTCAAACTCCACTATAGAGAATTCAGTGGAACATTGTTATTGCATAATATTGGTAATGGTATAGGGCATGCTGCAAACAAATCGGTTTCAACCATTAGCTTCTAAATATTGTTCGCCGTGATGATTGTTTTGCGAGAATGTAAAATAGTTTTGTTCATCAAAATTCAAAACCCCTTGATGAATTTAAAGTTCTTCCCAGCTAGTGTACCTATGTAAGTATATTTATAGAAGTACGGGGATAAAGCAGTAGCATTCTGTTGTATATCATCCTTGAAATTTCTGTACAAATATCTCTCGTCTCTTAGTTGAATTGTGGCTATGTTAATCCCAGCTCTATGGTTGTTGCAATCAACTCTGTTAACTTTTTCTTTGTCTTCGGGCCACCTTGGGCTCATTCGGGCAACTATGTCCACCATGGTTTTCGGCTTAGGTAGATAGGAAGAAAATCACCAATTGTGTTAGCCCATACCCATGTAAGTTCTATCATTAAAAAAATACAAGCTATGTGGAGAGCTAGTGCTTGTGCTTCATATAGTGAAGAATTTAACATGTATGATCTGGTTAAATTAGTCAAAATTTTATCCTAATTAATTTTTCTTAATAAGCATGTACAAAAGAATCATGACAGATAATATAACATGGAGAGAGTATATTTTATGCTTAGTTACCAATTAATACTTATTAAAGTAACTTGCAATTGAAGGGAAGCCTTGGAACAACCATAAAATGTCTTCGTACTACTTATAATACTTGTATTAGAGCAGTATGCTTTGTGCACCGGATTACCATTTTTAAAGTAACTTGCAATTACTTTTTAAGTGACCTTTTTAAATACTTTTGACACTTTCCGTACGTAGAGTATGAATGATGGTTTCAAATATACATCTGGATATGAATTTAATTTGAAGGCTCAAAGCATAGTATGGTCCCAAATTCTCGCTGATACTACGCAAGCTTCATTGACCAGAATCATTTGCTTTGTTTTTGAATTTTTTTCACTGCTTTAGTATTATTGTTATTACTCCCTCGTGTCCAAAATAAATAATTTTTTAGTTATTTTCACACAAATTAAAAATTTTATTTTTTAACATTAATTAGCAACGAAATTGGCCATATTAACTTTTACGATACTTCACATAAATACTTCTAACACATACTACAATACTATTTACTCCAAGGACAATGTAAGAAAAAAATAATTAATTCATTCTTGAAATCGAAAAAAATAACTTATTTTGGGCAAGATGGAATATTACTTTCTAATATTTAGACAAACCAAAACTGCGAGCGGACACAATTCTCACTTCAAAGGCTCTGGAACATAACTACTCAAAGGGAAAACGAAGACACAATTATTCTCCTTACACGTTCTTTTTTGGATTAGAAAATGGAACATCCTAGCATACTGATTCATACATGTAGCTCTAATCTTTGACAAAAAAACATTTCTCCTTATAGCAAACTGTATACGCTTTTAAGCGAAAGCATGCTGATACGAAGTCCATTATTCACAAGCACAACAACAACAACAATGACCAAGTGTAGTTCCACAAATGAGATCTGGGGAGCGTAGTATGTACGCAAACCTTACCTCTCCCTCAATAGGGAATTATTCACAAGCACATAAACTAGAACAAAGAACTACTACTTATAGCAAACTGTATAGGCTTGTAGTGGTAATCCATCGCGACCAATGTGCAGACTAATATTTCCATATAAAAAGGTATATTCTTTAAGTATCTTAACCTAAACTTGCTGATATTTGCACAGCCATAGATCAGAAGACTACCCAATTGGCAGTTGACCGTGCGCAAAAAGCATAAGCATTGTCGCTAACAATCTGATGTAACATCTTTACGGGATAACATGATTCTGCAAAAAGCAACTTTTTGTGCAGATATGCACGAAACAAATAGAGCAATCACAGTTAAAAGTATACTTGTGTTTGCAAAAAGTGACAAAATTTTACATGGATAAAAAGGTTATATAAACTTTACGTCAAAATCATTTCTTGAGATCCACAGCGCTCAGACCTTTTTCGGTTTTAAACTTTGAAATAGCCTGATCAAATGTGCCTCTAACGTGCTGGCAGATAAGCATTAGATCCTGACATGAATCATTCAATACCTCGCTTGCTGGATCCCCTGGAATAGAAGCCAGATAGACCACCAAAAGTTGCAGAAGATTTTAAGGTACCAAACTTAGAAGATACAAAACATTTCTCAAAATGTTAGTGTATACAAATATGGAAGCATAAAAAGGCTACTGCAAATTATGTTAAAGGATTTCCAAACGGTCATATTATATGATGTATATAGATTAAGCATGCTGTAGCAATCTCTAACAAAACAATCTACTACATGGCTAGATCAAATAAGCTCGAAAAAGGAAATATATCAACAGGAAGGGCATCAAGATATTTCTCCAACAAAACAAACTGGCCAAAAAGTGATACCAACCAACTACTGATTAACAAGAGTGATCCTGAACAAGACATTTAGAAAGTCTATGACGAAAGTTTTAGCAATTATCAAGCATGTTACATTAGTATGAAACCGGATTTCAATTTGAATGATCAATAAGAAGCAAAAAAATTTGAAAAAAATATCAGAAAATCTGGTGACAAATACACAAGGGAAGTGACATAACCTCTAAAAGGTTACCCCAGTATTCCTATCACTAGAGAACTACTTTTTAATAAGGTAAAAAACTGTTAAGTGTAAGTGAAAGAAATATTTAAGCTTTTCTTTTTACAAGTTTGAGAAACTGTTGATGAGGATAAATTTGAAAAATATTTAAGCTTTACCTGTAGTCTGAACTCTTATGTTTACTCTAGCATCAGAGGGATGTGGAATGCTGTAACCACAGAATGTTACTCTGGGACTGCAAGAAAGTAAATATCAGTTAAGCAATGCCCTAAGCTTGCCGCAAAAACCACTTTTTTAAAGGTTGGGGAAGAGACAAGATTAACAAAGATCAGCGGTATGTAACAAAATGAGATACAGAGGCCATCTATTTTACCAGTGGAGTATTAAACTTCAAGCGAAATTCTGTAATATTATATATAACAGGAAAAAAAAATAGTAATTGTAGTGATTACTGCATAATGAAAAAAGAAAGACAAAAAGGAAGATGTGAATTACTAACTCTTGATTTAAAGTGAATCGGATAGCATTTGCCAGCGTATGGTCCTCATCTGTCAATGAGAACGTTGCTTTTGATGGATCTTCAAATGAACCGTGTTCCATTGACTGTTTAAACAAATGAGGATCATTCAAAAATAATTGCCAAATTTCCAGCATTCGAGAAAAATGAAATTTATGGATATCAGGAAAAAAGAAAAGAGGAACCATCAAAAGAAGTGAGATTAGAGTTGTCCAATGGGTATGAAAGCAAACTTCTTTAATTACAAATGTTTCTACTGATTCCTGATTAGTGCTTTTCAGTGAACTATTATCTTAAGATCAAAACACACTGTAGTAGTACTATTAGAGAGCAGTCAAATCAGCACAGACCTTAATGATGCAGTCCAATGTAAAGGTCAAAGCATAAACAACAATGAATGTTCAACTGGTCCAAGTCACTGCTTCTAGCTTTTGTTTACATACAAGTATATTTGAACCTACAACAAGGGGGATGAAAAGAATGAAAGAGTGCCAAAGGAATAGAAATTGGAGGAAACAAAGTAATCACAGACAGAATCGAAGTTGAAGAAAATGCAGAGCCAAGCAAGCAATGCTCGCAATATAAAACTCAGGTTCTTTGCAATTATTTATCTAAATCAATCAATTGATCTACCAACTGCCCCTCATTCATAAACTAGTTAAGCTTGAATATATGAAGCTTCTGTATCCATAATCAGAGTTCATCATACTCGAGACTATATTTTTACTAGTTATCAATCTTCGCAACTCTCTTCCTTTATCTTTTTTTTAAATCAGCCACAACTCTCTTTTTTTATCCAAGCTTGAGAATATGTTTTGTGAAACTCATAGGCATAATTAAATAAAATTTTATCCTTGCTGCACATATTAGTATTCCATCACAATTTTCAGCTATTATAACATAGGAATTTAAAAAAATGTTAACTTGTAAAATTAGAAGGAAATATCATATCAATGGGGTTATGTAGAAGGAGTTATCATATCAGCGTCGAGACTTCCTTTTGAGAAATGAGAGCAAACAGAGCATTATAATCCAGTTAAGCACAACTCTTGTTTTTCCATTGAAAATCATCGGGGAATAAAAAAGGTCTCAGACAATTGGTGTTCATTGCAGAAAGAGATGGAAAGTAGCGCGTTTGTGCAAAGGAGGGATAGTGCGATTCTGAGGTTTAAAGCAGTTGAAATTCGTGGATATGTTTAGTTTATACCCAAATGACTAGAAGTAATTTCAGCTTGGCCCCAAACATTATAAAATGCATCACTTTTAATATAAGCATAAATTTCAAAAGGACTCTCTAATTGTTCCATTTAAAACAGTCTACTGTTTTATTTATTTCTCTACTCTCTGACTTCAAATAGTAAATTCCCATATGACCTTAAAAATCGATGATGAGGTCATTGATACTTCCACCAAAGTAAATAATTGTAAAATGTAAACTTTACCTATTCCAACAAGAACGATACTAGCAAAAAGAAAACTTGAAAAGTTTAAACAGTCATATAGACGTGCCAATTTAGACTCAGTGTCAAACCTAGAGTAAAACACAAGAGTTCTTTCCAGATTCAGGAATCAATGAAACAACGTACAGCCAATTCCAAAACCAGCTAATAGAAAATTCGCCTTATTACCCAAGATTGTAAAACATAATCAAGACAATTGAATCATTGAAAATCATGATGCTGCGCTGCGAGCAAAAGCTTAAATTTAGGTTGAGAAAAAGTTCTCTGAACTGAGAAGTGAATCAAAGTGGTGGCAAAGGACATAGAGAAGAGTGTGGGAGGGTCAAACACGCAAGAAGAAGACCAGAAAAATTAAATAGGCACATAGATGTGCCAATGTGCACTCGCTGTTTGGATGGTTGTTACGCATTGTATCATTATATATTGTAGTATACAAAGGCGGAGCTAAGATTTCAAAATTATGGATTCGCGATTCTAATCATTTTGAGTTAATTGGTTCTAAATAAATAATTTACACATATTCAATGAATTTTTTAAGATAAACACAGGGTTTGAACCAAAGCTATTGGGTTTGTACTGTATTATTTTAATAAATATAACGTTTAGATAAATTCGATTGTTCCCCCTCATTTTATACCTTGTACTCTACTTTTATTTATAATATTGTAAACTTATTCTTCATATCATTGGTACATGTCATTATAAAATGACGGGGAACAATACAATTTATCTAAACGTTATATTTATCAAAATAATACAGTACAAACCCAATAGCTTTGGTTCAAACAACTTGGGTAATTCTAGTGCTATGAATTGGTCTTTGTTTGGAGGCTAAGAATATAAAACCAGAATCTGCAACACTACAAGGCATAGCTAACTATAGAGCAAATTTATCATTCAAGAATTCACAAAAAGTTTTTTTTTAAAAAACCATTCAGCTAATACGATTCTTTAGCCTCTTTTTCACACCTTACAAAAATACCCAACAAAATTATTTGGTTCTTTGAAGATAAAGGGCGAAGGTAGAGTACAAACTAAGAAATTTATTTGTGTTGCAGCAGTAGCTTCATTTTATTTTAGCATGCTAACACTGGAAATCAAAGTCAACAACTAATCTAATAAAAGCCATAACTAGATTAATACCTCCATATCAATAAACATACACAACAAATTCAGTCAAAATAATGCCACTTAACATTACTAAAGAGAGAGAAAATGCAAAGAAACTACATGAAACCCAAATCGGATCAAAAGTTCCTTCAATTCGCCGTAGAATACCTTTCCGTGTGTGTATGAAGGTGAGAAAAATGGGAGTGAATGAATCCGGGTTCAGAGCAGGGGCGACAGCTTCATAGGTATAGAAGAAGGGTCTGTTCTTTGAGAGAATCTGGGGTGACAGCTCCTATAGTTTTCGGTTTGGAGAAGGTGAGAGGTGAGGAAGAAGAAAACCCAAAAAAAATGGAGAAAATGATGCTGGTTCTGAGATGGGCGATGTTGGAATCTTAGAGGTAGGTGTCTAGGTCAGGCAGGTTGGGTATAGTCTTTGGGCTTGGGGCCTTAGGAAATTGTTTGGGCTGACGGATTAATTTATGGGATTTTTACATATACATCCCATATAGCAAACTTTATAACCATCCATGTTTAAGGTTTGTGTTTATTACATTTAAGTATACCACCTATCAATTTATGTACCAAAATTATATTTAAGGTTAATGATCAACTCATTAATTATTTGCTTGATTTGTGGAACAAAATCTTTTCAAACTATTTAATTAGAGGCTTGATTTGTGGAACAAAATCTTTTCATTATTATTTTTTTACACATTCACATTTGACCAAATTCAGTCACTAGAATAACGAAAGAAAAAAGAAGAGAGAGGGGAGCATTTGATAATTTAGAAGAGAGACAAGTCTTGCGTGAAAATGGAAGCAGTAACCTCTGGCCTGGAGTGAGGAGCTTGAAAGTTTTTCTAGAAATAGATAAGATGACAAGGGAAGGGATAAAGGTACAGTTGTATTTTTAATAGGGATAAAGAAGAAGTAGAGTGTACTGTTGTAATGAACTTTGGTTGTACTGAACAATTTTTCATGAATACTGAACAATTTTTCATAACTACAATTCCATAACTACAAATTGTTGGAAGTCCAATGCTACATGTACTGTTGTAGTACATTTGCGCGGTTATGTTTTCGGATAAAACTTCTAGTCTTGAACAATGAAGAATAATGAATTGACGTTGCATAGAAATGCTATTTGTAGTTTTCAGCAACTCATACCATCCAGTAGATACAAAAAAATACGTTATTCAGACATATTTTTCAACTGACTACGACTAACTACAAGTAACTACAATTAACTACAAAGTTCATATAACTACAAAAATTTGACTATATTTTAAAAACACTCTACTTAAACACTGCATATAACCTTAACTACATTTACCTACATTTTAAAAACTCACTAGAAACACTTAATATAATCTTAACTACATTTACCTACATTTGATTACATTTTAAAAACTCACTGGAAACACTTCAAATAACCTTAACTACATTTATCTACATTTGACTACATTTTAAAAACATACTTGCTATAATTCATGTTTAACAGTTTCTAATGACACTTTATGCAATTTTTTCTCGGTGATTTATAGTCATGCAGCGAAAAGAGAACGAAATATTATTTCTTTTACTAAAGAATAAAGCTAGTTAATAAATCAAGATGTCATTACTGCATATAGGCAATTTACGCTAACATTTGCTCGCCTTCGATGGAAAATTTTGAAGTGCATGGGACTGCATTATCTAACTATTATGTAACGAAAATTCAATAAAATGTGAAAATTATGTTTCTGCTCCCTCTACTTGTAAATTCTTGCAAAAATGATTTACTTGGATCTTATGTGTTTATAACCGAAGGATTTAGTTGCTTGATTTATGTACCAAATTAGAAGCATTTAATATGTTACCTTAACTAATTTAGCATTTATTTGGTAGAAAATCAAAGATTAATTAGAAGCCCTAAAGATAGGCGTTATTTTAGGCTACGCTTTATTAAGAACGATTTTAGCATTAATTTTATATGGCGTTAATTTAGGATGGAAAATCAGCAAATATTCCGTTTGGTATATATTATGTAACAAAAACATGGGATATGAGGGTAATAACCAAACAAGGCACAATAATGGTAATAAGGTTTGCTATATGGGATGTATAGGTAAAAATCCCTTAATTTATATAGGGCAAGATTTTGGGCAGAATTTGGTACTAGTCCAAATCCGAAATTTAACCTCTTTTTCTCAATTTCTTTTAATTCTAAATCCCTTTCCCTTTCTTTTCTTTAATTAAAATCCTAAATTATTTAAAAATATAAAATTAAACTAATTAACTAATTGTAAAAATTATAAAAGACATTTAATCCTAAATTAAAAGAGAAAATCAATAAAAGGAAAAGGTGTAAAAATGAAGCATCTTTTTGTGATTTTTTAAATTTTTATAAAACAAGTAACTATTAATTAATCCTAAACATATAAAAATAAATTCAAAATTTCATGGATGATATTTTGGTATTTTTCATGATTTAAATAAAAATTAAACAAGCAAAATAATGTAAACAATTAATAAAAATATACAAAATTCTTAAAAATGGCAAATAAGTAAGAAAAATCTATTTTCTTGGAATTTTGTAGGATTAGTTCATATAGGGGAAAAAATCACGTGCTTACAAACGAAAAAGGAGATTAATATTAGTTTTTGTATCAAATGGATTTCATTTTGTGCTAATTTCCATTCTTTCAATTATTAGCTTTTATATCAAATGAATTTGTTTCTTTAAAACTAATAAATTTATTATGGCAAATTAAATTGAATAATTTTTTCAACCATAATAGATAGATTTAGACAATTATTAAGCCCATTTAAATAATTAAATTGATTATTTTCTTGGGAAAATTTCGGGAGAAATTTAAAAACAGCCTAATCTTTAACTTGTTGTTTAAAAATAGTCTAATTTCAAAATTAATCAAAATTTATCCACTTTTATGTAAATCTAAGCGAAAACACTGCTCAAAACCTGAAAAATACTCCAGTATAATATGTTGGAGTTCCAGCATAAGTATACTTTAACTCCAGCATATTATACTGGAGTTCCAAGATAAGTATGCTGGAACTCTAGCATAATATGATGGAGTTCCAGCATAAGTACCATAAAAAAATTATTGTCTTCTTCCTTATGTCTTTTCTGATACTTAACTCAAATCTTGCTCAATTCTACTTCAAATTTCAATTTTGAAATTCTTTTGATATTTTCAATCAATTGGAACAACACCCAATCCAAACACTTAACAAACTCAAAAAAACTCATTTTCGAAAGCATAGCTTTGAATGGTCTTCAATGGTGGACGTCTACTCTTCAATTTCTTACATTGCGATCAGGTGACACAAGAGTAGAAGCAAAAAAATATACGGGCTGAAGAAACTCACAGAGATTCTGTTCAATATTGTATTAGAGCAAACTCAAACGAGAAAGGAAGAACGCATGCAAAGTTTTGGAGTGTTTTTTCTGTTCGTTATCAATGCAACAGTAGTACAAATGAGCTAATTACACCTATATATAATACAACGCTAGTTGGTGCCAGTTGTCTAACTAACCTCCATTACCTCCACTACCAACATAATTAACTAACAACTAATTACACTTCACTAACTAACATAGTTAATACAGATTAGATCGTTAGTGCACAGTTAGGCAGTAAGTTAATTCATTCACATACATATACACACCCCACACTCAAGCTAGGAGTTAGTGAAGATGTTCTTCGTGCCTAGCTTGGATAGCAAATAATGATGTTGAGTGACACCCAAGCCCTAAGTAAGAATATATGCATGTTGTTCCGAATATGGGAAATGGATGAGATGAACTAGCCCAAGTTGCACCTTCTCGCGAATGAAATGACAGTCGATATCAATATATTTTGTGCACTCAAGAAACGCTGGATTAGCATCAATTTGAATGGCTGGCTTCTTGTCACATAGCCAAGAATTAGTTGTTAAATATGCACTCCTAATTCCTCAAACAAGCTAGTCACCCACACTATTCCTACAACAGTTGAGGCCAGCCTTCGATACTCTGCCTCTGCAGAGCTTCTGGATATTGTAGTTTGTTTTTTCGACTTCCATGAGATCAAATAACTCTCAAACTTAAGCAAATACCTAGTAAAGGATCTCCTAGTGTTTGGTCAAGATGCCCAATCTGCATCACAATAGGCTGTAAGCTGAGATGAAGCATCTGCAGACATTAATATCCTCAAGCCTGAAGACTGCTTGACATACTTGATCACCTTGATGGCAGCCTCCATATGTGATATTTAGGACAATGCATGAACTGACTCAAGCGCTGCACTGGAAATGAAATGTCTGGTCTAGTCATGGTGAGATATAGAAGCTCCCAACCAACCTTTGATAGGCACTGGTATCATCAAGAACTTTGTCATCTTCAATTCCAAATTGAGTGTCAAACTCTAATGTTGTAAGCTTGTTCACCTCCAAAGGTGCCTTGACTGTCTTTGCACCTGAGCGTTATATGTCTGATACGAGTTTTAATGCATATTTTCTTTGACGCATTAGAATACCCTCTTTGCTTCTGTCAAATTCAATTCCTAAGGAAAACTTCAACTCTCCCAAGTCTTTTTTTTTAAGACTTCTTGTAAGTACTCTTTGGTCTCTTGTATTAAGATGGCATCATCTCCAGTAATTAACAAGTCGTCAACATAAACTAAGATCACCATTATTTTCCCTTGAACTTTTTTGGTAATTAAGGAATAATCTAAATGACTCTAACATAACGCAGAAGCTATTAATGCATATGTCAACTTGATGTTCCACTGTCGAAAAGCTTGCTTGAGCCCGTACAGTGATTTGAGTAATTGACAAACTTGATGCTGTCCTTCACAAACAAATCCTTGAGGCAACTCCATATAAACTTCTTCAGTTAAATCACCAAGCAAAAAAGCATTGTAGACATCCATTAGATGAATTTCTCAATTATTCATTGCTGCTAATAAAATAACAGCCCTCACTGTTACAATATTGACAACATGTGAGAATGTTTCTCGATAATTCAGTCTCTGTCTTTGGCTATACATTTTGCGGCTAACCTTGCCTTAAACCTTTCCACTTCACATGTAGCTTTGTATTTAATTTTGTACACCTATCGGCAGCGAATGGCCCTCTTTCTTGGTGGTAAAGACATCACTGTCCATGTATTGTTGTCTTGCAATGCCTTAATCTCATTCTGCATTGTTGATGTCCATCTGTCATCCTTGACTGCTTCAGTATAATTCTTGGGCTCAACTTCTGTAGAGAATCTGGTGATGAAGCTTTGATACTTGGAGGGCAAGGCGTCATAACTAACGACATCTGAGATTGGGTATAAACAAGTGTGTGCTCCTGGTTGTTTATCACTCCTCACATAGTCTTTAAGCCAAATAGGTGGCTTAGTTGTTCTCCCTGATCTTCTTTTAGTCAATGCTGATGTTGTTTGATGTTCTTCTATTGCTCATGTGTGTTCAATTGAGTCTTTCACATTTTTATTTGGGGCAGGAGAATCAAGGTTCCCTTGATCAATATCTACGGAGGCACCTGAAATTTGATGTGAAGTAGAATATGCAACAACTTGATCATGCAGAACACTTCTACTTGCAATGTCTAACTCATCCACCACACAGAACCTTTTCAATCTTGTAATGTCAGGACTTTGAAAGTTTTTCCTTTCATGAGTAACTTGGAAAGGAAATAGTTTTCGTGAAATATAACATCTCTACTAACAAAACATACTTTTGTAGACATATCAAATAATTTGTATCTTTTTTTATGAACTCCATATCCTAGAAATACTGTTTTCACTGCTCTTGGACCAAACTTGTCCTATTTAGGCAAACCAGTTGCATAACAGAGGCAGCCTATCACCCTCATGTGAGACAAAGAAGGTGTCCTGTTGTACAGTGCTTCAAAAGGTTATCTACCTTTCAAAATAGTAGATGGTACCCTGTTTATGATATATGTTGTTGCTTCAACACATGGCCCCATAATCTAATTGGTAAATTAGATTGGAACCTGATTGCTCTTGCTGTTTCAAAGATATGCCTATGTTTCCTTTCTACCACTCCGTTTTGCTGAGGAGTGTAAGGGCAATAACTCTAATGCAAAATCCCATGACATGTAAACAATTCCTTACAAGTCATGTTAAAAAACTCAGATCAATTGTCTGACCCGAAGACTTTAATCATCTTTCCAAATTGGTTAAGGTTCATTGAAATAATTGTTTTAA
The DNA here is from genome assembly GCA_034376525.1 of Nicotiana benthamiana. Taxonomy (NCBI): domain Eukaryota; kingdom Viridiplantae; phylum Streptophyta; class Magnoliopsida; order Solanales; family Solanaceae; genus Nicotiana; species Nicotiana benthamiana. Next base: position 71,406,616 of record CM067324.1, on the reverse strand, counting down.
GAAACTTCGATACATAAGATTTTACTCTTATTAAGAAAATCCATGTCCACCTTGTGTGATCATTTACCAAGTGTCAAGAAGTAATTCATTCCATAATAGGTTGAGACCTCATAAGGGCCCCATAAATCTATGTGTACCAAAGCAAAAGGTTCATCTCCTCTATTAGTACTAATAGAGAATGGTAATCTTGTTTGTCTAGACAATGGACACACATCACAATGTTTTAAATGAAAATCATCCTTATTTCTAAAACTAGAAATCTTTATAATAACTGCCATAGGCACATGGACTTATCTGTTGTGCCAAATCTCAGGTTCTTCCATATGTTCCACTGTCATATCATTTGCTCCATTTATTATAGCTTCCTTATGGTGTGTTCCGCGAATGTACAAATCATCTTCCCTACTACCAGTCACCTTCACTTTCCTAGTGTAAAGATCCTAAAATATGAAGTGTTGAGGGAAAAACATTGCACAACAATTCAAACCTTTGTCAATTTAGACACTAACAATATATTGAACTTAAAACTTGGTACATAAAGCACATCCTTAAGGATATCACCTTATCCCAAAGGACTGTTTCCTATATTGGTCACTTTAGCAGACTCTACTGTGGGCATTTGCATATTCCCGGCACTTCCTACTTTACCATCATCCAGCAACAAACTTTTATTTCCTGTCATATGATTCGTAGCTCCTGTGTCCACTATCCAATATATTGCATTATCTTTAACAAGAGAACACTTACCTGCTAAATTCGCATTTATTTCAGATGTGGAAGCCTTGCTAAGCATGTTGATCAGCATATTGTATTGTTCCTGTGTGATCATTGGAGCAACAGTGTTAGTAGAATTGATGTTTCCTTGATTGGTTGCACTAGTCTTAGGCTCCATAGAATGTCCATCCACCACATTAGCTCTGGCCTTGGACTTAAAGCCTGCAGGATATCCAATCAGCTTGTAGTAGTTTTCCTTAAGATTACCCTTCTTGTTGCAGCAGCCATAATGCATCATCTTGAAACATCCATCTCTTGTATGACCCTTTCCATGACAATAGTCACATTCTATACCCAACCTATCTTATGCATAGGCACATTATTTCTGGCTGCGAATAATATAGCTGATTCCGTTGTTTCAGTTGCGACATAGTTACTTCCCGCAAGTTTTTGGCTCTCATCTTGAACAATTAGGGCATACACTTGATTCACATTAATCACTTTATATTTCATTAAGATTTGACTCATTGCTTGACTATAACCTTCATTCAGTCCTATTAGAAACTGTAATAGGGGTTGATACTGTAAATGCACTGCAAAATCTTTTGATTTCTCACACTCACATAAAGGAGGTAGCATCATTGAGTCATACTCATCCAATAGATCCTTCAACCTCGAATAGTACATTGTTCCTTGTGTTAAAGTAAACATCTCATTGTGAAGAGAATACAAATGTGATCCATTCACTTTATTTAGCCTCTCCTGCAATTCCTTCCAAACTAGGAGTGCATTAGAACGAAACAGAATTCCACGCAATTCTTTGCTCACATTTCCACTAAGCCACGAGAATGCTATCGCATTACACCTATCCCACTGATGTCCTAAAGCTGGTCCAAAAGTATCCCTAGTGAATTTTCCATCAATAAAACCTAGCTTATTTCTTCTTAGGAGTGCAACTCTCATTGCTCGATCCCACAAAATGTAGTTTTCCATTCCTATAAGTTGAATACCAACTGATAAGGACCTAGGGGCATCAAAAGGATGAAGATACATGGGATGATTGTGATCAATCACCATCGGAGCTGGAACAGAGGTTCCTGAATCAGATCCATCCTCAATAGTCATAATTATACAACAACAAATTTAGCCAATTACATATGAAGAGAAGAATTTCCAATCAAAACAGAAATTATAAACAAAATTTATTAATAAAATCTAGGGCTTGCTATAACTCAGACCATGATATTTTTCTTACAAAATTGTCAATAAATCTCTTGATTGTCTTCAATACGCAAAGAACAATCCTTAGATCTAACTGCGATACCTCGCTCTGATACCATGAAGAAACTCACAGAGATTCTGATCGATATTGAAGCAGAGCAAACACAAATGAGAGAAGAATAACGCATGCAAAGTTTTGGAGAGAATTTTCTATTCATTATCAATGAAGCAATTGTACAAAATGAGCTAATTACACCTACATATGATACAATGCTAGCTGGTGCCACCTGTCTAACTAACCTCCACTACCAACATAATTAACGAATAACTAATTACACTTCATTAACTAACATAGTTAAGATAAATTAGATCGTTAGTGCACAATCACGCAGTTAGTTAATTCCTTCACACGACACCTTGAGGCATATGTAGAAGATATGAGAAGAAGAGAGAGTGAAAGCAACGGTTGCGAGAACACAAATTTAACTCTATTGCTTTTAGAAGCAATATTTGTAAGAACACAAATTTTGAATTTGCTAGTGCTTTCAAAATATATACAACATGGTTAGGTCGGTAAAATTTATAAACATGGACCATTTTTTGTTATGAGTGAAGTCATGTGTATTTCTTATAATTATTTCTTATATTTTTAGCATAAATTAGCCTTTTTATACTAATGAAATGGTTTTTACGCTTTTCAATATTTTGGTTCGATGGGAAATAATAAGTCATTAACAGTGTCAAAAATAACTTTAATTATTCCTTCCACAAAATTAACCTTAATGTTAAGAATAGAATTCTATTTGGAGTGAATGTCTATATTGTAGAGATTTTTACTTTGAGGCAAAGTCATTTTTCCTCCTATAAATAGAGGGGTCTTACCCCATTGTAAATCACCCCCAAAATTCAATAAGAATTTTCTCTCTCTCTCTTTCTCTGCAATATTGCTCTTGTTCTTTTATTATCTTATAACACGTTATCAGCACGAGACTATACTGTCTCAAGAGCTCTTTGAGAAGATTAAGGTAATTTTTCTCCTCTTTTTAATTATGACTGACATTATGAAAAGAAAGTTCGTTGCCCTTGAAATTTCGGGCAAGAACTATATGACATGGGTGTTGGATGCTGAAATCCATTTAGATGCAATGGGTCTTGGAGACGCCATTAAAGACAGAAATCAAGCATCCACCCAAGACTGTGCTAAGGCCTTGATTTTCTTGCGTCATCACCTTGATGAAGGATTGGAAATTAAATATCTCACAGTCAAAGACTCACTTATTTTGTGGAATGGCTTAAAAGAAAGATATGACAACTTAAAGTTGGTCACTCTGCCACAAGCACGATATGATTGGGCTCATCTGAGGCTCCAGGACTTTAAGTTTGTTTCTGAATATAATTTTGCGATGTTCAGAATTACTTCTAAATTGAAACTCTGTGGAGATACTATCACTAATTATGATATGCTTGGAAAAACGTTTACAACGTTTCATGCCTCCAATATGATTTTGCAACACCAGTATAGAGAGAAAGGTTTCAAGAAGTACTATGAGTTGATTTCTCTTCTCCTTGTGGTTGAGCGAAACAATGACTTGCTCATGAGAAATCATGAAAATCGACCCACTGGATCTTACACCATTTCTTGAAGTGGATGAGGTGTATTCTCATTATGCTAAGCGTGGAAAAGACCATGACTCTAATCGTGGCCGTGGTCGTGGTCATGGCCGTGGCCGTGGACAAGGAAGAATTTTTCCTGGTGTCAATCACCCCCCAAAGAAAAATAACCACCAAAATTGGAAAGGGAAAGATGGGAAGCCAAAAGCAAATGGCCCAGAAACTGAATGTTATCGTTGCGGTGGAAAAGGGCATTGGGCAAATATTTGCCGTGTACCAAGACATTTGGTTGAGCTTTATCAAGCATCTTTAAAGAATAAAGGCCCTGAAACCAATTTTGTCTCTGACAATGATTTTGACATCACCCACTTGGATGTGGCAGACTTCTTTGAGCACCCTAATGGGAAAATAGACCACTTGATCAGTGATTGATCTGTGGTTAAAGATGATTGAGTAGTTTAAATTTTATTTTTACCTATTCGTAGTAGTTAGTAAATAAACATCATGTAACCATAGTTCTTTACATGAGTAGTAGTCATTAGTATCAATTAGTACTATTTATTTTATGGAATAATGTTAGTTCGTTTTGATTATATATAATTGTAGTATTCGTTTTAAACAATATTTTATTGTTTTCAAAGATTAACATATTCTTTATTAAAGTAAAGTCATGATATAAAAACAAAATGTAGTTACTGGAGTTGAACTAAGTTAGATTAATTTATTTTTTCTTTCCTGAACATTAGCGCGGGGAACGACTTTCAATATGCCTTTGTTATTGAACTATATAGTACTGAAACCTTCTTTTTGTAGTTTCGTTATTTTACATTAAAAGAATGAGAATACCATTACCTTTGTGTGATACAGAGAAACATAATTGCCCTTAAGACAGGATTACCATTTTATTTAGGCTCTCAGAATTTATGAATCTAAGATCATGTATTGATCGCACATGTTATGCATGTATATGATTTTGTTCATTCGCGAGCAACTATAGATTTAACTGTGTTTCTTTCCATTTTCTTTGAAAATACTAATATTTATTTATATATTTCTTTTTTATGTCAAATCATGTGAAGCAAATATGAATATCTCACAAAGCAAATATGGATCAATGTCCAATTATAAAAATATTTGTTTAACTGATTCATGTACAACACATACAATATTTAAAGAGAAGAAATATTTCTCTCATTTAAGTATGTGAAAGACAGATGTTACTACAATTTCTGGTAGCAGTAAATTAATTGAAGGCTCTGGAAGAGCTACTATAACTCGGACTAAAGGAACAATACTTATTATAGAGAATGCAATGTTCTCCTCCAAGTCCAAGAGGAACTTGTTGAGTTTTAAAGATATCCGTCGAAATGGATATCATATTGATACAATTGATGAGAATAATCTTGAATATCTCGATCATTACAAAGAATGTCTCTGGCCAAAAAAGGAATATTGAGAAGTTCCCATCATTATCTTGTGGCATGTATTGGAAAAGAATTAGTGCAATTGAGGCACATTCTACCATAAACCAAAAGGTTACTGATTCCAATTTCGTACTTTGGCATGATCGATTGGGACATCCTGGATCAATTACGATGAGACGGATTATAGAAAACGCAAATGGACATCCATTAAAGAATTTAAAGATTCTTATAAATAATGAATTTTCTTGCACTTCTTGTTATCAAGGCAAGTTAATTATTAGACCATCACCAACAAAAGTTGGAATTGAGTGCCCTGCGTTTTTGGAACGTATACAATGAGACATTTGTGGACCTATTAACCCACCTAGTAGGTCGTTTAGATATTATATGGTCTTAATAGACGCATCTTCTAGATGGTCTCATATGTGCTTATTGTCATCTCGCAACCTTGCGTTTGCAAAATTAATGGCACAAATAATTCGATTACGGGCACAATTTCCCGATAATCCAATTAAGTATATTAGACTAGATAATGCTGCTGAGTTTTCATCCCAATCATTTAATGATTATTGCTTATCAATTGGGATAAAAGTGGAACATCATGTAGCTCATGCTCACACTCAAAATAGTCTTGAAGAGTCTTTAATTAAACGTCTGCAGTTGATAGCAAGACCGTTACTCATGAAAACGAGGCTGCCCACTTCGGTTTGGGGTCACGCCATTTTGCATGCAACAATGCTAGTTCGTCTCAGACCGACAAATTATCATAAATATTCCCCGTTGCAATTAGTTTTGGGTCATGAACCTAATATATCCCATTTAAGAATTTTTGGATGCGCAGTATATGTGCATGTAGCACTGCCATATCGCACCAAAATGGGTCCACAAAGAAGGTTAGGAATATATGTTGGGTTTGAATCGCCCTCCATTATTCGCTACCTCGAAACATTGACAGGGGATTTGTTCACTGCATGATTTGTAGACTGTCGATTCGATGTGACACTTTTCCAAAATTAGGGGGAGAAGTTGGTGAAACCAAACATAAAATTTTGTGGAAAAATCCATCATTATCTCGTATTGATCCACGTGCCTCTATTTGTGAAAAAGAGGTGCAAAAGATTATCTATTTGCAAAGAATAGCAAATCAAACGCCAGACGCATTTACGGACTTGAAAAGGATAACAAAATCACATATCCCCGCAGATAATGTTCCAATCTGTATTGATGTCCCTATTGGACAATCTTCTAGTGTCATAGCTAAGGAGTCAAAAGCACGCCTAAAACATGGCAGACCATTAGGTTCCAAATATCAAAATCCTAGAAAAAGGAAAACAAATGATCAAAATGACACTACGAAAGAATCTCATAAGAAAATCCACGATTTAATAAATTCTGAGATTCATGAAGAATCCACTGAACCCGATACTTAAGAAAATAAGGAACTATCAATAAATCCAATCGATATTTAGACAAATCTAAACGAGTGGATATAGTGGTGGATTATGTCTTTGCATATATTGTTGCATCTAGCATTATGCAATAGAGTGAGGATCTTGAACCTCAATCTGTTGGAGAATGTCGAAAAAGACTTGATTGGTCAAAATGGCAAGAAGCAATCCAATCAGAATTGAATTCACTTGCAAAGCGTGAAGTTTTTGGGCCTATAGTTCAAACACCTAATGGTGTTAAGCCTGTTGGCTATAAATGGGTCTTTGTACGCAAGAGAAATGAGAAAAACGAGGTACAAAGATATAAGGCACGCCTTGTTGCACAAGGATTTTCACAAAGGCCTGGTGTCGATTATGAAGAGACATATTCACCCGTTATGGATGTTATAACTTTCCGTTATCTCATTAGTTTTGCTCTCCTTGAAAAACTTGACATGCATTTAATGGATGTGGTTACCGCCTACCTTTATGGCTCACTTGATAATGAGATATACATGAAAATTCCCGATGGATTCAAAATGCCAAACACACATATTCGAAATCCTGGGAAATGTTTTCAATCAGATTGCAAAGATCTCTGTATGGTCTAAAGCAATCAAGACGAATGTGGTATAATCGTCTTAGTGAGTATTTATTAAAGGAAGGCTATATAAATGATGCCATTTTCCCATGTGTTTTTATAAAGAAAACAACATCGGAATTTGTTGTACTTGCCGTATATGTTGATGACATAAACCTTATTGGAACTCCCATATAACTCCAAAAGACAATTGATTATTTGAAGAAGAAATTTGAGATGAAATATTTCGGAAAGACAAAATTATGTCTTGGTTTGCAAATTGAACATTTGGCAAACAGAATTTTTGTTCATCAATCTGCCTATATAGAAAAGGTATTGAAACAGTTTTACATGGATGGAGCATATCCTTTAAGTACTCCGATGGTTGTTCGATCACTTGATGTGAATAAGGATCCATTCCGACCTCGAGGAAAGAATGAAGAGCTACTTGGTCTTGAAGTACCACACCTTAGTGCAATTGGCGCACTAATGTATCTTGCAAATACTACAAGGCATGACATAATTTTTCAGTTAATGTCTTAGCAAGATATAGCTCTGCTTCTACAATGAGACATTGGAATGAAATCAAATATATATTGCGGTATCTAAAAGGAACTACCGATATGAGCTTATTTTATAGCAATAATTGGAGTACTGATCTTGTTGGTTATGTTGATGCTGGATATTTATCTGACCCACACAAGGCTCGATCTCGAACAGGTTATATGTTTATCTGTGGAGGCACTGCCATATCTTGGCGATCGACTAAGCAATCAATTGTGGCTACTTTATCTAATCATGATGAGATAATTGCTATTCATGAAGTAAGTCGAGTAATGTGTGTGGTTGAGGTATATAATACATCATATTCGAGACAAATGTGGTTTGAAATGTGACAAACTACCCACTATTTTGTATGAAGACAATGCAAGCATGCATAACTCAATTGAAGGGAGGATTCGTTAAAGGAGATAGGACAAAGTATATTTCACCAAAGTTATTTTTCACACATGATCTTCAAAAGAATGGTGATATAAATGTGCAACGGGTTCGTTCAAGTGCTAATATGGCTGATTTGTTCACAAAATCTCTACCGACGTCAACCTTCAAAAATCTAGTGCACAAGATTGGGATGCGAAGGCTCAAGGATGTGAATTGATGCTCTCTTCAGGGGGAGTTAATGCGCGTTGCATTCTTTTTTTCTTACAAGATTTTGTCCCACTAGGTTTTCCTTGCAAGATTTTTAACGAGGCAACCAATAAGCGCATTTCTAAATATGTGTACTCTTTTTTCTTTTCTATAATTTTTTTCCCATTGGATTTTATTTTAGTTAAGGTTTTTAATGAGGCACATTACTTATTGAGTAGACACTCAAGGGGGAGTGTTAATAATAGAATTCTATTTGGAGTGAATGTCTATATTGTAGAGAGTTTTACTTTGAGGCTAAATCATTTTTTCTGCTATAAATAAAGGGATCTTAACCCGTTGTAAATCACACTCAAAATTCAATAAGAATTTTCTCTCGCTCTCTTTCTCTGCAATATTGCTCTTGATCTTTTATTATTTTATAACACTTAACTTTTATTGAAAAAAAAAACACTAACCAAACTGCCCTTGAATTGAACTATAGAATTAGGGTCGGGTTCTACCCTCCAAATGTTCCCCTTCACTTCGAATCAACCGTAGTTAAACCCTAATAAATTAAAAATCCTTCCTTTTCTCCCTTCTCTGTAAAGACTAAAGAGCACAGAAGACACCATTTATCGGTAAATTTCATTAACTTTTTGTTCATGTTTGTTTAAAGATGAATTAGCTACATGCGTAATTGTGAAGATTTAGGATTTTTTATCAGTAGCACGAAAATTATCACTGCGCGCGATAATCTTTAATAGATTCATATAATTATGTGTGTTAAACAGACACATCAATGCGAAGCTGTTAAATAAATCCACACTAGCAAGTAGCAACAAAGAGGCGGATCTAGAATTTGAAGTTTGTGGATTCGTGTCGTAATCTCAAATTAATATACCATAATAATTGGGTTCACGGTTATCTATTTATAAATATTTAGTAAAATTTTTAATACAAATACAGGATCTACGAAAAAGTTATCGGGTTTCCGGGAACCATACACTATGCTCTAGATACGCCCCTGGCAAAAAAGTAGAGGTGAATTCAAGATTTGAACTTTATGAGTTTGGAATGCCATTTTTTAATCCACTCTCCCTTAGAAAACGGAGATGCTTGAAAGCAGAGTTCGAAATTATATAGGTGAACATAGAGATCAGTAGTGTCCTACTCTAGAAATTGTACTTGTCGTCCCCAAACCAAAGGGGGTGAGGGAAAAAAGGCTCGAGAATGAGTCCTTGGAAGGGGGAGTATCGGAAAAAGTGTTAGTGAATCCAATGACCATGTGAATTACTGGGTTCAAAGTTTAATATTTGTACATATTTAGTAAATATTTAATACATATACGGTCTGAGCCAAGACTACTGTGTTTGGTTGAACGTATAGCTCATACTTAACATCCGCTCCTTCTACAAATGCAGTAGATTCTTTGCCCACTTGACGCTGTCCTTACTTCGTACATGTAGTAGCAGTAATGGTCAACGTGATCTATCAGGTGAACTAACTTACTTATAGAAATGCTTATAGATGATGTAGGCTAAGGGTAGTTTGCCGGCAAAAGGTGTGCGTATACACATATGGAGTCTAAGGCAGTGTTGTTGGATAAGGCTAACATCCTGTCTATGGCAAGGCCCACAAGGGGGCTTGGGTGGTCTGAGTCAGAATTATGATCGAACATGGCGCTTGCTTGGTGGGCTTGGTTTAGAAATAAAGTTGCGCCCTTGCTATCAACTATAACTTATGGCATAATGGTAAGCACTTGATCCTAACTAGTGTGTGCATTAATACTTGCTACACATATAGCAGATTCATTTTCCAGGGCAGAAAGGGGTATGATAATTGGGCGTCATCCTTTAGGCTGAATTTTTCTTAGCAGGTCTGCTGTATGCTTCTGAAACTGGATTCAGACCTGTAATAAGACTTCTTGTACACAAACATGTACGCTGCATCGAGTTGAAAGCAGTGGGTGCAGTAGTGATTTCTAAACATACAATAAATTCATTGCCCGGGACATAAGGGGTATTGTGATTGGAAAACTTCCTCACATTCCTCGATTTTTGTTTGGCTATACTGCTAAAGTTCTTTTAGCATATTTTTCTGTATGTTCCCTTTTTTTTTCACTGGGTTCAGACCTATAATTAGACTTTTTGATGTAAGTGTTGTTTTTTGTCTCACAGGTCCGTAAAGATGGCTGCTACTAATCTACCAACAGCAGTTGACAAGGAGCAGGTTCTTTACTTTTGTTGTGTGTTTATCGTTTAGTCTTTGTTTATCTGTAAGGAAAAATGCTTTTCTGTGTAATTTTCATCCATTTGTTAGTAATTCTAGCTTCCATATTTCAATATATTTTCATTCTATGTAAGACGTTGAATGCAGAACTTCTCAAGCTAAAATGTTTCTGGTTCTTACACCCCTTCACCTCTTTCCTTGTGTATGCAGATTTTTGGCATGGCCGAGAAGGAGATGGAGTATAGGGTTGAATCATTTAACAAGTAAGGTGTTTCAATCATAAGTCTTAACCTAATAGCACAAAAGAAATCTTAAGTAAAAAAATTAAAAAATTTGGTGATTATCCATATGATTCAGCTCCAGTATTGTTTCCTAGTTACTTCCATTGAAGACATGTTTACAAAATTTCTGAATTTCCATACATTGATGTTTATTGTTGTGATATAGGCTCACTCAAACATGCTTCAACAAGTGTGTCGATAGAAGGTACAAGGATCCTGAGCTAAATATTGGTGAAAATAGCTGCATTGATCGTTGTGTATCAAAATATTGGCAGGTAAATGATTCTATGACTTCATTCTAATACTTTTTTTGTTTTTGATCCGGTTGCAGTTAAATGAACTTTAATGTGGGGTGTGTTTGGTATGAAGTGTTTCCAATTTTTCCATGTTTGGTTGGCTTAAATGTTATGGAAAATATTTTCCTCATGAACTTATTTTCTTCCAATTGGAGGAAAATGATTTCCCTTCTAAATATTTTCCAAAACTCCTTTTTAACTTTCCCACCCTATTTCCTATCCCCTACCAACCCACCCTACCACTCATCCACCCCACTCACTAATCCCCCACCCTAAATAGAAATATTATTCATGATGCTTTCTTTTCATGCTATAGATAAAATACTTTCTTTTCATTAGGGTCTTTTTCTTTTCATGATATAAAAAAGTATTTTTTTTATTTTAACAAAAAAATTACTTTTTTTTCATGATGTAAAAAGTATTTGCTTTCCTTTCAACAAAATAATATAATAAAAGTGTTTTTTTTTCATTTCAACAAGAATTTTTTTTTTCATGATGTAGAAAAAGTGCTCTTTCATTTCAACGAAAAAAATATTTTCTTTTTATGATGTAGAAAAAGTATTTTATTTCTTTTGAACAAAATAAGTACTTTATTTTCTACTCTCTAACCAAACACTAGAAATTATTTTCCGGAAAAAGTTTTTCACTCGCCAACGAAACAAGGGAAAATAAGTTATAAAATCATTCATTTTCCATGAAAATATTTTCTAGGAAAACATTTTCCATGGAAAACATTTTTGGTCATTCCAAACACACCTGTAGTATTGTCCTTCTCATTGGATTTTACTTGGTTTGGTGTTTGTTGTTGCTGCCTTTTCACTCAAAAAGCAGTGGAAACTATGACCATTTTCTTCCTTACATTTTGCGTGTCATGCACTTTTGCAGGACCCCTATCAGTTTCAGGTTTGGATAACAGTTCATATTCTAACCTTATTAAAAAGAAAACCAGTTTATATACTAATTTTTTCCCAGGCTGTCTTGTCGTTGTGGACTAAAGTAAACAAGTATTAATTTTTAATCAGAACAAAGCCTTGTACTGAATGGTACTTCTTACCTTTTTAGCATGGGGGTTGGGGTAGAGCCGTAAAGGCCACTGGATGGGATCACCAGAGGTTGCGGAAAGGGATAGGGTGGAAGGTGGATAGCCTCAAAGAGTAACTTTAGTCCGTATACAATGGTTTTAGGAAAAGTTCCATTCCATAAAGTCTAGGGCGGGCCTTGTAATACTCATGCTAGTTTAAGATAGAAATTTATAGTGTGTTTGGTCATGCTTATAAAATCAGCTTATTTTGAAAAGTTCTTTTCTTAAAAATGCTTTTAGCAAAAGTATTTTTGGTGAGAAGCAGTTTGTATTTGACTAATCAATTTGAAAAGCACTTTTGAGTAGCAATTAGAATTTGTCCAGGCTTTTAAAAAGTGCGTCTAAGTGTAGTTTTGTCAATAGTATTTTTGGACAGAAGTTACTTTTTTCTGCTACTCAGAAACTACTTCTTCTGCTACTCAAAAGCACTAATTTCCTTTTAAAAGCTTGACCAAACGCCTCCACTTTGGAAAAAAGTACTTCTGGCCAAAAAGAAGCTCGGTCAAACAGGCTATTAGTATATTCATTTTAGTCCATGAAAGCTGATTAAGACTTGGGAGTACATATTGCTAGGCGAAGAGTACTATGTCTTCGAACTTAAGTAAAATAACTGGACTCTAGTTTGTAGTAAAAAGATTTTTTTTTAAATGAAAGCTAGTTGGTAGAAGAAATTTGAAAACAGGTAATGGAATAGTTTAGTGGATTCCGACCTAGTTACTTAAGACTTAGGGGTGGTAATTGGAAGGCAGTTTATTTCGATATTGTGCAGGTCAAAATGGGCTAACAAGTAGATCATGGCTCAACCTGCCAGTATTTGGACCTAAATGAGTTGGGCACAATTTGACCTTTTTGTTCATTCTTTTTTGAGGCGTCAATTCAGATTCTCAACCTGCCCTCAGCCAGTCTTGTTTGTAAAATCTATAGCAGAAATTCATTTTTTCCATACCTATTTCTCTTATTTATATAACAGTTTTTATAATTTCTGTCGCACTTAATTGATGTATTTAATTTTAGCACATAACTGAAAAAACATTGTGAAATTAATAGCCTCACCAATAATGTTGAGACTTCAAAACTTTTTAAAAATTGTAAAAATGTTAGAAACATATTTAATTAGCTCTTATTAGTTACTGCCAGCACTTAGACATTTAGGATGTGGCTTTACTAGTGCCAACAAACGAGCTTAGATAAAATCACTTCCAGGAAACTAATACGTGGGAGACACTTATCCTTCAAGAAAGTGAATTGAAAACAATTTTTCATATTCGTAAACGTGAGAATGCGCGGGAGAAAAATATTATTAATATATCTATTTCCAATGCTACAATAAGCCCTATATATACACACATAACATATCCTACTCCTAATACATATTGGATTAGGGTGATACACTCATATTTACACTATTATTCTAACACTTCCCCTCAAGCTGGTGCATACAAATCATATGTACCGAGCTTGTTACATATGTAGTTAATACGAGGACCAGTAAGGGACTTGGTGAAAATATCTGCAAGCTGATCATTCGACTTCACAAACTTTGTAGCAATATCTCCCGAGAGTATCTTTTCTCTAACAAAGTGACAGTCAATCTCGATGTGTTTAGTTCTCTCATGGAACACTGCATTTGATGCAATATGAAGAGCAGTTTGATTATCACACACAAGTCCCATCTGACTAATCTCACCAAATTTCAACTCCTTGTGCAACTGTTGATCCAAATCAACTCACATGTTACCATAGCCATCGCTCGATATTCTGCTTCTGCACTAGATCGAGCAACCACATTCTGTTTCTTGCTCTTCCAAGACACCAAATTTCCTCCTACTAAGACACAATATCCGAACGTAGAATGTCTATCAGACGGTGATTCTGCCCAATCAGCATCTGAGTATCCAACGATTTGCTCATGGCCGTGATCCTCAAAAAATAAACCTTTGCCTGGAGCTGATTTTATGTACCGAAGAATGCGAACAACTGCATCCCAATGATTATCACACGGAGAACCCATAAACTGACTCACAACACTCACAGAAAGGAAATGTCAGGTCTTGTCACTGTAAGATAATTTAATTTACCAACCAATCGTCTATATCTTGCAGGATCGCTAAGCAGCTTCCCCTGTTTTGGCAAAAGTATAGATTCGAATTCAACGGAGTGTCAACAGGTCTACAATCTATCATTCCAGTCTCCTCAAGAATATCTAAGGCATACTTTTGTTGTGAGACCACAATACGTGAGCTAGATTGAACGACCTCAATACCCAGAAAATATTTTAGTTTGCCCAGATCCTTAGTCTGAAAATGTTGAAAGAGATGTTGCTTCAATTTAGCAATACCATCCTGGTCATTGCCGATAATAATAATGTCGTCAACATAGACCACCAAATAAATACAGAGACTCGAAACAGAATGCCGATAGAACACAAAGTGATCAGCTTCACTCCAAATCATGCCAAATTCTTGGATAACTGTGCTGAACTTACCAAACCAGGCTCTAGGCGACTGCTTTAGATCATAAAGTGACCGGCACAAGCGACATACAAGACCACGAGACTTCCCCTGAGCAACAAACCCAGGTGGTTGCTCCATATAAATTTCATCCACAAGGTCACCGTGTAAAAAAACATTCTTAATGTCCAGCTGATAGAGGGGCCAATGGCGAACAACACCCATGGAGAGAAAAAGGCGGACTAAAGCTATCTTAGCCACGAGAGAGAATGTATCACTGTAATCGAGTCCAAATATTTGAGTATATCCCTTGGCAACAAGACGAGCCTTAAGACGATCAACCTTACCATCCGGACCAACCTTGACTGCATACACCCAACGACAACCAACAGTAGATTTACCTGAAGGAAGAGGGACAAGCTCACAAGTACCACTCGTATGTAAAACAGATATCTCGTTAATCATAGCCTGTCGCCATCTTGGATGAGACAATGCTTCACATGTAGAGTTAGGGATGGAAACAGAGGACAAAGAAGATAGAAAAACATAATAAGGTGATGATAAACGATGATAACTCAGACCGACATAATGAGGATTAGGATTAAGGGTGGTCCGTATACCTTTCCGAAGTGCAATCAGTGTACTAGGAAGAGACAAGTCCGCAGTAGAAGCAAGGTCAGGTGCAGAATGTGAATCAGCTGGGCCTGATGCTGGGTGCAGACGACGATGATATGTCAAAAGCGGTGTTCCTGTGACAGGGAGTCTAGGAGGAGCCCTACTAGACTCTTCAACTGTTGGAATGGGTAAGACTTCAGTAGTGGAAGGTAAAGGAGGAGCTACAGTAGACTCGGGTAAGACTTCTGTGGCGGAAGGTGAAGGATCTATAGTAGGCTCTGTAAAGGTCGGTATAGGTAAGATCTCAGATATATCAAGGTGGTCAGAATGGTCAGAAGAAGTAAAGAAAGGTTTAGACTAAAAAAATGTGACGTCAGAGGACATAAAGTACCTACGAAGATCAGGTGAGTAACAACGATATACCTTCTGAACACGAGAATAACCAAGGAAGACATACTTGAGAGCACGAGGAGCTAACTTATCTTTCTCAGGGGCTAAGTTATGAACAAAACAAGTGCTCCTAAAAACACGAGGAGGAACAAAGTATAAGAGTGATTGGGGAAACAATATGGCATACGGTATCTAATTTTGTGTGGGATAGGAAGGCATCCGATTAACTAAATAACAAGCTGTGAGAACTGCATCGCCCCAAAAATGCAGTGGAGCATGAGACTCAATGAGAAGTGTGCGAGCAGTCTCAGTGATGTGCCTATTCTTTCTCTCTGCAACCCCATTTTGCGGAGGGGTATAAGGACAAGAGGTTTGATGAATAATTCCTTGAGAAGTTATAAACTGCTGAAATGAAGAGGATAAATATTCTAAGGCATTATCACTGCGAAAATTACGAATAGAAATACCGAATTGATTTTTAATTTCAGCATAAAAATTCTGTAAAATAAAAAACAACTCAGAACGATCTTTCATTAAGAAAATCCAAGTACATCTTGAATGATCATCAATGAAACTAACAAAATAACGAAACCCCAAGGTTGAACTGACTCTACTAGGACCCCATATATTAGAATGAACTAAAGAAAAAACAGACTCTGCATGACTCTCAATAGTACGAGGAAAGGAGACTCGGTTATGTTTCCCGAGCTGACATGACTCACACTCTAATGTGGATAAACTAGTCAAACTAGGTACTATTTTCTGAAGCTTGGATAAGCTTGGATGTCCTAAACGTCTGTGAATTAGGTCCGGAGGATCTGTAACTAGACATGCGTTGGAGGATTTTAGCGTGTTAAGGTAGTAAAGGCCTTATGATTCAAGTCTTGTTCCAATCTTCTGCCCGGTATTGCGGTCCTGCATAATAAAGGAATTATCAATAAAATATATACCACAATGGAGAGCACGAGTCAAACGACTAACAGATGCAAGATTGAAAGGATAGCCAGGGACAGAGAACGAAATCTAGAGTGACAGAGGGTAGGGGAGTCGCTTGTCCAACTCCTTTTGCTTTGGTTTGAGACCCATTGGCTAAAGTAACAGTAGGAAGAGACTGTGAATACGCAATATTTGACAAAAGTGATTTATTACCAGAGATATGATCATAAGCGGCTGAGTCCACAACCCATTGTCCAAGAGTACTAGACTGGGAAACACAATCAAAAGAATTACTAGCAACAGAAGTATCAGTCTGAGCAACATAAGCTACTTGTGGAGATGTCTGCTTACTTGCTCGATACTGAAGGAATTCATTATACTCCCCTTCAGATAAAGAAAATCCTTGGTTACCTGTAGTCTCAGTCTGAGCAACACAAGCATTTTTGGGTGGACGACCATGTAAAGAATAGCACACGTCACGAGTGTGTCCAAGTTTATGACAATAAGAGCACTTGGGTCTAGATCTTCCAAAACGACCTCCTCGTCTACTCTCCATAGTATGAGATGCCCGATTGTCCACTGAGTGGGATACGAGGACATATGAGTCAAGTGTCTGTGATGAGCTTACTGGGTGACTTGGTGCTGTAGTAAGGCGAAGTAATCGAGAGAATAGTTCATCAACTGTGGGGACAACCGGACTAGCCAAATTCGGGTCACGTACTGAATCAAGGTCATTAGGGAGTCCAACTAGTGTAAGAACTAGAAACATCTTCTGTCGTTGCTCTTGTTGCTTTTCAATACTAGCAGAAACTGGCATCAGTGTCTCAAATTCTTCCATGACTGCCTGTACTTGTCCCAAGTAAGTAGACATATCCAATTCCTGTTTCTTCAAGCTTGTCATTCGCGATATTACATCATAGAAACGAGATATGTCATTAGTGTATAAATTACGAGCCTTTTCCCAAACTAAATAACATGTCTGGAATGGACGAAACAAGGGCATCAACTTGGAATCAATAGATCGCCACAGGATACTACATAGCTGAGCATCGGCCTTCTCCCACAGTGTTTTGGCCTTTTCATCACCTTCGATAGCCCTTTTTGTTAAATGATCGTGAACTCCTTGACCTTTACACCACAACTCGACAGACGAAGCCCAAGCTAGATAGTTTGAACCTCCCATACCGAAACAGCCAGAATTCGGGTTTCTAGACCCGAAAGCATCGATTCCAAAGACATCGTTGGATTATCACCAAATAATCAGAAAGAATTAACTGACAACTTGCTGAAACAGATGAAGGAAACACTGTAGCTGCCGGAAAATTAGTGTAGCTACCGGAGAAAATTCAAGGTTATCAGAATTGAAAAATAAAATTATGGGTAGGCTCGGAATTTGAGGGTGATCCAACTGCCCTGAAGAAATTTGTTCAAATTCTGACCGGAAGGGGTCTCACACGCCGGCGCGTGGGACAGATCTCCGGCAGGCGCGTGACGGCGCGTGGGTGGCTCTTTTTCTGGTGATTTTTTCTGGGATTTGGTCGGATCTCTCTTGGGAACCTTGTGGTGATGTCGGATTTTGCACAACATTAATAATTAGTGACTTTGATGCGATTAGTCACTTAGGTCACCGGAAAATTGTACGGTGACTTAGTTCTTCCTTCCCCGATGTCGTTGGAATGACACACAACGATGAATTTCTTACGGTTGCTCTGATACCATGTGAGAATGCACGGGAGAAAAATATTATTGATATATCTATTTATAATGCTACAATGAGCCATATATATATACACATAACATATCCTAGTCCTTACATATTGGATTAGGGTGATACATTCCTATTTACACTATTATTCTAACAGTAAATAATTTGAAAATAATAATGAACAAAAAGTAGAAAGAAAACTGGAATATGACCTTTGGAAGATTTCAATTGGCAACAGTGTGGGTTTTTAAAGCATATACGGGCCTGAGATGGAAGGCAGGCCTTACTATTTTCTAAAGGATTACTCTGGGCATAGTCCAAATAAATAGACCAATAAAACACATTTTGCCGTTAAATCTTTGACAAGTTGGGTGAGTTTCATATTATTGGGTCAATTTTGCCACTCCTAAATTGAGATGATGATGCTTGCGCTAATAGAGAGTTAGAGGATTTCGTTTCATTATTTTAGAAGGGTTTCTTTTTAAATCTTGGGATTGCAAATTTGGCCAAAAGTCTATAACCGCGCCGAATTTAATTGGTGGGATAAAATGTATTTTGCTGATGGGATGATTTGGGCTATGCCCAAAATAACCCATCAGAAAAGAGTAGCTCAAGTTGATCCGTGAAAATGTCCAAATTGGCCTATGTGATGCCTAAATTAAGATGCAGTTCACAAACAGATAATCGACTTTTTATAATCTATATATCCTATTGCTCTGATTGTATGAGGAATTATTCATCTCTTGTGAATATCAAGATTTAGTTGATGTATATTTTTCGATATTTTGGGAAAATAATCTTTGACTGGATAACAGTAATTATTGTTTAATCATGCTTCGGTGCAAATAATTATGTCATTGGCCCAAAGTAGTTGAATATGAAACTAAAATTTTAAAAGGAGCTTATGTCAATTTTGTATTTATATCTATGTATTTCTATGTATATAATTATATTATCGGAGAGTAGTAAATAAGGATCTTAAGAGCATGTTTGGCTTAGCTAATTTAAAGTGTAGTTGATAAGTATTAAGTGGTGAAAAATACTTTTAGTGCTGAAGTTGATTTATCAAATAATCAGTTACGTGTTTGATAATAATAAACAGCTGAAGTATTTCGTAGAAATCTCCTCGAATGTAGGTTCACCACCTAGATTGGAATTATTTAGGACTTGAGGGAATACAATGCAGGGGGGTAAGATAGAAATTTGGGTAGTAAGAGGCTCCGATCTTACTAAGCACTACACAATTCAACACTCAGGTTCTTTCCTTTTCACAATTTTCACCCTTTGCTTATTTTTCAAACTTTATCATCCCTTTATTTCACAACTCCTTTATTTATGATTTTTTTATGAAGACCTGAAGCACTTGGCCACACAGGCTGAATTTTTGCTCCTTCAGTTCCTTTTTCAGTTTTGACCTTCTTTGTTATTCGATTGTTTGATGCTATTCCATTTTTTAAGCTCATATCAAACCATAGTTAGTCAATTAATCACAGTAAATGGGGCATAAATTTATCAAAAGTATAAGAGAAGTTGGTAAAAATACCAACTTATCACTGCAAACAATATAAATCATACTACTTCATCCCCCCACCTCCCCCCCAAAAAAAAGAAAAAGAAAAAAAAAAGCCAACCCAAAAGAGAATTCGGGATCTATAGGCATGTCGATGCTATATGGTAGTTGATGCACATATATTCTTGGTTAAAGAGCCCTAAGCCAAATCAAAGTTCAAATCTGAACTATGTTGTGTAATTGGACGCAGAGTAATTATCAAACAAATCGTTTAGGTGTTGCTCTTATGTTTTTTGTGATTCTTGTGCTTGTGGTAAATTCATGCGAGTTGCCACATGCATGCTTCTCTTACTCTATGCTACATTAACCGGGTTCTTGAGTTGAATATAACTTCAGCATACATTGTTATCCGTTTTCTTTCTTTTAACTAGCATACTGTTTAGTTCTTCCAACCATGTATCAGATGTCTTCTGGTAATTTTATATTGAAAATGTTGATAGCTTTGGTACATCCATACTTGTCAAATATTCGAGTCACTTTTTATTTAATTTTCAGGCGACAAACCTTATCGGCCAGATGCTTGGTAATGGACGATCACCGATATGAAATTCTTCTACGCCTGACCATATAAAGTTCTGAAGAGCAGATATCATATGAATTAGCATTATGGTTTTGTTGTTGACTTGTTGCCACCAAAGCCATGAAATTTTGGTGTTTTTTGAGATTTTACAGTAATGTATTTTAGCGTTTGATAAAGAAATGCAGCAGATAAGCATATAGGTTTTTAGTTGCAGCGCCTCCATTCTTTATATGCAAGTATTTTAATTAAAGCTTTGCCATATGATTCTTCTAACGTAACTGAAATTTCTCTTTCCATTTGTTAGACGAATTTCCTATCTAGACTTTCAATTACTATGACCTTTCTGGAAACCGTGGTCCTTATTGATGTTAGAAATGTTATTATGTCATGGCCAAATGTATTCCTCTATTATCGAAAGTTGTTTAAACTTATCCATTTGGTCATTTCAGACCTTATTCTTATACTATGAATCATATTTGTCTGTAAATAAAATAAAATGGAGAAATTCGAGATCCGAACCGATAATTCAATAATTAAATGATGCAAAATTGTTACTGAACCATTAATTCAATAGCCAGGTATCAATAATCAAATAATTTTTTTTCGATTCGGACTCGATTTTACACAATATATTCCAGCCCAAGAGCCGAGCTAATTTAGTGCCAACCAAGGAAATTGAAGTTGCAATTGTCTTCATTCACTAGCAGATCGGGTTACGGGTATGTGAGTTGCGAATCGGGTAAATTAAATTGGGGGCGACTCTTTTATTTAGGAGCCGTTATGTGGCCACGACTCTTTTATAGTAGTGGGGTATATTTGGCTTTTTCCTGTTCTGTTAAAGCCATCCTTTACTCCAAGTATACGTGGAACTTGTCGAGGTGCTTGCACATTGTTCCAAACACCATGATTACAAAATAAAAAAGGCAAACTGGCCTAAATTGGTGTTAATGTTATTAGTAGTAAACTAGTAATTATTTAATTTTATTGTTATCAACTTTAACTATTAATAATTGGGTAAAGGATAAATTGTTAGATAAATTTATGTTGGACAAAATCATCATTTAAGGTTATCCCTTAAATTTAGGTGTTTTAAATCAACTAAATTTGTACATTAAATTTTTTTATTTGAAATACTATGTAAGAAATCTTACTATTTAGGACTTTAAAATCAGTTAAAATTTGTCGCATTTAAATTCTTTTCAAATTTGAACTATATTGTTTACATAAAATTGTAGAGTTTACATGGAAATTTAGATCATTAATGCGTGGTGTGTAACTACAGAACCTTTTATAAGATATATATTTCCGAAATCCAAGTTTAGTTAATATATAATTGAGGTTTTATTTGGTTGAGTATTTAGATCATTAAATGTTGGTTCATAAGCAAAATACTCAAACTTTTCTCCAAACTAGAATATACTGAGCTTTTGCTAAGTCTTTTTTATTATTTAGATAATGTTTAATTTACAAACCGAAACTAAAATATAGGGCTCATAATCTCTTTTCCGCAATTCTTAAGGATGCAAAAAGACCAGCATTCGTGTGTGGTTTTTATCTTTCATTAATATATAGTATATAGATTCATATTGCCTTTCAAGGCTTATTTTTATATATTACGCATAAATGGATGTGAATATATGTTTGAGTGTGCATGCATGCAATACATATATATATATATATATATATATATATATATATATATATATATATATATATATATATATATATATATATATATATATATATATATATATATATATATATAATTTTTAAGCTGATATGTCATGACACGAAAATTGGTCAAAGAACGAAGACCAGCAAAGAATAAAGAGGTACGCATTACAACAGACAAGAGCAAAGATTCAAGAAACTCGATGCTCGCACCTCTTTGCAGACTCAATGCTCGTACCTCTATATAGTCAAGAATCAAGATAAGGGAATGCACCTGATAACAAAAGAGGGTACATGTATAGTATTTAATAGGCATTAAATAGCAAAAACGTTAGAGAATCTGTATTGAATTACAATGATTACTATTTATAGCGTAGCATTAAATGACTTTAATTGTCTGTAATAATCTTATTATGACAAAGGCAAAATGTATCTTCTAGAAGTAGCTATAAGAAGGGAGAAGACTAATCATTTGTAAGGACACGAAACACTACTGGAATATACAAATTTACTTTGCTTTTTTCTGTTTATCTTATTATTAGCAAAATAAATTTTCATTATTCATTTTTGATTATCAGTAACCCGAGTTCTTCTAAAATAAAGCTTTGACCAAAATACCATTTTTTGATTAAACAAATTGGTTCCGTTACCAGAAATCTGATAATCTATTATTTCTTAACCTAACCCTTTTTGTTGCATCAACCATGTCAAACTTTTTAAAGAGAACACCCAAGGAAACCAAAGTAATCATCAACTTCAGGGGAATCCACAAGATGATCGCACCCCGATCCCTTCTCCATAAAGTTCCCCTCGGCGGTCTCGAGAAGACACTTCGATGGATTTTATTCAAATGCAAATGCTCAATTTGAAAATGATGAAGCTGTCAATGAAGCTTTGCAAAAGCTAATCGCTCAACAGATCAATAAAGCTCTTGAGGTCTTTGTCAGCAACTTACCCGTTGCACCACCAACACCAACTCTAAATAACAACACTTTGGAGAATCCTCATTCTAGGCTTGCTAATTCGGGCAGTGGTGGAATCCCCAGCGAATGATGAGATGGAGAACCAGGTAACTTAGTTAATTCTGATTTGCAAAATTTAGTATTAACATTACAGAAATAGCTCAAGGAGCAAAGTAATCGCATAGAGCAAATACTCGAAGTACAGCCTCTAATCAAAGTGACAGATATGGACAAATATTCACAACAATCTTGGAAGACAAGTGCTGCTCCTCTCCCAATTCTAAAAAAATTTAAAATGCCTGATATTCTAAAATACGATGGAACAACTGATCCACGAGACCACGTGACTGCATTCACAACTGGCGTAAAAGGAAACGACTTGACCAAACAAGAAATTGAATTAGTATTGGTCAAAAAATTAGGTGAAACACTCACTAAGGGAGCATCAACATGGTATTCACTTTTACCCGAAAATTCCATAAATTCTTTTGCTGAGCTTGCAGATTCATTTATCAAAGCACATTCAGGAGCTTAAAAAGTCAAAAAAGAATGGAAGATATTTTTAAAATCAAGCAAGGGGACTCAGAGTTGCTTAGAGAGTTCGCGGATGGGTTCCAACATAAAAAGAATGGCGTGACCACACGTACCAGACAATTGGGCAGCTATAGCATTTACCAGTAATTTGAATGAGAAAAGCTCAGAAGCCACGAGACGACTCAAGTAAATCCTTCGTGAACTTCTAGCAATAACTTGGAATGAAGTTTACAACAGATACAACACGAAGCTAAGAATAGAAAAAGATATTATCTCGCCGTCTCAAAAAGAAGAAAAGGCGAGCTCGAGATGTGCAGAAACAGTATAAAGGTCCAATAAAAATAGGTACGAACCATATATGGGCCTAGCGGGAAAAGATTCATGATCAAAGAATGACAATTCAAGGTATGATCAAAGATCGATGAATAGAGAATCAGGTTTATTATCAAGATTTGGGAACGATCGAAGCACGCGAGAGATGAAGGATGATGATAGAATCTTGAAGGCAAGATTTATCAGTTATAATTTTAATGTAAGCACTTCCAAGCTCGTAGCTGTTCTAAGAAGCATGGGTGATAAGGTCCGGTGGCCAAAGAAAATGAGATCAAATCCAAACAAGCGCAATCTTGATCACTAGTGCGAATATCACAACGATCATGGTCATAAAACAGCAGATTGCAGATTGCTACAAGGTGAAGTTGATCATCTATTGAAGCAAGGGTATCACACTGAATTATTCACACTGAAATCAATGGTGTAACATACACAACCAGCAATAAAGTTTCAAAAGTCACAGTTACCCACTGGAAGCGGGTGCGACATGTCTTAGAAGAAGAAAGCATTACGTTTGAATATGCAGATGCGGATGGCATGTTAACTCCACATAATGAAGTACTGGTAATATTTCTACTTGTACATGATACTAATGTAAGACGAGTTTTGGTTGATCTAGGTAGTTCCGTGAACATTATTCTGCTAAGCATATTACATGAGATGCAAGCTGAAGATAAACTAGTACTAAAGGCCCATACTTTGTCTGGATTCGACAATTCCAGCATTGTGATGAAAGGAGATGTAATACTTACAATGTTCGCAGAAGGGGTGGTCAAAGATATAAAATTTCTGGTGGTAGATATGGAAATGGGTTGGCGATGGATATGTTATCAGCCAATGCATCTTCTTTCTACCCCAATACAGATGTCGATAATCTGACCATATATTTCTCGGAAGACATTGGATCCACGAAATTGATGCAATTCCATCTACCTTGCATTAAGTTGTTAAATTTACCTCACCATAGGGAATACATCAAATCCATGGGGATCAACAGAAATCCAGGAGCATAAACTCTGTAGTAGATTCAAATACGAGATACAAAGAAACATAGCAACTACAGAATCCAGTTAAGGATACCACAACACAAACCTCAACTGAGCAAGGGCGAACAAATGTGGAATCATGGCCCGATTTTATTCAAGAACTAGAGGAAAATAAAAATATCAAAACAACGATTGAAGAACTGGAGCCCATGGATTTATTTACACAATGGCCAGAAAGGAAAATCTACATGGGGGCTAACCTAAGCCACGATATGAAAGGCAAGTTGATTAAATTTTTAAAAACTAATGTGGATTGTTTTGCCTGGTCCCATTTTGATATGACAGGAATACTACCAGAATTAATGACTCACAAGTTAAATGAAGACTAATCGTATCCACCCATGAAACAAAAGAAGAGAAAGCAGGGGGATTTCAAGAATCAAGTGATTCAAGATGAGGTTCAAAAACTATTAAAAATTGGGTCTATCCGCTAGGTAAAGTATCATAACTGGTTAGCTAATACCGTAGCAGTTCTGAAAAAGAATGGCAAATGGGGAGTTTATGTAGATTACACCGATCTTAAAAAAGCTTGTCCTAAGGATTTTGTTCTATTACTACATATAGATCAATTAATCGATGCTACTGCAGGACATGAACAGTTAAGCTTTTTAGATGCGTATTCAGGGTACAATCAGATTAAAATGGATCCCCTAGATGAAGAAAATACTTCATTTATAACAGAAAAGGGGACTTACTGTTATAAAGTAATGCCCTTTGGTCTCAAAAATACTGGTTCCACATATCAAATATTGGTGACCAAAATGTTCCAAGAATATTTAGGAAAAACTATGGAGGTTTACATAGATGATATGCTTCTCAAATCTCAACTAATAGAAGATCATATATCACATTTGTATGATACATTTCAAATTTTTCGAAAGTTCAATATGAAACTAAAACCCGAGAAATGTGTAATCGACGTTTCATCAGGTATGTTTTTGGGTTTTCTTGTTTCTAACCGTGGAATTGAAGTGAATCCCATGGAGATTAAAGCCATTGAAGAAATCCTGATATACTTTCTAATAAGAAAGAGGTGCAAAGAATTACGAGGAGAATTGCACTTGTGGGAAGATTTATTTCCACATCATGAGAAAAATGTTTCAAATTCTTTTCAGTTCTTAAAAAGCAAGATCAGTTCGAACGGACTGAGGATTGTCAACAAGCACTTAAGAACCTGAAGACATACCTTTCAAATCCGCCGTTGCTAGCAAAACCAAATATTGGAGAAAGATTGCTCATTTATGTAGCTGTATTATCACAAGTAACGGTGAATGCTGTTTTAGTTCGAGAAGACCAAGGTAAGCAATCTCCAATTTATTATGTTAGAAAATCATTATTATATGCAGGGATGCGGTATCCTCAAGTAGAAAAGCTTGCACTTGCACTAATCATAGCATCTAGAAAACTAAGGCCTCAGTTTCAATGTCATCCTATTATCGTAGTAACTGCTTATCTATTATGCAATATATTACACAAGCATGAGTTGTCAGGTAGGTTAGCTCATCACATATCAACCCAGAACCGCGATAAAATCTCAGGTGTTAGTAGAGTTTTTGGCTGATTTTAGCCAAGGAATGCAATTAGAAGCAGAAAAGGAATTACAAGTGTTCAACAGATCTAATCCAGGAATTTGGACCTTATTTACTGATGGCTCATATAATTTGAAAGGGGCAGGCTTAGGATTTATTTTGTTACTACATACGGGTGAAATCATTCGACAAGCCATTACATGTCATTTTATAACTAATAACGAGGCAGAGTATGAAGCTGTGCTTGCATGCTTAGAGCTAGCACGAGAACTCGACATCAATCAGATTGTAATTAAAATAGATTCACAGCTTGTAGTTTACCAAATGCATGGGGCTTATACATCCAGGGAGGAAGGAATGCAACAATACTTAGAAATGGTACGGGATTTGATTAGACTATTTCAAATTTGGAAAGTCACACAGATACCAAGAGATGAAAATGTCGAAGCAGAAGACCTAGCCAATCTCGCATCTTCGGCAGACATGGCGAGAAATAAAAATGCTTCTGTAATTCATTTGTTTCATTCGGTACTCGATCCAGATAAAAATGAGGTAAATTTCAATAACTTAACCTGGGATTGGAGAAACAAGATTGTTGCTTTTTTGCAGTATGGTACCATCCCCGAAGATAAGAAAAAAGCTCACTTACTTCGAAAAAAGGTTGCTCAATATTGTTTAAAGCAAAGCAATTTTTATCGAAAAATATTCGGTGGCCCCTTAGCAAGATGTCTTGGGCCTTCTCAAATAGAGTATGTAATGAGAGAAATACACAAGGGGCATTGTGGAAATCACGCAGGAGGAAGTCACTGGTAAGAACCATGATTAGAGCAAGCTATTATTGGTCTAAAATGGAAGAAGAAGCGGAGAATTTCATGACTAAATGTGATAAGTGCCAAAGATATGGTAATAACATGCATAGAACTACAGAGCTGTTACATATGGTCATTGCACCGTGGCCTTTTATGAAATGGGAAATAAATATCGTGGGTACAATACCACAAGCAAAATGACATATAAAATTTCTACTTGTACTCACTGACTACTTTACTAAATGGGTAGAAGCAGGAGCAATTTAAACAAGTAAGGGAAAAGGAAGTCAGAGATTTCATCTGGCAAAATATCATATGTTGATTCAGTGTACCAAAGAAAATCGTGTGTGATAATGGCCCGCAATTTATAGGCGCACGAATCACAGAATTTTTTCAAAGTTGGCAGATCAAAATGATTATGTCTACCTCTTTCCATCTGGTGATTAATGGACAAGATGAATCAACAAATAAAGTCATTGTCAACAATTTGAAGAAACGATTAGAAGAATCTAATGGCAATTGGCCAGAATTGCTATCTAGTATTTTATGGGCATATCGCACGAAAACAAAAACAAGCATGGGTGAAACACCATTCTCATTAGTGTATAAGCTAACCTTAATTCTGGTTGAGATAGGGGATTCAAGCACAAGGTATACGCAAGCGTCAGAAGAATCTAATGAAGAAGAAATGCACATAAACCTTGACTTACTTGAAGGAAGAAGGGAAACTGCATTATAAGAATGGCAGCACAAAAACAAGTCATGGAATAATATTACAATTGAAAAGCATGACTAAGATATTTCAAGGTTGGGGACTTCGTACTAAAGAAAGTTTTTCAATCCACGAAGGCAGCTAATGCAGGAAAATTAAGTCCAACTTGGAAAGGACCTTACAAGATTCATAGTATTACGGGGAACAGAGTGTATCAACTGAAAACAATGGATGGCAAGATATTACCCTCACACTAGAATGCTGTTCACCTAACGAGATACTATTTCTAAGGAGTACCCACGTACATGTATCCTTATTTGAATTTTATTTCGAATTGTTAAAATTTTTCTAACGATTTTAGATAATAGGCAAAAAGCTAACCTGTAGTAAATGATAAGTCACGACCTACAAGGCATGTGAAATTGATTAAAGTTTTTGGTCTAGGGTTACAATTATTCTGATAAAAATTGAGACGGGTTAGGTAGTCTTCATCTATAATCATACATCCGAGTCCTGTATGTTTTATCCCTTTACAGGAAAAGGACCAAATAAGAGGAATAGTCAAGTGCTCGAGACTTCATACTTCAAAGCGCAAACAATTGGGGGATTATATGTACATATACAACAGTATAAATAAGGCAAAGAAGATTGAGAAATAATCAAAAGTTCAAGACTAAAAAGTCAACTCATTGAAAGAGTCAAGTGCGGAGCAAAGAGTCAAGTCAGAGCAAAGTTACGAGCCAAATCCAAAGAGAAACCTTATCTTAGTTAGGTTAAAAGGCAATGTAATGAAAATCTTGTGTACTATTCAAGTGAAACGAGGTTATGAATAAAAACCTTTTGCATTATTCAAAATACTGAAACATGTTACGAATAAAAACCTTGTATTTTATTTCCTTTTTAAAAATCTGTTGTAAGGAAAACAATTACGAGAAAGTTATAGAAGTTACTCAAATACACGGAAGATGTTATTTAAAGTTTGACAAAGTTCAAATAAAAACTTGTCGAGGTTATTCCAAAAAACGCATGTATTCCTATTTCTTTTATCGTACATTAACACCATTATGAAGTTGAGACGTCTTCTTCATTAAGTGTTGAAATATAAAAGGGCCCTATTTTATAAAATTCATGATTAATTCAAGTATTCATGAAGTTAAAAAAAAGCATTTTGCAAAATAAATATGCAAGTTATTCAGTAAGTCCTTAAAATATAAAGCCAAGAGTAAATAAGACAGAAGTTCAAAAATAGCCATAAAACTTCTTAATATTAAACAGTTTAGACTAAGTATGAACTCAGTCATAAACTAAGAGTTGCTTATATAAAATGTCCCGAAAAAGGTCTGAGGACTTAATATTTTCAAACCCTCAAAAAGTACCAAGGGTTGCAACCACATTCCACCAAAGAAAAAATAGAAAAAAAGAGTCACACATCATTGACTTGTCACTGAGGAGTTGAAAAAGGAACCAAAGTAGGATCATCAACAGGAGCGGTTCAACTTGACTCGAAGGAATTGGATCACTCACCATACCCATATCATCTCCAATGTTTTATGAAGTTTCAGCCGCGGGAGAAGAAAAATCTTGGCAATGATGAGTCTTCTCAATAGTCTCTTTTATTTTGGCCAACTCAGATTCCAAATTAAAATTCTCCTGGCTCACTTCAACAAGGGTGTCATGGCTAGAATTTTAAAACGACCAACTCACTTCAATTGCGGTTTTGTCTTCAAGAATTTCATAATCTCTTTCGCAATCAGCAATTTCACTTTTTAGCTTCTCATTCTCAGCATAGGAAGCTTGAAGAGAAGCATGTGAACTCTCTAAGGAACACACTTTGTCAGAAGACTCCCGGAGGTCTTCTTGAGTTTGAGTCAAAATCTGTATGAGTTCACCAGCATATGCTTCGTTTTCACCTAACAGAGCCTTCAACTCTCTTATCTCTTCACTTGCTTTGGAGAGTTGCTCGAAAAAAGAGGTTTCAAGATGATTCTTTTCCTTACTTGCTTGATTTGAGGAAGTTTTTTTCAACTTTCAACTCTAAAGTCAAAGCCCTTACTTGTTTCTCTAAGGTACACTTACTATCTTCTAATATTCCCATGTCGATTTGAAGACTATCACACTATTCCTTCCAATTATCTGCCTCCACTTGGTAGTCACGCACTAATTACTCTGAGAGGGTAACCCTCTTCATCATCTCTGTGCCAATTAGATTGACCTAAAAAAAGAGGGGGAAAATGAGAACCTTGAAAATAGAGAAAAGATAAAGTAAATTTTGAAAAAGGGATGCCTTTAAAGAAGCGTGCACTATATCGTTCATTAAGGTCAAAGAACTGTGGCTATCAGGCTTAACTCTCTCAACTGGACCAATCAAAGGCTTTAGCCACACATCGGCTTGACCTGATTTCCTCAAAAGGTTACCCTCAACAGGAACTTCAATGGTAACTTGCCTCATAGCTTCACCCTTACTTGAGGAACCAACCTCAATGTGATGAACAATTGGAGGAGGAGTAGTCAAGGGAGGAACGGTAGAAGCAGTCAAAACAACCTACATCATCTCTGGTAAATGAGGTATCATAGAAACGAGAGTAGAAAAAGAAGCAAGGGGTGTTTCATCAGAAATCGGACCTAAATTTTCACTATCAAACCTGCGGTTAGAAAGCTGATCAACATAATCATGAGCAGTAGTGGGAACATCATCATTGAGAATCATCAATGGGGCTTCAACAGATTCGACAAGTGGAATAGAATGAGGGAGAGATCCTTCATCATCAGAAATGATTCATCTATGAGCTTGTGGTCTTTTTATCAAGGAACCCCCATCTTCCCCATCTTCAGAGTCTTGGTCAACAATAGCTTTTCTTTTTGATAAAGATCCCAAAAATATCACTTGGGTCCTTTTCAAACAAATTCGAGAAGCTACGACTGACTCAGTACTAATACTTCGAACGACAACTCCTGATAAAAAGAAGATAAGTTCTAGAAAAGTAAATATAAAAAGGGTTATGAAAAACTCTTATAATGAGTTTTTACTTTCCAGCCAAATCATTAGGAGAGAGTTTTCCAAGATTTACCCTCCATTGGGGACGTTTTTAACAATTTTCCTACCCAACCAAGGAAATTAAAAATTTCATCAATAACTCCCATGG
This sequence comes from Nicotiana benthamiana, assembly GCA_034376525.1. Taxonomy (NCBI): domain Eukaryota; kingdom Viridiplantae; phylum Streptophyta; class Magnoliopsida; order Solanales; family Solanaceae; genus Nicotiana; species Nicotiana benthamiana. The sequence goes on along the minus strand of CM067324.1, from coordinate 71,375,699 downwards.
TTGCTGGAAAAGAAAAGGAACATTAAAACAATGATCATCAAAAGTGGAAAAAAAGTACGACAAAGTTATTAAAAAAAACTCACATGCAAAATTCCACTTCTCAGGGAAGGGAACATTTTTATCACCCACTAAACCAACAACGGGGGCAGCAACAAACCTGACGTACCAGCCACAATCTCTGTCATTTTCTGGATTGATTAGAACTCTTTTGCTCCTTGCTACTAAAGTAAAAACACCCTGGTGAAAGAGTCCGAAAAAGTAAAGGTAAATTAAATGAGAAAAAGTAAAAGGCACGCCGGCCAAGTTGGTCAAATGCCTCAAACATGCAACAACCCTCCACACTATAGGGCCAATTTGACCTAAATAGACATAAAAAATGACAGAACCCGAGGATAACATGGTCAATAGCAGGTTTGAAACCTAATATGAATGAGTATGTATAAACAAAAGAAAACCCAATTAAATAGGAGGTGATTCTTTGTTCGCATTGGGAATTATAATAGGGAAGTCATGACTCCAATAGCAGTCTTTACGAACTAAAGAAATCAGACCTTAAGTAATCTGAGTAGGGTAGATATCAGCACGAGCTAAAGAGGTCATTTGGTTTCTAAAGGATTCTCATCATTGTAGAAAAATAGTTCCGCATGAATTATTTCTTCCACTAAAGGTTCACGAAGAGGTTCAGAAGGTTCTTTACCTATAGAAGAAGACCTTTGAGAAAGAGAACCTCTGGTTCTAGAAGAGGGGCTGGAACTAGATGAAGGAAAAGAAGAACCATGTATAGATGAAGACCCTAAATTACATAGTCTACCTCCTCTTCTGCTCCTATTAGGGGCAAGAGGAAAGTTGTCAACTATGGGGACTCTCCTATGGTTAGGTTTTGATGAAGACATGATAGTACGAGGAAGATGAGAACGGGAATTGAATATTCTGAAAACTTTACGAGAAAGATGGGAACAAGAATTGAATATTCTGAAAACTTTGAACATTATATGAGAAAGACAAAGATGAAAATTATAATTATACTTAGAAGAAACCGTCGAAGGAAAATGTATAATGATCGAAACGTCATGATGAGAACTGTCATCTCGTAATTGGTGAAGCCATAAAAAAACTTTAAAAGGCGTTGAGAAATTGCAGAACTATTCAGAAGATGCCACGTGTAATAAACATTAAATAGAAGTGACAAATGAAGCGTCAGGGGAATTAATGGCGGAAAATATTCCCACTTTAATAAAATCCACATCCCAAATATTCTATTGATGAATAAATGGCAAGTGGTGAGACTATTTATATTGGAAAAAATTAAATTCATATATATATATATATATATATATATATATATATATATATATATATATATATATATATATATTGGATTTAATTTTTAAGGTGATGTGTCATGATACGAATATTGGTCAAAGAACGAAGATCAACAAGGAATAAAGAGGCATGAATTATAACATACACGAGCAAAGATTCAGGAAACTCGATGCTCGCTCCTCTTTGCAGACTCAATGCTCGTACCTCTTTATGGTCAAGAATCAAGATAAGGGAATGCACCTGATAACAAAAGATGGTCAGATACAGTATTTAATAGGCATTAAATACCAAAAACGTTAGAGAATCTGTATTGAATTACGATAGTTACCATTTATAACGTAGCATTAAATACCTTTAATTATCTGTAATAACCTTATTATGACAAAGGCAAAATGTATCTCCTAGAAGTAGCTATAAGAAGGAGAAGACTGATCATTTGTAAGGACACGAAACACTATTGGAATACACAGATTTAATTTGCTTTCTTCTGTTCATCTTATTATTAGCAAAATAAATTTTCATTATTCATTTTTTAATTACCAATAGCTCGAGTTCTTATAAAATAAAGCTTTGACCGAGATTCTATTTTCGATTAAACAACCATACGATAGAAGCAAGTCATCATTTAAATTTGAGGAGGAAAAGCAGAAGGAGTTCATTTCTATCGAACCTTTAAGTTTTATCCTTGAGTAGACTAAAGTTAAGACATTGGAGCAAATGGTGTCAATAAGAGCTGCATTGTAAGAGAGGGTGCTGGAGATTAGCGCACCTGTATATGGACTTTAGCATATTATATTGGATTTTCAACATGAAAAAATTTTCAGCATAATATACTGCAGATTGGAGCACCTATGTATTAACTTCTACATATTATCCTGAATCGGTATATTACTCCGGAACTCCAGTATTTTATGTTGGAAGTCCAGTATGTTATACTTTTAGTATAATATACTGGACTTCCAGTATACGTATGTAGGAATATTTTTTGAATTTTAAATACTATTTTCGTTCGGATTTATTTTTATATAAAAAGTGACTAAAATTTTAATTACTTTTAAAATTATAAGTTTTTTAAAATTATAATTTATAAATCTAACTATTTTTTAATTTTTCCGCGAAGAGACTACCTGTACAAGAAACGAAAAGGTCTTGGCTATTTTTATATTGCTTTTTGGTTTATGGGCAATTGGCATTGAAATTTTGCAACTAGAAACTTGTGTCTCTTTATCTTCTTCTTTTAATTACCAATTATTCTCCCTTCTAAGTGTTTATATGTCAACTTATGGTTGATATGGAGATTGGAGCTTAAGATGTTAACTTGACTTATGGACATATTAATGGTAGTGAGAGCAAAAGGTGTATATGGGTTGAATTGGTTTGATTTTTATTAAAATCAAATCAAATTAATTATATTGATTTGCATTAATTTGATTTTGTCGGATATTTTGGATTTTTTTGAGCTTTTTGTTACTTAAAATATTATTTAATTTTACTTTGTTAAATTTTTTGATTTTTAAAATTATAATTTATAAATCTAACTATTTTTTAATTTTTCCGCGAAGAGACTACCTGTACAAGAAACGAAAAGGTCTTGGCTATTTTTAAATTGCTTTTTGGTTTATGGGCAATTGGCATTGAAAGTTTGCAACTAGAAACTTTTGTCTCTTTATCTTCTTCTTTTAATTACCAATTATTCTCCCTTCTAAGTGTTTATATGTCAACTTATGGTTGATATGGAGATTGGAGCTTAAGATGTTAACTTGACTTATGGACATATTAATGGTAGTGAGAGCAAAAGGTGTACATGGGTTGAATTGGTTTGATTTTTATTAAAATCAAATCAAATTAATTATATCGATTTGCATTAATTTGAGTTTGTCGCATATTTTAGATTTTTTTGAGTTTTTTGTTACTTAAATATTATTTAATTTTACTTTGTTAAATTTTTTGTAAGTAAATATATATATATATATTTAGTAAAAATATAAAAAATTGACAAACATATTATTTATTAAAATATTCGTATGAGAGAATTTTCTTAGTAATACATAATAGTTATTTGTTTAGCCGTTTGACAATAATATTTCGTTGATGTACTCTTTCAAAGTTAATCGAATTTAGTAATTAAACATAAAAATCAATATGTTACCTAAATAATAATAATCACTTCACATTCGAAAAAGATATAATAATTTAGTAGATCTTAAAATATAATATAAATATGGAAAAATAAGATATTGACGCATTTCAGTAATACTTGATGCGGAAGTGATCATAAATCCATTATTTAAAGTTAATAAATATGGACCACTTCATATACTATTAAATATTATATCCGGCAAGATAATCCCAAATATTCCTAGATATTTTTTTAAATAATTCTATTATAAAATTTTAAAAGTATATATTTATATATCGATTTGGTTCAGATTCTTTTACTCAGTATCACTCTAAATTAAACTGAATCCAATATGATTTTTTAGTCGATTTAATTTGATTTTTTAGGTTAGTGCGGATTTCCAGTTTGGTTGGTACACTCATAGGTGCAAGTATGAAAGTAGTGATTGCAAAGTTACCTTGATAGTGAAAATATCTCATAAACTTTTAAATACAAAGATTATTGTAAGTTGTGAAAGTAGTTTAATTGTGTCAAGTACCAACCATGTCGGGATGTTTTAAGAGGGAATACTGTTGGCTAAATTAGCATATAAAGTACTACTATCTTTATGTGGTTGAAAAATCTTTTTCTATAATTTGCCCATTGGGTTTGACCTAGTGGTAAGATCACAATTAGATTTGAACTTTGACACAGAAAATACTTACACTTAACCACATTTAAGTAGAGTAAGGTAGAGAGGGGTTTGTTTTCATTGAGTAATGTGCTGTTATCTCGTAAAAGTGATCGCCTCCATTTAATTTATACCCATTTTATTTTTAAAATTAACTTGTACTTATTTTTTAAATAACTTTAATCTCCTTTCTTCTTCTCCTTCGTTTTCTTCTTTTTCTTCTCCTTTCCTTTTACGTTCAGTTTCGTCTGTTGAATATTTGTTGTCATTTTATTTTTTTCCCTCTCTTTTGCTTTCTTTCTTTCACAAAATTTTCAATCAATAGCAATGTTATCGTCTAATCATAATAATTAATGTATTCGCAACCATAGTCCACTACTGGAAGATTATGTCCAATCTGAAATATTAAATTCTTAACGAGACAGCTGACGCCATATTAATGCAGAATAGATCATTATAATTTCTATATGAGTTAGTGAAATTTTTATGATTTTTATACGAGAAAATAAAGTTACATGACTTTTGTGAAGAAAAAAAAGTCATAGTTATATGATTTTAATTTTTTGTAAGCAAACAAAGTTATATGACCATTTTTAAATTAAGAAATGAAAAAGATCGGCTGAGATGTATAGTTTGGTTAGAGCTATATAGTTTCCAAATGCAACAGTTGCCAACGATGATTGAAGGTGTTAAAAAGGAACGAGATATATAGGATAGTGAGACGGCATGGCAATAGACATATATATATATATATATATAACTTCTATTAGCTAAGGACAAAACAAATTTGAAGCTAAATATCGTTCTTTTGTTTAGCACTGCGACGATATTAATACACAAGATCCTTCAACTTAGATCTTGATCATAGATTCTTCTGATTAGAATGAAGAGATGAATTCTATTAAACTCTTCAAGGAATTATGTGACGAGCCACCATCTTGAAAAGACGTCTGGAGTTCTTGTTTCATATCAAGTACTCTTTGTCTCAATTCTTTGCCTTCTTTTTCCACCATAAGTTTTCTTATTATACTTTCTATGACACATCTAGTCAAATCACGAGGTCCAAGTTCAAGCCCTACTTTCCATACATGCGTTAAGTATCTTGCATTTACATTTTGATCACCAAAACATGGCCTGCAAATCATGGGAACCCCTTCAACAATACTTTCTAACGTTGAATTCCATCCACAATGACTCCAAAATCCTCCAACTGCACGATGTGCTAATACTTCTTTTTGTGGTGCCCATTTTACTATACGACCTCGATCTCCAACTGCTTCCAAGTAGCCCTCCGGTAAGTCATATTCAATCAGCGTTGAATCATCTATAGAACTTGGCCTAACTACCCACAAGAATGGCTGGTTACTATTGAGCAATCCCCAAGCTGTCTCAATGAACTCCTTTTTATCGATAACAACTATACTCCCTAGGCTTACATAAAGAACAGACTTAGTGGCTTGAGTATCAAGCCACGAAATGCAATTGGCGTCCTCTTCTGCTAAACTCGTTTGCAAGGAGGACGCCATTTTGTGTAAAGGTCCTATTGTAAAAATAGGAACTTGATAATGTTGCCGGAGCCATAACAATGCTCGGTTCTCAAGATTCTCAGTAGTGTTCCCAATGATTGCCACAGATGATCCTAAGCTAGCCACCTTTTCGAGTAACTGTAATAGAGGCTCTGGAATTTCGGACGTGAGAACAAAGGGAAGATCCTTGAACCTAAGGGCTGGTAATTTGGGCACTGGATCCAGCAGCTTAGACTCTGCAATTGTATAAGTAAAGTAAATTAATCTTAAAGCTCAGGACCAGGTTGTGACAATAGCTTGTGATATACTCTACTTTGAGAAATTATTTTCTAGGTTATTGATTGAACATGATATATAAAACAACCCATTATAATCCCACAAATGCGGTTTGGGGACGGTAGCATATATACAAACCTTACATTTGCCTTTAAGAAAATAGAAAAACTGTTTTCGGAAGACCCTCGGCTCACATAGGGTTGGGGTCGCACAACATATATATGATCGTAAATATTTAAAAAGAATGTTTTATTAGTGATAAGTTTGAATATTAAAGCCTGATGACTGATATGAATTAAAAAACCGAGATATTTGTAATCCCTTCCCCGAGGCACAACTTAGATTTAAACTTGATGCTGTTCAATCTCTAAGTTTTATAGCACTAAATTCATTTTACTTTTGCAATTAAGGGTTCAAAACTTAAAATTTTGGAACGTTAGTGGTTTAAGTTTATACGCATATATAAATGTTTCGTGACAAAAATATTAGGTTCAGTTGAACTCATTGATTAAAAGGTTGCATGCCTAGCTCATAAAAGGAGTTATATTTTCTTACTATTAGGGAAAAAATATTTTTATCGAAGAATAGATTTTCCACTATTCAAAATAGCGATACGTTGAAACTATAAAATATATTTTGTAACGTACCAAACACAGTATTCTCCGTATCCTACCTGGCAAAGGAGAAAAATTTTCTGCATGGAATTGAAGAAAGGCACAAGTAGCTTCCATATAAGAACAACTACTGGATCGGAGGAGAATAGTTGGAAGTTTAAAGTGATCAGCCACTCCAGTTATGAAGTACATTAGGTGGTCATAGATTATGCAAGAGATTTGACCATAGAGCTGTGGTTTTTCCATCATATGGACCAAATAGTCTTGGAATGGAACTCTGCAATTCATATTCATTGCTGGTATAATGTTCACTAGATTCAATAAAGAAGGATCACTGTTTGACAGGCCATCCTTTAGTGGCAAGAATGTAAATTCAGGATGTTTGGAGCTATCTGGAGGATTCAACTCAGAATGGTTTATAACTATGGAGAATCCCTTAGCATGAAGCACTGAGGCCAGTTGTAGCATAGGCGTTATATGCCCTTGGAACGGAGATGGTACTAAAATCACACAACGTTTCTCTGCTTCTTCTACAGCCATCTCGCTCATCAACATTGCGAATTCAGAATTTAGACGTTGTGAGTTATGAACTGAGAGAATACTGGGCTCTGAAATATTTCTTAAGTAGTATGTTTATAATTGTTCTTCACAAATCTTTATATGCAGCACATATTGTTATACTATTTGTTTGATCTTTGAATCAGGGAACCCTATTTGGATGTTGATATGGTAGGCAACACATATAGTAAACTACAAACTGCCGGCTTATGCTTAACTTTACTGCTTGTCTTTCAATTAATTTATATGGTTAGACTATGGTTGTCCAACTGGACGGGACGAGACAAAATTAACGGGACGGGATGAGACGTGATGGGACGACATTTAAGTGGGATGACGGCGGGACAGGACGGGACGAGACGTGATGGGACGACATTTAAGTGGGATGATGGCGGGACAGGACGGGACGAGACGTGATGTGACGACATGTAAGCGGGGTGATGGCGGGATGGGACGATATTTAAGCGGGACGGTGGCGGAACGGGACGGGACGGGACGAGACAAACGGGATGAAACGATCGTCCCATCCCGTACCGCTAACAAATGGGATGGGACGGAACGGGGCAGCTTCGTGGGCCTTAAGTGTATTTTTTTTAAAAGGTCTATTTTTCTGAAAATGACTAAGTTTTTAATGTTTGCAGCGGCTAGTTTTTTGACTTATTTAACAAACTTAAAATGCTAAAACGGAAATTAGAAAACTAAATAAAGAATTATAAAATATTAAAACAAGAGACTTGTAATGAAATATTCTAGTAATTATAAATTTATAATAGAGTTATAATTTATTTAATATAATTTCAAAGTATTAAGTAACTAAGACAATTAATAAAAGAATCAACACTTAAGGCCTTTTATTTTATTAATACAACTTTCAAATCTCAAACACAAATATAATTATTTTGAAGAGCACCTAATTTACGCAGCCACTTTCTAGGAAGGGTTCTATTTGAACTAGGCCTCTTATTTGCCAATTACTAATTATATACTAATATTTGTAAGCTCATATATAGCTTCGTTGTAACTTATCAATAATATCTCTTGGACATTATGCTGTAATTGGCAATGTTGATTGATGTTCCATTTACTCCATGCAGTCATCGCTCCAAGTGCTAAGTCTCATTGTATTCTGCTTCTTCCCTAGTGGTTAATTTTTCAAAATCAAGATTTCCACTCTTTGAATAATACGGAAATCTCTAGACTGTCCTCCGCTAATGCATGTCTATGATCTCCAATTTGAAATCTTGCCATGCTAAAAGCACTCTCCGATGCTACTGATGATGCTTGAATAGCCAGGATATCTCGGGTCGTTATTGAAAGTGTTAGAAAAGCCTTGCCACGTTCCTTCCACCATGACAAAAATAGTTCGTTGCCTTCTTCTTCTTTAATACTTTCCAATGCTCGATTAAGATATGAATCAAGTTCATCATCAATAGAGGAATCAAAACCTAATATATCGTCCATATCTTCCCATAAAACTTTTGCTCTAGACTTAGAAGTAGAAGGAGCAGCTTCACAACCTGTTATTTTTATAGATTTGTATTTATCAAACATTGATCTAGCATAAGAATATATGCCAGCTTGGCAGTCTTCGAGAGATGGTTGTTCATTTTCTTGAATTGCTAAATTCTCATAAAATTTACGAACAAGTCCCTTTGCATCTCTTAGTTTCAAAGATGGGTGAAGTAGAGTAGAAATTAAATAAACTGGGGGAATAGAAAAAGAATTCTTTCTAAATTTTGAAATTATTTCATTAATGGCCGGTGCATAAGTTAGATTTGTTTTATACTTGCCAAATATAACAGAAATTTCACAAATATACCATAATATTTGTGTAACAGTAGGATAATATATACCAAAAAATTATTTTGTAGCATAATATTTTTTTAAAAAAATATAGTAAGCTCTTTGATCTCATCCCAATCAGAATCAACAATTTGATCAGCGGGGATACCATTATGCATATTAAATACCTTTTAGATAGCAAACTGATAATCATAAGCAACTTTAAGCATTTTATAAGTGGAATTCCACCAAATACAAATATCTTTTGGAACTTTTCTAAATGGAAGGTTTGCATTAGGACATTATTTAGCAAGTTCACGAATTCTATTTGCTTTATTAGCACGAAAAATATAGGCACAAGCATGTTGTATTTTACTACAAGCATCGAAAAATAAATTAAGACCATCTTTTACAACCAAGTTAAAAATATGGCATGCACATCTAACATGAAAAATTGCTAAATTAATTGGACAAAGTCTAGTTTTAAGCTATTAATAAGTTTAATTTCACATCTACATGGGGTAAAGCTCCAGACCGAGATTGATTCTGAGTTGGAGCTTGTGTTGTGGGACTAGTGGGTGTTTCATCTAATTTCTCTTCCTCATTTTCTTCGTCCTAAAAGAATATCATAGCCAAATTGTCTTTGTAAAGTCTCATGATCAAGTTATTCTCCGACATTAATATTATAATAACATGGGGGGTGGGGGGTGGGGTTGAGAAAATGAAGTTTCATCTACATGAGTCATTTCATCTATATGTTTTCTAATTCTAGGAGAAGGGTTAGGATTAGGACTAGGGTTAGGATTACTACTACTTTCACCTTTACTATTTTTTTACTACTTTTTTAAAACATGCCAAATACATTTTTAGATGCCATAATTTAAATACGAAATTAAATTTAAAAACCTAACACAAAAATAAACACATAATAAAATACGAAAATGTAACACGTAAAGTAAACACAAAAATTAAGCATTAAAATGATATACAAAAATTACATATTAAAATTAGGAGATGGAACGATGCATCATGATTAAATATTTAAACTTGAAGAAATCGTCCAAAATATTGCTCCAAATACTTGACGAATTAATTTGAAGCTTGAAAATTACTCCAAAAATTAGCCAAAATACTTGAAACTTGAAAGTTATCTCTTGATACTTGATAGTTGATAGTAACAAAATTGAGAGAATAATATAGGTAGATTGATAGAATAGTAGAATGTAAGAGATTTGAGAGAGAAAATTGATTTTTTGCGGCAAAAAATGAAGAAGAATGGTGGATATTTATAGTAAAAATAGGGCTAAAGTATAGTTTAATAAACTTAGGGGTTATATTAAAAATTTGGAGAGGGAGATAGGGGGTGTTTAGGGGGTTAGGGGGGGGGGGTGCTTTGCCAGTTGGCAAAAATAGCCGTCGCCCAATGGCTAGATTAAAAAAAAAATTCAAACGGGACGCGGGGCGAGACAAACTGAATAAAATAATTGCCCCGTCTCGTCTCTTATTCCGTTTAACATTGGCCCATCCCATTGAACTTAAAGTGGGACGAGATAAAACAAGATCGGGACGGAACACGAGACGGGACAGGATGACCCGTCCCGTTGGACAGCCATAGGTTAGACAATAGCTAAGAGTACAGTATATACAGTTAAAGAAAAATTAGTAACTTTTACTGCTTGTCTTTCAATTGATTAATATGGTGGGAGAATAGAAAAATGATAAAAACCATGCAGCTAGCGAAGACTGCAATGTTAGGAAAGGAAAACTTATTAGTTGGAAGACAGAAAACTTTTGGCATAATATATCTTGCTGTACATTACATGATCGATAAAGAGCGGAAAGATAAACAGGAATGTTGGAAAGGTTCATGTTCAACTGTGACCTATTTTTCGTCAATTGTAACTACAAAGGTTTTTAAGGCCGCATATGTGCGAGGTACGGAGAATGGCCGGGCCACAAGAGTATTGTACGCGGTTTTATCTTCCATTTTTGCAAGATATTATTTCTACGGCTCCAACCCGTGACCGCCTGGTCACACCGCAACAACTTTACTAGTTCCTATCTGCACAAAGAGATATATAAATTGAAGATAACGCCGTAAAGGCCTCAGCTGCAACCATTGTCTTCACTCAAACATTACATATATATAGTTGAAATCTTTTAAATGCATATTTTTATTAAAGCCAAATATGCTATCAGAAAAGATATATAATAAAAATCAGCATTAATTCCGGGGCACATGCATCAGCTAAGGTCAATTGTCTTATTTTTAACTTTTCAGGAAGTGGATCCACTCTTATTTTGAGATATAGCATTGCTGCAACAACACGGATTTTTCAACTTAAATTTTGATCACAGACTCTTCCGTGCAGAATGAAGAAATGAGTTCTGTTAAGTTCTTCAAAAAGTTATGTGATGAGCCACCATCTTGAAAAGACATATTGAGTTCGTTCTTCATATCAAATACTCTCTGCCTTAATTCTTTGCCTTCTTCCACCATAAGTTTTCTCATTATATTCTGTACGACACATCTAAACTTTGGACACTTCTGAGCATAATGAGAAATAACTAGTAAAGGAGTTGGCTCGGTCAATAAGAGGAATATATTGAGAAAATTGAGTTTACACATATCAAAGTGTTTAAGGATGACACAACATGACATGAAGGCTGGTCAAAGAATGATGATTAGCAAAGAGATATGAGTTGCAACAGATACGAGCATAAGCACGAGTACGGGCACGAGCAGAGACACGAGTAAAGGCATGAGTAGAGGCACGAGCAGGCTTAACGCTCGCATCTACTTAAATCCAAGAGTTAAGGAGAATGAACCTGATAATATAAAGAAGTACAAATATAGTATTTAATATGCATTAAATACTGAAAATGTTAGAGAATCTATATTAATTTATAATGATTATGTAAGTATCATTTAATACCTTTAATTGTCTATAATGACCCAATTATGACAAAGGCAAAACGTATATCTTAGAGATAGCTATAAAAAGATGGAGACTGGTCATTTGCAAGGACACGAAATATCAACCGAATACACTGGTTTACATTGTTTTCTGATATCTACTTGTTGATAAAATAAATTTCTTTTCTTCATTTTTGATTATCAGTAACCCGAGTTCTTGTAAAAATAAAGCTTTGACCGAAATTCTATTTTTTGGTTAAACAAATTGGTTCCGTTACCGAAAAACTGATAATCTATTCTTTCTTAACCTGATCTTTTTTGTTGCATCAACAACCATGTCAAACATTAATGACAACAACCAAGTGAACCAGGAAAACTCTCAACTCTAGGGGAATTCGCAAGATAACCACACCCCAATTCCTTTTCAACAAAGCTCCCCTCGGTGATCTCGAGAAGGCACTCCTGATAGATCTCATTCAAATGCACATGCTCGATTTGGAAACGAAGAAGCTTTCAATGAATCTTTGCAAAATATAATCGCTGAATAGGTCAATAAAGCTATCGAAGCCTTCGCCGGCCAGTGTTGTACCACCAACACCAATTTCAAATACTAATATTTTAGACAACCCTCGTTCTGGGCTTGTGAAATCAGGTAATGGTGGAATCCCCAACGAGTCATGAGATGGAGAACCAGGTAAATTAGGCAATTTCGGTTTACAAAATTTAGTACTAACCTTGCAGAAACAGCTCAAGAAGCAAAGTGACCGCATAGAGCAAATACATGGAGTACCACCTGTAATCAAAGGGATAGATGTGGATAAATATTCACAACAACCTTGGAAGCCAAGTGCTGTTCCCCTCTCTATTCCAAAGAAATTTAAAATGCCTCATATTCCCAAATACGATAGAACAACTAATTCACAAGACTAGGTGACTACATTCACAACTGGCGTAAAAGGCAATGACTTGACCAAACAAGAAATTGAATCAGTGTTGGTAAAAAAATTTGGTAAAACACTCACTAAGGGAGCATTAACATGATATTCTTTTTTACCCGAAAATTCTATAAATTCTTTTGGTGAGCTTGCAAATTCATTTATCAAAGCATATTCGGGAGCTCAAAAAGTCGAAAAGAGAAGGAGGATATTTTCAACATCAAACAAGGGGACTCTGAGTTGCTCAAGGAGTTTGTGCGTGAAAGAATGACGCTGCCACGTGTACCAGATAATTGGGCAGCTATAGATTTCACTAGTAATTTGAATGAGAAAAGCTTAGAAGCTACAAGGCGACTGAAGGAAAGTCTTTGTGAATTCCCAGCAGCAACATAGAATGATATTTACAACAAGTATAACATGAAGTTAAGGATCGAAGAAGATATTATATTACTATCTCAAAAAGAGGAAAATGTGAGTTCAAGACGGGTGGAAATAGAAAAAAGGTCCGGTAAAAATAGGTATGAACCATATATGGGCCCAACTAGAAAAGACTCTTGATCAAAACATGACAATTCAAGGTACGATCATAGATCGGGGAATAGAGAGTCGGGTTCATCATCAAGGCTTAGGAATGATCGAACCACGCTAGATATGCGGGATGATGATAAGAGCTTAAAGGCCAGGTTTGGTGGTTATAGTTTCGATGTAAGCACTTCAGAGATCGTTGCTGTTTTAAGAAGCATGGGAGATAAGGTACGGTGGCCAAAAGAAATAAGATCAAATCCAAACAAATGTAATTCTGGCCATTGGTGCGAATTTCATAACAGTCATGGTCATAAAATGGCAGATTGTAAGTTGTTACAAGGGGAAGTTGATCATCTATTGAACCATGGACATCTCTAAAATTATTCAATGAGAAAGGTAAGCAAGCATGCATCAAAAATAGGCAGGAGCCCCCTAAACCACCTTCTCTTAAAAGAACCATCAATTTTATAAGCGTAGGTGAAGAATCAATGGGGTGACATACATAGTAGCTAATAAAGCTTTCAAAGTCACAATTACCCACGGGAAGCGGGTGCGAGATGTCTTAGAGGAATAAAATATTACGTTCGATGATGCAGATACGGACAGCGTATTAACTCATAGCAATTCTCTGGTAATATCTCTACTTGTACATGATACTAATGTGAAACGAGTTTTGATTGATCCAGGTGGTTCCGTGAACATTATTCTGATGAGAGTATTACGTGAGAGGCAAGATGAAGATAAATTAGTACCAAAAGCGCATACTTTGTCTGGATTTGACAATTCTAGCATCGTGACAAAAGGAGAGGTAATACTGACTACATTCGCAGAAAGTGTTATCAAAGATTCAAAATTTCAGGTGTAAATATGGAGATGACTTACAACATGATTCTTGGGAGACTATGGATCCACGAGATGGATACCGCTCCATCAACCTTAAATCAAGTTATCAAGTTTCCATTACCATCTGGAATATGTCAAATCCGTGGAGATCAATAGATATCCAGGAGCATCAATTCCGTAGCTGATTCAAGTACGAGAAACAAAGAAAAATTACAGTTACATAATACGGTTGGGGATATCATGATATAAACCTCAACTGAACAAGGGCGAATAGATGTGGACTCAAGGCCCGATGTCATTCAAGAACCAGAGGAAAACGAGAATACAAAACAACGATTGAAGAACTTGAGGCCGTAGTATTATTTACACAATGGCCTGAAAGGAAAGTTTACACAGGGGTCAATCTAAGTCGGGACATGAAAGGTAAGTTAATTGAATTTTTGAAAACTAATGTAGACTGTTTTGCTTAGTCCCATTCTGATATGGAAGGAATACCACCGGAGTTAATGACTCACAAGTTAAATGAAGACCCATCATATCCACCTGTGAAACAAAGGAAAAAGAAGCAAGGAACTTTAAAGTATATCCGCGAGGTAAAGTATCTTAACTGGTTAGCGAATACTATTGTGGTACCAAAAAAGAATGGTAAGTGGTGAATTTGTGTAGATTACACGGACCTTAACAAAGCTTGTCCTAAAGATTCTTTTCCATTACCCCATATAGATCAACTAATTGATGCTACTGCATGACATGAGTTGTTAACCTTTTTAGATACATACTCAGGATACAACCAAATCAAAATGGATCCCGTGGATGAAGAAAAAACTTCATTTATAATAGACAGAGGGACTTATTGTTATAAGGTAAAGCCTTTTGTTCTCAAAAATACTGGTGCAACATATCAAAGACTTGTGATCAAAATGTTTCAAGAACATTTGGGAAAAACTATGGAGATTTATATAGATGATATGCTCGATAAAACTCAGCATTCAGGAGATCATATATCACACTTGTCTGATACGTTTCAGATTTTGCGAAGATTTAATAAGAAATTAAATCCCGAGAAATGTGCATTCTGTGTTGCATCAGGTAGGTTTTTAGGTTTCTTTTTTCTAATTGTGGTATTGAATTGAATCCCGCACAGATTAAGGCCATTGAAGAAATCCATGACATGCTTACGAGTAAAAAAGAAGTGCGAAGGTTGGCAAGAAGAATTGCAGCCTTGGGGAGATTCATTTCTAAATCATCAGAAAAGTGCTTTAAGTTCTTTTCAACTCTTAAAAAGCAGGATCATTTCGAATGGAATGAGGAATGTCAACAGGCACTCAAAAATTTGAAGACATACTTATCAAATCCGCCCTTGCTGGCAACGCCAAAGGTCGGGGAAAGATTGCTTATCTACCTTGTTGTCTCAGAAGTAGCAAAAGTGATGTTTTAGTCCGTGAAGATCAAGGTAAACAATCTCCGATCTATTTTGTCAGTAAATCGTTGCTAGATACGGAGACATGGTATCCTCAATTAGAAAAACTTGCACTTGCATTAATCATGGTATCTAGAAAACTAAGACCTTATTTTCAATGTCAGGCTATCGTAGCAGTAACTGCTTATCCATTATGTAATATATTGCACAAGCATGAGTTATTAGGAAGGTCAGCCAAGTGTGCCATAGAATTAAGTGAATATGACATCACATATCTACCTAGAACCGCGATTACGTCTCAAGTGTTTGTAGATTTCGTTGCTGATTTTATCCAAGGAATGCAATTAGAAGCAGAAAAAGAATTGCAGGTTCTCAACGGATCTAATCCAAGAATTTGGACTTTATTCACTGATGGTTCATCTAATGTGAAGGGTGCGGGCTTAGGAATTATTTTGGTACCACTTGCGGGTGAGACCATTCGGCAAGCCATTAAATGTCATTCTATAACTAACAATGAAACAAATTATGAAGCTATGATTGCATGTTTAGAATTGGCATGATAACTTGGCATTAATCAAATTATAATAAAAAATGTTTCGCAACTTGTGGTTAACCAGATGCTGGGGACTTATACAGCTAGGGAAGCATGAATACAACAATATTTAGAGAAGGTACGGGACCTGATCAGGAAATTCCAAATTTGGAAGGTTACACAAATACCAAGAGATGCAAATATTGAGGCAGATGTCCTAGCTAATCTCGCATCTGCTGTAGATGTGGCACAATGAAAATACTTATGTAATTCATTTGTTTCATTTGGCGCTCGATCTAGACAAGAATGAGGTAAATTTCAATAACTTAACTTGGGATTGGAGAAATAATATTGTTGTTTTTTGCCGTACGGTACCGTCCCTGAAGATAAGAAAAAAGCTCACGTGCTTCGAAAAATGACCGCTCGGTATTGCTTAAAGCAAGGTAACCTTTATCAAAAATGTTTGGTGGCCCTTTAGCAAGGTGCCTTGTGCCTTCTCAAACGAAAGATGTGGTGAGAGAAATACATGAGGGGCATTATGGAAACCACGCATGAGGCAGATCTCTAGTACGAACCATGATTAGAGCATGTTACTATTGGCCTAAAATAGAAGAAGAAGCAAAAATCTTCATGGCTAAATGTGAGAAATGTCAAAAATATGGTAATAACATGCATAGACCTGCGGAGTTATTATATCCGGTCATTGCACCATGGCCATTTATGAAATAACGGATGGATATCGTGGGTCCAATACCATAAGCAAAAGGACAGGTAAAGTTCTTGCTCGTACTCATTGACTATGTTACTAAATGAGTGGAGGCAGGAACATTCAAATAGGTACGAGAAAAAGAAGTTAGAGATTTTATTTGGCGGAACATCATATGCTGATTCGGTGTGCCAAATGACATCGTGTGTGATAATGGCCCTTAATTTATTGGCACGCGAATCACAGAGTTTTTTTAAAGTTGGCAGATCAAAAGGATTACATCCACACCTTATTATCCGGTGGGTAATGGACAAGCAGAGTCAACAAATAAAGTCATTATCAATAATTTAAAGAAATGTTTATAGGAATCCAAAGGTAATTGGCCATAATTGTTACCTGGTGTTTATGGGCATGCCGCACAACAGTAAAACAAGTACGAGAGAAACACCATTTTCATTGGTTTACAGAACTGAAGCTTTAATTCCGGTTTAGATAGGAGAGCTAAGTGTAAGGTTTGCCTAAACATCAGAAGAGTCTAATGATGAAGAAATGCAAATAAATCTTAATCTACTTGAAGGAAGAAGAGAAGCTGCGTTAATAAGAATGATATCACAAAAGCATGTCATAGAGTGATACTACAATCGAAAAGCTCGCCTAAGATTCTTTAAGATTAGGGACTTCGTGCTCAAAAAAGTTTTTCAATATACAAAGGTAGCTAATGCATGTAAATTAAGTCCAACCTGGGAAGGACCTTCAAGATTCATGGTATTGCGGGGAAATGAGCATATGAACTGGAAATGATGGATGTCAAGATACTACCTTCACATTGAAATGCCGTTTATTTGAAGAGATACTATTTCTAAGGAATACCCACGGTCATGTGTCTATGTTTCAAAATTTACTTTTTGAATTGTTAAAATTTTATTAACGATTTTAGATGATAGGGAAAAAGCTAGCCCATACTAAATGATGAGTCATGACCTGTAAGGCACGTGGAAATTAAACTTCCCGGTCTAGGGTTACAATTATTCTGATAGAAATTGACACGGGTTAAGCTTTCTTCATCTATAATCATACCTCCGTGTCCTGTATGTTTTTTCTTTTACAGGAAAAAGACCATAATGAGAGGGACAATCAAGTGCTCGAGGCTTCACACGTCAACGCTCAAACACTTGGGCGGACTATATAATATACATAGACACGTGTATTGAGAAGGCAAAGAAGAAGATCGAGAAACAATCAAAGATCAAGCCTAAAAGTTCACTTATTAAATGAATCAAGTGCAGAGAAAAGTCACGAGCTAAAACCAAAGAAAAACCCTTCTTAGTTAGGGTAAAGGCAATGTACTGAAACAGGTTATGAATAAAAACTTTGTATTTATTTTCTTTGATATGTACTGAAACAGGTTCTACGTAAAAACCATTATGTACATTTTCTCTTTAAAATCTGTTGTACAAAAAACAGTTACGAGAAAGTTATAGATGCAATCCAAATAGATATAAAGTGTTATTCAAAACTAGACAAAGTTCAAAAACTTGTCAAAGTCATTTCAAGAAACATGTGTATTCTTATTTCTTTTATCGTATATTAATATTATTATGAAGTTGAGACGTCTTCTTCATTAAGTGTCGAATATAAAAATGCCCTCTTTTATAAAACTCATGATTAATTTAAGTATTCATGAAATTAACCAAAGCATTTTTGAAGAATAAATATGCAAGTTATTCAGTAAGTTCTTAGAAATTAAGGCAAGAATAAACGAAACATAAGTTCAAATAGTAGTATAAACTTCTTAATACTAAAAAGTTTAGACTAAGTATGAACTTAGTTATAAACAAAAAAATTGTTTATACATATTACCCCATAAAAAGTCTGGGGACTTAAGCTTCCAAAACAAAATCTTCAAATGAGACCAAGGGTTATAACTATATTTTATCAAAAGAAAAAAGAACAACATAAAAAAGTTCGAACAATATAAAATTTTCACTGATTTGATGAAGGGACTGAAGTAGGGACATCAACAGAAGTAGGCTCAACTTAGCTTGAAGGAGTGGGGATACTCGTATCGACTTCAACATTTTCAGAAGTTTCAGCCACGAGGAGAAAAAACTTGGTTTTGTTTAGTCTTCTCAATAGTCTCTTTAATGTTGGCTAACTCAGATCCCAAGTTACTATTCTACTGGCTAACTTCAACAAGGTTATCACGACGAGAATTTATAAATGCCCAACTCACTTCAATAGCAGATTTATCTTCAAGAATCTTGTAGTCTCTTTCCCATTCAGCAATTTCATTTCTTAAATTCTCATTTTCAGCTAAGGTAGATTCATAAGAAGCTTGAAAAGAAGCATGGGAATTTTCTAAGGTGCAAACTTTATCAGAGGATACCCGGAGGTCTTCTTGAGCTTGAGTCAAAGTTTGCACAAGTTCACCAGCATATGCTTCCTTTTTATCCAAGAGAGCCTTCAATTACCTGATTTCTTCACTTGCCTTGGAAAGTTTTTCAGAAAATGGGGTATCAAGACGTTCTTCTTCTTTGCTTGCTTGACTTGAGGAAGTTTTTTCAACTGCCAATTCTGAAGTCAAAGCCCTTATCTATAGCTCTATGGTATTCTTACTCCCTTCTAAAGCTTCTTTGTTGATTTGAAGACTTTCACACTATTCCTTCCAATTATTCGCCTCTACTCAATAGCCACACACTAATTGCTTTGAAAGGATAACTCTTTCATTATCTCTGTGCCGATGAGATTGACCTAAAAAAGGGGATGGGGGAAAATGAATGAGAAACCTGAAAATAGAAAAGGGAAAGTAAAATTTGAAAAAAGAATACCTTTAAAGAAACATGCACGATATCATTCATCAAGGCTAAGGAACTGTGGCTATCAAGATTAGCTTTCTCGATTGGGCCAATCAAAGGCTTTAGCCATACGTCAGCTTGACCTGATTTCCTCAAAAGGTTACCCTCAGCAAGAACTTCAATGGTGATTTGCCTCATAACTTCACCTCTGCTTGAGGACTCAACTTCGGGGTAAGGAACAAATGAAGAAGGAGTAGTTGAGGGAGGAACGGTAGAAGTAGTTAAAATAGCTTGGGGAGGAACAGTGACAACCACGATCGGCAAAGAAGGAATCTAATGAACGGAGGTAGTAAAAGAAGCCAGGGGTGCTTCATCAGAAACCAGACTAAAATCGTGACTATCAAACCCGTAGCTAAAAAGCTACTCAACAAAATCATGAGCAGCAGAGGGAACATCATCATCATTAGGAATTACCACCGAGGTTTCAACACATTTAATAAGAGGAATAGAATAGTGGGGGGATGCTTAATTACCAGAAATAATACGTTTACAATCCCATGTCCTTGTTACCAAGGAACCCCTATCTTCCTCTTCTTCAAAATCTTGGTCATCAGCAGCTTTTCTTTTCGATAAGAGCCCAAAATTATTTCTTGGGCCCTTTCCAAAGAAATATGAGAAGCCACGACCTCCTCTACACTAACCCCTCGAATTGCAAATCCTGATAAGAAGAAGGGTTAAAATAAGTTTAGGGAAAAATAATATATGAAATAAATAAAAAAACTCTTACCATGAGTTTTCACTTTCCAACCAAATAGGTGGGAAAGAGTCTTTCAAGATCCCTCTATTAGGGAAATGTTCAATAACTTTCCTACCCAACCATGAAAATTAGGAGTTTCATCAACAATTCCGAAGGTTTCTACAAAAGAAAAAGGAAATTAGAATACTGGTCATTAAAATCGAGGAAAAAGAGATGCGAGAAAGAGAAGACTTACATGCAAAATTCCATTTCTCAGGGAAGGGAACATTTTCTTTACCCAGTAAACCAATGGTGGAGAATCAACAAACTGGGCGTACTGGCCACGGTTTCTGTCATCTTCAGGCTAACTAAAACTCTCTTGCTCCTTGCCACTAAAGTAAAAACTCCTTGACGAAAGAGTCTAGGATTGTAGAGAGGAATTAAATGGGCAAAGCTGAAAGGAATACCATTCATGTTAGTCAAATGCCTAAGACAGGCAACATCTCTCCACACTATGGGACCAATCTGACCCAAACATACGTCGAAAAAATGGCAGGATTCTAGGACGACAAGGTCAATATCAGGTTTGAATCCTAAGGTGAAAGGATATGTATAAAAAAAGGAAAACCCCCTCAAATAAGAAGTGATTCTTTGGTTCGCATTAGGAATTATGATGGGGAAATCATGACTTCAATGACAGTCTTTACAAACTAAAGAAATCAAACCTTCATCTGAGTTGGGTAAATATCAGCACGATCTAAATAAGATACTTGATTTCTCAAAGACTCTCTACCATTATAAAAAGTTAATTCTGCAGAAACTTCTCCTCTACTAGAGGTTCACAGAGAGGCTAAGAGGATTCCTTACCTCTAGAGGAAGGTCTATGTGAAAGAGAACCTCTGGTTCTAGACGAAGGTCCAAAACTGAATGATGAAGACCCTAAATTACATTGTCTACTTGTTCCCTTTTTACCCCCTATTAGGGGAAAGAGGAAGGTTATCAACTATGGTAACTCTCCTAGGGTTAGGGTTTGGTGAAACCATGATAGTACGAGGAAGTTGAAGAATAAGAATTGAATATTCTAAATGTTTTACGAGGAAGATGAGAATGAGAATTAAATATTCTGAAAACTTTTATCTTTATATGAGAGAGCCAAAGATGAAACTATGCTTATATGAGGAAGCAACCGTCAAAGAAAAAGGAGCAATGACGGAAAGGTCATAATACTGCCACTTCGTAATTGGTGAAGTTGTAAAAAAGCCTTAAAAGGCACTGCAAAGTCGCAGAACCAACAAAGGGATGCCACGTGTAATACGAATTAAATGGAAGTGACAATTGAAGCATCGATTCTATTATTAACATTAAAGGCGGCAAAAATCCCGCTTTAATCAATTCTACTTCCCAAATATTCAATCGATGAATAAATGGCAAGTGAGGAGACTATCTGTATTAGAAAAAAATGAGTTTATACATATCAAAGTGTTTAAGGATGACACTTTATAATATGAATGCTGGTCAAAGAATGATGATTAGAAAAGAGACACGAGTTGCAACAGATTCGAGCATTAGCACGAGTATGGGCACGAGCAGAGGCACGAGTAGAGACACGAGCAGGCTTAACGCTCGCATCTACTTAAATCCAAGAGTTAAGGAGAATGAAACTGATAATATAAAGAAGTACAAATATAGTATTTGATGAGCATTAAATACTGAAAACATCAGAGAATCTGTTTTAAATTACAATGATTACGTAACGTATGATTTGATACCTTTAATTGTCTATAATGACCCAATAATGACAAAGGCAAAATGTATATCTTAGAGATAGCTATAAAAAGAAGGAGACTAATTATTTGTAAGGACACAAAATATCAACTGAATACACTGGTTTACTTTGTTTTCTGATATCTACTTGCTGTTAAAATCAATTTCTTTTATTCATTTTTGATTATCAGTAACACGAGTTCTTCTACAAATAAAGCTTTGACCGAAATTTCATTTTTTTGGTTAAACAAGGAAGTTATACTTTGGACAACGTTTTTCAAAAGAAACTATCTGAAAGCCCTATGATTTGCTGCTTCCAAACTTGGTTGTCAAGACTTCGAGTGAAATCAATTCTATTTTCAAGCAACCCCACAAATACTTGGGTTGATTTAATTCCAGGTGCATATTCAATTATGTTTTCCATGATTTTTAGGTCCAGAGGTAGCACATGTGTCACGACCTAAACTACCATGTCATGATGGCGCTTATCATGGTCTAGGCTAGTCGAGTCTTTAGAAAAAACAACACGCTATTTCATTTCAAAGATAAATTCAAGCTATTTAATAATAAAAATTCATAAAACAAATTCTAAACAACAAAAGTGCGGAAAGAAAATCCCAACATCAGGATGTTTCTAGTCATGAGCATCTACTACAATTTGTCCGAAAATACTGAGACTAACACAATATGGAAAGTAACTTCAAACAACTATAGAAAGATAGGAGGGAGAACAGCAAGGCTGCGTTCGCGAGCAGCTACCTTGCTAACTCCGATAAGATCTTCAACTGGAATAGTCAACAGCCATACCGGGTCCCGATATTCCTAGATATGCACAGAAGGTGCAGGGAGTAATATGAGTATGCCAACTTAGTAAGTAACAACAATAAGTAAAGGCTGAAAAGTAGTGACGAGCAATAAAACATTTAAAGTTCACATCATGGAATCTCATTAAAATACATCAGGCCTCTAAAATCAGGGTTTGAATCAAATCATCTCGTTTAAACCTAGTTCTAGTAAAAATCTTTTGAAGATATTTTTCAACAGTTTTCAACAAAGGCTTAATGCAAAGGTGAGCAAAAATGATGAAATCATAAACCTCCCCTTGGGCAAAACATCACTCGTATACAGCCCCTCAGGAAAACGTCACAGTCACTCGTATACAGCCCCTGGGGCATATCTCACCATCACTCATGTCTCCCAGTCACTCAACACTTGGCACTCACACTCAGTAGGTACCTGCGCTCACTTGGGGTGTGCAAACTCCGGAGGGGCTCCTTCAGCCCAAACGCTAATGCAAACTAACTCGTGGCATAAATCAATCAGGCCCTCGTCCTATATTAAAACATGATGTGGCATGCAGCCCAATCCATAATTATCTTTACAAATCAGGCCCTCATCCTCACTTAGTCAAAACCTCTTAAGCCACTCAGGCTCTTAGTAAAAACAGAGTACTCAGCCCAAAACAACATTTATATGCATCATAACAGAGTAATAAAGACTGAGTTATGAAATCAATAAGTATAACATGACTGAGTATAGATTTCCAATCGAAAATAATGAGAGGATAGCAACAAAATACCTCCAAGGTCCAAACAACACTGGCATAAGGAAAAAGTACGATATCCAGCATGATTTACATAATTTCTTTCTAAACAAGTGAGAAACATGTAGTTTCAACAAAATATTCAACTTTACAGTATATATAGGACGGGCCAAGCCACAATCCCCAACAATACACCTTTACAGGCCCGTCACATGTGTGCATCATCTCGAAATAGTAAAATGATACTAAATCTAGGGTTTCATACCCTCAGGACTAGATTTACAATCGTTACTTACCTCAAGCGATCAAATCTGTACTTTACGATGTTCTTGCCCCTTGACTCGACCTCCAATCGCTCTAAATCTATTTACAACTAGAACAATATCATCAATATGCGCTAATATAATGAATTCCATAAGAAAAAACTATCAAATTAGACACATATCTCGAAATCCACTCAAACTCGGCCCCTGGGCCCATGTCTCGAAATCCGACAAAAGCTACAAAACTAGAAAGATCATTCACTCACGAGTCTACTCATACCAAATTCATCAAAAATCCAACATCAAGTGGTCCCTCACAACAAACTCACAAACTCCCAAGCCTAACCCTTAATTTTCACCTCTAATTTTCACTAATTACATGATTAAAAAATGTGAAATCACCACACATATGAGTATTAGGGCTCAAGAAACTTACTTGACTGATAATCCTTTGAATCCCTCTTCAAAATTTCCCCAAAATCTCCAAAGCCCATCTTAAAGAATGGTGGAAATGAACAATATTAGTAAAGTCTTTAATTTATAGGTTCTACCCTGCAAAACCGCACATGCGGTCAAAATACACGCTTCTGTGACGCTGCACCTGCGAACTCCTCAACATGCGTATCTACGGCCCAAAATATCGCATCTGCGGGCCTTGCTTGCTTCTGCGGTTCTTCCTTCCCAGGTGATACTTTGCATCTATGCTCCACTTCTGCATCTTCGGTTCCTACTCCGCTAGTGCGATTTAAATAGATTTTCTTAATTCTGACCTTGTCCGTCCTAAAATAATGAGAAAGTGTGAAAATCACACCCAACCTTCAACACAGGATAAAGGTCTCATCTTCTATTCCGCTTTCTTCTACTCACCAAATCGAAACTCCATTTCAAAACTCGGATCGAGGATCCATACCTTCCTAAATTCGACTTCTTTCCCCGAAACAACAGTAGAAAGAGTGAACTTGCCCAGCGAGGGCTGAAACCAATGCTATCAAAAAGAAGGAGAGACGATTTCCACTTCCTCATAGGAGAACAACTCCTCAGGTTTTTTCCTTCAGCTTCATCTCCGAGGTAAGGAAAGCGTGGCAAGATGACTGACTCTTTATTCTTTCTTTTCCCGAATGAGACACTCTCATACATGCATTCTTTTGGAAGATCTTTGAACCGCTTGCTGTGATCGCTCCGGCGATTCTACATACCGACATGAAAGAGAGAGAGTAGCTTCAAGTGCATTTTCCAAGTTCCAAACTCTCCGTTAACCATCGAAATCATCCCGATCCCCTCGCGACCTCAACCAAACATACCAACAAGTCACATATCAACATACTAACTTAGTAGAACATTCGGAACACTCAAAATAACATCAAAATACTAAATTACCCTCAGATTCAAGCCTAAGAGCTTCTAAACTTCAAAATTACACAAATGACGCCGAAACCTAATAAACCTCGTCTGAATGATCTCAAATTTTTCACAAACATCACAAATGACACTATTAGCCTACTCAAACTTCCGGAATTCCATTCCGACTCCGATATCAAATTTTCCATTACCGACCAATAATTGTGAAATTTTCTTTTTCGCCAATTCAAGACTAATTCTACCAGAGACCTTCAAATTTTATTCCGGATGCGCTCGTAAGTCCAAAATTACCTAACGAAGCTAACTGCGCCATAAAAATTCCAAATCTGAGAATATTTACTTTTAAGTTAACATCGTGTTGACTTTTCCAACTTAAGATTTTAAATAGGAGACTAAGTGTCTTATTCCATACCAAAACCACTCCGGACCCTATCCAACCAACACAATACAATAAAATACAGCCAAAGAACACAAAAGGAAGCAAAAATGGTAGAAACGAGACTATAACTCATGAAACAACCGGCCGATCGTTACATACTCCTCCTCTTAAACAAACATTCGTCCTCGAACAAGTCTCAAAAATACTTGAAAGCCTCAAATATGTGTGGATATTTGCTCCATATCTCCCGCTCAGTATCCCATATATCCTCCTCCACATGACCAACCTCTCCACTACACTTTCACTGAAACTATATCCTTTTGATCTCAACTTTCGGTCGTACTGCTCCAAAATAGTTACTGGCTGTACATCATAGGTCAAATCATCATCTAATTGAACCGTGCTGAAATACAAGAGATGAGACGGAGCCAATATACTTCCGGAGCATAGAAACATGAAATACTGGATGCACACTCGATAAGCTAGGTGGCAAAGCAAGCTCATAAGCCATCTCCCCAATCCTCTAAAGCACCCCACAAAAGGCCCAATGAACCGAGGGCTCAACTTTCCCTTCTTCCCAAATCTCATAACACCCTTCATGAGTGAAACCTTCAGTAGAACCTCCTTCCCAACCATGTAAGACACATCAGGAACATTTCTGTCAGCATAACTCTTTTGTCTTGACTGTGCTGTACGAAGCCGCTCCTAAATCACTTTTACCTTATCCAAAGCATCCTGTACCAAGTCTATACCCAAAAGTCTAGCCTCGCCCAGCTCAATCCAATCTACTAGAGATCTACACCGTCTCCCGTATAAAGCCTCATATAGAGCCATATGAATACTCGACTGATAACTGTTGTTATATGCAAACTCCGTGAGTGGCAGAAACTGGTCCCATGAAACCCTAAAATGAATTACACAAGTGCGTAACATGTCCTCCAATATCTGAACAGTGCGCTCGGACTGTCTGTCTGTTTGAAGGTGAAAAGCTATGCTCGAATCAACCTGAGTACCCAACTCTCACTACACGATCCTCCAAAACTGCAATGTAAAGTTAGTACCTCTATATCAAATGATGGAAATTGGGACACCAATCTTTCAGATATAAATCTCAGCTAACCTCTTTAAAGAATATGTAGTACATACATGAGTGAAGTGTGCAGACTTGGTTAGTCGATCCATTATCACCCAAATATCATCAAACTTCCTCAAAGTCCGTGAGAGTCCAACTACGAAATCCATGATGATCCGTTCCCACTTCCACTCTGGAATCTCTATCCGCTAAATCAAGCCACCCGGTATCTGATGCTTATATTTCACCTGCTAACAATTGAGATGCCGAGCTACGAACCCCACTATATCTTTCTTCATTTTCCTTCACTAATAGTGCTGTCTTAAATACTGGTACATCTTTGTGGTACCTGAATGGATGTAATACCGCGAACTATGAGTCTCCTCCAGAATCAACTTCCGAAGCCCATCTATATTGGGAACACATATCCGACCCTTCATCATTAATACCCCATCATCAACAACAGTCACACCTCTGGCATGTTTATGCAGAACCTCGTCCTTAAGGACAAACAAATGAGGATTATCATACTGCCACTCTCTGATTTGATCAAGCAAGGAAGACCGATAAACCACACAAGCTAGGACCCGACTAGGCTACGAAATATCCGATCTTACAAACAGATTGGTCAAAGACTAAACATCAACTGCAAGAGGTCTCTCCCCAACATGAATAAATGCAAGAATGCCCATACTCATTACCTTCCTACTCAAGGTATCATCTACCTTATTGGGCTTTCCTAGATGATACAAAATGGTAATATCATAGTCCTTTAACTGCTCCATCCATATCTGCTTCCTCAAATTCAGATCCTTCTATTTGAACAAGTACTGGAGGCTACGATGATTAATAAACACCTCATAAGACACACCATAGAGGTAATGCCTCCAAATCTTCAACACGTGAACAATGGCAGCCACTTCCAAATCATGAACAAGGTAGTTCTTCTCATAGGGCTTCAACTGGTGAGAAGCATAAACAATCACTCTACCCTTCTACATCAAAACACACACATTGCCAACCCGAGAAGCATCACAATATACTGTATAAGAACCTAAAGCTGATGGCAGAACTAACACTAGAGTTTTGGTCAAGGGGACTTGAGCTTCTGAAAGCTTGCTTTACACTCACCCGACCACGTGAAAGGAGCACCCTTTGGGTCAATTTGGTCAAGGGTTATTCAATAGATGAACATCCTAGAATGAACCGAAGTAATAACTTGCCAAACCAAGAAAACTACTAATCTCTGTGGGTGAGCACGGTCTGGACCAACTTTGGACCGCCTCTATCTTCTTCGGATCAACTTGAATACCCTTACTGGACACCACGTTCCCCAAGAACACCATTGAACTGAGGTAAAACTCACACTTGGAGAACTTTGCATAAAGCTTCTCCTCCGTCAACCACTGCAATACAACTCTCAAATGCTCGTCATTCTCCTCTTGGCTACGAGAGTACAACGGGATATCATCTATGAATACAATAACAATTGACTTGATATGGTTGAAACACGTTGTTCGTCAAATGCATGAACGTTGCTGGGCATTGGTCTGCCTAAAATACATCAAAAGAAACTCATAATGACCATACCAGGTCTTGAAAACTATGTTAAGAATGTTCAAGTCCCTAATCCTCAATTGGTGATACCCTGACCTGAGATCAAACTCGGAGAAGACTTTTACTCCTTGAAGTTGGTCAAATAAATCATCATTACGAGTCAAAGAATACTTGTTCTTGATTGTGACTTTGTTCAACTACTTGTAATCAATGCACATCCTCATAATGTCATCATTCTTCTTCTTCACAAATAAAATAGGCGCACACCAAGGTGACACATTAGGCCTAATAAACCCCTTATCAAGGAGTTCCTGAAGCTGCTCCTTCAATTCCTTTAACTCCGCCGGTGTCATACGATACAGTTAAGTAGAAATAGGTTGAGTGCCCAAAACCAACTCAATACCAAAGTCAATATCCCTGTCCGGTAGCATGCCCATCAGGTCTATAGGAAATACATCTAGAAAATCTCTCACCATTGGAACTGAATCAACAGTAAGAGTCTATACACTAACTTCCCTTGCAAAGGCTAATTAAGAAACACAACCCTTCCCAACCATCCGCTGGTCATTCAAGTATGAAATTACTCTACTAAGGACATAATCCGACGAACCTCGCCACTCAATTCGTGGAACCCCCAACATAGCCAACGTCATTGTCTTAGTGTGACAGTCCAGAATAGCATGACACAAAGACAACCAATCCATGCCCAGTATCACAACAAAATTAACCATACTAAGCAGCAGTAGGCCTACCCGGGTCTCCAAACCCTGAATAGTCACCACACAAGACTGATATATGCAGTTCACAACAACCATATCACCCACATGAGTAGATACATGAATATATGAAATAAGAGACTTGCGGAGCATATCCAAATAATGAGCAAAATATGATAACACATATGAAAAAGTGGAACCATGATCAAATATTACAGAACCACCCCTTAGAAAACTAAGACAATATCTGTGATCATAGCATCTGAAAAACTAACATCTTGTCTGGCTAGGACTGCATAGAAACAGTCTTGACCACCACCTGATTGACCTCCCCCTACAGGATGACCCATAACTGACTGGGCAGGCGGTGAAGTAGCTAGTGTTGGAGTCGATGACTGACTCCTCTGCCGAGGCAAACAACCATTACAATGAGGAAACTGCCTCCAAATATACCCCAAAATTTCCACACTCAAAACAACCCCTGGTGTTGGTGACGGGGACTGAAGGTAGGGGTGTTCAAAACCGATCCGAAACCGAAAACCGAACCGAACCAAAGCTTAATGGCTTAATGGTAACGGCTTAACGGCTTAACGGACGGAGAACGGATTGAATTTTTTTTATTAACGGCTTATCGGTTTGGGGGCGGATTATTCAATTTTCTTAACGGATAATCCGTTAACCCGTTAAGAATATAAATATCCTATTTTTTCATATCTTGATAAGGTGCCTTGAATATTTCATTTCACAACTCTTGCTTTATGTAAGTATTTCGGTATCTACAAATTAGATTTACACTTAAATACTTAGTAACCAGAGGCAGAAGTAAAAATCAATAAAAAAGGTATACAATTATCTGTGTAAGGATCAGTAAAATTAAAGCGAATGTAGAGATAAAATGAAAAAGACTAAAGCAAGTGATTCAAAAAGGTATAAAAGTATGAGTAATAACAAATCCCTCACCACCCCACCCCCCACTCCAGATTTCTTCTTAACAACTTTTCAAACAGTCACATACTGTGAATAGCTGTTAATAAATTTCTATTCTATATTATTTGAAATGATGTTTTTTCTACTAATGTTGAACAAGTGCTCAATATAAATTCATAAATGATGTTTTTCATGTAATTGAAGTAGAAATGGAACTGGACATTGCACAATGTAGTGTGCAGATAGAATACATTTGAGCCCTTAGGTATTAAACCGATAAACCGCCCGATAAGAGCTAACCCGATACCAATCCGCCTGATATCTTATCGGGTGGCTAACGGATGAATATATTTAAAAGCCGATAACCGTTAAGCCAAACCCTTAAGAGTAAAAGCCGCCCAATCCGGCCGATGAACACCCCTAACTGAAGGGAACCCCTAGCACAGGGATACCTAGTAGAAGAACCTGGCATGGAGGAGCCCTGAACTGATGGAGCATGAGACGAACTCTGGGTTGGGAGGGCACTAAGTGATGAATGTACCTGACGAGAACTATGAGAACTATGGCCCGATGCTGTCCCGCGATTAATTAGGCGAGCTGACTGAGCATGTGTAAATGGAGGGCCTCTACCATGCTGGAACTGACCCCTATGAGAAGCACCACCAAAACTAGTGGATCCACGAGGCCTCTTGGCTTCCCTTTCCAATATCTCCTGAGAGCGAATCATTGCGACATCCATAATGCCAACAACCTCCTCAAAAGAAGCACCAGAGACCCTCTCTCTAGTAATAAGAATCCACATATGATATCTGAGGCCATCGACGAACCTGCCAATGCTCTCGATATATGTTGGAACCAACTATATAGCATGACGGGCTAACTTAGATAACCTCATCTCATACTGCATCACAGTCATATCATCCTGACGCAACTTCTCAAACTGCTTGTGCAACTTCTCTCTGCGTGACTGCATCACATATTTCTCCAAAAAGAGAATGGAGAACTATTTCAAGGTAAGGGCTGCTACACCAACAGTCCTACATCTCTCATAAGCCTCCCACCATGTAAAGGCATCTCCCGAGAACTGAAAGGTAGTGAGCAAGACCTCAATGGTCTCCAGAATACCCGCTGTACGAAGAATCCTCTAACACTTGTACAAGAAACTCTAGCATCCTTGTTCTTGTACCACTAAAATTAGGCGGGTGAATTCTACCAAACTTCTTCAATCTACGCTGCTCTCCATCACGATTGGATGGAACCACATAATCTTGAGAAGGTGCAACTGGATGGGCTGGTGGTACCTCCGGTGTCTATTGTCCATAAAAAAGTCTGCTCTAGTGTATGGGCGGCGGTAGTCTAAGTGCCTACCCCGGACTGGGAAGTAGTTGCTGTGGTAGAAATAGTGACTGCCTGAGCAAGATTGGTGCACATGGTCAGAATCTGAGCTAAGGTCTCCTGAAGACCTGTGATAACAATAGGCATAGCCGGTACCTGAGCTGGTCCTGCTGGAGCATCCACAACTAGACCTGATCATAGACTGGGCGGCTGGTGGATCTGTAGGTGCTGCCCTAGCTGTTGTGTGGGCTACACCCCTACCGCTACCAAGGCCTCAACCACGTCCTTAGCCTCTCGCTCCCCAACTAGTGGTACTGGTGGCAGTCTGTCCTGACCAGTAGCACGTGTATTTTCCAGATGTGAGAGAATAAAATAATAGGAGTTTAGTTACCAGAATCATAAAATTCCCATGACAAGAATTCAAGAATGTGAAGTTTTACAAAAGGTTATGCAGCCTTTCAAAGATAAGTACAGACGTCTCCGTACTAATCCGCAAGATACTACTAGACATGCTCATAACCTGTGACACCTATGCAACCTAGGTTCTGATTCCAAATTGTCAAGACCCAAACTACCATGTCATGATGGCGCCTATCGTGGTAATAGGCTTGCCAAATCTTTGTCAAAAACAACACGATATTTCATTTCAAAGATAACTTCAAGCTATTTAATAATAAAACTTCATAAAGAAATTATAAACAATGAAAGTGCGAAAAGAAAATCTCGACATTGGGGTATCATTAGTCGTGAGCATCTGTCTAAAAATACTGAGACTAACTCAATCTGGAAAGTAACTAAAAAATACTATAAGAAGATAGAAGGGAGAAGAGCGGAGCTGCAATCTCCAGAGCTACCTTGCTAACTTCCAGAAGGTCTATAGCTAGAATAGTCAACAGCCGCTACCAGATCCTAATACACCTGAATTTGCACATAAGGTGTAGGGAGTAATGTGAGCACACCAACTCAGTAAGTAACAACAGTAAATAATTACTTAGAAGTAGTGACGAGTAATAAAACATTTAAAGTTCATATCATGTAATCTTAGTAAAATACAACATGCCTTTAAAATCAGGGTTTGAATTAAATCATCTCGTTTAAACCCAGTTCTAGTAAAAATCTTTTACATATACTTTTCAATGGCTTTCAACAAAGGCTCAATACAGAGGTGTGGAAAAAATGATGAAATCATAAACTGCCCCTCGGGAAAAACATCACTCATATACAGCCCCCTGGCAAACCTCACAGTCACTCGTATACAGCCCATCAAGCATACCTCACCATCACCCATGCCTCCCAGTCACTCAGTACTCGGCACTCGCACTCAATGGGTACCTACGCTTACTGGAGGTGTACAGAATCTAGAGGGTCTTCTTCAGCCCAAGCGCAATAACAAGCCAACTCGTGGCATAAATCAATTAGGCCTTTGGCTTATAGAAAAATATGCTGCGGCATGCATCCCAATCCCATAATTATCCTCACAAATCATTCCCTCGGCCTCACTCAATAATAAACCTCTCAAGCCACCCGGGCTCTCAGTAAAAATAGGGTACTTAGCCCAAAACAACATTTACATGCATCAAAGCAGAGTAATAAAGACGGAGTTATGAAATAAATAAGTATAACATGACTGAGTATAGATTTCCAATCGAAAACAATAAGAGGATAGAAATAAAATACCTCTAAGGTGAAAACAACACTGGCATAAGGCCTAAACACGACATCCAACCCGATTTATAGAAATTCTTTCTAAACAAGTGTGAAGCATGTAATTTCAACAAATTATTCAATTTCATAGTAGATACGAGACGGACCAAGTCACAATCCCCAATAGCGCACCCACGACCTCGTCACCTAGCATGTGCGTTACCTCAAAATACTAAAATGATACAAAATCAGGGTTTCATACCCGCAAGACTAGATTTATAATTGTGACTTATCTCAAGCCGATCAAATCTCTACTCCTTAATGCTCTTGCCTCGCGACTCAACCTCTAATCACTCTGAATCTATTTACAACCAGAACAATACCATTAATATGCGCTAATAGAATGCATTTCATAAGAAAAACTATCAAATTAGATACAAATCTTGAGATCCACTCAAACCCGCTCCCCCGAGCCCATGTCTCAGAATCCGACAGAAGTTATAAAACTAGAAAGTCCATTCACTCACGAGTCTACCTATACCAAATTCATCAAAATCCAACATCAAATAATCCCCCAATTCCTCAAATCAAACTTACCAACTTCCAAGATCTAACCCCTCATTTTCACCCCTAATCCTCCCTAATTGCATGATTAAACAATGGTAAATCACCACAAATATAAGTATTAGGGCTCAAGCAACTTACCTAACTGATATCCCTTGAATCCCTCTTCAAAATCACCCCAAAATCTCTAAAACCCGTCTTGCAAAATGGTGGAAATGAGCAAAATTCGCACATGCAGTCAAAATAGACGCTTCTGCAACGCCTCACCTGTGGAAAAACCATCCCAGGTGTGGATTCCATTTACTCCTCAAAATCCACATCTGTGGCCCAAAATATCACACTAGCGGGTCTTGTCTGCTTCTGCGGTTCTTCTTTCCCAGGTGATACTCCGCATCTGTGCTCCACTTCTGCATATGCAGTTCCCATTCTGCAGGTGCAATTAACACAGAACCAAACGCTTCAACTGCATTTTCCAAGTTTCAAACTCTCCGTTAACCATTGAAATCATCTCGAGCCCCTCGAGACCTCAACCAAACATACCAGTAAGTCACATATCAACATATGAACTTAGTTGAACCTTCAGAACACTCAAAACAACATCAAAATACTAAATTACCCTCGGATTCAAGCCTAAGAACTTCTAAACTTCCAAATTTCAACGACGTACCAAACCTCGTTCGAATGACCTATAATTTTCCACACACATCATAAATGACACTATGAACATACTCCAACTTCCGAAATTTTATTTTGACTCTGATATAAAATTTTCTACTGCTGACAAAAAATTGTCAAATTTTCTTTTTTGCCAATTCAAGCCTAATTCTGTAGAGAAATTCCAAATTACATTTCGGATGTGCTTCTAAGTCCAAAATCATCTAACAGAGCTAACTGAACCACAAAATCTAAATCTGAGATCGTTTACTCATAAGTCAAGATCTCATTGACTTTTCCAACTTAAGCTTCTTAATAGGAGACTAAGTGTCTCATTCCACATCGAAACCACTCCGGACCCAACCCAAGCAACACGATACGATAAAATATAGCTGAAGGTTATAAAAGGAAGCAGAAATAGAGCAAACAAGGCTATAACTCATGAAACGACTGGTCGGCGTTGTTACAACCGGTCCATCAATGGCAGCAGCCCTTTC
Organism: Nicotiana benthamiana; assembly: GCA_034376525.1. NCBI lineage: Eukaryota > Viridiplantae > Streptophyta > Magnoliopsida > Solanales > Solanaceae > Nicotiana > Nicotiana benthamiana. The sequence continues at coordinate 71,341,148 of CM067324.1, read as the reverse complement.
TATCGCACCTTCTTTAGTATCTCTTAGGTTGGTATCCAATATCTCCATTAGAAACAAAGGGAGAAGATCCATTTTAGAAGATAATGAACTATAGGCACTAAGAGAGACATGAAACAAATTTTAGCAAGAAGAAGGCGGAGCCTAGGATAAAATAAAGGATAAATTTCAAGTTTACCTTACTTACACGGGATATAATAGTAATTTTGAATTAAAATTAAAAGTGAATTAAAAAGTGTTAGATCTAAGTTGATTTCAATGATGTAAAATAATGAATTACTCCTTATTTGCAGGAACAGTCTTTGAGCAAAATAATAGAGGCATAAGAGAATCAAAACGAAAAAGGAAAGAAGAGAGGAAAAATCAATCAAAAAGGATATTATTGGAAGGATATTAAAGGAGGTCAAGGGCATGAAATCATCCATTGAAGATTCTTCCACATACAGTGTTTAATTGCAACATAAATCAAGGGATTTGACAACAAGAATATTCTCTCATTAAAGGAAGAAATAAATCAAGCCTACGGGTCAAGGTAAATCAACAGAAGAATTAGTCTTGGAAAGAATCAATCGAAGATTCCTTCTGAGAATAACTCTCTTGGGTTTACAATCTCTCAAAAGATTTACAAGACATGAAGGCCTCACGAAGTATAAATACCTACTACACCAACCACTATCAGTCTTTTTATTCTACTCCAAAAAAGAATTATATTTCACTTTAGATATATTATATAATTAGTGAGAGAAGAAAAAAAAAGATAAAACACTAGTGAGGTATTGTATCAAGAACAAAAAGTAGGAAGTGACATTGGAATTAAGGTGATGGTGTAAAGCTACATCAACTCTCTTGTAATCGAGGAACTTTAATACTGAAATAGAACACCCTTACAACCCAAGGGGACTGGACGTTGGATTCACATTGAATCTGAACTAATATAAAAATTCTAGTGTTTATTATTCCTGCATTTTATTATGATTTAGTTATTTTTTGTTATCACCATTCAATCGACTAATAAGCAAACTAGTCAACTATCTAGGGTATAAAAGAAAACAAAATCGATAATTCACCCCCTATTGTACTTTCAATTGGTATTAGATCCAGTCTCACACTTCTTATATTTTGCTTAACAGCTAGTTAAAAAAGATCATGTCTAACCAAGTGATAAATTGGAGCACTTTTTCAAGAAGGGACGTCACAACTAAGGTCACGATACTTCAATGGATAATATTTCTCCCACTGGAAAGTACGCATGGAAATTTATGTGAAATTCTATAATGTCAAAGTATGGCGTGTTATCAAAAGGGGGAACTATCCACTTCCAATAGCAACTCAACCATCCGTTGGTCCTGAAGATATTGATGAATACACAGGCAGGAAAATAGCTTTAGTTCAGGTTAATGCTATCAGTGGAGAAGAGTATGAAAATATTTCGATTTGTGATACCACCAAAGAAATGTGGGACAAACTAGAAGTTACTTATGAAGGAACCAGTAAGGTGAAAGAAACTCAGATAAACATGTTGATTCATGATTATGGTTTTTTTCAGATGAAAGAAGGAGAATCCATTGAGGAAATATTTGCAAGATTCAATAAAATCATTAGCGATCTGAGAGCCTTTGGTAAACCCTACTCAAGTGGTGATCAAGTTCAAAAATTCCTTAGGGGTTTGCCTACCATATGAAATACCAAAATATTTGCAATTGAATCTCAAGTTCTAAACAACATTTCATATGATATCTTATAGCATTTGAGAAACCCTATATCAAGAAAACAACTCAGGAAGAAAAGAAGAAAACAACTGCCTTTAAAACTACAAATGAGAAGCTCTTTTAGAAGAAATTTCCATGGTATCAAGAAACATGAACATATTAATGAGAAGGTACAGAAATATAAAAAAAGGGAAGGATGTCATCTAGACGAACTAGACAATACAATGAATAAGACAAGAAATATGGGAAGGGCCATGAATATGGAAGATATGACCGCATTCAAGCTCAATGTCCAGACCTTAAAAGAAAAGTCTCCAGAGGATTCAATAAAAACAAATCCTTCGGAAGTTGTAGTGATGAAGATCGCTCAGAACATGAAGAAATAGCAAATTTATGCTTAATTACTCTTTTAGGAAAATGATATGAATAAATATTCTGGATGTTGGACTAATGAAGATACTTCAGATGATGAATGTAAAGAAGACATTGAATACTATATCATGGCTCAAGGTGAAGCAAGTGAGGTAAGACCTTATAATTGTGATACATGTAACAAATTGTAGGATATCCTTGACCTCACCTTAAAGGAGTCTAAAAAATGCTTAATGAATTAAAGAAACTCAATAGGGAAAAGAAGGGATGGGAACTTAAATTTGAACTCTGTGAAATTGAAAGAGACCTGCTTCAATATGAGGTTCAGGAATTGCAAATGCAAGTGAATGGTATGTGCAAATCCACCAGTCACAGTTCTCTCAAGTCTAACCAGGCAACTTACGAGTCAATTGGTAAAGAACTGGTTAGAACTGAGTCCACAAGCACAGGATGGATTTGAAAACCCAAATCAAACTTGACTCCAGTAGAACTAACAAACAAGGACCCAAGCAGGCTTGGGTATCTAAAAGAAGGTGCTAATTATATTTTATAGGAACACCACAGAAAGAGCTGCAAAGGAAAATGATATTTAGATAGTTCGTGTTCCAGTCACATGACGGATGAAAAAAATTTGTTCAAAGAAGTCACAAAAAAAAGGTGGAAATGTCAAATTTGGTGATGACTCAAAAGGAAAGATAATTCGTACCAACAAAGTTCTATTCGGCAATAATTGTGATATCACAGAGGTATTTCTTATAGATGGAATCAACTACAATCTCTTGAGTATAAGTCAACTATATGATCCAGGATACCAAGTAAAATTCAAGAAAATAGGATGCGCCATTAAAGATGAGACGGTAAAATTATTCTTCCTGGAAAAAGGTATAGAATTGTGTATATTCTTTATGGCATTGACAATCTAGATAGTTATATTTATTTAGCATCCATATATGATGATCCATGACTTTGGCATAAAAGACTTAGTCATGCAAGTATTCATCTAATTAAGGGCAAATGTGATTCATAGTATAACGATAGGGTCTGAAATGGCTAAATAGTGAAAGAGAGAATAAGTTTAAATAATTTTTGATAATATAGGGGTATATTTGGATTTGTTCTGATATGTCAAGCTATCTTTTACTCCAAATAAAAACGATGTGGAACTAGTCGAGGTGCTTGTAAGTTGGTCCAAACACCATGATTACAAAATAAAAAAAAGTCAAATTGGCCAAAATTGGTGTTAATGTTAGTAATTATTTATTTTTATTTTTATAAACTTTAACTATTAGATATTGAGTAAAATATTTAGGTGTCCTAAATCAACTAAATTTTATACGTTAATTTTTTTTTTAATTTGAAATACTATGTAAGACATCTTAATATTTAGTACGTTACAATCAATTAAGATTTATTGCGTAGGATTCTTTCCAAATTTAACTATATTGTTTACATAAAAGCGTGGAGTTCACGTGGAATAAGCTATATATTCCGAAGTCCAAGTTTTGTTTTGTTAACATATAATTGAGGTGTTATTTGGTTGAGTATTTAAATCATTAAATGTTGGTTCATAGGCAAAACACTCAAACTTTTTTTCACGATCCAAAATTAATCAGAATTGTGATGGCGTCGGACAACGCTGTCAAACAAGCCAACTATAAATACTTAATTAATTTCTTATCTTAAAAGTTTTGAAATAAAAAATTTTCTTTCAATTTATATAGTAAAAGATAATCCTTGCGAAAATAAATAAAAGAATATTTAGAAATAAATACAGAATACCCTATAATCATCCCAGAACCCAGTATCACAGGTGCATGAGTAATTTTCTAAGAAGATAATATAATACAATAATCATTCGGAATACAAAATTGGACAGAAAATAAATACAGTAATCTGAACGAGACTCTGCTGGCTGCGGATCGCCTCGGGAAGTGGAGCTCACCTAAGTCTCCGTATCAACCATGCTGCTATGCCCACCAAGCCACTAAAGATGCATGTGCCTTTACAAAAAAAATGCACAAAAGTGTAGTATGAGTATGAAAACAACATATGTCCAATGAGTATCCCGTCTAAACTCGAAGAAGTAGAAACTAGAGGTCGATTTTGACACTTAGTAATGGTACAATAATGTCATATCAACAATCTATTAACTTGTGAACTTTTATAAACATGACTTTAAAACAATAGGTTGAAGCAAGTAAACAATTCTTTCTTTTATAGAAATTTCCAAATTCCTTTTGATCACTTATATGTATATTCTTAAGCTAGAAGAGGCACTAATAACTTTGATAAGTTTCAAGTCAAGCAATACAACCATGCGTAAATCATGCCTTGGTCGTACGACCAAATCCAATAATATTTAAACTGTGCACTACCAGAGGGTCGAGTGACGTGAACCATAGATGCGTCTATTTAATCTACCGAGGCGTTGGGTCCGTTTCCAGAATTTAAACATACACTGACAGCTAATCAAGAAGTCATCTGGAAACCATTATCCAAAGATAACCAATTCTCTTTTGTAATTTAGAATAATGAAGTTTAATTATTTTTAGAAATGTATTTACAAATTCGATATGATTTAAGCAATTCAACTGTCAATGATGTTACAAATAATCCAAGTATAGCATGCTTTTGGTTTATAGACTACCCAGACTTAAACATAATAGTAGCTATACATGGACTCTTATCACCTCGTGCGTATGTAGCCCCACAACTTGGAGCACATATTTAATTATTTCACCTATGTGGACAATTTCCTCTTACAAAGTTAGAAAGGAGACTCACCTCACTTTGAAGATCCATAACTGGCATTCCACGCCCTTCTGAAGACTCAAATTGATGCATAAAACTCCAAAACTAGCCAATAATTTTGTAAATCCATTAATATATGCTCAATTACTCATTACAATCCAATTTATAATAATTTCAAACCCTGATCGAAAAGTTAACATAAACACCCTCGGGCCCATGTGTCCGGATTCCAAAATTTTTCGAAGAATAAGTTTACCCACAACCTCACGAATTCAAATATATAATTTACTCTTCAAATTCTAAGAATAATAATTTTTTAGGTTTTCCTTCAAACACCAAGTTTCTATCAATTTTCATGCTCAAATCTGTAACAAATCATGTTTTTAACTCACAAAGGGTGAAATTAACTTACCTCATGCTTGATGAAGAAATCCCTCTCTTGAAGCTCTCTAAAAATCGCCTAAACAAGAGTAAAATGGCCAAGACCCCCGATTTAAACAACCTTACTGGCTACCGCAGTTTCGCACCTGCGGCCACACGACTGCTTTTGCGGTTTCGCAAGTGTGGCCCCTCCACTGCTCATGCGATTTCCTCCAAGCCTTCAACTTATACATCTATGCTTCTCCTTCCGCAGGTGCTATCCCGCATCTGTGGCAAAATGAGCCTAGTCGTCCATTTCCGCTTCTGCGTACCGACAACATCTGCGATCATGCAGGTGCGGGAATTCCTTCGCACCGCGGCCTCTGACTCCTTCACTTCTAACCACTTCTGCAGTTCTCTCCCTTGCTTCTATGGAGCCGCTTCTGCGGTGAACCCTCCCCAGAAGCAGTTATACTAGTAACCAGACCCCTTCAGCTCATCCTTCAAGTTTCAATTCGATCTGTTAACCATCCAGAATCCATCTCGAGGCCCATGGGACCCCAACAATTCATGCCAACCAGTACCAAAATACATTACGGACTTGCTCGAGGCCTCAAATTTCAAATAATGATCATGAATCGACCTCCAATTTAAGCTTTATGAACTTTAGAATTTCAGACTTCTACTTTCGATGTTTAAACCTATCAAATCATGTCCGATTGACTTCAAATTTTGCACACAAGTAATATTCAATGTTATAGACCTACTCCAACGTTCGGAATTAGATTTCGACCCCGATATCAAAAAGTCCACTTACGGTCAAACTTCTCAAAAACCTTCCATTTTCTATCTTTAGCCAAATGAATCCAAAATGACCCACAGACCTCCGAATTCACTTCCGATCGCTCTTCCAACACCAGAATCACCGTACAGAGCTACTCCCAAATTCGAAATCCCAAACGGACATCGATAATACTGAAATGCACTTCAACCCAAACTTATGAAATTTCTTCCAACATGCTAACTTCCACAATAGGCGCCAAAATGCTCCCGGGTCATCCAAAACCTGATCCAGGCATACGCTCAAGTCCGGAATTATCATAAGAACCTATTGAAACCTTCGAGTTCCGGTTCCGAGGTTGTTTACTAAAAAATCCAATCCTAGTTAATTCTTTCAATTTAAAGCTTCCGAAATGAGAATTCACTTTCCAAATCAACTCCGAACTTCCCGAAATTTAATTCCAACCACGCGTACAAGTCATAATACCTAAAATGAAGTTGCTCATTGCCTCAAACTGCTGAATGACACACTAGAGCTCAAAATGAGCGGTCGGGTCGTTACATTCTCTCCCTCTTAAATGCATGTTCGTCCTCAAACGTGTTAAGAACTGTGTTGGGGTTGTCTGAAATCATTGTTTAACACCTCGAGCACCTACCCGTGCTACCATGGCTCATCTAGGCACACTAGCTCGATATATCTGAAGATATACTTTTTCACTCAAGCAAATAGGCCTTAGAGCCCAATTCCAACATCCAGAATTCTTTTCCAGGCCTGTTCTAACATACACTCACCGCATCAATAACTACACGCAGCACCAAATCACGTGTCACGACCCAAACCGGAGGGCCATGACTAGCACCTGACCATACTTGCTAAGCACCAACGTGCATTTTATCAAACCTTCTTTATTATCTTTCAGGGTTGACGAGATCAATATAAATGGTAGACATGGATCATGGACAACCAACAATAAAATATGATGGCATGAACATACATAACATGGGATGACCAGATAATCAAGAACTATATATAAGTTACGAGCTACTACGCTACTATGAAAGACTATACAACAAAAATCAGCTGACAAGGCATACCAAACTATACATAAGTCGACACCTGTCTATGAGCCTCTAATGGAACATAAGTGCTGAAACATAGCCGGAGTAGGGCCCCGACATACCCATAATGTCTATAACAAAAATGCATACCAAGACCACGGCAAGTCCAGAGAAGGGATCTCGCTAATCACCGCTGAAGTGGACACCTATTGTGGTGGGAGAGATACACCTGCCTGTCTGCCAGGATCTGCAACACGACCTGCAGCATGCACAAATAAAAGGGCATCAGTACTGTCATACCTCCTTTTTCCACTACACCCCGCGAATGACGTAGATAAGGGAATTTTTTCAATTAAAGGACAATCAAAGAGGGATTTATTTATTTAAGAATCAGAGTCACCACTTGAGATAATTTATGGTGTCCCAAGTCACCGGTTTAGAATCCCGAATTGAGGAAAGGTTGACTCTGTATTACAGTTCGCGAACCAGAAACTCGAGTAAGGAATTCTATTAACCTGGGAGAAGGTGTTAGGCACTCCCGAGTTCCTGGTTCTAGCACGGTCACTTAACTATTATTATTGGCCTAATTATCTGATTTTAAAATACTTTTAAACCTATGTGCATTTTAATCATCTAACCATTGCACAAGCATGATCAAACATGAGGGAGTATTCTGATTAGCGCTAAACATCCCTTAAATATTGAGCTAGCCAAACTTCGTGATCCAGACAAGCATGGTGACTAAAAATAATATTAGTTCGTCTACTGCCCTTCCAAATCTACAAATGAAACCACAAAGTACAAGCATTTCATAGACAAAACTACATATGTATCCATAAAAAGAATTAGGATCATTTTAAATAAATACAGATCTGGCTTTCATGAAGATAACTTAGACCCCAACAAAGATTCCATTATACTAACCGCAATTAAGTTAATTTACCTTGCTAATATCATTTCAAATATGAATCAGTAGTCTCATAAATTAAATAACCATCAACAATAAATCACCAAATTACCCAAATTAACTCTTAGAATCAAAGAAATGAACTAGGAATACAACAACAACTAAGAACAAATACGCAAGTTAATAATTGAGTTCCAACCCATTAAATAAATCACTCTTCTATAAGATATAATCTAAATTGTACCTCTGGTAACATTGACCCCTTTAAATCTATTAAACAAATAATTCATGTTATCACTTGAAAAGTTGAAGACAATCAGATTTTAGCTCAAAAAACATTTATGCTAATTTCGTACTATAGCTACAAAGAAAATAGTGAATGCGATAGCATTTGTGCCCTTGAAAACCAACCGAATACAAATTCATGAAGGAAATACTCAACTAATATCACTAGAAAAAACGCACACCGGTGCTATTAAGGGATCACAAATAATTTGAACAGCAACTCATTCATGAACGAGACAGTCAGCAACGACTTCAGCAAAACCCAAATACGAATTAAAATTTGATTGATCAAATTTTTAGAAAAGACAAGAGTAACATCGGACCTCAGATCTTAAATCCAATAAGAAATTTAAAACAATGTCGAGCAAAGAATGAAGACCAAGACTCAACCAAGTACCTCAACGACACCGGAAACTCGACCACGAACGGGCTGCCGATCAAAACGTCGACAACAGAACTGGAGTGGACCTCTCTGTCGATCAAATGTGAGTACTCGATGTCAAAATTCAGAGTATGCTGGTTCTGATTTAGCTGACGAAAAAATGAGGATATTTCGGAACAAAAACTATGGAGTTCTAAGGTGTTTTCGATTTTTGAAGTTGGAGGTTCAAGGGTCTTTAATGGCTGAAGGAAGAAGATGACTAACGGGTGGGTCGTGTTGTTTCTCTTTTGTTGAAAAGCTGCACCCTTCACACCTCCTTCTGTATCGCTCTCTTTTTGGCGTATCTTTTTAGGTCCCTATAGTAGAATCTAGGTTTAGGTTTATATTTTGTGTATTTTGTCTATTAGTTCCTATATCTTTTATATTAAGTTTTTAGGTTATATTTATTTACTTTTTGTTCCAAAGAAAAATCTAGAATGATCTCCAAGGTTGGCTTAATGAGTATTGAGTATTGGGCCAAAGACTAAAAATCTACAAAAATTATAAAGACGGGATGCGCCGATCCAACACTATTTTTTTTTTTAAAATTATACAATTATATTATAAAAATACTAAACAAATTTTATGATTAAACTAACTATATTAAGACATGAAACTATTTTTGTCTTTTTAAAATTATATAAAAATAAAGGTAAGGTACTACTTTGTATTATTATTATTTTTCATATTGCGAAAGCTAAATATTTTTTGTAATTTTTCATTTTTATAACGAAAATAAAGGAAAAAATAAAAAATAGTAGCTATATTATGCCTTTTTTTTTATAAAGCAAATTTTAGATTTTATTAATATAGAAAATAAAGTTACCACAAATAGGTGAAATACAAGTAAGGGAGTCAAATCGCCGGAGTTGTTACCCATATAAGACAATCGGTCTAACCTTACCGTATTCAACCTATTATGATAATATTACAAAAAAGCAAAAGAAAAATTACAAGAAGATAGGTTTATACGATAAGGTGGGGGACGCCAGTATTGTCACCCATATAACAATAACCGGCAGCAACCTTACCTTATAAATCCTATCGAGGCCCTAAAAAGCCTCATGAAATAAAAAGCAAGGAAACGATGAACATTAATGTGATGGTAAAGAAAGCGGATTTGCTTTCTTTTCTTCATATTTGTGGACTGTTAGCTCCAATTGTCTTTAACCTTCACGCTTGTTCCTCGACCGACTATATTATGCCTAAATTAAATATTTACGTGCTAAAATATAAATAATCTTGGGGAGGGTTAAAAATCATATGTCCACAAGTACGAATAAAGTATTGAGTATGTAAGGCAGAGAACAATAAATACTACAATAATATAAGCAGGGATAGAGAATATACAACCTGCAACATCTGGGTACCTCTGAGGGCTACTAATATGAAGTGCATGATACATATGTATAAATACATAAACTTTTAAAACATACGCCTCCGTGGGCATTATCAGCATCATATCGTACCCGGCTGTAATAGGCTTGGTAAAAGAATATACCCGTCCATCATAAGGCTCGGTAGAATCGTACCCGCCCACGTGGAGCTCGGTAAAACCCAACTGATCAGTGATTGCACAACAGATGGCATACCCCGACGATTATAGTGCAACTTAGTAGAGTAAAATATATATATATATATATATATATATATATATATATATATATATATATATATATATATATATATATATATATATATATATATATATATATATATATATATATATATATATATATATATATATATATATATATATAAAATGTATGCTCGACTCATGAAATCACGTTTTAAACCTTTCAGAGTGACGTAAAGTTGGTATTCTATGTACACGTTATTAGGACTAACTATTCACTATGAACCTTATAAGAATTAGGAAGTACCAACAACATTGATAACATAAGAATAAGAAAAGCAACATTAACATCCATCGTTCCATAAGAGGGGAAACAATGTAAGTACTGCTAGCTTCTAAGAGTAGAGTATTTTTGGAAGCTCATTTATTATATTATGTACAATCGGAGTTGTGCAAAAGAAGGAAAGAGATAGTCTTACATACCTTGTATATACTTCCCCAATCTCAATCTATGATATATTCAGAACTCCTTAGTCTACAATAAGAGAAACGATACTATCGTTATCGTCTAAGCATCATAACTATTATTTATCAACCACAACCTATTTTACAATGAACAGACAACACCTCCCATATATATATATATATATATATATATATATATATATATATATATATATGACTTCACACAATTCAAAAAAATTACCAAACAGCCCAAATAACATCAATAATAATCATATTGAGCCTCCCAAAATAGTCTACGTACAACCTAATCACTTCATACATACGACGACCACCGTAGTCGTGTCAAACGATCCGGAAATATTATGAAGAGCTATCATCCCACAAACCTACATCTATATGGTGTTTCTCCACACCCTTCTTCCCCGTGAACTCCATAAAATAGTAGTAAAACACGCAGCCCAACAACAACACAAAACACTCCATAAAATAGTCTGCAACAAGTGAATAACTCGAACTCACGACTTTCGCCATCGTCCCGTGAGTTATTACATGTATGGAAAGAATTACCATGAATTCATAGAAGGAAAAATGTATGAAAGAGGGCAGTAACTTAGTTTACTTGTTGGATAACTCGGCCCTTCCCTTGGTTCTTCAAACTCTAGGTTTTACCCCCAATTAGAACTTGAAAGAGAGGGAAAACCGATTAGGGTTTGTGTGAAATTTTTGGGGAGGAGTTTCAGGGGTTCAATATGGTTTTGAAGGTCTGAAATAAAGGTGAAATAAATGAGTTTATAGTCCCTTACAAGTCCTCTCTTGGCCGACTTTGGGACTTTTACTTTTGTCCTCTCATTTTGGCAAGTAGGTGATGCACCTACTTGTCACCTACCAATCTACGCAGGTTGCAAAAATACAAATATCTCTATATTTCGAGATCGTATTGACAAATGGTTTAATGCGTTGGAAACTACAAGCATAGATATTTAATTTTGTTGGTAGATTACCCGTAATTCCTTGTAAATTGGAATAAAAGTTTAGAAACATTTGACTTAATGTTTAAATAAAATTATGAACCTAAGTTGTGATAACTTTTGCTTACTTTTGTTTCATAACTTGTTTGACTTCAAGACTTATGATACAGATATTATATGATTCAAATACCTTAATACATGACCTCTTCAGTGCATTAAGCACCTCTAGGTTTACCTGAAAATACGACTTACAACATCCTTGATTTGTTTAACTTCTAATACTTGTTAATAAGCCTTATACACCCTTGTATCACTTAAGACCAATATGATTAACTTCTTATCAACTCAATGATAACTCCTTCTTGGGTTTATGTTAACTAACATATGGCATGAACTAACACGTGTGCATATGGGTTGTAACAACATGATTGCATACCTTAGCTGAACTCACAGGACCACGATAACATTCTCTAATCAAATCAATCGAAATTCCACGAATCTGATGCATCCATTACACCTTATGACCTACGTAGGTCTTGCTCTAATTCTTATAATACTGTCACGGCATAAGAGAGATGTAGAAATTCATAACCGAGTGCCGAATCAACAAATCATCCGGTCTATACTCTTGACAAAAACCCTCACCTCATTCTGAACCAAATAATGTTATTTGCTCCTTAATATACTTCATATAATTAGATTGCACTGATTCTAAACCTAATGATCTCGTCTTACCCAGTACGAACTACTCAGGCAATAAGCCACCCTAGACATGATCAAAAATATCATATGATGCCACAATGTGCTAATAGGCCACCAATTCGAACGAGATAAAAAGGGAAATGAACTCTGGAAAGAACTACTCAACTTGCACAACTAATATGAACTTTCATTAGAAAATGGGAAACAATCACACATAAGATGAAATATGAAAACTGTATTTAGTATCACATTGTTGCGGCGCACAACCCGATCCAAATAACATAGCCATGGTGGCATGCCATCCCATCCACAAATAACACTCATCTAAGGAGATGTACATCGAGCTAAATTGCTCATTACAACAAAATACCAAATATCGGCCACAAGCACGCTAAGTGCATAATAACACCCCGAGGGGACATATAGTGCTATAAGCTACAAAACTCAAGCACAACGGTGCGATATATGATTCGAATCTCAAGAGCCATTTTGCTCATATAACATCATCTCTACGCGGAACCTCAACACTTAAGCAATTCACATAGCCGTCTCACAAATCACATGGCGCAATGTATGATTACATGAAATAACTGACGATGAAATAACACCATAACTACTCTTCCATAAGGAGCACCATACTGAAATAAACACATCTGGCCTGATATAGAGCCCATATTCACATTTGAATCCATGCACAGACATCGAGCTGATTCTGATCGCACTGAACTAGGTAAATAACCTTTCAAAGATCCATAATAACTTCCTTTTCTCATAACACATAAGAACAACCATCATAACCGGAGTAATCATCTACAGTCCACAACTCAATAAATAAAATGGCCTCTAGGCATCAATTCCAAAATCGACGATATCACCACAATCTTCATACTTGGACTTTAACCAATCAAGTGACTACATGCCACACTTATACAACCTTCCCGTGGGGCACGCTCCCACAACCTTCCATAATAGATAATAGGTCTGTACATCCAAACCACCGGCCGTACTAACACTAAAAGGCGATCAAGAATCCTTAACTAGGATGCACGGTATTTTTCACAAAACCCCGATCTGAAGTGACGCTGAAGGCAATACCAACTTACTTTAAACATTGAAACTACTTCCCTACTCATTCGAGCTCGTGACATCCTTGTTATGATTTCCATCATAACTCCAGAACCACTAATAGATTAATGCTTCATCATAATAAAACCTTTCACTTAACTTATTTCAGGAGAACCATCACAACATGCATGTGAATTCTCATAACTGTATAATATGCAAATCTCTAAGTACTGGTCTAAACCACCATATCCCTTCCGAGATTATCCTACACATAACAGGACATAACAGTTGAATACTCCTGAATAACATCAATTATGGTGGCGGACTGTACTCCCACGTACCGCCACAAATCACTTGCATAATTTGCTGAATGAACTGATTACTACTGCTAATACGCCCATTCAACCATGGATAACCTATCTATCTTCTTCAAATTTATCCTTGATTGCCTTAGAAATAATAACTCCATTCAACACATAACACACGCCATCCACACTCATCTCGAGTGATCGTGAATCACGAGACCATACTGTCTCAAATTCCACGAACCATTTCATATCTCCCTATTGCTACACTGCAGGTCAAAACATCATAGAAAATTCTGGGCACTTTCTCATAAGCTGCTACAAAGCTTGATTCTTAACTTTACCTATAGGCTCGAAATCATTAGTCACCATAATTACCCCTTCAAATTCACTAGGACCGTTGTTGAGAGCCACCCGTCTGACTGTGCCCCAAATATAATCAATGTAGAAAATCATTCTATCTATGATATGTGTGCTTTGGTTGTATTAGCATGATTTTCAGGTATATGTTTTGATGAATGACAAACAATGAAGTCAAGCGTCAAACAACGTTATTATATGACAAACAATCAAGATTGAATGCCGAGAAGCATATTGATGAATGGATTGCATGGAAAAGCCAAAGACGAGCTCAAAAGTTCAAGACTGAAGACCCAAGGCGTAGGTCGTTAGGTAGAACCAATGTAAGAGCAACGTTTAAGTTATCTCGTCTTTTGGCTCAACATAGGTCATCATAAATATGCATAAAATCTTTTTATCAAATCATATTTATCATAAACATATTTCAAATACTTCAAACAAAATGATTTTAATGACTTCATTTTAACCAAAATGGTTTTTGAAGTAAGTTTTCAATTCTGGACAGCATAGGTGAATAATCGATTATGCAAAAGTGATAATCGATTATTCTGGGAAATTCCATTTATTGGAAATTTCCGTAGAGTAGGATAATCGATTATACACTTGGGAATAATCGATTATCTTGTATCCGTTGCCAAACGACATGCAGATAATCGATTATGCAAATCCAATAATCGATTATTCTAGCACAAAATCAGCTTCCGATTTTGTAAGGGTAAGCTGATAGTCGATTATGCAAATCTGATAATCGATTATCTTGGCATAAAATCAGCATAATTGATTGCCAATTAAGCAACGGACATACTACTTCTACCACCTATAAATAGAGGTCTTTTGAGCTGATTTGAAACACACAACACCTCTCATTATTCATATACATATTGATATTATTTGTGCATCATTATAGAGCTTTTGTTGAGCCATTTGAGAGACAACTTTGAGTTGTTCATAGAGCTTATTTTGTATCTCTTTATCTACTCTTATTAGAGAGTTCTTGTTGTAAAAGAGAAAGGTGTTTGAGAAGACCATATCTTCTCATTGATTGTCGGGTTTGCTAAGTACCCTCAATCTTAGTGTGTGAAGTCTTGTGGTGCGGTATCCACGAGCAAGGTGAAGTCTTGAGGTGAGGTATCCTCGAGCAAGTTGAAGTCTTGTAGAGTGTACATCTACGAGCAAGTGTAACGGTTTGTTAGGCACCCATAAGCTTAACGGAGTTAGTGGAAACTCGAGAGAGTCTCTCTGGGACTGGACTAACCACAGGTTGTGGTGAACCAGTATAAATTCGGTGTGTCCTTTCCTTATTCTTTTAACTACTACATTTACTTTACTCCTGCAATTTTAATTCCGCAATATTTATCAATATTCTCGTGCCGCACTATTCACCCCCCCTCTAGTGACGGGCATAAATCCTAACAATTGGTATCAGAGCCTAACTCTCTGAAAGCCTTAACCGGTTGAGAGAACGATATATTTTTTTGTTGAGGATATTGAACGCAGGAATGATGAGCGAAGGACACTCCACCAATAGGCCTCCACTATTTGATGGAACGAATTACACATATTGGAAAGAACGGATAAGAATCTTCATCCAATCAAATAACTTTCGCTTGTGGCAAATCATCAAGAACGGCGAACAAATGCCAACAAAGAAAGTTGGGGAAACCACGGTTCCAAAGGAGGAAGATGAATATGATGCCGAGAACGTCAAGAAAGTTGAAAATAACGCAAAGGCCGTCAACTTATTATATTGTGCGGTGAATCCGGATGACTATCGGAAGATTTCTTGTTGCACAACCGCCAAGGAGATGTGGGATAAACTCGAGATCACTTATGAAGGTACGCCTCAAGTCCGAGAATCTAAAGTTGATATTCTAACACATGAATATGAACTCTTTAGAATGAGGGAGAATGAAAGCATCGATATTATGTTCGAACGGTTCTCAATGATCATCAACGATCTCCATGCTCTCGGAAAAGTATACTCGAACAAAGATCTAGTTCGAAAAATCCTACGGAGTCTCACTCCCGAATGGCGCTCCAAAGACAATGCCATCCAGGAGTCGATAGGAATCACAGACGTCACAATTTATGGACTAAGAGGTAACCTCAAAACTTATGAAGGCACTATTCTTAATCTTTATCTTGGAAATAAAGGTCCAGGTATTGCCTTCAAAGCCTCATCCTCTAAAAGAGAAGAGGTAAGTGATTCGGATAGCGATGATGATAATATTTCCAATGCCTTAATTGAAAAGTTTTATAAGTTTATGAAAAAGGAAATAAAGAAGGAAGAACCAAGTCCTTCATGCAATAAGTGTGGAAAACTTGGCCACACCGAATCACATTGTCCAAAACCCAAGGACAAGAAAAAGAAGAAACACCAAAAGCGTGTGACATGGGATTCGGACAGCTCGGGTGATGAAACTGCCGCCCTATACCTCATGGCCAACGAGGAAGAAGAGGTAAGTACTCCTAACTCTTACTCTTATGAAGAATTACAAGAAGCTTTTCAAGAATTATATGATGAATTGAAAAAGTCTTCAAAAATCTCCAAAGAGGCCAAGGCTAAAATTAAAGTTTTAGAAGAGAAAAATAAATTTTTAAAAAATGACAATATTGATCTTAGAAATAAAATTAAGGAGATGAATGAAACTTCTTCAATTGATCAAAATTCTAATTGTTCATCTTGTGATTCTTTGAAATTAGAGAACATAAAACTTAGGAACACACTAGAAAAACGTAGTATAGAAGATCCTAAAATAATTGAAGAAATTAAGAAGAATATTAGAAAGGATGATAGAAATGATTTTAGACCACCTAGAAACAACTCTAGGAATTTTGGTAATGAGTCTAAAATGAATCATTTTAGACCACCTAGAAATAACTCTAGGAATCGCAATACGTCTAGGAATAACGACTTTAGATCACCTAGAACGTTTTTGGCTCAACCAAGACATATGCACAACCCGAATGTTATATGTCATTATTGCAACCGGGTAGGACACATAGCACCCGTATGTTTTGCAAAACATAGGGATTTATCTTTTAGCTATGATTATTATTTGCCTAACCCCCAAGGACCCAAAAGTGGTTGGGTACCTAAAACCTATTTTTAGGAACGTTTGCAGGTGTCCTTGAAGACTATAATATTGTAGTAGATGCACCAAGCACGAAACCTTATTGCATCGAGGGGGAATTTCGGTTAGTTATTATATTTTTGATAAAAACGTAATAGTTGATATGTGTTAACAATTAACATATCCTTGTTAACAATTGATATTAATTATTTTTGTTGATTCATGTTTTGATAACTTTTATCTTGAATAACAATTGGTATCAATTATTTTTGTTAAAAATAATGATTGATTCATGTTTTGATGAATATTATTTTGGTTTGAATAACAGTTGATATATTTTTAAGTAATATGATTTGCTAAAAATAACCGTTATTATGGTTGTTATGTTTTTACTAACATTTGGTATTTTTATGTTGGTATGATTTTTTTTAAAATCGTCAATGTATATTCCTCATTGTATTTCCTATTTTACTCTTGACACTAACAATTGGTATACCCAAAAGGGGGAAGTGTCGAAAGGGGAAAAGTAGCCTTTGTATACTCCTTTTTGCTAATGGCAAAAGGGGGAAGAGTTTAGGCGATATGCATCAAATAAGGGGGAATATATCTACGTTATAGTATGCCTTATTTGAGGGGGAATTATCATTAAGGGGAATTGCTTGCATGAATTGTATGTTTAGATATAGCATGAATTTAGGGGGAATCCGATATGCATATCTCCTGTTGTTTGTCATTATCAAAAAGGGGGAAATTGTAGAAAATCATTCTATCCATGATATGTGTGCTTTGGTTGTATTAGCATGATTTGGTATAGGTTTTGATGAATGAAGAACAATGAAGTCAAGTGTCAAACAACGTTATTATATGACAAACAATCAATATTGAATGCCGAGAAGCATATTGATGAATGGATTGCATGGAAAAGCCAAAGACGAGCTCAAAAGTTCAAGACCGAAGACCCAAGGCGTAGGTCGTTAGATAGAACCAATGTAAGAGCAACGTTTACGGTATCTCGTCTTTTGGCTCAACAAAGATCATCATAAATATGCATAAAATCTTTTTATCAAATCATATTTATCATAAACATATTTCAAATACTTCGAACAAAATAATTTTAACGTTTTCATTTTAACCAAAATGGTTTTTGAAGTAAGTTTCAATTCTGGACAGCATAGGTGAATAATCGATTATGCAGTGATAATCGATTATTCTGGGAAATTCCATTTATTGGAAATTTCTGCAGAGTAGGATAATCGATTATACACTTGGGCATAATCGATTATCTTGTATCCGTTGCCAAACGACAGGTAGATAATCGATTATGCAAATCCAATAATCGACTATTCTAGCACAAAATCAACTTCCGATTTTGTAACGGTAAGCTGATAATCGATTATGCAAATCTGATAATCGATTATCTTGGCATAAAATCAGCATAATTGATTGCCAATTAAGCAACAGACATACTACTTCTACCACCTATAAATAGAGGTCTTTTGAGCTGATTTGAAATACACAACACCTCTCATTATTCATATACATATTGATATTATTTGTGCATCATTATAGAGCTTTTGTTGAGCCATTTGAGAGACAACTTTGAGTTGTTCATAGAGCTTATTTTGTATCTCTATCTACTCTTATTAGAGAGTTCTTATTGTAAAAGAGAAAGGTGTTTGGGAAGACCATATCTTCTCATTGATTGTCGGGTTATCTAAGTACCCTCAATCTTAGTGTGTGAAGTCTTGTGGTGCGGTATCCACGAGCAAGGTGAAGTCTTGAGGTGAGGTATCCTCGAGCAAGTTGAAGTCTTGTAGAGTGTACATCTACAAGCAAGTGTAACGGTTTGTTAGGCACCCGTAAGCTTAACGGAGTTAGTGGAAACTCGAGAGAGTCTCTCGGGGACTGGACTAACCACAGGTTGTGGTGAACCAGTATAAATTCGGTGTGTCCTTTCCTTAATCTTTTAATTACTGCATTTACTTTACTCCTGCAATTTTAATTCCGCAATATTTATCAATATTCTCGTGCCGCACTATTCACCCCCCTCTAGTGACGGGCATAAATCCTAACAATCAATTCCATGATTTTTGTAGCACATGCATACCATCTCGACGAAGCATCCGACAGAATCACTTCCCTTGAAACCCGTACTTATACAAGGCATAAATCCTGAATCCTTCCCCAAGTCTGAGCATGAGCCAATAAGGCCAATCATAGCATACCTTTAACAATTCCTTTGCACAAATTATCACTTATGTCCTTTTCCCATTGCTAAAATAACTTACCAATATGCCGTTAACCGGAAACCTCACAAGAAAATACCTATATAACCTAATCGTAGGCGGTGGGATTCTCCCACTTAGCTTGAAGCCACTATTACGTAAATCTAGGACCCACCAAGATTCTTTCTTCATTGTTGACATGCTCTTGCATAACCAGCCACCTTTGAAATCTTTCTGTAAAACCCCTTTTTATACTCTAAACCATCAACCACATTGGCACGACCGATCCTTTTGCGTTATAACTAATAGAATTCTTCGCAGAAGATTCGCCAACCACACGATCGCTAACCCCTATGGAAATCACTCTCTGAAATCTTCCAAAGTCGCTGCATGGGGTAAAATCACTACAACATCAATGACCTATCCTGAGTCCGAACTCACTCTCCAGCTGCACCAGTCCATTCACTCCTCATGGACATCCATTAAATGTGAGGCAACATCCTTCCAATTCAAAGTTAGGTTGTATCCTTCTTCACTTCAAGCAGCTCCTTTTTATCATATCAAATCTCTTGTTGCATAATAGTCCATAGTTTAAATTAATCCGCAGGCCCTAATCACCAATCACTAAAATTCTCAAATCACTCCAAACTCTCCTTAAGGTGTGTAGTCATATTGCCACCGGACCCATATGCAGCTCCACTGATGCCATATATCAAAACCCATCTCGATAGCGCCTGAACCAATAGGCCGCTATTAAATTTACACCTTTCCGAGGATCATGTGTAGCTTGGGAAGTAATCCTAACAGCCCTGTAGCCTCCCAACGATAAGTACAGACGTCTCCGTACCGATCCGCGAGACTCTATTAGGCTTGCACATGACTCGTGAGACCTAACGAAACCTAGTGCTCTGATACCATGTTGTCATGACCCAAAATCAACTAAGGTTCGTGATGGCACCGGACACCGCTGTCAGGCAAGCCAAGCAGAAATACTTAATTAATTTCTTATCTTAAAAATTTTGAAAACTAGAAATTTTCTTCCAATTCAGATAGTAAAATATAATCCTTGCGAAAATAAATAAAATAATATTTAGAAATAAATACAGAATACCCCATAATCATCCCAGAACCCGGTGTCACAAGTGTATGAGTAATTTTCTAAGAAGAGAATGTAATAAAACAACCGTTTGGAGTACAATATTGGACAAAAAATAAATACAGTAATCTGAAAGAGACTCTGCTAGTCATGGATTGCCTCGAGATGTGCAACTCAGTTAAGTCTCCGTATCAACGATGCTGCTACGCTCACTAGGCCACTAAAGATGCATGTGCCTGTGCAAGAAAAATATACAGAAGTGTCGAATGAGTACGAAACAACAGGTACCCAACGCATATCATGTCTAAATTTAAAGAAGTATATATGAAAGGTTGGCTTCGATGCTTACTAATGGTCCAATAATGTCATATCAAGTGGCTTTTTATAAACATGACTTTAAAACAATAGGTTGAAGCAAGTAGACAATTCTTTCTACTAAAGCACCAAATGGCTAAGATGTACCAGGCATGGGCAAGAGGACAACCACCCCCGACCTATCCTGCTAATCCAACCTTTATCCTGCCACTGGCCCATGCACCTGACTAGTCCACCACTGATCCACACTCAAGTTTTCCTATCTATTCACAACATCAGGGTACGACCTCTCAACCTCCACCAGCTCCACTACCCAAAGTCGCTCCTCATCTCCTGCGCCAATTGCCCCCATCTGTGTGGCACCTCTTCCTCCTACACTCCATAGGTCGTCAAGTGAACCCTTGATTCAAGATTATGACCCCCAATACTATCCACCAGAACCTACTTATAAGACCCATGCGCCTTACTCCTATGCTCCCCGTCCCAAAATCCCGACAGGAGTTGAAAAACCAATCAAAACTCCTGAGCAAGAAGAGATACTTAGAAAGGTCAGAAGCATAGAACATTCATTCAGGGACATGCGAGGATTAGGTGGACATGTGAGCGTGGCATTCAAGGATCTTTGTCTATTTCCAGACATGCAATTACCTCCAAGTTTCAAGATGCCTAAATTTGACTTATATGATGGACATGGCGATCCGGTCGCGCATCTAAGGGGGGTTTTGCAGCAAAATGAGAGGAGCAGGGGGAAAAGATGAATTACTAATGGCGTACTTTAGCCAGAGTTTGAGTGGGTCGACACTGAAGTGGTACACTCGGCAGGATCACAATCGGTGGTATACATGGGATGACCTGGCAAAAGCATTTGCTTGCCACTTTTAATATAATCTTGAGATTATCCCGGATCGTCTATCTCTGATAAAACTGGAGAAGAGACACAACGAGAGCTTTAAGGAATATAGTTTCTGATGGAGGGAACAAGCAGCCAGAGTTGATCCTCCCTTGAAGGAGAGTGACATGGTTGACTATTTTCTATAGGCTCTGGAACCTACCTATTTTGGACATTTGGTGTCAGCAGTGGGTAAGTCTTTTTATGAAGTAGTCAAGATGGGAAGTATGGTCGAGGAAGGCCTCAAATCCAATAAAATCATGAGCTACTCTGAAATCAAGACAACCACTCAGGACATCGAGGGCGGAGCTGGGGGAACATTCGGAAAGAAAAAGAAGGAGAAAATAGCGACAATGGCGTGCGCCGGTCCCACAAAATACCTACCCGACTCCACCAAATCATTACCCACCCCCAAGAACCTACCAACAACCCCCGAAATCCACCTTCCGAGCCAATCCAGCCTTGAGAAATGAAAGGGTGCAGAAGAAGAAGACTTTCACCCTGCTGGGAGAATCCTTTACTAGCTTATTCCACAGGTTGCGACAACTGGATATGTTGAGACCAATCGAAGCAAAATTGCCAACTCTGTTATTTCCGTCCGTTTGGATGTGTAAACTCTGTTATCTTTGATTCTAATGAAATATAATTTCCCTTTCAGCAGAACTGATAGTTTCCATTTCTCTTTACTTCTCTTTCTTTTATCTTTTGTACAATTATTTTTATGCCGATTCCAGTGATCTAACATGAATATGGACTCCTCGAGCCAGTCTTCAAAACCGGTCTAATTCAGAAATAATAATTCAGGAAATAGAACATGAAGATGAACCAAAATACGACAAGGAAAGGTCATGGGATGAGATTAGTAAAGAGTTGAGCCAATTTGAAGAGAAACCCAAACCAAACCTGAACGATACAGAGCCAGTCAATTTAGGAAGCCCCCATCTAGAGCCACAACTTAGGAAAGAAATAATGGAAGTACTGCTTGAATACAAAGATGTCTTTTCATGGTCCTACGATAACATTCCAAGATTGAGCACTGAATTAATGGTTCAAGTTACGCACTAACCCAGCCTGCCCTCTTGTCAAGCAAAAGTTGAGAAAGTTTAAAACTGATGTAAGCATAAAAATAAAGAGGAAGTGACTAAGCAGTTTGAGGTGAAAGTTATCCGAGTCACACGATATCCCACCTGGTTAGCTAATTTTGTGCCCGTACCAAAGAAAGATGGTAAAACCAAAGTGTGTGTCGATTATCGTGGCCTCAATAAAGCAAGTCCGAAGGACAACTTCCCTCTACCGAACATTCACATACTGATTGATAATTGTGCAAAGCATGAGATCGGGTCGTTCGTGGATTGTTACGCAGGCTACTTCCAGATCTTAATAGATGAAGAAGATGTGGATAAAATAAAATTTATCACACCGTAGGGGACATATTTTTATAGAGTCATGCCTTTGGGTTTGAAAAACGCCGGGGCGACATACATGAAGGCCATGACAACCTTTTTTCATGATATGATACATATGGAAATTGAGGTCTATGTGGATGATGTGAGAGTGAATTCCAGAAAGCAATCTGATCATGTCAAAGACCTGAGGATATTCTTTCAAAGGCTCCGCAGGTATGACCTCAAACTCAACCCGGCAAATGCGCATTGGGGGTCCCCTTAAGGAATTTGCTAGGGTTCATAGTCAGCGGCTGGGGCATCAAACTAGACCCATCAAAGATCTAAGGTATACAGGAGCTACCCCCGCCGAGGAATAAAACAGAAATGATGAGTCTATTAGGAAGATTGAATTACATCAGTCGGTTCATCACTCAGCTCACAACCATCTGCGAACCCATCTTTATGCTATTGAAAAAGGATGTTGCGGTGAAATGGACAAGAGAGTGCCAGGAAGCTTTTGACAAGATAAAGGAGTATTTGTCGAACCCACCAGTATTGGTCATGCCAAAACCAGGAAGAGCCTTGATCTTATATTTGACAGTATTGGACAACTCATTTGGGTGCGTGTTGGGTCAGCACGATGTCACGGGGAGAAAAGAGCAGGCCATATACTACCTCAACAAGAAATTTACGGCCTACGAGGTTAAGTATACTCATCTTGAAAGGATGTGCTGCGCCTTGATGTGGGTAGCCCAAAAGTTAAAGCGTTACTTGTCATCATACACCACTTATCTCATCTCACATTTGGACCCATTGAAGTATAATTTCCAGAAGCCCA
This sequence comes from Nicotiana benthamiana, assembly GCA_034376525.1. Taxonomy (NCBI): domain Eukaryota; kingdom Viridiplantae; phylum Streptophyta; class Magnoliopsida; order Solanales; family Solanaceae; genus Nicotiana; species Nicotiana benthamiana. Next base: position 71,317,244 of record CM067324.1, on the reverse strand, counting down.
TGCCCACATGAAGGCTCGCGAAATGGAAAATCTTGCTCACAGATTTTGAAATTATATACGTAACTAGGACTGCCGTAAAAGCACAAGCATTGGCAGATCATTTAGCTGAGAATCCAATAGATGAAGAATATGAGCCCTTTAACACATACTTCCCGGACGAGGAAGTGATGCATATTAATGAAGTGGAACGGGATGAGAAGTCGGGATGGAAATTGTTCTTCGATGGGGCTGTCAACATGAAAGGCGTTGGGACAGGAGCAATGCGCATTTCTGAAGAAGGGCATATTACCTAGTCATAGCTCAACTCCGCTTCTATTGCACCAACAACATGGCAGAATATGAGGCATGCATTTTGGGTCTGAGATTAGCAACAGACATGGGTGTCTAGGAAGTCTTGGTCTTGGGAGACTCGGACCTTCTGGTACACCAGATTCAAGGGGAGTGAGAAACGAGAGATTTAAAACTCATATCATACCGTAAATGGTTGCATGATCTCTGTCAGCGATTCCGGTCAATAGAGTTCAAGCACATTCCCATAATTCACAATGAGGTTGCTGATGCTGTCACAACCTGGATTTACCCACCATCAGGAGTCGTTATGGCACCTACTATCGAAGCTAGGCAAGCCAAACTATATAACAATTTTCACAACCTTATATTTAAAAAAATTAAACACTAGAAAAATTATTTAAAGCATGCAGAAGTCTTTTAATAACAATAAAATAGAATAAGATGCGGAAAACTAACAACCTGTCAGTACCCAGTATCTGGTGTCACTTCTCACGGGCAACTATTGAGTGCTAAAAATAATAGTCTGAAAGAAATAAAATTGAAGTCTGTTTGATACAAGTGAAACAAACTAGAAAAGATAGAGGAGACTCAGGGCCCGCGAACGCCAGCGAACTACCTCAGAGTCTCAGGGCTGGAGGATCGCCCCCTAACTACTGCTGCGGTCCGTAGGCTGTGTCATGACCTGTGCACAACAAGGCACAAAAGTGTAGTATAAGCACAACCGACCCCATATGCAGGTAAGTGTCCAGCCTAACCTCACCGAGGTAGTGACGAGGCTAACCGAATCTACCATAAACAACATGTACAGATATATACGATACAGAAAAGTAAAAAAAGAATTTAAACAACAAAAAGGGAGGGGACATGCTGGGGGAATAGCAGTTCAATTATAACTTCTACAATTAAGAGATGAAACTGAATAGATAGCATTTAAATAACAGAATCCATGAAACAACAACAAATAAAAAGAAAACAGAATAAGGAACTCCAGTAAGGTAAGACCAATAAAACCACGTTGCATGGCACCACCCATCGTGCTTTTACTCTCGTCCTTGCCCAATCAATAGCACCACTCCATCTTGTGGAGGAAATCAATATATACCACTCCATCTTGTGGAGGAAATCAATATATACCACTCCATCTTGTGGAGGAAATCAATTAATATACAACCCCATCTTGTGGAGGAAATCAATAAATACCACTCCATCTTGTGGAGGAAATCGATAAATACCACTTCATCTTGTGGAGGAAATCAATATATACCACTCCATCTTGTGGAGGAAATCAATGTATACCACTCCATCTTGTGGAGGATATCAATAAATACCACTCCATCTCGTGGAGGAAATCAATATATACCATTCCATATTGTGGAGGAAATCAATAAATAAACGGTATCACCCTTCGTGCTTTACTCTCCTCCTCACCCAAACAATAATCAAAATTAATTGGAAAAGGAGTAAACAACAAGATTAATCATCCCGGCAAGGGAGAGCAATGAAACAACAAGACCCAGCAAGGGAAACATTTTAACAACAAGTCCCGGCAAGGGAAACAGTTTAACAACAAGTCTCGACAAGGGAAACAATATAACAACAAGTCCCGGCAAGGGAAAAACACCAACAACTCATCTCTAGTTCATTTACTTCTCATCTTTCACTTCATAGCTCTTATAACAAGAATTTATCCCAATTGTTCACTTCTTTCACAATTCAAATAACAAATGAAAACACGGTCATGCTCAACTCGGGCGCATAGGTAACCGTCACCATACATATACACCGACTACACATAGCACATAACAATTAACAACCTAATCCTATTCCTTCAAGCCAAATTTAGATCGAACACTTACCTCGAAGGCTTCCAACTCAAATCACGCCTCTAGAATAGCTTTACCCATCGAATTCGCTTCAAAACCGGTCAAATCTAACCATAATTTACTCAAATGTATCAACAAATGCTAGTTAAATCAATTTGGATGCATAAGAATGAAATTCCCAATGTTTTACTTTAAAATTACCAAAATGCCCCCATAAAACTTTGATTTAGTGAAGAAATCATATTAGAAGATGATAAGGATTGAAGAAAACAAGTAAAAATGGACTTACAATTGATTTGGGGATGGAAGAGTTGAGAGAAAATCACCAATGAGGGTTTTGGGTTTTGAAATTATGAAAAAGAACTTTAAAATTGATTAAGCATATTTTGTGCAGACACGGACCTCGCAATTGCGAGATCGAATTCGCAATTGCGAACTGGGCATCAAAGAAGGGGACCTCACATTTAGGAGATGGGAGTTCGCAAATGCGAACGTGGGTTGGAATCGGGAATGGTCGCAATTGCTAAAAATATCATCACATTTGCGATGACTGAAGGAAGAGAGGAGACTTTGCATTTGCGAAGTAGAACTCGCATTTGTGAGATTAGCCAGACCTAGACCTCTTTCGCAAATGCGAAGCCTGCAGGTCTGATACACCAGAAACAGGTTCCAACCATGCAAAATGAACTCGACACCTACTCCAAATCTCTCCTGAGCCCTCGGGGCTCCAACTAAAATATGCTCACAACCTCAAAAACATCTTACGAACACGCTCGTGTGATCAAATTTCCAAAATAACATCTAAATCAATGAATCAACCTCCAATACTCATGATTTTCATTTCAAGTTCAAAACATTCAAACCTTTCCACTTTTAGTCCAAAACACGTCAAACGACATCCGTTTTAAAGAAAACTTTACAGACAGCGCTTAACGCCCATTTATGACTTGTACCGGGCGTCCGAACCAAAATACGATCCCGATACCATCACCTTTTGCTCATTTTTCTAATTCATTTTTCTTAAACATTAACAGAAATCAATTAAACTGAGAAATTGTTTTCTTGGGCCTGGGACCTCAGATTTTGATTCCGGGAATACACCTGGATCCCAAATTAATTACGGACCCTCCGGGACCGTCACATCACGGGTCCGGGTCCGTTTAACCAAAACATTGACCAAAGTCAACCATAGCAATATTTGTATTAAAATTCATAGTTTTAATACAAAATTAAAATATGTTCACATAAAAATTTTCTGGCTTCACATCTGGACTGCACACGCCAATCGAGAAAGCAAATAATAGGTTTTCAAGGCCTCAGAAGCACAAGAAAAGGAAGAATTTACGGTGATGACCCTCTGGGTCATCACAGATGCCGTGGCTACCTTGACGTCAATGTTACATCATCCGGACAAGGCTTATGTTGACCCAATACATATCCGGGTCCATGATCAACATGCTTATTGCAACATGGTGGAAGAAGAGCTTGACGGTGACCCTTGGTTCCACGGCATCAGAGAATATATCAGGAGAGGTGTGTACCCGATGAAAGCCACCAGTGACCAGAAGAGAACAATCCATCGTTTGTCAAGCAGGTTTTTCTTCAGTGGAGGAATACTATACAAATGAACGCCAGATCTTGTTTTGCTAAGATGCATAGATGCTGGGCAGGCGACAACCATCATGAATGAGGTGCATGGTGGCGTCTGTGGGCCACACATAAGCGGATATGTTTTGGCAAAGAAGATTCTACAGGTAGGATATTATTGGCTCACCATGGAGCGGGATTATATCAGCTTCATTCGCAAATATCACCAATCTCAGGTGCATGGAGAATTAATTCACTCTCCTCCGTCTAAATTGCATAAGATGTCTGCACCATGTCCTTTCCTTTCTTGGGGCATGGACGTCATCGGGCCCATCGAGCTAGCAGCACATATTTATCCTGGTTGCTATTGACTATTTCACTAAATGGGTTGAATCCAAAACCTTCAAGGTGGTGACCAAGAAGGCCGTGGTTGAGTTTGTGCATCAGAATATCATTTGTCGGTTCGGAATCCCCAAGACTCTCATCACGGGCAATGAGGAAAATATCAACAGTCACTTAATGAGAGAAGTATGTCAGCAATTCAAGATCACACATCGATATTCTACCCCGTACAGCCCCAAGACAAACAGAGCGACTGAGGCGGCCAATAAAAACATAAAGAAGATACTTCGTAAAATGGTGGAAGGGTCCAGGCAGTGGCATGCGAGGCTACCCTTTGAATTGTTAGGCTATCGAACTACCATTCGCACCCGGTAGGGGCAACCCCTATTTGTTGGTGTATGGCATAGAAGCAGTAATCCCGGCTGAAATTGAAATCCCCTCCCTTCGGATCGTGGCTGAAGCAGGAATCGACAATGAAGAATGGGTTAAGACTCATTTGGAGTAATTGAGTCTGATTGACGAGAAAAGATTGGCGGCAGTGTGTCACGGCCATTATATCAAAAGAGGATGGACAGAGCACATAACAAGAAAGTGCATCCAAGAAAGTTTGAGGTGGGTCAATTAGTGTTGAAACGCATCCACCAGGCCGAGGCAAAGGGCAAGTTCGCTCCGAACTAGCAAGGACCGTTTGTCGTATCAAGCGTGATGTCTAATGGAGCATTATATCTGACAGATGTGGAAGGGAAATTTGTGGAAATGACTACCAATTCGGATGCTACAAAAGATATTATGTATGAATTTCTTTTGGATTATTGTCTATACTTGGCATTTCTTTGTACTTGGAAGGTTTTATAGATTGGAATGACGAAGGAATTTTATTCATCTATCTAAACACTTTACCCTTTGTTAACCCCTTTGAGCTTCCGTTATTTTTATTCTAATATCCCCTCTGTCAGAATCTATAACGATAGTCAGACATGCTATTATAAAAGGTGACAAACACACAATAAAGGAAAACGCAAGAAAGGAAAAAAAGAAGAAGAAACAAAGCAGCAAAACAAAAGAAAAGAAAAGAAAAAAAGAGAAAGAGAAAAAGAAGAAAAGGAAAGAAAATAAAATAAAAACATAGAAAAAAAAGAAAAAAGAAAAAAGGAGAAAGAAACTAGGGCAGAAATTGCGTTGGTTTGGCTTCCGAAAGTTGTAAATTCTGAACCCATAAAAGCAATTTTTGAGCTTTTCACACATTTTCCTTCTAACCTTGTCCAAAAGCCTACATTACAGTTCAAAGAAAGACCTTCTGATCAATCTGTAAGAAATGCCGGGGCAAGCAAGGAGAAATGGACCATACCTCAGGGCGGCACTCTAGTTCCTGTAGAAAATAATAAAACGGGAGAGCCTTATTGGTGAAAATCCTCACGGGCACCTTAAGGCGATGAGAGTTGAGAGAAATAAAAATGAGAGAGCCTCATTGGTGAAAACCCTTATGGACACCATAAGGCGAGATTAAGGTAAGAAGCAACACTCAGAAAGGGGGCTATTGGCAAACATTCGGTCAAGAACAGTGCATGGCAAGAAAATCTAGGGTTTGGCTGAAGGAGTTGGGTTAGAGATGGTCACAACAACAAAAGCATGGGAACATAAGGTCGGTCATCGGGACAGACTAGGTCGACTATGCCGAAGTGCATGTCATGATCATGAAAAAGAAGTTGCTCTTCCTCAGATAAGTTTATTTTCTCTCCTTTTCAACAGTCAGTAAACCTGGAATTCTTTACCCTAAATACCGTTAGAAGTCATTGCATTAATTTTTTTTTCGAGTCTCTAAAATATTTTCTTAATAAAACGAGAGGAATTTCAAAGCCTATTATCAGCTCCCAAAGGTACATGAAACAACAAGGGGAAGGATCACAAGAGCTTCAATTAATTGAAAAGACAAGAGTCGACAAAGTGAATGAGTACCACACAGGGATGGGCATACAAAGTGAAACTACAAAGGTTCTGGGATCTGCCAAGCACAATACACCGACCGGGAAATCTGAGAAGGGATGCAAGGTTAGCACATCATAAAGAGGGGAAAGGTCACGCAGGTTGACCCCACATGATATATCAACTCATCAATCGTCGGGGAAGGGCATACAGAATCCAAGCAAAGGGTAAAAAATACAACACAAGGTGGGGAGCAAAGTGAAGACACAAAGGTCAAGGGCCAGCCAAACATCATAAACAGACTGGACAATCTCATGAAAGGGGTAAGGATTTTAGCAAAGGCTCGGAAATATAACACAAAGATGAGGAACAAAGTAAAGCCACAAGGGTCAGAGGGTTGAGAAAAGCATAATACATCAATTCATCAATCGTCGGGGAAGGACAACAAGAGTTCTGGCAAAAGGGCTAGAAAATGTAACACAATTATGGGGAGCAAAGTAAAGCCTTAAAGGTTCGAAGGGTCAGCTGAGCAGTTCAAGCGACTCATCATCAACATGGACAATGAAACACAACGGAACACGACAGTGGGGAGACCGTTTCCAACAACAATGTCACGAGCCAACCGCTACTTTTGAAACTGACAAGTTTTCTTTGATTGACACAGGGGCAGAAAATTCCAGAAAAGCCTAAGGGGGGCCTTTCACCAGGGAAAGCAGGCACACAGCAGGTATGATCAAGAACTCAGGGCCCACCTGAAAATGGGGCTCAGCTCAAATCCAAATGGGACATAGTCCGTCATAAACACCCTCCCCAACAAAGAGCATAATGGTAGAAACTTTAACTATCAAACCCCAATAGGAGCAATTGAGGGTTATAAGAAGCATGGCAGTTGAGATAGAATGCAGTTTGGAACTAAGATAGGTACGGGTAATATGGGCAAGCACCAACACCTTCCCCAGTAAGAGTCGCAGAAACCCTCTAGGGCAATAATCACTAGCAGAAACAACCAGAAGTTAGAATTGGCATTTAAGTAGGAACCCTCAGGACCCTCCTGAAAAATGTGACTTAGCCTAGAACTCAAACAGTCACGGGTAACATGGCCAAACCCAATAATTCCCCTAACAAGAGTCATCAGGACCTGCTTGGATAATGGGATCTCATTGTAGGAGTTGTCAGGACTCCCGGGATAATGGGACATAGCTTAAATACTAACCCCCAACAAAAACATTTTGTTGCTTAATTAAGAGTTGTCAGGGCTCACCCGAATAATGGGAAGTAGCTTTAATCAACAGTCATTAGCAGATCCCCAGTGGATATAACCCATAACAAGACAGAGTGGAAAATAGCACCTTTTGAGAAACATAACATAATTTTAAAGTTATCACGAGTTAAGAATTGTCAGGACCCTCATGAATCATGAGACTTAGCTTTTGAAATTTTTGGTAAGGAGATTTGATTAACACTAACAGATTCGCCTAACATCAAATTGGGGCAGAACGAATTTCTTGTGTTTTGTTTGTTTTGTTGTGATCAGGTACACATGTAGCAGTATCAGGGAATACTTTCAAATTTAAAGTTTTTATAATTAGCCGCCCACCTGTAGAGCAAGGGAATACTCTTCAAAGATGAAAGTTTCAAAAATGCAAGTTATGGCGATCAGGAGCCCACTTATAGAACAAGGGAATATTTTTTTTAAAAAAATGCAAGTTCTGGCAATCAGGCGCCCACGTGTAAACAAGTGAATATTTTACAAATTTTATGTTTTGGTAATCAGACGCCCACCTGTTAGAACAAGGGAATAATTTCAAAATTTCAAGTTTTGGTAATCAGGCGCCCACCTGTAAGAACAAGGAAATATTTTTCAAGACTCAAGTTTTTGTGATCAGGCGCCCTCCTGTTAGAACAAGGGAATGCTTTTTCAATGGAATACATGTTAAGTCCAACAAGTTTGGCAACAAATGTAGAAGAAGATAAGACAAGAAGTCAACAAGGCAACAAGGCGGTCACAGGAAGAAATACAAGGCAACAAAGCAACATAGATCAAGAGCAAGATTGAAGACATACATAGGCTCTTTTGTAATTCGTTGTTCATAGCTTAGTCTAGTCTTTATTTTTCACAAGGTGTAATAAGGAGGTCAGAAGACAGTAACTACAACATCAGTAGTGAAATTATAGCTCATGGTAGTCCCATCTACCAAACACTCCAGAACTACACTGACCTGATTCCTTTATAGCCAATGATATGTAGGTAACCTTTGAAGCAGGGTTCAAGCAAACAGTTTTTAAAATGCTTCTCATGGAATGCAAAGCAGGCAAAAGTCTCACAGTTTCTCATTTATCTTTGCTCGAAAACCCTTCGTGTCTCCGAGCAAAGAGGGGCAGCTGTGAGCACGTGATTTTTTCCTCGCTTGACATGTTCCTATAAAGTTCATTAAATTAGGAATTTTCTTTTATTATTTGAATTTTTAGGAATTAGTTGTGTGATTTTGTGTTTATTTACATTTTTGTTTTATTATTTGAATTTTCAGGAATTAATTATGTGATTTTGTGTTTATTTGCATTTTCTTTTATTATTTGAATTTTTTGAAATTAATTGTGCGAATTTGTGTTTATTTGCGTCTTTCTTTTATTATTTGAAATTTTAGGATTTATAATAGTGATTTTGTGTTTGTTTAGATATTAGGAATTAATTGCATAATTTTGTGTTTATTTGCATGTTGCATGTTTTAATTTGCATAATTCTTCAAAATATAAAAATGGCATGTTGGCATTTAGGATTTAAATTTTATATTTTTAGGTTATTAATTAGTTAATATTAAAAATAAGAAAAAACAACAAAAATGGTTGTCGCATTCCTACTTTTAATTTGTTAATTTTGGAAATGAATTAGTATAATTTTTGGAGTTAATTTGGGTACTTTATTTTAATTTGGCATAAGAAAATTTGTATATATTTGTTTTTTTTAAAAGAAAAGAAAACAATTGAAAAGAAAGAGTTTAAGTAGGCTATTTGGTCGTTTGGTCCAACCCTCACATAAATAATATTAGCCTAGACAGACCAGCAGACCAGGCCCAAAACCAAGGCCAAACCCGGTCCAGCCCCACCCTTCACTAAAGCGACACTATTTTGAAACATTTGATCTCGACCGTTGATCTCCAGCCATCCAACAGCTAATAACTAAGCCCCAATTACATTAATATGTCCAAATAATCCATCAGATAACCTAAGACCAAGTACAACTTCGTCTCCTGTTACCACCATCCCACCGCCACCCTCCGCCATCCGCCGCAAATCGTTGGTGGCAGTAGTAAGACTTCAAACTACACCAAATTAACACCATATATGCGTCTTAGTCCCCTTTATCAAAATATATAACCCGTGTTCCTCGAATCAGCCTCAAGCTCCTCGAATATTCAAAAAGGTCACCACCGGCTTCGCCGTCTCCGGTGGCATTACTCCTAAACCCCCTATATTCTCACCATCCGCTCCCCTCCTCCTCATGAACACTAAAATTACCACAACTTCCCCAAAACCCTACCTATTCAGTCTTGGCTACAGATCAAAAGATGTTCAAGGACCTTACGACAACTAGCCTGGTTTGGCTTAGTAGTGGTTATCCTCGAGCGGATTCGGGACTCGTGTTAAATAGTAGTTCTAGCCAAGAAAAAATTATTAATGCTAGTTTTGGATCCGTTCGAAAACCACCATTTTCCAACCAAGGGGTCCAAATTGGTCGAGGTTTGTTGGTTCACTTCACATAGTATTCATTTCAATTTATCGATTCAATCCAGCCGAAGTGGTAAACCCTTCTCCCTTCTTCAAATATTTTTATTTATTTTATTCTTATTTTTCATTTGCTCTAGCAGTTCTGTTTCATCCCCATCTCTTTCTTTCACTTAGTTAAAATTGGTCTCAGTTTGGTTAGGGTTGTTTAAACCCATTTGGTCAATAATATAAGATCGAGGATAAACACTAAAAGATACATTTGGGTTACTCCTGAATTGGGTGCCAATTTTCTGTTTAATTGGGTTGTTGTGGTTCAACCTGAACTTTTGATTATGGAATATGCAGCCCAAAATCAAGTAATAAAATGGGCTAGACGGAGGGCAAAAACCTGTATAAATGAAGATATTTTAGGAAATGTGGATGAGGATTCATTGGCAACTAAATTGGAAGCTTCCTGGAAGCTTGGATTGGGGTTGTTTTGGAGATTTTTAAAACGAATTAGAGCAATCTAGGCAAAAAACGAAAAAGGAAAATGCAATTTTTAAAATGTAAAGGGCAATAATGCAAGCTTGGACTATTTTGTTTGCCCTACTTCGTTTGCTTTAAAAGGATATTTTTCTTGCCTTTCAAGGCAAGAGGAACAAGACGAAATAGAGTCTAAAAAAGAGGCACTAGCTAGTGAAATCCTTCTATACATTTTCATTAGGATTTTTTGAAATTTGAAGTTGTTTTTGCTTTGGGTTTTTGTTCATTCGAAGGAGAAGGGTTGTAATTGATGATTTTCGAAAGATTCCAATTCAATTTCATCAACTTACTGTTCCATTGACGTTTCTGGGATTACTTTACTTGTTTCCGCTGCTGAATCTGTTTGTTCCTATCACTGACTCTCTGCTTTTAAGGCTACTAATACTTGATTTGGTTTTATTTTCACTTCCAGGTATGCCTAATGACACTTGGTCATCATCTAAATATAGTTGAAGTTGGAGATTGAAGTATGGAATAGTATATAAAGTGGTCTATAGTCAGTTTGCTTTCTTCATTTCTTTGTGCTGTAATATTTAGCTTCATAAGTGCCTTTGATTGGCATGCTGTAGGTATACTTAGGGATGATGAGTAAAACTTAAGCCATGATTAGCTTGATTGCAATGTTATTTCTTTCCTAATCGTGTTATTGTGTTCTGATATTAACTTTGAAATGTGCCTTGTATGTTGCATATTCAGGTTTGAAGTTCCATGGTTTAGACTTACACCATTGAATAAATCAGTTGTATGGCTACTAATTGACTGGTAGGACTTGAATTGGTTGCTTTTGGGGTTGTAAGCTCATTGCTAACCCTGTTTACCTGACTAATCCATTCCCTGAACTTAGCAGTCGAAATGATGATTCATAGTGTTCAAGTTCAAGGCTTACAAAGCCATTGGATGTTTTTAACTTTCATATTGAGATTTTAGCTTTGATTCGAGCAATGAAATACAGACTCATGAGCGGTTAAACTTGGGTGTCAATTTTATTATTTGTAAGTGTACACAAATGCAAATTCGATAACTCAGGCATTTCCAGGACTTGATTGGAGATTGGATATTAAGGTCTATTCATATGCCTCATTTGGGCCTCATATGAGCCAAAAACTTCGGAATTGGTCGTTGGGAATGGCAATATTAGCTATGCCCTTTTATTTTCTTATTTTTCTCATTGGGCAAAACTCATTCCTTCAATCGACCCATTTTGGATCCAAGTCATTTGAATATCAACCCAGGTGATAGTATTATCCCTCAAACATTTAATTCATTTATTCCCTCTTGTGAAATAATAGGTGTATCCCCATTATAATTTCCACAAATTAATGTAGTACCCTTAGAATCGAGGGGCATCACTTAACGAATTTCCGTGGTCCTCACAAGTTGTAAACGCTAAATTGCTTTAGGCGCGTTAGCTTAATAATTTACCTTTCCTGAATGCGGGTGTGCATTTATGTGGCCCAAATCCAAATCCTAACGAAGTTGAAAGGTGTAAAAACCACGGGTGCATTTATGTGACATGGTTCAAGATACGTTTCAACGACTTTGAAATTCTCCTTTAAAATAGTAATAATAATAGTGGTTAAAAGATTCAAAATGCACATAGGTTCATAATTGTATAAAATCAGATAATTTAAGCCAAATATAACAGTTGAGCGGCCGTGCTAGAACCACGGAACTCGGAAGTGCCTAACACCTTCTCCCGGATTAACAGAATTCCTTACTCAAATGTTTTGTTTGCGGACTATTAAACAAAGTCATTCTTTCCTCGATTCAGGATTCTAAACGGTGACTTGGGACACCATAAATCTCCCAAATGGTGACTCTAGAAATCTCTTAGTAAATAAATCCTGTCTTGATTGTCCTCTAATTGAAAAAACTCCCTTATCTACGTCCTTCGCCGGGTTGTAGTAGCCAAAAAGAGGTGTGACAATAGTTTACTTCACGCTTTTGGGAATCTTTTAAGAAGCATTGGGTACACGAGTAGATCTTAGTACTGCATTTCATCCACAGATAGACGGACAGTCTGAACGTACTATTCAGATCTTGGAGGATATGTTGAGAGCTTGCATTCTTGAGTTTGGAGGTAGTTGGGACACTTATCTACCGTTAGTTGAATTTGCTTACAACAATAGCTTCCAGTCCAGTATTCAAATGGCCCCATACGAAGAATTGTATGTTAAAGATGCCGTTCTCCTATTGGATGGTTTGAAGATGGTGAGACTAACTTATTGGGACCTTACCTAGTCCAAGAAGCTATGGACAATGTTCAGTTAATCAGACAGAGATTGTTTGCAGCTCAAAGCCGACAAAAGTCTTATGGTGATAAGAGAAGAAGATATTTAGTGTTCATAATTGGGGACAAAGTATTACTATGATTCTCCCCTATGGTGTGATGCGGTTTAGGAAAAGAGGCAAGTTAAGCCCCAGGTTTATTGGACCATATGAGATACTAGACCGAGTGGGAGTGGTGGCTTATCGTTTGGCACTTCCTCCTGAGTTGTCCTTCATTAATCCTGTGTTTCACGTCTCTATTCTAAGAAAATGTATATCAGACTCATCTCAGGTGATTGAAGCACCGACTATACCACTTAATGAGAAGTTGTCTTATGAGGAGGAGCCGACAACAATAGTTGATAGGCAAGTAAGAAAGCTACAGTCAAAAGAAATTGTGTTCATTAAAATGCTTTGGATAAATCATATAGTCGAAGAAGCTACTTGAGAACTAGCAAAAGATATGCAAGCAAAGTATCCCATTTGTTTTAGTCTACAGGTATGTACTTAAGTTAAATTCGGGGACCGAATTTTATAAGGTAGGAAGGATGTAATACCCTATATTTTTTTTACATAAGGGTGTATTGGTCATAATAATAATAATAATAATAATAATAATAATAATAATAAAGTAACTTAAAAAACAATGAAACAAAACACAAAAAAGGTAAAAGAAAGAAACAAAAAAAGGGCCGAAGCCCATTAAAAGAAATAACCTGCCAAGGTTTGGCAAGGTTCAGCAAACAAAAAAAAGCCAAGGCTTCTGTACGAAAATGGAGGAACAAAAAAAAAAGGAACCACAGAAGAAAAAAAAGAGAAGAAGAAGAAGAAAGCTTTAGGCAAAGCCTTAAGAAGAATTGGGAGTTGAAGTCGAAAGTATTAAAGTTCTCCTTCAACTCAAGAGGTTAACCTTCTTCTTCACATCTGTTGAATTATTTTAATGAATCTATACAATTTCATGTAGTACAAAAGAATTCAATATTACCTTTCTCTTAGATATATACAAGTACTACGGACATAATAAAGCTACAAAGGTTTGGTTTAAGCACTGATAGGTCTAGTTTTAGAGGAAAAAAATTATACACAATAGTTTGAAATTGATAGAATCATGGATTAATTCTATGATTAAATATAAATTCACAAACTAATACTCAAACATGAAACCCGATGATTGGATATTCTAAGTTAGTGTTGGATTTAGCATAAATAAGGCAATTAACATGAGATTGATATTATGTAATTGTAGATTGATTGGAGGAAATTGTACGAATTGCTCGAGGTGAAGCATTTGGTATTTCGACATGAGTACTGTGGTAGTAATTTTACCACAATTTGTGTTATCATAACTTGCATGATTTAGAAATGATTTTTAATATGAATATGGTACTTATTATTTTGAGTTGCATGTGGGATATGTCTTTTACTCGATATGATACTGAAATAATTATTTGAGATGAATATCGTGGTTTTAAATATTTTCGTTGTCACTAGATCTGTTTGACCGTTACTTGAATTTACCATTATTGATAGGATATTATATGATTTGATAAGAACCGAAATGCCCTATATTGTTGTAAAATATTTTCCTATGAGTATATACGGATACAGAGACAAGTATAAATGGGAGTAGACTTTGAAGGATCTTGTAGCTAACGGCGGGTTCGTTAGACCTGGTGCACCTTGTAATTACCAATTACCGTTATAGCCCTCGCTAGTCGGAAGGTAGAACTAGTATACCGTTACTGATTTCCCTCTAGTAGGGACTATCGTTATATTTGACTTCTTGCAAATAAGTCCGCAATTATACCGATTACATGATCTGTTCATTGAAATCTCCCAAAATGTGAATACTGATATTATACAATGGTTACCGAGCTTATTAGTTAATTGTTAATTATATTTTACTACAAGAAAAGTTTGACAAGACTGATAATTATTTATTGTTTCTGAAAGGGCATTTTAATATTATTTTCTCTTTGAGATAATAGCATGTTTCTGGATTGTCCCAAAATTAAAAACGGTTGTGGTTAAGTGTTATTACTCACTGAGCTAGCGACTCATTCCCCGCTAATTTTTTTCAGAGACAACAGTTACCGCAAGAGAGGATTTTGTTAATTAGAGGTCAAAGGTTTAGAACTCTCGGTGAGCCTCGCACTTGTTCGGGTAGGCGGAGATTTTTATCAATTGTTATGGTCTTTCTTTAAATTCTTAGAGTCTCTCCATAGTCATTATTTTAGTGTCTGAGTATTCTTTTGTTATTATAGTCTTATGAGTATCGTCATTTTATTATGAAAGTTGGAGGTAGATTAGTATTTCTAGTTGTTAGTGTGTTGATTAGTAATGGTGGAGACTTATTTTGGCTAATTGGTAAGTTGTCAATTGCCAGTTGAATTGCTATTAGGTTGTTTGGTTGCTGATTTGAGATAGGAAATTTTTGGGATGGTCCAAAAATCGAAGAAACTCTGCCCGATTTTCTGTAAAATTACCGATGAGGTTTACTTGGGAGCACTTGCTCCTAAGCGCCGGTCACGATCCTAAATTGGGTCGTGACATGACCACAGCTCGAGTCTTGGTTTTTCCATCACCTCAGGTTCATATACAGTGTATTGTGATGCTTCGAGAGTGAGGATGGTTGCATGCTGATGCAGGAGGGTAGAGTTATTGCTTATGCTTCTCGTCAGTTGATTCCCTATGAGAGGAACTACCCCATTAATGATTTTGAGTTGGCTGCCATAGTATACACATTAAAGATTTGGATACATTACTTTTATGGCATGTCTTGTAAGGTATTCACTACTCATCGCAATCTGCAGCATTTGTTCGAGCAAAAGGATCTTAATTTGATGCAGCAGAGATGGTTGGAGTTGCTTGTACCATCCAGGAAAGGCCAATGTGGTGGTCGATGTTTTGAGCCAAAAGGCAGTGAGTATGGGGAGTTTGACATATATTCCATCTAGGGAGAGACCTCTTGCAGTTGATGTTCAGGCCTTGGCCAATCGGCTTGTGAGGTGGGATATTTCGGAGCCCAGTCGGGTGTTGGCTTGTGTTGTTTCTCGGTCTTCTTTATATGATCGCATTAAAGAGAGCCAGTATGATGATCCGCATTTGCTTGTCCTTAGGGACAAATTTTAGCATGATGATGCTAGATATGTGTCCATTGGTGATGATGGAGTGTTGAGGATGCAGGGCCGGATTTGTGTGCCCAATCTGGATGGGCTTCAGGAGTTGATTCTTTAGGAGGTTCATAGCTTGTGGTATTCCATTCATCTGAGTGCTGTGAAGATGTACCAGGATTTGAGGCAACACTATTGGTGGAGAAGAATGAAGAAAGACATTGCGGGATTTGTAGCTCGGTGTCCTAATTGTCAGTAGGTGAAATATGAGCATCCGAGACCAGGTGACTTGCTTCAGCAGATGGTTATTATTGAGTGGAAGTGGGAGAGGATAACTATGGATTTTGTTGTTGGACTTCCAAATACTTTGAAGAATTTCTACGCCATTTGGGTGATTGTGGATCGGCTAACCAAGTATGCGCACTTCATTCCTATCTGTACTACTTATTCTTCGGAGTGGTTGGAAAAGATCTATACACGGGAGATTGTTCGTTTGCATGGTGTCCCCATTTTTATCATTTCAGATAGAGGCACTCGGTTTATCTCATCGTTTTGGAGGTGTGTGCAGCAAGAGTTAGGTACTCAAGTGGAGTTGAGCACAGTTTTTCATCCTCAGACGGACGGGCAGTCCGAGTGCACTATTCAGATATTGGAGGACGTTTACGCGCTTGTGTTATTTATTTCGGAGGGTTATTGGATTAGTTTCTGCCGCTCTTAGAGTTTTATAATAATAGCTATCAGTTGATTATTTAGATGGCTCCATATGAGGATTTATGGGAGACTGTGTACGTGTCCGGTTGGTTAGTTCGAGCCCGGTGAGGCTAGGCTATGGGTACTGATTTGGTATAGGATGCTTTGGAGAAGGTGAAGGTGATTCAGGAGATGTTTCGTACAGTGCAATCAAGGCAAAACTTTATGTTGACAGGATGGTTCGAGATGTGTCCTACATGGTTGGGGTGAGAAGGTTCTGTTGAAGGTTTCACCCATGAAAGGTGTTATGATATTTGGGAATGTGGCATATGAGCTTGCTTTGCCACCCATCTTGTGGAGTGTGCATATGGTATTTCATGTCTCTATGCTCCGGAAGTATCTTGGGGATCTGTCTCATGTTTTGGATTTTAGCATGGTTAGCTGGAGGGTGATTTGACTTATGATGTGGAGCCAACAGTTATTTTGGAGCGCCAGGTTCGGAAGTTGAGGTCAAAGGATATAGCTTCAGCGAAAGTACAGTGGAAAGGTCGGCCCATGGAGGAGGCTACCTGGGAGACCAAACGAGAGATGCAGAGTAGATATCATCACGTGTCCGAGGCTTCAGGTATGTTTCTTGACTCATTTAAGGGCGAACGTTTGTTTAAGTCGGGGAGGATGTGATGACCCAGCCAGTCATCTCATGAGTTACTGCTACGTTTTTCCTATTTATGCTTCTTTATGATTTGTTATCCGTAGTTTATACTATCGGGTTGGTCGGATGGAGTCAGGAATAATTTTGCTAAGGTTTGAGACACTTAGTCTCTTTTAAGAAGGTTTTAGTTGGAAAATTAAATAGGATGTTGACCTATATGTTAGAGGGATTGGATATGAGTTCTGAGGGTTTGGTTAGATTCGGAAGGTGATTTGTGACTTGGAAGAGTGATCGGAATGGGTTTTGGAGGTTCAGAGTAGAATTAGACTTGAATTGGCGAAGTTGATATTTTGGCGATTTCCGGTTGATAGGTGAGATTTTGATCCAGGGGTTGGATGGGATTCCAAGAGTTGCAGTAGCTTCGTTACGTCATTTGGGTTTGAATGTAATAAGACAATTTGGACGTGATTTGGTTTGCTTTTTTATGAAAAGAATATGTTGGAAGATACTTGAAAACTTAGTGTTGAATCCGATGTTTTTTGGTTGATTTTGTCATGACCCAAACCAAAGGGCCGCGACAGGCACCCGGTGCCTTACTCAATAGAGCACCAACGTGTCATATCTTTCTTACCATACTATCATGAGTCAATGAGATAGAAAATCCTCCATGAGATAACAAGAGTAAAATACAAGGGAATACTCAAGATATGATGAGCTAACATGATATACAAACTATTGCATATGACATACGGGCCTATAAGGCCGACATTACCATTTGTAAACTCAAAACACAGGCTGACAAGGCCATACAAGTATCCATACACCTGAAATTTGTCTACAAGCCTCTAAGAGTACATAAAATCATAAAGGTCGGGATAGGGTCCCGCCATACCAATTAATAAATATCCAAAGCATACTAACCAAATAGGTAACTCTCGGAGCAAGTGGAGTGCACCAACACCTTCGATGAGCTGATAGCCTACTAGGAGGACTGTCAACCTATCAATCGAGACCTACTGGCATGAAATGCAACGTCCTCAGGGAAAATGGATGTCAGTACGAATAAAGTACCGAGTATGTAAGGCATGAAAGCATAAACAAGAACAGTAATGTAAAGAGAGATTGAGGAGATACAACCTGTAACATCTGAGTGTCTCTGAGGGCTACTGATATGAAAAGCATAACACATATATATACATAAACTTATTTAAAAACATTCACCTCTGTGGGCATCATCATCATCATCATCATCATATCATACCCGGCCTCAAAGAGGACTGGTAAAAACGTACCCGGCCATCATAAGGCTCAGTAGAATCGTACCCGGCCATGTGGAGCTCGGTAAAACCCAACTGATCAATGGTTTCACAATAGGTGTCATACCCGGCTGACTATGGCGGTGCTCGGTAGAGTAATATAGATACATATATATAACGCATACTTGACTCATGGAATCACCTTCTAAACCTTTTGGAGTGACTTAAGAACATTATGTACATCCATACCCTCAATATGAACCTTAGTAGGATTCAAGTATCATACATATTTGCTTAGAATAATATTATAAGGAAAGAACAACATGGAAAACGTTATTTGCTAGGAGTAGATCTGTTACGAAGTAGCGTATTCATTTCACTTTAAGTCATGCTAAAAGAAAGAAGGAGATGCCTTAACATACCTTAAACCCATTGAATCCTTAATCCCTCCCAAGCAACACTTCAAACAAGTACAACTCAATCTATCATAGTATAAGGATATACAAAATCAGTGTTTAGCAAAGGCTAAGTCCATAACTTAAGCTAGTAGATCGTTTATGTAAATTTGGGCAGCATCTCCCTTGTAAAAAAAGCCTCCTCCAATACCATATACCAACAACAATGACCAGAGCAATCTATCAATACATAGTTATCAATATCAAGACATTATATAACAACAAAAAGTCACAACTACATCACGACGAGCAACAAGCTCCGATTGGAATCCGTATACCCCTTATCAATCCCTACATACTTATTACTTCAACATAAATGTATAATTAACATGATAATTAAGTCAGTAATCAATTATTCCAGCCTTATACCATATGCTTATAACAACAAAAACAATCCACAACTTGAACTATCCTCAATTAGCAATATTATTCACTAGTTCATGTCTAGCCAATCCATATAACTTAATCAACATCAAGATAACCTTAAGAACAAGCAAGAACACAATATACATACCTCCTATATTAAATTCAATGCAAAATCAAAGTTATATTTAGTTTCCAACAACCCTCAACAACAATACAACACCATAGAAGTGACTTAAGCTAATCCAAGTATTATCTTGCAGTTTAACATCCTAACAACTTAACCAACATACAATAAAGTTTAAACACAGTAAGTAGGCTGTTATAATCACCTTAGAAAGTAGCAAAAACTTGGAATTTCAGCACAAAATAGCTGACAACTATCCTTAATGAAAACACAACCTCAAAGAGGTGTTATTCTTTAGTTTTGATGTTGAAATATGGTGTAATCTATTTGAAAGACTTGAAATAATCTAGCGTGATATAAAAACCGTGAGAGAGTATTTTAAAGAATATAAAATACTTAAATAAACCTCCCACACTAGCTGAAACCACCCAAAAATCAGCAACAATAACAAGAACAAGAAACTTACTAGCGCCACAGGATTCCCAACACTTGATTTGTGCTGTTTGCCCTTTGTTTGGGTCTTGGATCATGAGAGAGTGTTTATAGGGTTATAATTTCTGAATATACTTAAAATAATGACGTAAAATGGGTTTGAGACATCATATATATATATATATATATATATATATATATATCCATATGTCTTAAGCTGCCTATGTGGACCCGCATAGATTACTTCTTGGCGCAATCTTGCGAAAATGCGAATATCCCTCTAGTCTGATGTCGTATTGGCAAATGGTTTAATGCATTAGAAACTAGACTCATATATCTTCAATTTGATATGTATATTATCTCTTGATTCTAATATATTTGGAGAAAAGTGCATATACATTTGACCTAAATTTCAGCTTATAATAAATGCAACTTGTGATGACCTTTGCCAACTTTTATTCCACAACTCGCTTGACTTAGAAACATAACACACAACTATCATATAAATAAAATAACTCATTTATCATGTTAATCACCCTAGTCTCACCCCAAAAGTATATATTAGAACATTCAAAACTTATCGACCTTTGACGCTACTTATTTTCTTCAATTTGTTTAGTGTCTTGGTAGTTGTTATTCACGATCTTAAAGATTTGTAACCTCGAAGATAACATGATGAGCTTACGTTATGTACTTTTAAAAATGATCTCATTTCCAAGCTTACATAAATTAGCTTACGACGTACTCTCACGTACGAAAACATGGGATGTAACATCATTCCCCCCTTCGGAACATTCGTCCTCGAATGTTGACTAATATTCTTATTAGATTCATAAACTATATCTCTTATAAATACTTTAATGCTTATCTTTCCATCTAATCAACTATTTTATGGATAACTCCAAATGCCAATGCATTCCCCCTTTAGGCATCTTTCTCATGCCATGATATGTGGTCGGAATTCTTCCAATATTGTAACGGTTGATACCTTATGTCATGTGGTATGTACGACTGTGTCCTTGTATGAGCACCTAACCACTCTATTCCCCTTTTTCCTCCATCTTTTGGCCAATCTCTAAGCTGCTCTATGAACATATATAGAACTATGACAATCTATTCCTCTAGACATCTGTATGTGTACTAAAGTTCTTCTCTTGGTACTTTGTTGAACTTATGACCATTGATATATCTTGTTTCCTAGACTCAAATATCCATCCTTACGGCTTTGCTGCATCTAGGCAGGTCAAACTGTACCATAACTCTTACTTTTGTTTTATTATTATCGAGATCTATTACCCAACTCCTGGTTATTCTCTCGCTTCTTATCCTACATGTATAAATCTAAGTCCTTTAATTCTTATTGTTCATCTTAAGAATGACAACCTAATCTTCTCTCATACTTTTTAACTTGTACCCATCCATCGCATCGTTGATCTAGTGTAAATGTTTATCATAATCTACCACTCATAACTTGGAACCTCTTACGTAATACATTTTCATTGAGGCTCACGTCTCATCGGGGAACATCTTAAGTGATTTGCTTAATCCACTTTGGGGTGATACTCCACTGCAATGATCAAATTTCATAGTATCCCAACATGATTCATCTTATGGGAGTATTTAAATCCTGTGCAATTCATGAAATCCATTCTCTTTATATCATTACTCAATAAGAGGCCTAAACGTTATTGTCTTATCATTTATCACAATTATACCCTTGTACGGTGCAACATTCCATATCTTCTAAATACACCTAGTTTTAGACTCTTCTGAGTTTATTTTGGCTCTAGCGAGCTTTGAATAAGTTACGGAAGCTATCAATTATTTTGTTGTGATGGGTTTAATTTCGAGGACTCACCTATTCTTTTCACCTTCTCACTTGTCTTCTCTTATCCTTACCCACATCTACCTAAAACCTTGTTATTCTATGATACTTTATCTTATGACATACACCTATCTACTTATACTACTCGCAACCTTCCTTTAACTTTCCAGCACTATAAATTTCATTTGTGCCTTGTCACTTGTCCTTAAATGTAAGCAATTAAATTTTCTGGTCATTCTATCACTTGTTGTATGAATACTTGGCTTGTCTTATTGCCCACGAATACTGTAATTTCCTGTACCTCATATAATCTCAAACATCACCTTTGATTTTTTTTCTTCCCATTCATTAGCCACGATATGTGCCACATTCTTATGGAGTGTGTACAATATTGTAGTGACACTGTTGTTACAAGATCATTTACTCTTTATCTCGCTATGCTTAGGTGGAAACCTTCTCCCTTACTTACTTAGCTAGTCTTTCATTGCAGTATTTAGGAAGACCTTTTAGGTCTTGTAAAGTTGCGAGCTTGTTATCTCATGTACCCAAAGGAAAATATTTGTTCTTGCTCGCCTATACTAATCCTTAGTTACATAACTTTGTTCCCTTGTGCTCGTAGGATTACTTTTAGGCTCAAATTTTGATTGTCTCCTTAGTGGCACTCTCTTTTATTTTTAGAAAACTTAAATGGTACCTTTAACTGCCTCAAATCCTATTTAAATTTTTTAAAATGATTGTGACTCATATCAATGAGACTGAATTCACTATGCTGTCGTTCACTATGTTTATCTTGCATGAGCTGTTGATTTATCTGTGACCTCTTGTCTAGGCATAATCAGACTCTTCCTGAATCAACTACTGATTACTTGTTGGTCTATCCTCATATATATATTCTGCATAATCTCTCTTGGTATATATGCTGTCTTAACTTGTCTCTCGCCACTAGCTCCTAACGTATCAAGTGTTCATTCACACTTATTTATCAATAACATCCTGGCCGGAAAATTTTACTGCCTCTCCCTGGTGTCGTGCTTGCATAATGTTCTGGAGTCTCGACATATCTATAGGAACTTAATAAATGCAACATCATCCTTTTCTCACTTTTACAACATTCTTCCTTTACTATTCCATAGTTACCTGAACCGCTTAACTCTGACTTAATAACATATGACAACACATTCCCCCCTTTAGGGAGTACTACGATGATCTACCTATACATGTTTTACCTCTTCATCTTTTCACATTATCAATGAACCTTAATCGCCTTATGGTAACCTTTTGCACAAGCGATAACTAAATTTCTTACGCACAAAGGTGTCATCTACTATAACTAGCACACTTAGTCCCTTATGATTAACTCAGCTCATAGTGCTTGCTCTAGGGAAGCATCTTACTAAATGACCTTTAAAGGTTATTCTTCTGTTGTCCATTCTATTATCGCCAGAATGCAATCTCTAATATTCTCATGATGGCGACTATTATCAAATCATTCGATTCCCAATTCATGTTCAGTTTATCTGGTTCACCAGCCCATACTTCTTTCTATTACTCCGGGGTCTACCTTTTCCTTCTAGTAATCATGTTGGAGTCACTAACGCATTTCTCAAAATAGGGATATGGCTTTATGGCTTAAACACTTTCATCATGGCATGTCACCTTTTATCTTTCCTATCACTTGACTTGTGAATTTATCATCATGTCATACTACTTATCACGCCTTACTCATAATGTTTCATTTGCTCTCTTCTTATTCTCAGACTAATATTTCTATCTATCACTTTATCCTTAAAACTTCAACAAAACATAATTTCACTTTTAGCTCCTCTTGCTTCATCTCACTGGCTCTTCGGGATGCCTAAAATTCTCTCTCTCTCTCTCTCTCTCTGTCTCTCGATGGGCGAGAGTCATACTAAGGTAAATAATTATCCCTTTTTGGATTCCGCTTCCTATCTTCTGAAATTTTTGAATATTCTAGTATTCATATCTGATTGTACTACTTTACAGTTGACTATCTGGGTGTATTACAAGGATATCTATACCACATATTCACAATTTTTTGAAAACATTAGTTAATGATAACAACCCATCCGCAAATTTTGGGTTAAACTCCAATTGGATCCTGATATCCCATCTTTCTTTTAAATAATATCTGTTAGCTACAATAGAACATAGCAGAGATGGGTGTGGCGAATTGTTCGTACCTCTATCATTGATCAAGGTACCAAAATGCTTATATTTTTTCTGCCTGATTTGAAAATATTGATAATCTTCGTTAATTGGGTTCCTCGTACCCTTACCTTAAATTTTTACTTGTTGAAACTCTAGCTTCTGAATCCCTCATATATTTTCACCATATTCGTGAATAGATATCATTGCCTTAAGGCTCCTTATAAAGAATCTTACACATCTTAGTACACACATGATCTGCTGAAGACCTCATATTTACTCATCATAAGCATGATGTGAAATCGAGTTCCCCTAACTCAACTCTTCCATATCGACATGCAATCTCTTACCAATGGTCTTTGTGGATGTAAGTATTGTTGTATTACGACTAAAGTAGAAATTAGGAGTTTGAATTCTTACAACTAAGCTCTACTACACGATCTAGAGTACAAAGAAAAAGTGACAATCCTAATTGCCATGTAACCTCCTGCTTATAAGTATGATGCAAAACACACCCATAAACAAAACTCTACTAGACATGGCTTGTAGATTCCATAGGACAGAACTGCTCTGATATCAATTCTGTCATGACCCAAACCAAGGGTTTTCATGGGCACCCAGTGCCTTACTCAACCGAGTACCAACGTAACATATCTTTCTTACCAAACTATCATGAGTAAATGAGCTAGAAAACCCTTCATGATATATGAAGAATAAAACATAAGTGAATACTCAACATATGATGACCTAACATGATATACAAACTTATACATATAACATACGGGCCTATAAGGCCGACATTACCATTTGTATACTCAAAACATAGGCCGACAAGGCAATACAAGTATCCATACACCTGACATCTTTCTACAATCCTCTAAGAATACATAAAATCATAAAGGTCGGGACAGGACCCCGCCATACCAATCAATACATACCAAAGCATACTAACCAAATAGGTAACTCCGGAGCAAGTGGAGTGCACCAACACCTTCGCTAAGCTGATAGCCTACTAGGAGGACTGTCAACCTATCAATCCGGACCTGGAGGAATGAAACGCAGCATCCCCAGGCAAAAAGGATGTTAGTACGAATAAAGTACCGAGTGTGTAAGGCAATAAAGCATAAACAAGAACAGTAATGTAATGAGAGATAGAGGAGATACAACATATAACATCTAAGTGCCTCTGGAGTCTACTGGTATGAAATGCATAATACATATATATACACATAGACCTTCTTAAAAACATTTGCCTCTATGGGCATCATCATCATCATATCATACCCGGCCTCAAAGAAGACTTGGTAAAAAAATTCCCGGCAATAATAAGGCTTGGTAAACTCGTACCCGGCCACGTGGAGCTCGGTAAAACCCAATTGATCAGTGGTTGCACAATAGGTGTCGTACCCGTCCAACTATGGCGCAGCTCGGTAGAGTAAAATAGATACATATATATAATGCATGATCGACTTACGGAATCACTTTCTAAGCCTTTTGGAGTGACTTAAGAACATTAAGGACATCGATATCCTCAAAATGAACCTTAGTAGGATTCAAGGATCATACACATTTGCTTAGAATAATATTATAAGGAAAGAACAATATGGACAACCGTATTTTCTAGGAGTAGATCCGTTATGAAGTAGCGTATTCATTTCACTTTATATCATGCCAAAAGAAAGAAGGAAATGTCTTAACATACCTTAAACCTGTTGAATCCTTAATCCCTTCCAAGCAACTCTTCAAATAAATCAACTTAATCTATCATAGTATAAGGATATTCAAAATTAGTGCTGAGCAAAGGCTAAGTCCATAACATAAGCTAGTAGCTCGTTTACGTAAATTTGGGCAGCATCACCCTTGTAACAAGAGCCTCCTCCAATACCATATACCAACAACAATGACCAGAACAATCCATCAATACATAATTATCAATATCAAGATACTATATAACAACAACAACTCACAACTACATCACGACGAGCGGCACGCTCCGGTTGGAATCCGTATACACCTTATCAATCCTTATAGACTTCTTACTTCAGCATAAAAGTAGCATTAACATGATAATTAAGTCATTAATCAATTATTCCAGCCTTATGCCATATGTTTATAACAACAAAAACAATCTACTACTTCAACTATCCTCGATTAGCAACGTTATTCACTAGTTCTTGTCTATCCAATCCATTTAACTTAATCAACATCAAGATAAACTAAGGCACAATCAAGAACACAAAATACATACCTCCTACAGTAACTTCAAGTAAAAATCGAAGTTATATTCAGTTTTCAACAACCTTCAACAGCAATACAACACCATAGAAGTGACTTAAGCTAATCCAATTATTATCTTTTAGTTTATCATCCTAACAACTTAACCAACATATAATAAAGATTAAACACAGTTTGTAGGCTATTATAATCACATTAGAAAGCATCAACAACTTTGAATTCTGCACAAAATAGCCCATAACTATCCTTAATGACAACACAACCTCAAAGAGGTGTTATTCTTCACCTTTGATGTTAAAATATGGTGTAATCCATTTGAAAGACTTGAAATAATCTAGGGTTGACATAAAAACCATGAGGTAGTATTTTAAAGAAAATAAAATACTTGAAAGAACCTCCCACATGAGCTAATACCACCAAAAAATCAGCAACAACTAGAAGAACAAGAAACTTACCAGCACCACGGGATTCCCGACACTTGATTTGTGTTGTTTGCCCTTTGTTTGGGTCTTGGATCATGATAGAACCTTGAGAGAGTGTTTATAGGATTATAAGTTCTGAATATACTTAAAATAATGACTTAAAATGGGGTTGAGGCATCTTATATATACATATGTCTTAAACCGCCTATGTGGGCCCCATAGAGAGCTGCTTGGCGCAGTCTTACGAAAACGTGAATATCTCTCTAGTCCGATGTCGTATTGACAAACAGTTTATTGAGTTAGAAACTTGACTAGTACATATTCAATTTTAAATGTATATTATCTCTTGATTCCAAGTATATCTGGAGAGAAGTGCATTTCCATTTGACCTAAATTTCAGCACATAATAAATGCAACTCGCGATGACTTTGCCAACTTTAATTCCACATCTCGCTTGACTTAGAAAAATAACACACAACTATCATATAAATAAATAACACATAAATTATCACCTTTATAATATTATTCACCCTAGTCTCACCCCAAAAGTATATGTTATAACATTCAAAACTTGTCGACTTTTGACGAAACTTATTTTGTTCAATTTGTTTAGTGTCTAAGCTTTCCAACCCTTTTGGTACTTGTTATTCACGATCTTATAGATTTGTGACCTCCAAGATAACATGATGAACTTAAGTTATGTACTTCTAAAAATGTTCTCATATTCGAGCTTACATAAATTAGCTTACGACGTACTTGCTTGTATAAAAACATCAGACGAAACAGATTTTGTGTTGTTTGAAGTGTTTTACTAGTTGGAACAAGTTTGAATAAGGTTTTAGGTCATGTTGGTGCCTTTGGTTGAGGTCTCACGAGCCTCAGGTGAGTTTTTGGTGGTAAATCGGATCATTTTAAAGTTTGGAAAATTGCAGATTTTCCAGCAGTTGTAGGTATTTTGTTCTTCACGTTCGCGAGTGGCGTTCGCGAAAGGTCATGAGGGGAGGCATCCGATTTGGCCTAATCGTTTGTGAAGTGGAGCTCATATTCATGAAGGGCTGGGTTTTGTATGCTTGGTATTTGCGAGAGTCTAAGCCGCATTCACGAAGGCTTGTGTAGGGGTTGCATCGAGTTCGTGAGAGGGTCTACGTGATCTCGAAGAAGAAGTTGGTTCAAATGGGTTTGAGGTCATTTACCCATAGCATTCACGAGGTTGAGGATGCGTTCGCAAAGAGTTCACTGAGTAAGGCATCACATTCACAACTGCCATCTCGCGTTCCCGAAGAGAAAAAGTTGGTAAACACAAGTTTGTGCTTTGCGAACGTGAGAGGTTGACCACGTTCCCAACGAAGGGAAGTTAGACCTGGGCTTCGGACGCTAAAAACTACCTAGGAAACTCCAAATGCTCGTTGGACGGAAACCAGCACTCGTGACCAGAGACTTATGGATCTGCACATAGAGTGCATGTAGTAATGTGTGTTTGCCAACTCAATTAGTGATAAAATAAAAGATAGTTGAGCAGTAAAAAAACATGTAAACCATAGCAAAAGGCTACACCATAACAATATAAGTCAAAAACGATGTGGTAAATCAATAACACTTGTTAATATCTCAGTTTAGTATATTGTTTTTAGAACAATTTTCAATTGTTCAAGCGAGTGATGAAATCACTGTGAAAAGAATAGAAATGTAGATATCCCCTTAGGAAAAATACCAATAGAACCAACCCCTTGGACTACCTCACAGTCACTCGTATCAGCCCCTGGAGCAATAACATGAAATAGCAGCAGTTCTTCGGGAAATATCACATCTCACACTGGATATCCGCGCTCACTGGGAGTGTACAGACTCCTGGAGGAGCTCGTACAGCCCAAGCACTGTAACAAAACTAACTCATTGAATAATAAAACATGTCATCGACCTTATAGATAGCCACCTCGTGGCATAATAAATCAGGCCCTCGGCCTCATAATCATGAATAAGTACAAAACTACAGCAGCGCGCAGCCTGATCCCACAATATCCTCACAATACTGGCCCTCTGCCTCACTCCGTCAGAAATCTCTCAAGTCACTCGGGCAACATAAAAACATAATACTCAGCCCACAATACCATTTAAAATATCAAAAAGGAGTAAATATGGTTGAGTTATAAAAACGGTACAATACAGCATGACTAAGTACAAATATTAAGTCAAAACAATGAGGAATAGTAGTAAAAATCCCCTAAGGGTCCAAAATAGTGGGTACGAGGCCCAAATATGGCATTCATCCAAAAATATGATAATAGTTTCCAACAGACAATGATACTAAATAACTTTCAATCAAATACGCAACTTAACAGTCATACGAGACGGACTAAGTCATAATCCCTAACGGTGCACGACCACACGCTCGTCATCTAGCATGTGCATCACCTTAAAGTAGCACAACAATGTGAAATATGGGTTTTCATACCCTCATGACATCTTTTACAATCATTACTTACCTTAATCGGGTCCAAATTCTAGCCGGCGATGCCCTTAGCTCTCGAATTGGCATCCAATTGCTCGAAATCTAACCAAAATAGATTCATACCATAAAATATATTCTATAGTAACAAAGCCCACTCGAAAATAACCAATTTATATCAAAATCCCACGACTTAACCCTGGGCCCACGTCTCGAATTCCGATAAATTTCATAAAACTAGAATCCTTACACTCTCACGAGTTCATGCATACCAAATATACCAAAATCCAACAAAAAATGACCCCTCAAATCCCTAAATTTAGGTCTCCAATTTCCAAGCCCTAAACAACCAATTTTGCTACTGATTTTTCGTAGATTTCAAGCTTACAATGTTAAAATTCATCATAGAAATAAGTTTAGGGTCCAAAAACCTTTCCTTTACGAAACCCTCTTGAATTACCTTTTCAATTAACTCTACAAAGCTTTATTCTGATAGAAATATGGTGAAAAACCACTCAAAATCGCGAAGGGCCAAATATATATGTTTCGCCCAAGCTAAATCACTTATGCGGCACACAATCTCGGCACCTGCGGACCCACACCTACGGTTCTAGGTGCGCATCTATGGAAACAACTTAACCACACTAGGACCGCAATTGCAATCATACCATTGCACCCGCGCTATCACAGGTTCGCCCATACAACTGCTTCCAAGGTTCCAGCTCCCCATGACCATTTTCGCATCTACGACACTGGCCACTTCTACGAGCCCGCATCTGCGGTCCCCAAGCCACAGCTGGGGTTATGATAGAACTTCAGCAGCTTTAGCTGCAAATTTCAAACGCTAACTTCCCGTCAACCATACGAAATCACTCTGGGACCCCCTTGACACTAACCAAAAGAACGAACAAGTCATATACTACTATCCAAACTTATACCAATCTTTGAAACACCTAAAAAAATCGAATCAACCAAATAATATCGTATTCAAGCCTAAGGTTCCAAAAATGTCCAAATTTCGCTTTTGATCAAAAGGCCTATCAAACCTCGCCCGAATAGCCTAAGATTTTGCACACACTCCAAAAATGAGAAAACGAACTTACTCAAATTTCCGTAATTCCATTACGAACCCTATATCAAAATCTCTGCTACCAACCTGATAAAGCCAAAATTCTAATTTCGCCAATTCAAGCTTAAATCTATTTCGGACCTCCAAAACACATTTTGATCACGATCATAAATCCCAGATCACCTCCCAAAGCTATCCAAATCATAAAAAAGTAATTCCTAGATCGACTGTTCACAAGTCAACTTCCGATTGACTTTCCAACTAAAAGGTTGACTTTAGAGACTAAGTGTCTCAAACCTTACCAAAATCATTCTAGATTCGAACAGACTAACTCGATACCATATACACAGATGAACAAAACATAAAGAAGTAGAAATAGGAGAAACAGAGCAGTAGCTTATAAAATGACCGGCCGAGTAGCTACATGAGTCGTCCAAAGTAGTTGAGCACATGATTGTTCAATAGCAATATATTTTGCATCTGTTGTGGATAAGACAATTGAACCTTACTACTTGCTATTCTAGGAGATAAGTATTTTCTTCAGTAATTGGCATGTTCCACTTGTGCTCTTTCTAATATCTTTATCTTTTGCAAGATCATCATATGAAAATTCTTCAAGCTTAAAATTATTAGAACAAGGATACCGTAGGCTAAATGATGTGGTTCCAATAAAATATCTGATAATTGATTTAACTACAGTGAAATTAGATTCTTTAGGAATTTATTAAAACCTACATATTTACACACACTAAATATGATATCGCTTCTACTAGAATTTAGAGAAAGTAGTGGCGTAATCATCCCATTATACTTTGATTCATTTATCGGCTTTTCCTTCCTCATCTTTGTCAAGTATGGTGGATGGGATCATAGGGGTTCCAAGAGCCTTTATATTGCTCATTTCAAACTTATGTATCAGTTCTTTTGTGTATTTGGTATGACATGTGAAGGTAACCTTTTTTGATTGATGGATTTGAAGTCCAAGGAAGAATTTTTGTTCTTCCATCATGCTCATTTCAAAATCACTTTGCATGAGATTTGAAAATTCTTTGCATAAATCAGAGTTAGCGCTTCAATTATAATATAATTAACATAATTTTGAATAATAAGATTATTTGATAATGATCTTTTGATAAAGAGAACGGTATCAATATTACCTCTTGAAAAACCATGATCAATAAGAAATGAACTTAATCGTACATACCAAGATCAATGATCATTTTTGTCCATAAAGAACCTTAGTCAACTTAAACACGTGGTAAGGAAATTGTAAGTTTTCAAATCTAGGAAGTTATTTTACATAGACATCCTCATTAATAAAACCATTTAAAAAATACTTTTGACATTCATTTGAAATAGTTTAAAACTTTTAAAAGAAGCATATGCAACAAATATATAATTTGATTATGATTGAGCCAACGGACTGAAGGTTTCATCATAGTCGACTCCTTTCTATTGCAAATATCTTCTATGAATAGTCTTGCTTTGTTTCTAACAACTTTCCCTTGATCAATTTCTTCTTGCATAGCTTGTATCCAATTCGAGTCATTCAAGGCTTCCTCATCTTTCTTCGGTTATACTTGAGATATGAGCACATTGTTAGCCTTTCTCTTGATAGCTCCCCTAGTTTCATCCCCTCATTTAGATTTTTAATGATAAACTTCTGCGGATAGTTAAGTTTACTTTTCCATACATTTGTTATTTTCTCAGCTTGTTGAATAGTCCACTCTTCTTGAGTTTCAGCATACTTGCTAATAGATTCATTAGTCGACTTTGAAGATTCATTGTTGTTTTCACTTGATTCTTTTGACACATGAGATTTTTCGATCTTGGTTAATCTCTTCATTACCTGCAATAATTCCTTTCTCAGCCATAGAGTTATTATCATAGAAAATAAATATGAACTTATTTTTCTACATATAAGGTACATTTATTATAAACTCCGAAAGATATATTGTTATTTATCCAAAAAATATACCTTCGTCTTCTTGGATTGAATTTACTAAGATTGTCCTTACCATTATTATGAATGAAAAATTTTCTTCCAAAATGATGAAAGAATTCAATGTTTGGTTTTTTGTCTTTTCATTGTTCATATGGAGTTTTCTTCAAAATAGGTTGTATAAGACATCTATTCAGGATATGACATGTTGTGCTAACTGCTTCTGCCCAAAAGTGATTGGCAGAGAATGCTCCAATATTATTTTTCTGGCAATGTCTTACAAAGTTTAATTTTTTCATTCCACTATTCCATTCTGTTGAGGTTGTTTAGGTGCTAGAAATTATGAGACTTTGTTTATTGCAGAAATGTTCAGATGATCTACACTCAATTTCTCCTCCATGATAGCTTTATATGGTTGAGATGAGGTACCCTTTTACACTTTCAACCCTTTTGCAGAAGATATCAAAATTCTTTAAAGCTTCATCTTTGTGTGTTAAAATATTATTCTTGTAAAATGTCAATAGTCATCAACAAGAATAAATATTTTTTTCCTTCCCACATTAGTCATTCTAGTACAAATAAATTCATTACTAATAACTATAAAGACTTGGTTGTGGAGACAACATCTTTGGCCTTGAAAGAGGTTCTAACCTACTTACCTAGTTGGCATGCATCATACACATGATTTCTAAAAAATGGAGTTTGGGAAGACCAATTGCCAGGTTATGTCTCTATGATCAAGTTTCTTATGATAGATCTAGGGATCATAAGATATGGATGCTAGACAAATGTGACTATCGAAGCATTCAATACGATCTAGAATATAGACGTCTATATACCTTTTTCCTAGGAGAATAATTTTATCTAACTCATGCTGGATAGCACAACCAGTTTTGTTGAATTTTACTTCATATCTAGAGTCTAATAGTTGACTTATGCCCAGCAGGTTGTAGTAAGTGCATCTACAAGATTAATTTCTATGATGTCGCAATTATTATTAAACGGGATTGTTCGGGTGCCAATAATTTTTGCATTTTGAATCATCACCGAACTTGTTTATTTATTTTTATGACTTCTTTGAATAAATTTGTGTCGCCCATCATGTGAATGTAACACATATTACTTTTCTTTTTGTCTTTTACTTCGGTGTTCACAAAAAGATATTATTGCTCTCTTACAGGTACCCAAGCTTTCTTGAATCCTTTTTGGTTAGTTCTATTAATATCAATATTATTTTTAGGCTTCCAGATCCATCCTGTAATATTTAGATTAAAAAATTTAGAAAACGAATACTTATGATATGTTTTATTAGAATAATGATATACAATAATGAATTTTTCACCGGATATACTAGTCGAGTCATTTTCAGTAGATTCATTTCCAACAGGTCTTTCTCTAATTGACTTATAAGTCACCTGATTAGACTTGACGAAACTGTGACTGGTGGATTTGCGCATGCCATTGGGTTGCAATTGAAATTCCTAAACTTCTTCCTGAAGAATATCTTTGTTAATTTCACAAACTTCAAGTTCAAGTTCCAAATCTTTCTTCTCCTTATTTAATCTCTTGAATTTATTAAGAAATATTTTAGACTATTTGACAGTGAGATCAAGAATATCTTGTAATTCGTTGCATCTTTCACATTCATAAGGTCTTACCTTGCTAGATTCACTGTATTCCACGAAGCAATTTTCTGTGGCTTTCTCGCTATCATCATCTGATATGTCTTCAGTTGTCCAGTAACCTAAAGTTTGTTCATGTCATTTCTAATATCGTAATGAATTAGCTATTGCATCATGTTCTGAGCTACTTTCAACTCTCCAACTTTCAAAGAATTTAATTTTGTGAAATCCTCTATAGGGATTTTTTGAGATCGAGGCATTCAGTTTGCACATGACAAAATTTCCACATTTAAAGCATTTTTCAATGTTCTTATCTTGTTCATTGTACTGTCTGGTTCTTCTGGACGACATTCTTCCCTTCTTGGTGTTCCTTTATCTTCTCATTAGTCCATAAATTATTTTTGAGACCATAGGGATTTATTCTTCTAAAGTCTCAAGTTCATTTTCATTATCATCTTCAGATCCTTCAATCGAGATTTTGAAAGTAAGTGTTTTCTTCTTTTCTTCTTATCCAAAGTTTTGTAGATGTGTTTTCTAAAAGGAAATGAGGTCTCTATGCAGTTTACCATAGGACAGCTTGTACAAGTCTTGAGATTTGAGTACAACTATTTTTGTATTCCATGCAGTAGGCAGACTTCTTAAAATTTTTTGACTTGTTCACCACCCAAGTGTGGTCTACCAAAGGCTTTCAGATCTCCAATATGATTTCATTGAATCGAAAAACCATTTCTTCAATAGATTCACCTTCTTTAACTTAAAAAGGTTTATAGTTCTGGATCAGTAGATTTATCCGAGTTTCCTTTGCTTTGTTCATCCCTTCATTGGAAACTACCAACAAAGCCTACATTGTTTTGGCCGTATCACAACTTGAAATCTTATTATATTCTTCTCCGCTTATAGAATTGTATAAAATATTCATTTAACTTATATTACTACCATTTTCTCATTAGATGAGTCATCTGTGTCCATTGTATCAGTAGACATTTGCCCATATGTTTTCTTGCAAAACTTACTTCTGGATTTGGATAATTTTCCTTTTTTTATTACACTCAATACTTTGACATTATATGACTTGCATAGATTTTCATAGGAACTTTTAGAAGTATTGTCCATTGATATCTGGCAGCCCTTCCTATGATGTTCCTTCTTGAAACAGTGCGCCGATAATTGCTTGGTTTGATATGATATTTTCTCACTAGTTGTTAAGCAAAATAGTGAAAATTTGAGACATGCTCTAATACCAAGTAAAATTACAAGAACGTGAGTGAATTGTCAAATATTATATTTGCAACTAAATAGTTGACTAGTTTATCAATCGAATAAGATTAGATGTAGAGTAAATAATAAATATATTATGTAAACAAGGTAAAGTAAATGACATCGAATATTTTATACTAATTTAAATTCACAGTTTATCCTAGTTTAGTCCCCTTGGGTTTCAAGAGGGTTCTTTCTTCAGGTTCCTTGAAATTTTTCAGTACAAGTGAGTTGATGTTGTCAAGTATACACCAATAGCTTCCTAAAACACAAGTGACTTTCTACATTTTGATACAATTCCTCACAAGTGATTTGTCTCTCTTTTTTCTCTCCATTAATTACACAATAAATTTTTAATAGACTGCAATACTTGTTTGGAGTAGAAAAAAAACTTGAAGTAGGTTTGATCAAAGTATATCTCTTCTATTGGGTCTTCGACTTTCTATATATATATATATATATATATATGACCCTTGACTGGAGCAGATCTTTGAGAGATAGGCAACCCAAAATAATTGATCCTTGCAATGAATCTTAATTAATTCCTTCCATGAATAAGGTTGGAACTTTCCTATAGTTGATCCTTGGCGCTTGATATGATTGGTATGCTTCCCTTAAATGGTCTAACTGATTGAATTTTCAAGTCTCCCATATAGCGTGTTTGATGTGATTGTCCTTGACGTATATAATTGAAATCAAGAGTCGAGTGTGATATTTCATGATGCCCCTGATTGAAATTTAATAGTGGATTTTCCATTTGAATTGATTCTGCTAACTTAGCCTTCCTTTTCTGAATAGCTTTCTTGTCACGACCTAAACTCAACCCTATCGTGATGGAACCTATCAATAGTACTAGGCTAGCCGACCTCTATTATACTACCATAATTCATTAAAAGTTATGCCAAAAGACATCATGTTTAGTAGAATTTCATAAAAGAAAACAAGAGTTGAACTTAAAAGAAATAGAAATACGAAAATTAAAGCCTCAAACATCAGGGTGCCACTAAGCCATGAGCAACTACTACAAAGTTGTTCTGATAATAACAAGACTAACATAGTCTGGAAAAAATCTGAAATACAACTATGGGAAAGATAGAGAATAAGAAAGCAGGGTTGCGGTCGCTGGGCAACTACCTTACTAACTCGAATGATCATATATCAGCAGCCGCTACCATGCCCAGAGATACCCAGATCTACACATAAAGTTCAGGGGTAACGTGAGTATACCAACTAAGTAGGTAACGAGTCCAAACTATGGACTGAATAGTAGTGACAAACTCAACCTCAACAGATACAATAGAAACAACGCACAGAAACGTAGGCATGTTTTCAGTTAAGTAGACAACTCAAAATAATAAGGTAAATACAGTTCTCAACAGTTTGAAAATATATATAACTTATCTGCCTCTACATGTCAATACACCAACTGTATAAAATGGATAGTGTACTTCCACTCTCGAGTGCTCAATCACTGGGTAATAGATATGGCCAACCCAGAGAAATCCATTCCGGAACATATACAACACTGACAACAAGTCACTTAGTACCGAGGAAAAAGGGCAATCCCACTCTGAGGAAAAATCCATCTCCAGGTATATATATAAACTCTCAACCACTGGGTACTGTATATGGCTATCCGGCCTAGGGAAATCCATCCCGGAACATACTTATCACTGATTATAAGTATGCACGGTAAAATCGGAGGGTCCAATTTCCCCGTCATTACGATGCCCCGGGAACATGCCTCTCGAGGTTCTAGACCAAGGTCGAGGCTCACCTTCGATGGCTGTCGGAGCTCGACCTCGGGGCAGTGATGACTAACGGCTATATTGGAGAAGAGGTTACCAAGGCATGCAACCAGTACTGGCAGAGCCTAGTGTCATCTAGTTATCACATTTACATATCTTTGTAATTAATGCATGTTGTACTATGATGGAACTCCCCTCCTATATAAAGGGGGTTCTTGTCACTCTGTAAAGCCTCGTTGCTTTAGTTATTCTACACGAAATATACAAGAACATTTCTTTGCTCCTTAACATAATCCCTTGATATTATTGTTTTTATTTACTATATTTCTATTTGTTCATCATTTATTGCTTATATTGGCCATAAAGAGCCTTTGTTGATATTATCATAACTGTTTGCCGCACCTCGATCGCCCTCAATAGTTTATAGTTGAGCCTCGGAATCGACCTCGAGGCCCCCGAATCGACAACCTCGAGGCCTCGATTGACAGCCTATCAGTTTGATTACTGCCCTACCCTTAACTCTTATTTTGTTTCTAAATCTCATTCATATAGCACCAACTTCTTAACAATCAGCATAAAAATAGATTATGTATTTTTAGAGTCCCATCATCAAATTTGATTGTTATTACTATTTTCACGGTAAACAGTTTGGCACCCACTGTGGGGATAAAAATAATAGTAGTTATTTTCTTGCTGGTTTCATTACACAACACAACTTGTCTTTGAAACATGTTCTTGTCAAAGATCTTTGAATTTCAGGTCGGAATGCCTAATTCAGTCAATAGAGGCAAAATGGCTACCTAGAGAACAACATAGAGAAGGGTATGGCTTCTCCAGGTGTCAGTATACCACCACAAAACCGTGTCAACACACTAGAGCCACCTCAAAGATACAACCTCACACGACACCCAATGTGTTGTCATTCATATGATTATCAGAGGGACCGACAATCCCCGAGAACCCATGGTCAAACGGAAAAAATATCCATTGCACACAAGGGCCGATCCAAGACCTATTGCCAAAGACATCCTCGCATTCAGCGAAGAGGATCGCAAGACCTTAACAGAACAATACAATGACGCGCTGGTAATCTCATTTCATTTAAGCAACATTCGAGTTAAACGTGTGCTAGTGGATCTGGGCAGCTCGACCAACATAATCAGGTCAGAGGTAGTAGAATAACTCGCACTACTCGATCAGATCATACCCACCTTCCAGGTCCTCCATGGCTACAACATGACCGGTGAAGTAACAAAAGGGGAAATCACCATCCCGGTCGGCATATTCGATGCAGTTTAGAAGACCGAGTTCAAAGTCATCAGTGGTAACATGAGGCATAATGTGTACTTGGTAGGCCGTGGATACATAACATGAAGGCAGTACTGTCAACTTTGCACCAGATGATAAAATTTTCGACAAAGGATGCCATAATGACCATATATGGAGAATAGCTGCATCAAAAGAAATGTTTGCGATTTACCAAGAGGCGTCCACCCCCACATATCAACCTCGAATGAGTCTAAGAGCATACAGACCCTCGAGGAACACAAAAAAGATTTCTCTGCTCCTCGAACATTCGTCGCCCCTAAAGATTCTGACACAATAAAATCCACAATCGAAGATCTAGAGCAAGCCATTTTGATTGAACACCTCCCTGATCATAAGGTATACCTAGAAACGGTATTAACCCCCAAACGCAGGAAAGAGTTCATTCAATTTCTTATTAATAATATAGACTATTTTTCTTGGTCCTCCTTAGATATGACAGGAATTTCGCCAGAAATAACCTCTCACGGACTGAGTGTCGACCCCGGGTTTAACCCAGTGAAGTAGAAAAGAAGGCCACAATCCGAGGTGCAACACGCAATCATCAAGGAAGAGGTAACAAAACTTCTTCAAATAGGGTCCATTAGAGAGTTAAAGTACCATGAATGGCTTGCTAACTTAGTAGTGGAAACTAAACAAGGAAACAAGCTAAGAATGTGCACAGATTATAAAGACTTAAATAAGGCGTGCCACAAGGATTCATTCCCATTGCCTTACATAGATTTCCTGATCGATGCTACAGCTTGCCACGAGACCCTCACCTTTCCTGACACCTACTTGGGGAATAATAAAATTCAAATAAATCCCAGGGATAGGGAGAAGACGTCGTTCGTAATGAAATATGGTATGTAATGTTGCAATATAATGCCCTTCAGACTGAAAAATGCAGGGGCTACGTACCAGCGTCTAGTTAATAAAATATTCAAGCATCAAGTAGGAAAATCTATGGAAGGTTATATTAATGATATGCTAATTAAGTCCCTGCGCGCAGAGAACTATTTGACTCATTTTCAGGAAACATTCGACATCCTTAGAAGTTACTACATGAGGCAAAATACCCCTTCAAAGTGGGTTTGAGAAAATTCATGGGCATTATGGTATCGAACAGGGGAATTGAGATTAACCTCGACAAAATCCAGGCCATTGAAGAAATCACTGTGATAAATAATATCAAGGTCGTGAAACGACTGACTGACAGGGCGAATAATGGCTCTAAGCAGATTTATATCAAGGTCGTCCGACATGAGCCATCATTTCTTATCTTTACTCAAAAGGAAAAACAACTTTGAATAGACTTCATAATGCCAACGTACACTAGAGGAGTTGAAACGATATCTAACTAGCCTAATTCTGCTCCATATGCCAAAGGTGGACGAAACACTGTATCAATACTTGGTCGTATCCGAAATAGCAGTAAGTGATGTGCTCGTTCAAAAAGAATAAGGTACGTAATTTCCTATCTATTATGTAAGCCAGACCCTAGGGGATGTCGAGACTAGGTACCCGTACCTAGAAAAATTGGAACTCGCATTAATAAGCCCTCGTGAAAATTAAAGACCTATTTTCAATGCCACCGTATTTGCGTTCTAATGACATACCCTCTCCAGAGCATATTACACAAACCCAAACCATCAGGTCGATTGGACAAATAGGCCATCGAACTCAGGGGTATGTATTGAGTACCAACCTCGAACAACCATCAAATCCCAGATTTTGGCGGACTTTGTGGTCGATTTTTTGCCCTTCTTCGTGCCTGGGGTAGAAAAGGAGCTTTTACTAAAATCAGGCACGTCTTCTAGGGTATGGACCCTGTTTACTGATGGTGCCAAACAGGTGAGAGTATCCAGGCATAATATAGTCCTGAAGTTGCCTACTATCGACGTAATTAGACAATCTATAAAAACTGCAAAATTGACTAACAATGAAGTCGAGTAGGAGGCTATGATTGCATGTTTAGAACTAGCCAAAAGCTTGGGAGCCGAGAGCATCGAGGAAAAATACAATTCACTCCTGCTAGTAAGCCAGCTGAATAGGAGCTACAAAGCTTGGGAAGACAAGATGCAGAGATACTTGGATAAAATCCAAGTCGTATAGCATCATTTCAAATAGTGGACCTTAGTACATGTGCCTTAGGAGCAGAATAGCGTGGCCGATGCCCTTGCAAACCTGGGATCATCTGTTAAAGAAGATGACCTACTCCCCGGGATTATTATTCATCTATCTAAATCAGTGGTCGATGAAGGTCATGCCAAGATTAATTCCACCAGCCTAACATGGGACTGGAGAAATAAATATACTGATTACTTAAAACACGAAAAATTGCTCGCGGATAAAAAAGAGTCGAGGGCCCTACGAATCAAAGCATCCCGGTTCTCACTCGATGAAAACAATACTTTGTACAGAAGAACTTTTGATGACCAATTGGAAGTATGCCTAGGATCAGGGGATACAATATGTACTCCAACAGATTCACGATTGTACCTGCAAAAACCATTCCGGTGTCGATTCCTTAGTTTAAAAGGTGATCAGAGTAGGTTACTACTAGGACAATATGGAAAAAGACATCAGAGAAGTTGTCTGAAAATACTATAAATGCCAAAGATTTGCCCCTATGATTCACCAGCCCGACGAACAACTGCATTCGATCTTGTCGCCATGGCCATTTATGAAATGGGGAACGGACATCGTTGGGCACCTGCCGACAACACCAGGTATAGCAAAATTTATTTTATTTATGATTGACTATATCTCCAAGTGGGTGGAAGAGTAGGACTCTGAGAATATAAGATAAAAAGAAGTAATTAACTTCATCTGGACTATATTATATGCTAATTCGGGATTCCCTACAAAATAACATATGATAACGGCAGGCAATTCATTGGAAGCAAGGTAACACAGTTCCTTGAAGATAACAAAATCAAGAGAATCATGTTGATGCCTTACTATCCGTGTGTAAATGGCCAGGTTGAATCCATGAATAAAACCATCATTCAAAACATAAAAAGAACCAGGAAAGCGCAGGGGAAACATTGCTCGAAGTGCAATAGGCATACTAGAGAACTTCAAAATCAAGCACAGGGGAAACATATTTCTCCCTGGTCTACAATGCCGAGGCTTTGATACCGGTGGAGGTTAGAAAGCCGAGCACCAGATTCTAACACACCACCGAGAGCTCGAACAATGAGGCCATGACAACGACCCTCAAACTTCTAGATGAAAAGCGAGAATCCTCGTTGGTCCGGATGGTAGCCCAAAAGCAAAGGAACGAGAGTTATTATAACATGAGAATGAACCTCCGATATTTGGAGTTGGGGAATTGGTCCTAAGGAAAGTCACTCTTAACACCCGAAAACTTAATGAAAGAAAGCTAGGCCAAAATCGGGAAGGACCATACCATGTCCTCGGAGTAGTTGGCAAAGGGTCTTGCAAGCTCGGTACATGGAAGGCGATCAACATCCAAGAAATTGGAACACAACAATGCTAAATGATATTATTGTTAAGATATCCAATTGAAAACTCCAAAAACACCCTCGAGCACGCGTTGCACTCTTTTCCTTTGACCAGATTTTTTCCCCAGAAAGTTTTACTGGCAAGGTTTTTAATGAGGCAACGACAATATTCTACCTAAGTAAACTCGACAAGTATTCAAGATTTCTCTTGCAGTCCACCTCAAATACTGGGGGCATCCCCCCTCCCCCCGAAAGGTCACCTGCTAGAGAAAGCCAAGATATCTCAAATGGGACCTCGTTAGGAAAGTAATGTACCGGGCTAAATGGTCAAATGAACCGTGCCCGTATAGAACAACCGAGCCCTTAATAGCAAAAACATGTACACACTTGTACCAAGTAATCAGAGAATACTTTTCATCAAAGCATTTTGCGCTTCATAGGAAACTCAACGATTTAGCAAAATGGACTCCTCTATCAAAAAGGTCCCGAACACTTAAGGACTGCCGTCAACAATTCAGCATCTGAACGACCTCTGAGTCAGGACTCCAAATTCATAAGCCCTCAACGAGGCAACATGAAAATTGTTAAGAATATCCAAGGTAGAAGGCATCCTGAACACTCGAGGACTCCCATCAAAATCTCCAAAATCGCATGAACTTAGGGTTAGAATCACCAAAATCGTAAGCCCTCAATAAGGTAATATCAAGTCTACGATTAACGTCTTCTAAGCCAAAATACCCTCGATGACTCGAAGACTGTCGCCAATCTCCATTCATTAATAAACACAAGGCCATAAGACCCCGAATGGGAAGGTTCGATCTCGTAAGACCTACGTAAGGTAGCAACAGATTTTTAAGACCTCAAGCAATGCCTGAACCATACTTGTATGAAGTATCTAAAAGCTGTAAGACCTCAAAAGCCTGAACATTTTGTAAGACCGTACTACAGGCATAAACTCGATCCTGAATTTAAGGCTATATATCGAACTTGTAAGACTCCTAAAAGGCATACCCTCGATATAGACACCTAAACTACATCGCTCGATATTAAAATGGCTCCAACCAAGCATAAATAACCGAAGTCATAAGGCTGTACCAGCCAAACTAACGCGACTCGGGGATGTCCAACCGTCACTACAAAATCACAAGTCTTCAGATACTTCGAATCTACTTCGAAATAAACCGGTTAAATAGGGTACCCTCGGCATAGTAAAATGATCTTTGACCATATTAGCTCCAAATCACAGGCTTTGCTACTCAACCCCTGATCCAAACCTCCTAAGGTGCTCGATTATCACCACAAAATGACTCGTAATAGAGGTTCTTCCCAAACCATCGAAGAGTCAGGAAAATATTATCTTTAAAAGTCCTTAACAAGGGAAAAATAAAATTGACAAAATGTTGCTTCAACCGAAGGCGAAAGAGCCATAGTCGTTATCCCACATAAAAGATCACTTCGATCAAAGGCGTAAGAGCTATTGTCGCCAGCCCATGCAAACATAAAACTTGTGGGTTTAATAAGCTCGAGTCAGTTCCCAGCTCAGAGACTGAACCCAAAATAGTTAACTAAACATGCCCAAGGGCAAAGTGTAAGAGCCATTGTCGCTAATGAGCCTTAGGGCCACACATGTATAAGATCGCTTCGATCAAAGGCATAAGAGCGTTTATCGCCAACCCATG
This sequence comes from Nicotiana benthamiana, assembly GCA_034376525.1. Classification (NCBI taxonomy): domain Eukaryota; kingdom Viridiplantae; phylum Streptophyta; class Magnoliopsida; order Solanales; family Solanaceae; genus Nicotiana; species Nicotiana benthamiana. The sequence goes on along the minus strand of CM067324.1, from coordinate 71,274,485 downwards.
CAAACATATAAACTTGAGGGTCAAAGAAGCTCAAGGCGGTTCCCAACTCAGAGACTAAACCTTAAAACAGTTGAAAAAAAATCATAAGAGCTCAGACACCAGCTCATACTAAAAGTCACATCGACCAAGCAAGTAAGGGCCTACGGGATAGCCTAATGAGCACCAGGGCCATATCGCGAATCTAAGAATTACTTCCAACTTAGAGGCCAGTTCGCCTGGCCAAATTTGAAATAAAAAGGGATACGTAAAATGTGAAGCCACGAGGTTTCTTTTATATATATATATATACATATATATATATATATATATATATATACATATATATATATATATATATATATATATATATATATATATATATATATATATATATATATATATACATATATATGCAAAAAAGCGCAATCTCTATTTACAACATACTGCGAAAGCACTATATACAAAAAGGGAAACAAACAGAATCCTAATTTGTCATCGAGCCTACATTTTTGATGGCTCTACCAAAGGTTGCATCCCAAAACCTACGGGTCCTTCAGCACCCCTTTTCGATGGCATCTTCCCTTCTTAAGGCTCTGCCCTTATTTTTATCCTCGTCCGGCACATCTCCAAAATCCTGCCTTCAAGATCCTAACCAAGCACGTTCCATAGCTCGAGTTGATTTCGGACCGGCCTCCTCAAACGCCTTCCTAGTTTGAGTGCTTGTCATAATAGCATCCTTTCTATGCAATGATATAAGCGCCTCATCTTCAATTTTGATACCGAGCAATGTATCAACCATCTCAAAATAGAGACTTTTGTACTTGTCACTATCCTCCTTCGCGTCACTAAGCAAGCGCCCGACTAAGAACATCTTCTCTTGGAGGTCATTCCTCTCGGAAGGTGTCTTCCCCATATGCCATTTAAGTTCAAAATCTCTGGCCCGGAGCTTCTCCATCAGCAGGGCACCTTCATTCTCAAACTCCACGAATCAGATCCGAGGTGTTAGAACACCGGAATCTAGCAAAAATTCAGATAATAGTAAATGGGGATTAGGTAACCTATTAAGTAAGGTAAGCCTTCTCACGCTCATGACGGGTAACCTCATCCTGATACCAGGTGAAAGTCTAACTATAAAGTTCCTTGGCTTGAAGCTATGAAAAAAGACAAGTTAGAAAAGCAAAGGTTAGGGTAGCCGAGGCTAGAGCGACAGATGGAATTCGAATAAATCACCTACTCGCAGAGCTTGTTCATCTCACAAACACAAGTGAGGCATCGAGCTCAAAGAATCCCTCGGGAACAGTTGGAAGCCTTTCAAGCACATCTATATCTTCGATAGGTATCCCCACATCATAAAGTTCCTCGAGCGGGGCATCTCAAACACCCTTGGAAAGAAAGGTTGTTCCTTGAGGGGAATCGATCACGACCACGACACTAGCAGGGTCAATCAGGATCATTTTTTGATCGTCCAGGGCCCCAAAACTAGGTCCCTTCGAACCACCTATTGATGCGTCCCAGCCCAAGGGAAAACGTAGCCATCGACCAGCTCGGGGTCAGCACCCAATACTCTCTTAGTTGCCTCTCTACCACGAAGCCGGACCGTAGTGACATCAGACTCTGGCTCAGAAGCTACCATAAATATGGCCCAAGAATTAGCCAGGTTTGTCCATCCTTCAGACGCTGTCGAGAAGCTATATTCCATTTCACCTTCAATCTGAAGGTTTTGCGCCATTTCCGGAGTTAGGACTTCCAGGTCGGTCTTAGTTTCTTTTGCCTTCATCTTCTTGGATTCCGATGGTCCGTCCGATGAATCCCTTTTCCTTTTCTTCCCTTCATCGTGTACCAAATTACCTTCCCTGCCAAGCAACGCTCCCTTCATCAAAGGGACTTCTCCTAGACCTACACAAATACAAGAGGTAAGCACAAAGAATGAGAACACTATCAGTAGCGATAATATATTGAAAAACGCAACTACAGTAGGGGCAGAGGCTCACCATGGTCTTTAGCTTCCCACCGAGCTTGGGATAGATTGCGCCACACTCACTCAGCATACTGGAAAATAGAATCTAGAGGATCGGCCGAACCTGGGTGGTCCGAAACTGCATCGAGATAAATTGTTGCCACTGCATTGACAAGCACATTTGAGCACCTTGAAAAACATAGTCAATAAAAAGCGAGGGAATGCTAAATAACGTGTCTACTTACGTTCCACATTCCACCTCTCAAGGAATGGTATCCTTTCCGCCGGGATCAGGTCAGAAGTCCTTATTAGGACAAATTGACTCATCCATCCTTCATTCTCGAGCTCCTCGGTACCGGTAAGTAGGGCTCGGGGCTTGACATTGGAGCTAGATTAGAACCCCGATGAAGAGACGGGGTTTGTACACCCTGATTAGGTGATCAAGAGTGAAGGGCATCTCTTCGATCAGATTCACACAGTACCTGATCATATAAACGACATGCCAGAATGAAGGATAAATTTGGCCAAGGGTCACTTGATATTACTGGCACACGTCAAGGATCACGTTGCGGCGAAGATAGCACCACCGACCCTAGGGTAAATGGATAAGTATACACACAGAGAAAACTGGATTTGTATAATGTAATATCTTCCTCCCAAGCAGGGGCCTCAACGAGCACAATGTCCCTCTAGTAGCAATTGGCTCTCACTCTTCCGACGATTGTTATTGAGATAACACACTAAGTTACGTGCTCACGACACTTCGGCTTTGTGGAAGGCCTCCCAACCATGAAGTCGGAAGCCATCGGGAAAAATCTTGGGACACATTCCTTAACACGATGAGGTATTTCCGCTTCACCTTGAGATAAACGTGAAAAAGGATGAGGCCACATTCTCTTGAGAAGCAGAGGCAGGAGTTTTTGCCATTCCTAAAAAATTTTGGAAGAAGACAGAGAGTTGTGTTCCTAAGAAAAAACAAAAGAAAGGAAGAACGAACCTTTTCTAGGGGTTTTGGAAGTACAATGAATTATAGAAAAAAAGAAAATTGAGCATTTATAGAAGCCCCGTGTGCACATTGAAGGAGGCTAAGTGACAGCCAACTGCCATAGTCAATGCGAAGATCTTCATGTGCTGCTGTGCATCGTATCTTGGAACCTTATGACTGACGTCGTTGAAAATGTTCGGAGAGGGCAGAAAATCAAGGCCGTTTCTTATCACTTTCATTCTAAGAAACGCGGAGATTATCTGTGTACGGTAAAATTAGATCTTCCAATTTCCCCGTCAATTATGATGCCCCACGAAAATGCTTCTCAAAGTTTGAGATCGAGGTTGAGGATCACCTTCAAGGGCTATCGGGGCTCGACATCGGGGCAGTGCATACCAACGGTGATATTGGAGAAGAGGGAAGTTCCCAAAGCATGCAACCAGTACCGGTAAAGCCTAGTGTCATCTAGTTATTCCATCCCCATATCATCGTAATTAATGCATGTTGTACTATGATGGAACTCCCCTCCTATATAAAGGGGGTCCTTGTCACTTTGTAAAGCCTCGTTGCTTCAGTTATTCTATAGGAAATATACAAGAACATTCTCTTTTCTCTCTAACATACTCCCTTGATATTATTGCTTTTATTTACTATCTTTCCATTTATGCATCATTTATTGCTTATCATTGTCCATAAAGAGCCTTCATTGATTTTATCATAATTGTTTGCTGCACCTCAATCACCCCCGATAGCTCATAGCTGAGCCATAGAATCGACCTCAAGGCCTCCGAATCAACAAGCTCTAGGCCTCGATTGATAGCCTATCAGTTTGATTATCGCCCTACCCATAACTTTTATTTCGTTTCCAAATCTCATACATAAAGCACCAACTGCTTAACAACTAGCATAAAAGTACATCATATATTGTTAGAGTTCCATCATCAAATTTAATTGTTATTACAATTTTCATGATAAGCGAAGTCACCCCAAACCGAGAAACAAGGGTAATCCAGCCCTGCGAAGAAATACATCTCCAAATATCAATACTTTGAGCATATTCATGTCCAGGAAATTCATCTATCAATAGTATCATCCATGCGCATTGTTGATGTGCAGACTCCAGAGGTGATCCTAAGGCCCAAGCGCTATCATAACCAATATAACTGTTGTAGCGTGCAGCCCGATCCCATAACTGTCATTCATAATCAAGCTCTCGACCTCATGCTGTCATCACTCTCCAGTCTCACTCACGGGCTCACAAATGTTATGGCAACTAGACCAGAAATAATGATATGCCAAGCCAATAATAACAATTGACATGGAGATATGATATGAAATGCATGAACATGACTAATTATAAACTAATAGTTAAATTAATAAAATGACAGCAAGAAATGACCACTAGGGGTCCCAATAGTATTGGCATGAAGCCCTAACATAAACTCTAGCATGTTTACAGCTCAATTACTTTATCACATTATGGAAACACAGATATCAAAAAGAAAGAGTCATTAAAATTTTCCATGGAATTAACTAGGTCACGATTCTCAAGGTGCATGTGCCCACACCCGTCACTTGGCAAGCGCGTCACCTCAATACTAATCACATAACATGTAGTTTTAGGTTTTGAACCATCTGAATCAAGTTTGAAAATGTTACTCCTCAACCAAGAAAAAATCCTACTTTGCAATGGCTTTGCCTCTCAAATAACCACCAAATATCTCGAATCTAGCCACAAGCAATACAGTGCGATCAATACAGGCTAAAGGAACCAATTTCATAAGAAAAATACCAAATTATAGGCCAAATTGCAAAATTCACACAAACTCCGATCACCGGGCCCACATCTCAAAATTTGTCAAAAATTACAAAACTAGAAAAAATATTCACTCATAAGTTTACCCATATCAATTTCATCAAAATCCGACATCATTTGGTCCATCAAATCCCCAAATTACTCTCTCGAGAACCCTTTCATTTTTCACCCCAATTCACAATTTAGATGATGGAAATTAAGATACAATCATTTACTTTAACCAAAATCAACTGAGAAACACTTACCTTAATCACCTCTCTAAAATTTTCTTCAAAAATCGGGCAATTTCGTGGTCTCTAGCCTAAAATTTGAAAAATGGGTTCAAACCCTTGATATTGAAATATAACACCGCTACCCACATATCCTTCATTGCGATTGCGTAAATAGACTCGCGATCGCGAAGCAAAAACAGGCCGCCCCACATATTTACCCTACACGAACGGGTAAATTAACACGAGTTCACGAACCACTGTCACAAAAACCTACGCGATCGCATCTACCTCACATGATTGTGATCACCTCAGCTTCTCTTCAATGATATTATTCCTACGCAGAGTTATGGGCAGTCAAGAACTCCCATATTCAGCATATGAAAGTAGATAAAATGAGAATATTAAGATAGATGTATGCACATACTAGGTTAGATAGAATTAGGAATGACGGTTAGTAGATAGTCGAGCATTTCCAATTCTCTTCCTTCGTTCAATAGTATTAGTATTAATACGGTACCCCCTTTTATCCTTATATCACTACTAGAAATTAGATGATTTTCGTCCATAATTTCTGATCGAAATCGGTTGAAAATTGTTCATTTCTGACCAAATTCGGGCCGCTTTTAATTGGATGAAAAAATAATGGTTGCAAAAGCAGACCGATCGCAATTGGTCGGAAATTTCCAACCAAAATCGATCGGAAAATAATGGTAGAAAATTTCCGACCGAAATCGTTCGAAAAATTCAATTCGTGGACTACCAGTCAAACTATTAAATATTTATTTTAATTTTCAAATTTTCGACCGAAATCGATTGGAAATATTATTATTTAATTTTTTAAATTTTATCTTTCCAATCAAAATCGGTCGAAATTATTAAAAATTAGTAATATTATTGAATTAAATGATTTTTGTAAATTGTTAATTTATGAAAAAATTAATATAAATTCATATTTTTTCGATCGATTTCGATCAGAAATTTTCATAATCTGAGGAATTATTTGAAATTTTCGATCGATTTCGGTCGGAATTATGAATTTCTGGGCAAAAAAAATAATTTCCGATCAAATGCGGTCGGAAATCTGGGTAAAAACTGAGCAAGAAATGACTACTTTTGAGCTACACCACCTGCCAATTTAAACCAGTATACATCCTATGATGGCATCTTACATTGTTGCCATTCAACCATGAAAACCCAACAAAATAACAACTAATAACCATCAACAACAACAACTAACCAACAACTAATAACCACAACAACAACTACTAAAGTGTTCAATAATAAAATAATAATATACTCATCATTCAAATAACCAACAGCAAAATATTAACAAGTTCACAACTTTGTTTTGACAATGCACAATATTTAGCTAATCAGTTTGTTGTTACGACCTATCTAGTACTGCTATTGCTTGTCATCAGTACCCCCTAGTTTGCTATCACTACATATCGTGTATTGTATTACTTGTTATCAATACTTCTTTCATACTTTTTGTTATCTTGGATTTAATTTTCTAAATATTTTGTCTTTTTATTACTTGTTGTTAGGGCTTCTTCCATCGTTTCTTTAGTCGAGGGTCTATTGGGAACAATCTCTCTGCTCTTCTAAGATAGAGGTAAAGCCGTGTATATTTTACCATTCCTAGATCCCATTTGTAAAATAACACTGAATTGTCATTATTTTAAAGGACAAAAGTTGACATCAGGAGAGTAAAATCTCTAAATCGTAAAATATGCGATAGTAATAGGTCTCGAAAGAATCTTTATATGAAGGTCTAATATTACATTGGAAAAAGTATAGAAATAGCCTATTTAAATATAAATTTACTGATCTTTAGCCAAAATTACACACTTACCAAAAGTAGCCCAAAATTAGAGATACACGTAAGGAAGGATTCTTCTATTCGAGAATCACGCTAAAGATCTTCCTTCTTTCACTGTATGTATCAATTTAGCAGATCCTCTGCAAATTACGTCATTCTCTCTAAAAATTTCTCAAAATGAGCTCCAAATTTCTCTCAAAATCGATCAATTTCACTATATACCTTCGAAATTTCTGTGTAGAAGGAACGACGAACTGAAATCACAATCAATCAAGGAATTGGTGAGTATTGACCTAATTTCAACTCCTTCAATGGGAAATTTACAAAAAATTTTCAGTATGGTAGTCGATGGAATGTTGATAATAGCTTTGTAGATTATAATGCAGATGCTGTAATAGTTACTCCAAATATAAGTTTTGAAGATTTTGTAGACGTGATTTCGAAACAACTTATGATAGATACTTAATTGAATGATATTGAAATCAAATACACTATCGAAAATAATTCTCCGCTAATAGTAATACACAATAGTATGGGTGTATGTGTATATCTTGAGCTGAAAAAAGCTCAACACTTACAATGTATCCCCTTTTTATAACATCGAGTAAAAATGATATGGACATGATCTGCTACAATTCCAATTCTGCTGTGATTTCCTCAGAATGTGCACAAAGCTCAGTTGTAGAGAAGAGACACAATGGTGATACAATTAAAATGATTAAGTTTGAGGATAGAGAAGACTGGAATGATACAGAATTTGATGAAAATACAACAATAACTGATCCACAACACATAGATGTAGAAGAAGGTCAAATTTATAAAGACAAGGAAACAATAATAAAAGTCATGAAGCACTTGACAGTAAAGGAAAATGTTCAGTTTAAGGTGCATAGATCAAGTGAAAGTAGGTATCAAAAATTTTTATTATATAATTATGTATCTCAATCTATACTGTAGTTGATGTTAGAAGCATAATTATGCAGAAAATAAATTGTTGCTTGTAAGTATGTGGATGTACACTTATAAGTTATGGTTGTCACCATCTAGTACTATATAGTCGTTGTGTTTTTTCATCTAGTATTGTTGATGGCTGTGTGTATCATTATATATCATTGTATCTCATATTGCTCTGTTTATTGATGGAAAAGTTTATATATCCTTGTCGTAGATACTGCCTAGTATGCATCAACAACAACTGAGATTGGTATTTTAAGTCTTCGAGCCTGAAAAAAGCAAATGTTTTCAAGGTCAGAAATTTCAGCAAAGTGCACTCATGCCCCTTGAAAGACAGATCTTACACACAACGTCAAACTACTGCAAAACTCATCGGTAGTCTTCTGATAGACAAGTATAAAGACCCAAAAATAATATACACTCCTAATGACATAATCGGAGACATGAACAAGCAGTATGGTCTTTAGATGACATATATGCAAGCATGGAGATCTAAAGAATATGCAGTTCAAGTACTGAGAGGGAACCCGAACGAATCATATGACAAGCTGCCAAGCTACTTTTATAAGATGGTTCTTACAAATCATATGTTGGTGGTAAATTTGAAGAAAAGAGAGCAAGACTTGTTCATGTATGCTTTCGTTGCACTATATCCGTCTATAAAAGGATAGCAGTATTGCAAACCGGTTGTTGTTGTAGATGGAACTAGCATATAGAGGAACATTATTGATAGCATCAACACAAGATCCAGCAAGTAATATCCTATCAGCATTTGTAATGCTTCTTGGGAGTGGTTTTTTGCGAGATTCAAGGATGCATTTGGGGAAAGGGAGGGAATGTGCATAGTCTCAGACATGCATGAAGGCATTGAAAATGCAGCTGCAACATTGTATCCACAAGTACCTCATTTTGTCTGCATATGGCATCTATGGAATAATGTAAAAATAAAATTACAAAAAAAAAAACGATTTGCTGCTCAAAACATATTCTTTGCTATGGCCAAAGCATACACAGTGGAGAAGTTTGATTACCACGTGGCAGAGGTAGAGAAAATTGATAAGAGGGTCAAAGATTACTTAATGAATATTGGGTATGAAAGATGGTCTAGAGCATATTCCACTATCAACTGAATATTGACAATGATTTCAAACATTGCGGAGTCGATCAATGCAGTGCTCAAGGCTGCTAGGGAACTTTCGGTATTACCTTTGCCCGACTACATAAGGAAATTGATTGGACAATGGAATGTTATAACCCTAAAGAATGCAGTAGAGTCATTCACTAATATTGGAAAAAAATATGATACAATACTGATGGACAATCTTGAATTGTCACATCAGATGAAGGTATGACTGGAATCTGTAGATACTTGTGCATAGAATATGTAATCACGCCGAATTTATGGATCTGTTATATCTTGAACCCTTTCTGTGATTCTGTAAACTAGTGTTCACTTGCACAAAAGCAAAGGCTTTCAATTTAATGTAGACTTTATGCCTACCCCACTCCTGAAATATTAGTTGGTTTGACATGATATTAAGCTAGTTTAATCTTGTAGGCTATCTAGTATATGTATTTTGAGGGCATCTGCATTGTCACCACTAATGATAGTTGATAAATTTTGTAGGTGACCCCTTCGACAAGTTACTTATATTCAGTACTTGACAAGGGTATGTAGAGAATGGTGTTCCTAAAAGATCGAACTTGTAGTTGTAGAAGGTTTCAGTTGGATGAGCTGCCATGACCACATGCTTGGGCAGTTTTAAAATACAAGTACATTGATCACATTGTGTATTGCTCGGTGTACTACACCACGCAATACCTATTGAAGACCTATGAAATTTCAATTTATCCGGTTCCTGATGAAAGCACATGGTAAATTCCTGTAGAAGTTCTAAATGAAAAAATCTTGCCACCAGACGTGACTAAAACAATAGGAAGGCCAAGGAAGAGGAGGTTGAAGCCAATATTTGAAAGGGAACGAAAAAGGTCGATTTCATGTGGACAGTGTGGAGAAGAATGTCACAATAGGAAAACTTGTAGAAATAATCCAAAGAGAGGATGAAATATGTCAAACTTAGAATTATTTGTTATTTTACTTTACTGAATATCATAGAGATTTAGAAGAATGTCATATATCAAGAACTATATCATTGTAGAATGTCATTTGAATTTTAGATATAAATAAATATTTGACCTATCATTTAAAATCATGTTGCAAGTTTATATTGTACATCTGTTTGATTAGAAAGGAGTTGTATCAGCTATGTATCACATTTGTATCATATGTATTGCTTGTGCAACTCATTTGTATCATCTATGTATCTCTTATGTATCAACTATGTATCTCTATGTATAGGCTCTTACTCATACCTGCATTTGTGTAGTAAGAAAGCTAACTAATGGAAACACTCGTAGCAGACAGAAAACTATGAAAAATAATTTTAGAAATTTGCAAATATAAGTGGCTTCATCAATACATATTTTAATACCGTGTATCATTTGTGTATCATATCTGTATCATATGTGCATCATTTTTGCATCATGTATGTATCATGCGTGTATCTGCAAGTGACACTGTATCACAAACTACCGTATATTTATGATATCTATCTATAATTCACAACACAAAATGAAAGCAGAAAACACCAAAATAAACTAAAGTGAAACAATCCAATATCGCACTGAAACGCATTAAACATTTATAACAAAACAAGAATCTCATTTGTCATACGATTCTTAAAAGTACTCATAAAATTCAAACACAAAAAAAATTGATCCATCTTTCAATAATGACAACATTATAGAACAGAATACAAAACAAAATTATAGAGTTCACCCTACAACAATGACAAAAGTAACTACTTCTTCTGCTTCCCCACCTTATTCTGTCGACCAATAATCTCAGCACCACTTTCCACGTTCAGTTCCATCTTCTTTCTAGCATAATCCCACAAGAGAGCACCAAATATGCGCCGGTGTGCATAGGCATTGAATTTTTTAGAAGGCGTCTTGCCGTAAATGAAATACTTGGAAAATGATGCCGTAAATACACCGCAATCACTGCAAAAATAAAAAGAACAACAATAATCAAACTGCAAAATCTAAAAGCAAAACAGATTGTGTTGAAAGAAATTCATACGCTTTGACTTGTTGAGGCAATTCTTCAACCAATTTTACATCAAAAGGGGTAATCAAGTCTTTTGTTTTGTAGACACTAGTACCCCTATTGATATCTTTTTTTTAAATAGAAATGCGTGTGTACGAAAAGATGAGGCAGCAACACAGAATACTTGGCCATGGCCTTATGAACTTTGGCTTGATGAGCAGCTCCACCGCGCATAGAGTCATACACATAAATGAACCCATCCTTGAACGACATCACAACCATATCCAATACTATTTTTCTACAATATTAATTGGCATTAAGAAATGCTCGACAGTGTACCATGGAACATTGGAATCCAAGGCAAACCCCTGAATATACTCTGCAATGACATGTTTCACATTGCACACATCACTATCTCCATCTGTATCAATAAATGCCTGCTATAACTCATTAATTTTCTCGTTGAAGTATCAATATGTGGTGGTGAATGTTATAGGTAGGTCTTTGTCATACTTCCCCTTCTTCCTTCAGATAATAGAAAAAATCATCAATATGGTAAAATGAAACATAATAAATAACTAATCATTAAACACGCTCGAAATCTTTAAGCAACTATAGTTCTTCAAGCCAAAATCATAGAAAATAAAGGGAAATGAATGCTGAGTGCTAACTTAACAGGACTGAGTGATCGTATGTACACTGGCTAAAATTGTAAAAAAAAATACTGCAAAAGTAAATTCTTACATACCGAGTCATCCAAAGGGCTGGCCATTATATGCGAAAGTGTAAAACTAGTTTTTGTCTTCAACATGAAATACACACAGATCATAAGCGGAATTGAGTTCACTAACTTGCTTCGGGTAAATTTCATTCTTGGTAACATATATACACAAAAGAGTACATTGATTTGATATAAAATAATTCTATACGTGACAATATATTAAAATATAAAACTGGAAAAAAATCAGAAGTTGGAAACATACTTCAATATGGACTTCCCTTCTTTGACCCACACATCAAAATCATTCAACAAAGATCTGTTAACATCAGTTCTGATTTTGCTTTGAAAAGGATGCTTAATAGCATAAATTTGCTTTTTTGCTTTCGCTGCAACAACACCAGTACTGGAACATGAATCAAACACAGTAATGAACGGAGACTGCACGGCCTTTGTAGGGCATCTCTGTCTTTTTTCCATTTGCAGCGATACATCAGAAAGTAATTCAGTATTGTACATAAGCATCTCCCCTTCCGCGTTATCAACACTTGCAATCGCACAAACAACACCAGTCTGAGATTCAGGAACCTTTTGTTTCTCAGATTCTTCCTCCATCTCCCCTGGCACCGTATCAACACTAGCAGTCGCACAAATATCACCAGTATGGGATTCAGGAACCTATTGTTTCTCAGATTCTTTCTCTGTCTCCCCTGCCACCGCATCTGCAAGCTCACAAATATTGCCAGCATGTGCTACATCTTGTGTGAAGGTTACTTTAGCAGCAAAAATATTAACTTTCACACCAGAAGGTCCTTCCATAGCATTGACACCTAACTGATCTGCTACATTAGTATCTCTTTGAGAATGTGGAACATCTTTGCCTTCACTTCTACCAACCTATTTTTTTTAAAAAGAATCGAATTATCAAAAAAAACAAAGAAAAGAAAAGGGAAAAGTACATAATGCAAAACTAAACACACCTGACAACTATCCATTTCAATATCTTCATTGCCACTAAACTCCATATTGCTCATAAAATCATTATTGTCTTGACGACCACTAGTGTCTTCCTCTGGATGTGCACCATAATTGACTTTGCTTGTACCAAGCTATTTTTAAAAAAAGATACAGTAAGTTAACTAAAAGATAAAATGAAATGGACAACTGAAAAGAAACACATACCTTGGAATTTATCAACTCAAACACCTCCTCGAATTTATTAGAAACATATTCCATGAAGGAATTTAACTGCTTACGGAGCTACAAGATGAAACATATAAAAAATATAATAGACTTTGAATATACAATTTGAAAAATAATTTTAAAAAAAATATAAAAAAGACCAATACATACTTGCTTCATATCAGCTTTCCACTTCGGCAACTCACGGTCATAATCAACAGGTTGGACGCCTGGCACGTTTTTTGGTGCATTTTTTGGTGGGACCGACTCCTTAATGTGTTTCGGGGGTAGCGAGACAAAATCATCGCTATTATCAATAGGAAGTATTCCCATATTACGTGATGTAAAATATTTCTGACACCCATCGGTAACTTCAACAGGCAAAGTAAATCTTCTAAACTCTTCAATTGTTGGAGAAATTTTTATAAACTACAAAGGTAACCAAAAGTTTGATGTATCTTCTGAGCTCTTCTTTATCATGCAAAGTAAATCTTCTGAGCTCTTCAGTCCTAGATGTATAAAAACTATATGTTTGATGTATCCTAATGAATTATAGTGTATTGTAAATATATATCCCATCAAGACATAAAATATTATACCTTATTCCTTGTGCTGTTGAAGAAACCAGTAGAGAAGTGTTTACACATTGGTCTGTCTGTCATTTCCCAATTCAATATACGTAGTGTATGATTTACACCATGAACAACAAATATTTTATCAACTACAGTGCAGCATTCATAGAACCACACCTGTAGTGAGAGTGGAAACCCACCAATCCTATAGAACTCAGACTTCCCCCTCAATTTGTCCCTCACCGACTTCATTAAAGCTCGAAATGTAGTCTTACCCCATGGAAACGACACATACTCACCACTCTCGACAAGATGGAAATCACGTTTACTTATAAATGTCTTCTGAGCGTGAGTGGACATTAGAAATATGTTTATGAAATAAATGATTGCAATCTTAACTGCGTCTTCATCGGACTGCCACTTCTTCTTCTAAAAACAATCAATAAGTGACTTCTTTGACACCACTTCAAAACCAGAAAAATAAGTATCCACAAATCTATTGGGTCCACTAAATTTACCCTCAACAGGTTCATTACCACAACAGTTTAAACCTCTTACAATACCAAATTCTCAAAGACCAAAACGTAAAACACATTCGTCATTCAATTTCACATAAAATTGGTCACACGTATCTTGAACCAACTCCTTAAACATTAAAGAACGAATAAGTTGTGCCTAGATAGCAACTCGAGGTAAATCAAGGAAATAGCCAAAACAGTTTTCCCTAAACATACGAAGCTGGGCATCAGTCAACTTTGACTGTAAAACCGATACAATGTCCACATTAGTGTGCGATGACCAATGAGTAACAGGAAACGACTCACCAACTAGAATATAGAGCTTCCAAAGCTACAAATACATGACATGAATTATAAACAAACAAATACAAACTAAATCCAAATTTTAAAAGAAGAGTAAACAATAGAAAAAAGTATAACTGAAATTATATATACCTTACAAACATTGTCAGGAATTTTAACTTTTTCTGCATTCTGAACCTTGTTTTTTTTTGTTTCACGCCCAAATTCACTTCGTCCTCCACGACAAGTTTTCTCTTGCTCTTCTTTTTCTTAGATTTTCCAACAATATCCTTTCGAGATTCTAACACTTTAACACTATCAGGATGATTTTGACTTTGCATATTTTGTTCATCAATCGATTTCTCAACTAAAATCGGGTTGAATGAGGATATAAACTCATCGACCTAGTTTCTCTTCTCATGTTGCTCGATTTCTCTATTGAAACAGACTATGAATAAGGTGATGAACTCATTGAACGAGTTTGTCTTCTCATATTGCTCTGTTTCGTCATTGAAACTAGGTCAATGATAAATTTTTTTAAACAATATACGAACAAAAGGCAACAGAAATTTGTGAAGAAATTAATACAAAAACTCGACCAAAACTTAAAAATCAGTCACAAAATCCTAAAGAAAAACAACATCGATTCTACAAAAACACATGCAATCAGAAAAAATACGAAATAAATGGTTTTCTACTCCCAAATACCTGGAATCAGACGAAAAAAACCGAAAGCGTATGTTGTTTTGTTGTCAATTTCATTAATCTTGGTTGAATTTAGGAAATAATCGTAGAGAGAGAGAGATAGAGAAAGAGAGAACTCGGTTTGTAAAATAACGGATACAAAAAGAAATTGACATTATTTGAAATTATTTGGGCTAAAAATGATATTTGAGCCTTTTTAATAGATATTTTGTTTTAAGCTTCTTTTTGTTAGAAATATTTATAGAGTGACATAACTAATAATTTTCCTATTACAATCTTACTACGAACCAATAAGTTATGAAAGAAATTAAAGAAAATGCGCTCAATAAATTAATATTTGAATGATTTAGATTTAAATCTCGATCAGGCGGAGCCGAAATGTATCGAAAAATCACAAAGGAGAAAGGACTTCCAATTCCTCAAAATAGGTAGTAGTGGTAGTATTTCATAGTCAGTTACATGACTTTCACCTATCCACCCAATACGCACATGAATATCTCGTGAACGTTTCAAATATTTCTGTTTGAGATTTCCTTTGTTATTGTGTAATTAAAATTTATATATATATATATATATATATATATATATATATATATATATATATATATATATATTCCTTTGTTATTGTGTAATTAAAATTTCATAGAGATATATAATTCAATATATATATATTCGATCTTTTCTACTTTGAATTTTATCTGAATTTGAATAATATATGTGTCCCGTCAGGACATCCAATAATAAAATGACTTTTTAATAATATATGTTCTATATTTTATTTGTTTTTATCTATTTTAAATTTTATTCTTATTCCAAAAAGGTTAGTGACGGTCTCGTGCCGCGAACTAAAGCCTTTTAGGTAAAATTCCTCGCTGTAGGAATGTATTTTACCTTTCAAAACACTGATAGTTTAATAACTAATCTTTCTGTTAAAGCTTATGTAAATCTATTTTTATTTTGGTACGTTCCAATAAAAGAATCTTTTTTTTAAATTTTAAAAATAATTTAGTTTAAATTTATAATTTTATCCTTATCGAGAAATTTTTATAACCACATAAATACTCTGTGCCCTTTTTTTTTTTATATTTTTAGGACCACAAATTTTAAAAGTACTTATTTTTTCTTAACTATGTATCCATCAAACAAGTTCATATAAATTGAAACATAAGGAATAAATTTTCTTGAAATTTTAACATTTTTATATACTATGTAATACTAAAATGTAGATCATTCAATTACCAAAGAAGGCAATCTCATTTTACAACTCTTTTCTTTTTAACATTATCAAATTACATTGACACAAATGACATATAACTTTCAATATGACGCGTAATATTATAACTTGAGAAATATAATAATAATTTATAATTAACAAAATAAGAGTAGAGCTTTAGAATAACAGTAAAATCTCTTATATTAATGATCACTTTTTGAATTCTATCTGAATGCGAGTGGGAGTATTCGTAAAAATTCAAAAAATCGAACCAAACCAATAAACGGTCAAGGGATCGGAGCTCCCACTTATCGGTTATAACCTTCAATCCTTGTTTTAATTAGCAGCTAGTGAAAAGGTCTCGTTCTGATATTTTCCGTCGGTGGTCTAAATCAGCTGTTATAATTAAGATTTAGAACAAATGAACCTAAGGGAATGAAGTTATGAGCCTTTAGTAATATATGAATAAGAGATGTTCAAAATATAAAACCTGATGATTCCTATCCTGAAATGAAGGATACGAAGAAAGTATTGTCGCCTGTCATCATGCTCAATCAGCAATAAGTTGGCTTCACCGCTGGGGAATAGTTCTGTCTTGTGAAGGGAAAGGACTTTATTGACCAAACTGACCAAAAAAATTGATATTTTTTTGTTTGGTTTTGGTTTTAAATTTTATAAACCGATTAAATTAACTTGATTTTATTTAAAAAAATAAAAAAAATTGAATCGAACAAACTATAGAAGTAGCTATACAAAATTTATTGTTACACATACACACACACACACACACACACACACACACACACACACACATATATATATATATATATATATATATATATATATATATATGCGGGTGCGTATTTTTATACAAAGTTCTAAAAATCTACGGTACATGTTAATTGTTTGCATTTTTGGTCTAGTTCTTTGTTGTTATAATAATCTAGTTCTTCGTCTTTAAATTCTAGTTTGATTGATAGTTTTCTTTTGTTAAGTACGAGAATTTATTTTATATTTAAAATAATCTCTTTGTTATAAACTAAAGCAAAAGACAAGAACAATAGAGCAAGAACAATAGCAATAGAGAGAAGAGTAGAGAGAGTTCTTCTTATTGTGTTGAGAGGGGTGAATTACAATGGTAGAGAGCACCTCTATTTATAGGGAGGAGGAAGATCTTACTACCAATAATAGGACTCTAAAATCTCTCTAATTAAGTACATTAAAGACATTCACATTAAATAGAAGTGTAAGAATCTTCTATTTCATAACACTCCCCCTTGAATGTCTATTCAATGATGTGCCTCGTTAAAACTTTAAAACCAAAACCCAATGGGAAAAATTAAAGTAAGGAAAGAGTACACATGTTTGAATATGCGCCTATTGGTTGCCTCGTTAAAAACCTTGCAAGGAAAACCCAGTGGGACAAAACCTTGTAAGGAAAAAAGAGTGCAACGCGCATTAACTCCCCCTAATAAGAACATCAATTTATATCCTTGAGCATTTGCATTCCAACCTTGTGCATCATCTTCAAAACGATCTTTGGTAGATGCTTGATAAATAAATCAACCATATTGACTTGAATAAATATTCCGCACCTTGAAATCATCATTCTTGATAGATATGAACATCTTCATATAATGTCGCGGAATAGCTCTTCAATATCTCCATAGATGCATTCTCAATGCCATCATGCTTATAGTTATGGCAAGATACATATGTACACAAATTGTACTTAGGATGTGGTACTTCAGGACCAAGAATTGCATATGCTTCAAGCAACTTAAATCTTTCAAGTTAAGTCATGTAAGTCACATAATAGACTTTAGCTGCATATCAAACTTTCATTAGTGATACTAAACAAATAAGATATCGAAAACTGACTATACATACCTTTGACTTTTATCTTTCAAGCATTTGAACTATAGGTTCAAAACTACATGTCTTTCATATGGAATCAATTCTTCTTGAATTGTATCTCTTCCATTTAGTTACTTTCTTTTGAGTCAGCAAATGCGTATAGCATGCTTTGCAATATGTTGCAATTGCATTTCCCTTTTTATGAACTACAGGTTCACATCATGATATTCGGGGATATACATATACAAATGAAAATTCATCCCATGTAACACTTTCTCAAGTGTTTATCATGTCTCCCCCTCATGTTAGTAAAGCTAACATGTTTCCTCAACTTTGGGAAATCATCTTTGTGCATTATGTCAATATACACAGCACCTTAATATAAGATGAAATTATTTGGTTCCTAACCCTGAACCACTTTTGAGGGGAGAATATACTCTCGTACACAACTTATATCAAACTGATATATACAACTTCGTTCTCATAAGGAAGAGTTTAGCTATTAAGTGGAAGCACTCAATAATTATCTTGCTAAACCAACTTTGATATAAACCGACTTATCAAGATTAACTGTCTTGAGTAGAGAATCTGGAAACTATGCTCGAAGTTAGATTACTGAGCGCTTTACCTCGCAAGCACGGCCAGGCTGCGGGTTAATAACAATTGCGCATGTAACCATTCCATAGATGCATCATATGTGGTATACATGGCGGGTGAATGGGCCCATATTCACCTTTGATATTTCCAGAATTTAGGGGCTTCAACCCGAACTCTTTAGTTGGTAAGTTCATTACTGAGAACAAGAACTTCTAGTTCTTTGATATTCACCTATGTGAATTTGCACATCATACTTCAAATGAGATGGCTAACATAAATTATCAATATTGGTAAACTTCAAATTTACACCATGACATGTGCACTTATCAATAAACTTCGGGTTTATTATGACATGGGTTTTATACCAATAGATATCCACTTTATTGTGGCATTCTTTCGTTTGTGTAGTACAAACTGGAGAACAAAGCGGGTAGCTTTTCATATACAAATTACCCCGCTACAAGTTGTAGTAATAGGAGAATCAAAGCCTTCCTTTATTTATAGTCTCAATATAATCAATCGCTTTCGCGTGTACTTTGGAAACTGAATAAGTTTCTTTGAGACTTACTACAGCACAATACTCAATTGTGTTTCTCCAACATAGTAATAACTGGCTCTTCGAGAGCTCTCAATTAATTTTGTACTACCACAGACTGAGGTTCGAGATCCTCACATTCTTGCATTCCGTATTTTCAAGAGTCTCAGGCTCAATAGATTCTTCGTGAATCTCGGAATTTATCAAATCATGAGCGTCCTCATGTGATTCTTTCATAGTGTCATTTAGATCGTTCTTTTTCCTCTTTCTAGGATTTCGATCTTTGGAACCTAATGGTCTGCCACGCTTCTGGCGTGCATTTGACTCATTGGATATGACACTAGATATTTGTCCAATAGGGACTTCAATACGGATCGGAACATTTTCCGCGTGAATGTGGGATTTCGTTATCCTCTTCAAGTCCGTAAATGCGCCAGGCATTTGATTTGCTATTCTTTGCAAATGGATAATCTTTTGTACCTCTTTCTTTCAAATAGAGGTATGTGGATCAAGATGAGATAATGATACATTTTTCCACAAAATTTCCCATTTGGTTTCACCGACTTCTCCCCCTAATTTTGGGAAAAGTGTCTCATCAAATTGACAGTCTGCAAATAGTGCAGTGAACAAATCTCCTGTCAATGTTTCGAGGTAGCGAAGAATGGAGGACGATTCATACTCAATATATATTCCTAACCTTCTTTGCAAACCCATTTTGGTGCGGGATGGTGGTGCTACAGGCACCTATACTGCGCATCCAAAGCTTCTTAAATGGGATATATTGGGTTCATGACCCAAAACCAATTGCAATAGGGAATATTTGTGATAATTCGTCAGTCAGAGACGAATTAGCATTGCTGCATGCGAAATGGCGTGACCCTAAGCCGAAGCGGGCAGCCGACAAAGTAGCATTGCTGCATGCAAAATGGCGTGAACCCAAACCGAAATGGGCAGCCTCGTTTTCATGAAGAATTCAAGATTATTCTCATCTATTATCCATTAACTTTGCAAACGCAAGGTTGCGTGATGGCAACAAGCACACATTAGACCATCTACAGGATGCGTCTATCAAGACCATGAAATACCTAAACTACCCACTAGGTGGGTGAATAGGTCCACAAATGTCCCCTTGTATACGTTCCAGAAACTGGGGTGACTCAGTCCCAACCTTTGTTGGGGATGGTCTGATAATCAGCTTGCCTTGATAACACGAAGTGCAAGGATATTCATTACTTGAAAGAATTTTGAAATTCTTTAACGGATGCCCATATGAGCTTTCTATAATCCGTCTCATCATGGTTGATCCTGGGTGACCCAGTCGATCATGCCAAAGTACAAATGTATTGGGCTCAGTATTCTTTAGATTTACTGTTGAATGTGCCTCAATGCACTAATTCTTGTCCAATACAGGCCACAAGATAAAGACGGGAATTTCTCAATAACCCTCTTTTTGGCCGGAGACATTCTTTGAAGTGAGGACGAGATATTCGAGATTATCTTCATCCATTGTCTCAATATTGTAGCCATTCCGGCGTACATCTTTAAAACTCAACAAGTTTCTTATAGACTTGGAGGAGAACATAGCATTCTCTATGATTAACGTCGTGCCCTTGGGCAGAGTTACAATGGCTCTTCCGGAGCCTTCGATCAATTTACTTTCCATGGTATGACATACAAAAGAAATACAGGAACATAAGAATAAGCAAGTTCAATTCTTTTTGTGTCACATAATATTTTCAAAATCTGCTACTAACAGTTGACTAACAAAATCAGATATGTTGTCCATAATCAATTACTATGCAGTTTGAAAATTTCAGCGTTTTTCATAAGACAATCGATTATTAAACACACAATCGATTGTTGGAACATAGACAATCGATTGTTAAACACACACAATCGATTATTTGTTATCTTTGAAAAACTTCAGATCACACTGTCTTAAGACAATCGATTGTTAGACATAGACAATCGATTGTGGATGATTTTGAAAAATTCCGGATTACACTGCCTAACGACAATCGATTGTTAGATATAGACAATCGATTGTGGGTGATTTTTGAAAAATTCCAGACCTCACTGTTTCAAGACAATCGATTGTTAGACAAAGACAATCGATTGTTGGCTATTTTTGAAAAATTCCAGAACTGTTTCAAGACAATCGATTGTTGGCCAAAGACAATCGATTGTTGATCAATTGTTTTTCAACTTTAATGCGAAAATAGTTGATAATCGACTAGTTTTTCAGGCTAGTCGATTACCCCCACTGGAAAATAAAAGTTTTATTGATATTTGATCATATTGAAGATATTCTAAAGAACTACTGCTAACATTGCTTTATGAATTAACTAATACGAGCTAATGCTAATGACTATTAGTTTATTCACTAACTAATACAAATAAGTAGAACAAAATCAAATAACTCCATCTTCTTTCATCACGGATCCATCGCCGATTAGGTGGTCTATTTTTCTATCGGGTTGCTCAAAGAAGTCTGCCACATCCAGGTGGGTGATATCCTCATTGTCGTCATAGACAAAATTTGTTTCAGGGCCTTTTCTCTTTCGAGATGCTTGATAAAGGTCAACCAAGTGTCTTGGTATACGGCAAATCCTAGACCAGTGCCCATTTCCACCGCAACGATAACATATAGTTTCTGAACTATTTACCTTAGGATCTTCTGGATCCCGTTTCTGCTTTCGGTGGTTATCTCTCTTTGGGGGGTGACGGACTTCTTTGGAATTTCTTCCTTGTCCACGTCCTTGGCTTTGACCCCGTTTATGACCGTGATCATGGTCCCTTTTATGTTTGGCATAATGCGAGTGCACCATATCTGCTTCAGGCAGTGGTGTAGACCCAGTTGGTCTATTTTCGTGATTTCTCATGAGCAGATCATTATTTCGCTCAGCCACTAGTAAGAGAGAAATCAGTTCAGAGTACTTCGTAAAGCCTTTCTCTCGGTACTGTTGCTGCAGTACCATATTGGAGGCATGAAACGTTGTAAACGTTTTCTCAAGCATATCGTAATCGGAGATGTTATCTCCACATAGCTTCAGTTTAGAAGTAATTCTGAACATAGCAGAATTATATTCAGAAACGGACTTAAAGTCCTGTAGCCTCAGATGGGCCCAATCATATCGTGCTTGTGGCAGAGTGACCAACTTCAGGTTGTCATATCTCTCCTTTAAGCTGTTCCACAAAACGAGTGGATCCTTGACGGTGAGATATTCAATCTTCAAACCTTTGTCAAGGTGGTGGCGCAAGAAAATCAAGGCCTTCGCACAATCTTGGGTGGATGATTTTTCTTTATCTTTAAGGGTGTCTCCGAGACCCATAGCATCTAGGTGGATTTCAGCATCCAACACCCATGTCATATAGTTCTTACCCGAAATTTCAAGGGCAACGAACTTTCTTTTCATAATGTCAGACATACTCGAAAATTAAATTAGGAAGAGGGAAAATACCTTGGATTTTCGAGAATGATACTTGAGACGGTAGAGTCTCGTGCTGATAACGTGTTATAAACTAAAGCAAAAGACAAGAACAATAGAGCAAGAACAATAGCAATAGAGAGAAGAGTAGAGAGAGTTCTTCTTATTGTGTTGAGAGGGGTGAATTACAATGGTAGAGAGCACCTCTATTTATAGGGAGAAGGAAGATCTTGCTACCAATAATAGGACTCTAAAATCTCTCTAATTAAGTACATTAAAGACATTCACCTTAAATAGAAGTGTAAGAATCTTCTATTTCATAACACTCTTTTAGTTTTAATTGAGCACTTAAATTATTTCTCATTATTTGATCAACTACCATCGATGTACCTTGGTAAATAATAAATTTCTTAAAGAACAATTGGTTTGATAGTGTTATATTGAAAATGTATTAGCCAAAATATATGCTTTTAGTATATGTCTCATATTTTTTTTAAAATGATAAATAATTGGAAAATCTCGAAAAAACGACATACACCTAATCGATAAAAAGAACGGGCGTAATTGGTTTGATTTGGTTCCAATATTAAAAAAATGATTTACTCAGTTTGATTTCTTTATAGGGAAAAATCGATCCAAATCGAACCATGAACACCCCCTAAGCACAGTATATCTTGTGCACCAAACTGGTTTTTTTCTCCGTATAATCAATTAAATCTTATTGATAATATATACTCCCCCTTTTCCAGTTTATGTAAACTTATTTTCTTTTTTATTAGTTCCAAAAATAATGATCCTTTTTAAAATTTGGTAGTAATTTAGTTTAAACTTACAATTCTATCCTTAATGAGATGTTTTTATAACCACACAAATACTCTTGGGTCCTTTTCAACTAGTTTAGAACTATAATTCATTTTTTATTAAATTCTGTGCCCAATCAAACATGTTAGACATGAATTAAACGAGAAGAGTACAGTTTTATACTCTTTAACTTATTTTCCATCTCCGTTCTATATATACCATGTACTTATTTTCCTCATCCTCTTGTACTAAAAAAAAAAAAAGTACACTTTACTGCACTGTACTATCAAAGCTTCCTTAAAGATCGGAAAAACAACCTTTTTAAGTTAAATCTCTTAATTCACGAGAGAAAATTTAAGAATAGGGCAAAAAAGAAATGAACGACGGCGGTCACATGCATGGAAGGGCTATGGCGCCGCCGCCATCAGCCGTCATGAACAACGCCACAGGAGGAGGAGGCATGTTGATGAAGAACCATCGACATATGATGATGCACATGACGTTTTTCTGGGGAAAGAATACTGAAATTCTCTTCTCAAATTGGCCTGGATATGATAATTTAGGCATGTACATTTTGGCGCTTTTCGTCGTCTTTTTCATGGCTGTTCTCGTCGAATTTCTGTCTCATAGCAATTACATTAAGGAAAATGCTGATCATGTGACCGCGGGGTTGATTCAGACAACTTTGTATGGATTGAGAATTGGTTTGGCTTATGTTGTTATGTTGGCTGTTATGTCGTTCAATGGTGGTGTTTTCTTCGTTGCTATTTTTGGACACATGTTAGGGTTCTTGGTTTTTGGAAGTAGGGTTTTCAAGAAATCTTCTAATGAGGGAAAGACTATGGATCTTCCACCAATGAGCTGTAGTTGTTGAACTTATTTATTTTTATTAATGGATGTGCTAAGAGTTTGATCTCGTTTATTTTTCAGTGCTTGAATTGGGTTCAGGCGTTTATTTTTTTTTTTTATTTTTTTTTTTTGGGTTGATCGATTAGACGATCAGGAGGTTATTGGAATTTGAAATCATTAAACAGTTTGAATTTTATGGTAAAGAAATTATTTACTATATGTGAAGAATATCCGGGCAGGCGTCTTGGAGCAAAGGAAAAATTACTTGGGTGTAACTTATAAATTATGAGTTTTAGTCGTGGAAGCATCGATCAATATTTATGAAGGCTGATTTTTTAAAACTAAGTGTCCATCAGATTATATAGAGAACCAAATCTCTATCCAAAATCAGGTTCTTTCATTGTACCCATAGTAGCTCAGTAGTAAATAAAGAACACAAGAATTTTTACATAGAAAAATCTCAACTCAAGGGACAAAACTCACGGCCTACACTTGTAAGATTTAAACTTCACTAACTTGTAAATTCATTTTACAAGGCACTTTGTAATGACTCCATTACAAAGATTTCAACTCAAATAACTTATGATACTCTTACTACAAGCCACTTTGTTACTCCCTAGTTACAAAAACTTTAACCACTCTAACTTGTAATAATACTATTACAAGCCACTTTGTAATAACTCTATTATAGAGGCTTCACAACTCGACTAACTCTAGCCAAGACACAAACACAAAGGTTTATGATTTACAAAGAGTTTCCTACACAGTGCTTCTAACTAAGCTAAGTAAGAGTTACAAATGAAGAATAAATAACTAAGATTCAACAAACCTAATGACTTAAGATATCTTCGATCTTGGATTCGGTCCTTGAGGTTGTAGCAGCTTTGTTCTTGAGACAGGTTGTGGCAAGCACTTGAGAGAATATTTTCTTTTTCATTTTGCAAGTGTTTGAGTGAATGCCTTGTGCTTTGCACCATATTTATTCTACAAAATACATCACCATGGTGCTGTCAATTTATTATGGTGATGTAAATTCTTGGTTAGTACATGCCTCTTTCCAATAGGAAGTGACTGTTACACTGTCTGTGTGTACAATTACAGGCATTCACTTTCTGTAATTCCTTTCTAGCTGCATAGTTAACTTATACTTCTGTAAGGGGAGCACTAAGGGATCGTGTCCCTAATATGGTTCTTGTGAATCTAAAGGCACACTACCCATATTTCTTGAGTCAATTAACTTGAATGATTGTACCAAGCATGCTTCAAGTCCTTTATCTCATTCTCTCATGAAGTAAGTTGTTTGACTTTCCTTGATTGTATTTATACGTGTGTGACATCACTTGCAATGATGTCAGCAATGTAGGTAAAAAAACCTTCCATAGAAAGTTGACTACTGCACTTTTCTTGTGCAGTAGCGTGTGCAGGAAGCAACTTTCTTGCTAGAGAGTTGACTTCATACACTCTCGTCGGGAACTGGTAGGGACGCGCTCCCTCACATTCCATTCTGAAGAGTTGGGTTATATCCCATCTGGATCCCAACCTGAAACTTTGTTATCTCAGGGTCTTGTAAATGCGTAACACGTTCATTATTTAGTTCTGGATGGTAAGTTTGTTAGATCATCAAAACATAAAGTAAGGTACTTGTAACCTATAAATTTTTCCCCTTTGATGATGAAAAACTTAGAATTGATATCCTCCATGAGAACCAAATTCCACATTGTTCCCCCACGAATAAGCTATATTCTCTATGAGAACCAAATCTAAGGAGCTGATCACAACTGGTTCATCAAGACTGTTTGGCAAATCATCAAAACTCAAAGTACCATAACTTATCAATTTCTCCCTTTTTGATGAATGACAAACCCGAAATTATTCCCCTTGAGAATCAAATTCCTTACATACACTGATCACATTCGGTCCGTACCAGTTCGTTGAGAATGTTTGTCATCATCAAGACATGACGTAGTATAACTTAGAGCAATTTTTTCCTTTTTGATGATGTCAAATCAAAAATTAATGTTCTTCTTGAGAACCAAATTCCTCATATGTTTCCCTACGGATCATACCTATTATTAACATATAACCAGCAAGGTTCTCCCTGCGAAGCAAAACTATCTTTCATGAACAACACAATATATCAATTCGATTCTGTTCCTCCCTCATGCTAGCTTTCACACCCATGTTATAACTTTCCCCTTTTGGCATCGTCGAAAAGAATAACAGAAGAAGCACAACTAAAAAGAAGTTCAGCAACATTAACTCATGCCACTTTGGGCAACACAACATAAACAATAACAAGAACAACTAGTGAATGTCATTGCACAAATAGAATGAATGCCCATAGTGGAGTAATTATAATAAAAGCACGGTAGTTTCAACAATACATAATATGACAATTTATAAATGTAAAGTATCAATACCATCAAATATAGGGGTCAAGAGAAGATAAGAATTCAAGGGAATTTAGAAGGAGTGAAAGACATGGATCACCGGGCAGGAGGAAAAATAAAGGGCTAAGGCCTTGATGAGCGTGTCCATTGGTTCATTTACTCTCCTTTGATCAATGATCATATGCTCTCTTAGTTCCTCCACCTATTTCCTCAATATTTAATTCTCACCTTTCAACTTAGCATTTTATTCTGCTGAGGATCTACAAGGACCTGATGCCCAACCTATCTGAGTAGGCTGAACCATCAATCAAATCGCGAAGAATCTCCCCAAGCTTCTTCTCACAAAAACAAACTCAGTCCCATGCACATATAGCATCATAGTATCATATAAAACATAGAAGTTTTTATTTCTTATTCAGAAACATTGGGACTTGGAGAAACAAAGAGGTGACATATTTTTGGAACTTAATAATGTGAAGAAGTTCCTCCATTTTTCAGCAATATCAGAGTCAACACTCTGCCTTACAACACATTTTAAGACTTCAAAATCTTCTCCCTCCAAACCTAATGCCCCAACCTTTTGCTTTTGTAATGAACCAGGTTGCTCACTTACACTACCCTTTCTATCCTTGAGCAGCTATGTCTCCCTCTTGTTCTTCGCAATATGTTTACCCTTATCATCCGTTGTATCTTTCTCAGCCAACTTTTTTTTTTAAAATTCTTTCTCACAGGTAAAAATTTCATTTCATTCTCTCTTCTACAATCACATCAGTAGGTCACACTACTTCATCATCAACCAGCCTACTTTTCATCAATCTTTTTTACTAGATCGGAAGTTCATTTATACACAAAACTCAAAGAGAAAATGACCATCATTAAAATTGACTCCATGGGAAGGACTTGAGGGGTCAGATCCCTCATTCAATCCTCACATTGACCAATTTCTCCATCCTTCAAGGCTTCCACAAATCCAGTAACTTTAGCCTCACACTCTAGAATATTAGATCTACCTTGTTCCTTTTTAGTTAAACTTCCATCAAAATCTACCAAAGAATTCTTGGGGTTTTGATTCTGATGGAGTTATGTTTTTGGAAAGTGAGAGAGTTAGATTCACTTCTGGCATATTGGAAAGAAGAATTATTTTGAGATAAGGTTGATTTTGGTTTTGAAAAAAGAAATCGATTTTATTTGGGTGTAAGATAGATAAGTGCCTTTTTTGGGGGCGACGGGTCAGTTTAGAAAAAGTTTAACATTTTGGACTTCAAAATTTTGGAGGAGAGGCAGGAGAAAGGCAGAAACAAATTAACTACATGAAATTTCATAAGATTAAAGACAACATATAAGAATTGAAGAAAGTACTAACATTAGTCACAGGAACCAAGTTCCTTGACGGTCTTTTTAAAAAAAAATTTTTTGAGCAAAGGCTGATAGAAGTGCAATATCACTCTTACTTGTTTTCTTATTGAAACTACCATATGTGTATGCTTGTAATAATAAAGATTTGAGTTAGATGTCGTCAAAATATACTTTTAGCATTGTACCTTTCTTTCTTAACTATCATCGACAGACCAGGTCACTGGTTGAACTTGATCAACCCCAACTCCAGACGATTTATTTCAAAATTTTCCCTGCTCAGCGCCTTGGTAATGATGTCTGCTACCTTATCCTTAGTCTTCTAGACCTTTATACAAATTGGAACCTCTTTAACATTGTCCCTGAGAAAATGATGTCTGACATCAATGTGCTTAGTTCTCTTATGTTGAACCGGGTTCTTTGCCATGTTGAGAGCAATGGTGTTGTCACATAGAAGCGGTAGACAATAAATGTATAAACCATAAGCTTCCAATTATTGCTTAATCCAGTGAATCAGACCAACAAGAGCTAGCTGCAACATATTCTGTTTCCGCTATTGAGAGAGCTACTGAGTTTTGTTTCCTTGTACCTCATGAGATGAAACATGATCCAAGGAAATGAGCCATTCTAGATGTACTTTTCTTGTTCACTAGATAGCCTGCATAATCAGCGTCAACATAACCAATAAGGTTGAAATTGTCACCCGAAGGATAGTACAAAACATCCTTCAAAGAGTTATGTCACACATTAATGTACTTTGTCCTCTTGTATTGTACCGGGTTCAAGCTGTAAATACACCAAAGTCTTCAATATGTTGCTTGATCTGTACTATTTGAGCCCAAGAAGAACCAGGAACCACGTATTCAGCTTTAGTAGTAGGAAGAGCCACACAGTTTGTTTCTTTGTACCCCATGAGATCAAGTATGACCCCAGAAAATGTGCCGTTCCGGATATGCTATTTATATCCACTAGATATTCAACATAATCAGTATTAGCATATGCAACCAATTCTATGTTATCTGCCAAGAGATAGTAGAGAACCATGCCCTGCATCCCTCTGAGATATCTTAGGATTCTCTTTGCAGCTTTCAGATGAGATTCCTTTGGATTGGATTGAAACCCAACATACAGACCCACACTAAAAACAATATTCGGTCTGCTACAGAAGTGACCCTATGATACCTCTATACATGGTCTGGTATATAGGGTAACCAGGTTCATTCATTCTAGACAAGTAGTTTTGGCGATGAGAGTGTCAATAATTTTTTATGTCTCCATGTCAAATCTCTTCAGCAGCTTCTTGATGTACTTTTGTTATCTTATCATTATCCCCTTGGAAATTTGCTTCACTTGTAAATCTAAGAAGAAATTCAGTTCCCTCATCATACTCATTTGTAACTCAATTCCCACGAGTTTTGCATATTCTTCACATTGAGAGTCAACGGTACTCCAAAGATGATTCCATCAACATATATTTGCATAATAAGTAGGTTCCTTCCTGATCTCTTCAAAAAAAGAGTGTTGTTAATTTTCCCTCTTATAAAGCCATTTTTGAAAAAATATTTTGACAATCTTTCATGCCAAGTACGGGGAGCCTGGCTCCTATAATAGTTTTGTCATCAAGTCGTGGAACTAGGTTCCGCATACTGTTTTTCTCAAGTTGGCAGAGCTCATATTGCATAGTTGTAATATAATTATCATCTTTTAATGCTTCCTTGATATTCTTCGGCTCTGTTTGAGAGAGAAAGGTTGTGAAGGTAAGTGAGTTTCTTGTCTTTGATTTGGTTTGAATTTCTTAGCAGTTGGAGTTCCATGTACAACATTCACAACTCTGTTTTCTGCTTTAGATATTGTGATTGAGGGACCAGGTTCCTCTATGTCGGATGGAGTCTCATCTTTAGTTCCAAGGAACAAGGTCCATCCATGCAAATCTGGAGTAATCATCCACAGTGACAAAAATATGTATCTCTTTCCTACTATACTTTGCATCCTCATTGGTCCACAAAGATCCATATGGAGGAGATCAAGTGGCCTTGAGATACTTACTTCCTTTTTGGGCTTGAAAAAAGATCTGACTTGCTTTCCTATTACATATGTATCATACACCCTGTGATCCTTAAAGCTTGAGTTGAGCAGACCACGAACCAGGTCCTTCTTGACTAATTTGTTCAGCAGCATTAAACTTGCATGACCCAGCCTTCTGTGCCATAGCTCGGCATTATCATTAACAGTACTCAAACAGGTAAGATGCCCTTGTCACAGATTTGGGAAATACCCAGCAAGCTATACTTCATCCCCTTCACGAAGTATGTATTTTCAATAGAGTGGGGAAGAGAATTCTCGATCCTTCCAACTCCTAGAATGTATCTCGTCCTTCCATTTTCAAAGGATACACTCCCTCATTGCAGGGGTTTCAGTGAAAGGAAATCATTTGTACTTCCAGTCATGAGCTTTGAGCTGTCACTATCCATGTACCACTGTTAACTGCTCCCTTTCATTATTCCCTGCGCACTAAATCAATGATTAGACTTACGAACCCAAGCCAGCTTGAGTCCCTTATAATGATAGAATGGGTGGATCAAACTTCTTCTTCCCCATGCAAGCACTACATATTTTCTTTTCAGGGAACCATGTTCCTTATTAGTTTGCCTCTTTTTAACAAAAACATTATTTTTCGTAAAGACTGAATTTTATCTTTACAAGAGTCCTTGTAATGACTAGTTTGACCATAGTTAGTGCACAACCTATTATCAATCATAGTTACATACTTCGTTTGAGGATTATAGAAGGTTTTAGCCTTTTGGAACCCAATGCATTGTATGTTTCCGCCATTACACCTATTCATAGACGTTATTACATCAGAGGACCGGGTCCATTTAAGTGACTTATAAAGATCATGTTTAACCATTTTTAAATCCTCCGAAATTGTCTATTCTTTTCAAGCTTAGCAATAAGACTTGTTTTAACCTTTTTAAGCTCACTCTCAAGCTCAAGTTGAGCCTCGCTAGCCTCTTCCTATCCCTCAGTGTTGTCCATCCATTTTTTTGTTTGTTTTTTCAACAAGTTATGTTCTCTAGTTACTTCTTCCACTTGTTCCCTTAAATATACATTGGAAACTACCATATTATCCATTTCTTGATCCGTTGCTGTACTTTTCTCTACTAGAGTATTGTTTTCTTTGCAAAGGTTCCCTATGATTTTCTTCAAGTCAACAACCACCACATCAAATCATCTCTAGATTGTTCGGCATCTCCTAACTCTATGATTAGGGATTTATCATTAACAAAACTATAATAGGTATCAATTAGAACATTTGCTAATGACATCAATTTCTTTGAAGCGTAGGACTTCAGATTTCTCTGAATATCCCTGAAATTTACCTCATCATTATCATCCTCTTCATCGGCATCGGACTGAGCCATCAATGCAAACAATGAATCATATTCCTTTGCTTCATTTTCCACTGCCATCATAGAGTTGATTCCTGTGCCTGGTTCCTCTTCTGATTCACTAGAAGAGCCTCCCCATGCAGCAAGAGCTTGTTTCACAACATTGTCAGTTGCACGTTTTTGGCTGAGCCATTTGTCAGGAATCGAGTTCCTTTGTGCTACTTTATCAAAGTTGTGTTTATAATGCTTTTGTTTCATAAATGGGCAGTATTTGATAAAATGCCCTGGTTTTCCGCAGTTGTACAACAATCGTATCCTTTGGTGTTTCTGCTAGAACTGCCTTTCTTGGGAGTGCCTTCATTTCTACGAACCATTTTCTGAAATCTTTGTGGTCTATTGGTTGATTAACTTTTCTCGAAGTTTTGTGGAGCAGCCATGTAGATCCTTTCTAGGTTTTAACCTTTTAGAAAGAACCCATTCTAAATACCAATTATTAGAAATTAAGCGTCCACCAGACTGTATATAGAACCAGATTCTCTATCAGTTCTCACCGTAAGCAACAAACTGTAAAAATCAACCACTAAAGGGAATCAGGTTCTCTAATTATACCCATAATAGCTCAGCGGTAAATAAAGAACACAGAGAATTTTACGTTGAAAAATCCCTACTCAAGGGGATAAAAATCATGACCTACACTTGTAGACTTTCAACTTCACTAACTTGTAAATATCAATTACAAGCCACTTTGTAATGACTTCATTACAAAGACTTCAACTCAACTAACTTGTAATACCCTTATCACAAGCCACTTTGTCACTCTCTAGCTACATAGACTTTAACCAGTATAACATGTAATAACACTATTACAAGCTACATTGTAATAATTCAATAATGAAGACTTCACAACTCGACTGACTCTAGCCAAGACATAAACACAAGAGTTTATGATTTACAAAGGGTTTCCTACATAATGCTTCTAACTAAGAAAAGTAGGAGTTACAAATGAAGAATAAATAATAAAGACTCAAAAAACGTAAGGACTTAAGATATCTTCAATCTTGATCCGGTCCTCAGGTTGCAGCAACTTTGTTCTTGAGAGAGGTTGTGGCAAGCACTTGAGAGAATATTTTCTTTTTGATTTTGCAAGTGTTCGAGTGAATGTCTTGTGACTTGAACAGGTTTATACTACAAAAGACATCACCATGATTATGTCAATTCACAATGGCGATGTCAATTCTTGGTTAGTAAATGCCTCTTTCCAATGGGAAGTGACTGTTGCACTATCTGCAGCACTGTCGTGTGTACAGTTGCAGGCAATCACTTTCTATAGCTGCTTTCCAACTGTATAGTTGACTTATTCTTCTGTCAGGGGAACACCAAAGGATTAGGTCCCTAATCTGGTTTTTGTGAATCTAAAGGTACACTGCCCAGATTATCTTGAGTCGATTAACTTGAATGATTGTACCAAGCATGCTTCAGGTCCGTTTTTTGGTTCTTTCATGAAGTAAGCTGTTTTACCTTTCTTGATTGTATTTCTACGTGTGTGACATCACTTACAATAATGTAAGCAAGTTAGGTAAAAACCCTTCCACAGAAAGTTAACTGCTGCAGTTTTCATGTGTAGTAGCGTGTGAAGGCAGCAACTTTTCTACTGGAGAGTTGACTTCATACATTCTCCTTGGGAATTGGTAATGATCCGTTCCCTCTATTTTTTTTCTTCCACTCTGAAGAGTTGAGTATATTCCACGCTGGATCCCAACTTGAAACTTTTAGATCCCAAGGTCTTGTAAAAGTGTAACAGGTTCCTTATCTGGTTTGGAAGATAAGTTTGTTAGATCATCAAAACATGAAGTAAAGTACTTATGCCCAAGGTACTTGTAACCTATCAATTTATCCCTTTTTGATGATGACAAACTTAGTATTGATATCCCCTTGAGAACCAGATCTCCACATTGTTCCCTCTACGAATCAGCCATATTCCACATGAGAACCAAGCCTAAGGATCTGATCGCAATTGGTTCCTCAAGACTGCTTGAAAAATCATCAAAACTCAAAGTACCATAAATTATCATATATATATATATATATATATATATTATTATTATTCCTTTGGATCCGACCCTTTTTGAGACCCTGCATGAATATGGAATACTTTGTGCACGAAGATGGCATTTTCTATATGTAAAGAATATCCAGATTAAAGCATAAAGGCCATGATTTTCTTATTGAGGATGAAATCAAGAAGACAACTCTTAACTAGATCCAAATGCTAAATTATACTCCCTCTAATCACTTTTACTTGGCATGTATTCTAAAAATAAATTTCCACTTTTTCTTGGCACTTTTTGCATATCAAGAGAAGATAATAATTTTTTTCTTGTTTACCCATAGTATTTATTACGCATTTTCAATTATTTTGTCAAATCCAATAAAATATGCATCAATTAATATGAGTATCATGGAATATTAGTAAAAGTGACTAGAGGGAGTATTCATTTAATTCAAAATTTGCTTTTAAAGCACGATCGGCGCTTACAATAGTTGATTTTTTTTTTCAACTTTGTAGTTCCATCATTATAATGGATAAGTTAAGGCGTGACTCCAACATGTATACATATACATATTAAAAATAATGATTACATGAAGGAAGACATAGGCCTTGGCCTCCAAAATATTGTGATAGGTGACAACACTTATCCTACGATACACAATTGAGCAAAAGTATTTTGCTTGTATGAGAAGAAAGTTGTGCATCCTAGGGTAATTTGTAGCAACACTCAAGGATGCTATGTACAAAAAAGTGAGAGAAAGAAGCTTGTTGCTAGGTGTGGCCATTGATAACGAACTTGTTTTTCTTCCGTCTGAATCTGATGTTAGGGACCCCCTCACCTTTTAACTTCATTAAGGCTCTAACTTACAAAAGTAATGATACAGTCTCACTGGAGATAGAATCAGTTATGGATTCTTCGCACAGGTTAGCAAGCTTGTCAGCAGGGTTGTTTTCTTCTCTCAAGATGTTGCAAAAGAGAAAGTTAGCATCCTTGGTCATGTTTTGAATTTTCTCAATAGTATCATTGAATCTCCAAGGAGGTTTCTGATCCTTTTGATCAAGTTAAGGACAATCTTCGAGTCAAATTCAACTATAACATTTGTAAAGCCCTTTGTAATATATATTTGCTCGCAAATTTGGAAGAACAGATACTCTGCTAGGTTTGATGAAAAGCGCATGTCCCATAATTTCATCATCCAACAAGTGATCAAAATGATAAATATGCTTATCCAGACGAGGTTCTCAGATTTACAGCTCCATAACCTGTGGCAGAACACCTATAGTAGTATTGAGAAGCTGTTCCCAACTATCCATTGTTAGATGGTTTATTGGCAAAAACCTCCAATAGGATGAGTTAAACTTAATGTTAATAGTTGTAGCAAAGGTAAACCAGGATCAGGAGGAGGTGATGGTCTTATCGGATATCACAATAGCGTTTCAATTGGTGTCTACGAAGAATTTTATGGTGATTCTAGCTGTGATATTACAGAAGCTAAAGCCATGATGCGAGACATTAAAATGTGCATAGTTGATATTATTAAATAATTCGAATGTGAAAGGAAAGGCAAATATGAATAGAGATTTATCAAATCAGCCAAATGGCCGTTTGGACATAAGAATTTCTTTTTCAAAAAATTTTCACTTTTTTTCTGAGGAATTTTTTTTCACTGTTTTTGCAAAATAAGCATTTGTTTATAAAATTTTCAATTTTCACTTGAAGATGCATTTTGAAAATTCTCGAAAATCTGAAAAATTCTAAAAAGCTGTTTTTAAAATCTTCACTCAAATCACTCACAAAACTTCAAAAACAACCCAAAATTATATTCATGTCCAAACACAACACCAAATTTCAAATAATTTTCATTTTAAAAAAATATTCCCCTTATTTTGAAATTTTACTATTCTTATGTCCAAATTCCCACTAAGTCCTTTGCTTTTACGCCATATATTTGGCCTTTGGGAAGCCTTTTCAAGTAAAATGTGTCTTCTGAGATGAATATAAGCACCATGTACACAGTTTACTTTTCATACACTGATTTTTTTAGCCAAAGAATTTATACGCTGTCAGATATAAGTGTAACTCATAATTTAATCCTTGTATAATTGATGAATATTGATTAATAATACACCGACCTTATTCAGGGAATGATTATAGTAGTAAGTTCGTTCTTCTTTAATTTTCCGTCGATTTATTGTTGGCCACGCATCATCTGAATGTTTCCCAAATCATCCGAAGAAAAATTGATAGTGAATTAATAAGTTTTACGTTGGCTGTCAGCTATATAATGAAAAATAAAATCAAAAATTAATTTCATATTTTAAGCAAACTACATAAAAGAATATACTCTCCTAGGGTTTTTCTTGGGTGCTTGCTCATTCATTTTCATCTCTAATACTCTCTTTTATGTGGTCCCCCATTTTTCTTGCCATTTGAAGGAATTAAATTCCTCAACTAATAGAAGTAATAGGTTCGGCAGCTAGCTTTCTGCAGTAAGTAAGATGTAGGAATTTACGTTTACGCGTAGGACAATGATCGATGTTACGTTTACGGTATGAGATTTTCTTTATTTGGTATCATGACAATTAAGGTTGAGAAAGTCTTTCCAATAGAATTACTTGATCACCTTATAAATAAATTAAATGACAATTACAGGCTACAGCTAATAGTTGGTAACTTGTGTGTGGCTTTTATGGATATAAAATACTGATCTTTTTTGGCATTCCTTATATAAATAGTGAAATCTCTCGAATTTAAATTTTCTACATATACGCCATAAAGAATCTTTACAAAGTAAAAGCTACTCGAAAAGATTATTCGAATTGAAATTGTTAATCAATAAATTTTGAAGGTGTTTTACTCTTTACCATTGATAGCCATTAAAAAGTTTCAAAGCTTTAATTCGAATTTGAATTTTCAAAAAAACTATTTTTTGTTTGGATTGGATGCTACTGCATACAATTGAGAATATTTTATGGAGGTTATTCCAGACTCCACTAGTGAGATTTTACTGAATAGTTATTATTGAATTTATATTTCAATTTTAAGAGTATTTAGTGAAGATTATAGTTGATTTTAAATGAAATTTTCAGATTAAAAGAATCATCAGAAGAAGAAGAAAAAAGAAGAAGAACCTATGACATATCATATACATATAAAATTATATTAATATTGCATAATAGTTGTATAAAACTTATATAAAAACTGTATTGGGTAGTGTTTTATTCTTTAGGGGTCAGGCCGATGTCATTTGCAGCTATTGTTCCTCTTATCGGTTATTATGCAATTTATGTGTTCGATTCCACATGTTGCCCTATCAATGAGTCATTTGATATAAACAAATTTTATCCTATATAAATTTAGAAGTAATCTTTATTTAGAGCGAATAATATATAAAATTAAGATAATTTTGATAAATACATTTCAAATATTGTATAAAAAGAGGAAAAAATGATTTGCAACTTATGTTTTGTGTTTATGTGGAGTGAATTAATTCAATAAAAAAAAAATTGAGAGACGCTCAGAAAATAAGTCATTTTAGTACAGTGGAAGTGTTTCGCTTGTCACCTAGATGACTTGGGTTCGATTTTCGGCAACATCTTCCGTGTTCTTCTTTTTCACGTAAACCTCCTTTTTATGCATGTGGAAATTAGTTGGTTTACCTGCATTCCGGAGGAGTTCTATTGTATTCTTCACGTAATTTTTTTTTCCCCATAAATTTATGAACTCCAAATGAGAAATTTGTGACAAAGAATGCAGAATTCTTTGATCATATTTTTTCACTATCTAATAAAATTTCTCATATACTTGTTGAAACAAATAGTGAAATTACCTTTAATGAAGAATTGAGAAGGAGTAAAAGGCATAGGAAAGAATATTTTTCTTATGAAAATGATTTTCAGACTTTTCTTATCGGTAATGAACCATCAAATTATTTTGAAGCTATATCTTCTCCAGATGTTAAATATTGAAAAGAGGCAATAAAAGTTGAAATTGAATCTATTATGAAAAATAATACATGAACTTTAACTGACTTGCCTCCCGGTGCAAAACCTATTGGTTGTAAATAGATAAGATACGTTAATTAAAACAAATACTATACGGTGGCTCCTTAGTTCATTAAAACGCACAGAAAATAGGAAGTGCCGTTTAGCAAATTTCACGGTCTTTCCATAAATGTTGAAGACGTAGTTGCTATAGGCACGGGTGTTTAATAAAAATACCCCTTCCTAAATTCGGGTGCGCATTTATGTGACCCAAATCGTATTCTCAATGAAATTTAAATATGCCTCAAATTGCGGGTGCATTTATGTGACGTGATTAGCGACATATTTTACTAACATTGCAAATTTACCTAAAAGATGTTAAACGTTGTTAATAATCTAAAATTACGAGATAACAGGTGTAGAAAATCATGTTTTCGCCACTTGTAATTAGTTTAAGCGACCGTGCTAGAACCACCGCATCCGAGGGTGCCTAACACCTTCCCTCGGGTCAATAGAATTCCTTGCTTATGAATTTCTGGTTTGCAGACTCCGATTGGGTAGCCAAAATTTCCTCGATTTGGGATTTTAAATAAACTGGTGACTTGGGACACCAAAAGCCAAGCCTATCCCAAGTGGCGACTCTTGAAATAAATAATTAATCAAATTTCGATTAGTGTCACTTTAATTTGAAAAACTCCTATACACGTGTCGCCTTTCAAGGTAACCACGTGTCAACAATAAAAAAGTAGGTGTGACATCTACACTCAAAGAAACTTCTAGTGCTGGAGAAGGGGACTTGTGGGAACCCCTCGCACCGCAATGACAAGCTAATGAACTCGGCATGGAAGAGCACTAAGCTGATGGAGCACGAGATGTACTTTGAGTTAGGAGAAGCTGAGAGAATGTTGGCACTGCTGAGACCCGCGATAACCATGGCCTGAAGACGCCCCATGATACTCTGGACGGGCTGACTGGGCATGCCTGAAAGAACAACCCCTACCATACTGGAACTGGCCCCTTAAGGGAGCACAACTAAAACTGCCAGAACCTCGAGGTCTCTTGGCCTTTCTATCCTGACGACAAACCATCTCAATCTTTCGAGCGATATCAACCACCTCCTCAAATATAGCACCCAATACTCTATCTAGTTATCAAGATACAGAGATGGTAGTTAAGACCATCAACAAACCTCCTAATCCTCTCACAATCAGTCGGAACCATCCATACGACATGACGAGCCAACTTAGAAAACCGTGACTCATACTGTGACACAGTCATATCCCCCTATCGCAGCCACTCAAACTATCTACGCAGCTCCTCTCTGCGGGGCTGTGGTACATAATCTCCAAAAAGAGAGGGGAGAATTTTTGCCGAGCAAGGGGCGCTGCACCAACCGGCCTACGCCTCTCATACGCCTCCCACCAAGTGAAGGCAACCCTAGTAAGCTGAAAGGTGGTAAATTCCACACCACTAGTCTCAAGAATCCTTGCACTCGGTACTCGGCCTCAAATCACTCAAGCCACCTCGTGGCATATAAATGTATCTCAGGCCCTCAGCCTCATATCACTCAGCATATCCTCACATATGGCCCTCGGCCTCACTCAGTCCGAAAAAAAAATCATCATAAGCCCCTTAGCATTAGTAAAACAGTAGGTCTCAGCCTAAAACATCATTTTGAAATATCATTAAGTTTCAAATCCGAGATAAAGTGGCTGAGTTTGTAAACAGTAAATAATAATAGGACTGAGTTCAGGTAATAAATCAAACAGTGGGGAAATAATGATAAAAATCCCTGAAGGGTTCAAATAATCGGCTTGAAGCCCAAATATGGCCATCAGCCCAAATCATGATGATAACAAATAATTTTCAGTTAAATATACGATAAAAGCATCAATCGAGACGGACCAAGTCATGATCTCTATTAGTAAACAACCACACGCTCATCATCAAGCGCGTGTCTCACCTCAACATAGAACTACGTTGTGCAGTCCGGGGTTTCAGACCCTCAAGACATCATTTACAATCACTAATCACCTCAAACCGGCAAAACTCTAGCTCGCTATAACATTTCCTCTCCAATCTACCTCCTCGAACCTCAAGTCTGACCAAAAAAAAAATGAATATGTAACAATATGCCAAGAAAACATAACCTAATCGAAAACAATCAAAAAAATAAAAAATATCCCGAAATTGGCAAAAATCAAGCATCGGGCCCATTCCTCGAAACTCATAAATATTTAAATCAAACGGTTCCTTATCTCTCCACGAGTATACACATGTGAAAAACTCTCAAATCCGACCTCAAATGATCCCTTAAATCCCAGCTTAAAATCTCAAAATGCCAAGCCCTAATTTTTCCCTTTTTAGTTGAGTTTCCATGAATTTCAAGGTTAATTTCACATTAAAATTATGTTTCTAGTTCATAGAACATACCTCCAATCAATCCTCTTCGAATCCCTCTTCAATTTCTCCCAAATATCTCTCACAATCCGCAACGATGGTGGAAAAAAATCATAGCTCGCGGAATAAAATGTATTAATACCCTTATGCCCGGCTGTTTATTCCTTCTATGGGAACGCGACGGCCTTCTCGCGTTTGTGATGAACAAAACTTTCCTGGCCCAAAATAACCCTTTGTGAATTTGTATGATCACCCATGAACTCAATGCTCTCCTAGCCTCAACTACACGAACGCGATGCCCTTGGTCGCGAACGCGATGAACAAAACGTGTG
This sequence comes from Nicotiana benthamiana, assembly GCA_034376525.1. Lineage (NCBI taxonomy): Eukaryota > Viridiplantae > Streptophyta > Magnoliopsida > Solanales > Solanaceae > Nicotiana > Nicotiana benthamiana. The sequence goes on along the minus strand of CM067324.1, from coordinate 71,234,496 downwards.
GAACCCTCGGGGCCTCCTATGCGAACGCGAAGCTCAAGAAACTCACCCTCTACTGACGCGAGAGGCCAAACGCGAATGCGAAGCACAATTCTCAAGGACCCCAAATTTCTTCTTCACGATCGCGGCCCCAGGCACGTGAACGCAAAGGCAAAAATAGGCCTGATGCTGCATTTTATGCATATTTTCCAAGTCCAAAACTTCCCATTAGCCATCCGAAATCACCCCGTTGCCCACGGACCTCAAGAAAAAGCACCAACGCATCCTAAAACATAATTCAAACTTGTTCCAATCACAAAAACACCTCAAACAATAGCAAAACCATCAAATTACATCAAATTCACGCCTAAGTTCTTCCAAAACTTCCGAAACGCGCATTTGTTCAAAAACCCAACCAAATCACCTTTGATGACCTGAAATTTTGCACACACATCCCAAATCACGTAACGAAGCTACAACAACTCCTGGAATTCCATTCTGACCCTCGTATCAAAATTTGACCTATCAACAGTAAATCGCCAAAAAATTCTAACTTCGCCTATTCAAGCCTAACTCTTCACCGGACCTCCAAAACCAATTCCGATCCCACTCCTAAGTCACAAATCATCCCCCGAAGCTAACCAAATAATCCGAAATCACATCTGAGCCCTCTAACATATAAGTCAACATCCGGTTGACTTTTCCAAACTAAGCCTTCCTTAAAGAGACTAAGTGTCTCATTCCCTACCAAAAACACTCCAAACCAACTCGATCACATAAACCGCGGATAGAGAAGCATAACATAGGGGAAATGGAGCGATAAATCATGAGATGATGAGTATGGTCGTACAGGAAGCTTCTAAAGGATAAGGTTGGGCTGGTTTGTTAAAGAGATAAGACAGGGTTTAGATATTTTGAATGGGTTTAAAGGGGAAAATGACTAAGAATTAAAGGGGTAGAAGGGGAATTAGCTAACCAGTTTAGGGCTGCCTTAGGAGTGCCTATATGAAGACCCTTTTCCTCCATTTTTAGGCAGTCACTCAGACCCTGAAAAAAACACTCAAAGTTTTGCATCAGTTTTTGTTGAAAATTATTTTAAAGTGCTTCTTGGTTTTCACTGTCAATAAAAACTTAAAAGTTTTATGGGATTACTAATATATCTCGGTTTAAAGATGGTTTGAGGGAGCTAATTATTGTTGTGTTAATTGGTTGATTTGCTCATCCTTCTTCTACTGCTGAAATCCTCATTCTCTTTGTTTTATTTTGACCTTCAGGTACTTCTTGGACAATACATAGCATGTGAAGTGTAAATGTGCAATCCGATATGGAAATCTAATGAATATGTGTTGCATGTTGAAACATATTTCCATGTTCCTTAATTTCATTTAGTTGTCTATAATAGTTTAGCTTTCTTATATGTATTCTACTTACTATTTCATGTTGCGGATGTTGTATCACATTGTTATGTCTTGGATAGATTTCAGTTTATCCTATTGGGGTATGAGTTGGTTAAAAACCTGTCATGGGTTTAGAGAATGCTCAAAGCTCTCTGCAGAAGAGATCTAAGTAAGATGATGAACTTCTTTTTGGTTTCGTTTAAATCCGTTCAAAGTTAATGTTGATTTTCAGATTCGGGGTTGGTCACAATATAATCTTGTTGGGCTATTTCCTTCTATAGTCTGGTTTGAACGTTTGTCTTGTTGAGGAGCTATTGTTAGGATTATGATTCCTACTAAAAACAACAACCTTCATATTGAATAATCCGGAATTACAACTACATGAGCGGAAGCTAACCTGAATCCATATGTGGAATTTGATGAACCTCCTTTGAAGATTGTCCTTATGTTCTTGTGAATTCCTTGATCCTTCCTTCAAGTTTCTTGAAGTTGTATATCACCACAAATGCCTCACAAGACTTAAAAACAATATATGTGAATTGTTCACAATAGTAAAGGTTATGACAATAATCAAATTTGGTATATGGTTTTCCACCCTATTTGCAAGACAATGGACAATATGGTTCTTGATTCAATGGGAAGAAGAAGAACTTGTCTTGCACTAGAATGGGAACCATAACCCCACTTATAACTCCTAGGAGTTACATAACCCAAGAGACAAGAGTTATGTCTTGAGTTATGTCTTGCAAGAGTTACATAACTCAAGAGTCACAAGCAAGTAACCATAGTTACTTATGTAACCTTAGTTAGCCCATCATAAACTAAGGTTACCCTTTTGGGTATCTACACATTAGTCCTACACTTTAGTATGACAATACATTGGCCCCCTTAACATAATGTCCATAAGACCACATAATTAGGCCAAACCAAAAGATAGCACATAACATATAATTATCCATATATTGTTCATATGTGTGTAGATATAAGTCCATATATCTAGATATAAATCCATATATCTTACAATCTCCCACTTGGACGAGATATGCAAACATATGTACAATCCTTATTATTATATGTTACAAACCTTAGGTGCACAAAATTGCTATCACAATAAAATTGTCATGAACAATCCGGTCCATCAATCATACCAACATAGGACCTAAGAGCTCGTCGTTACTCATTCGTAACTAGAACCAATCATAGATCACGTATATCAATATAACCAACGACATGGATCAAGTGTAGGTATGTAGCATGGAAATAACATAAAGTGTGGTCAATAGAATGTATATTTCCAACTGGTTCTCTTTATTGAGATCATACTTAAACTGTAAGAGTACAAAAACTTTAAAACTGAATATCTGCGCAGATATAACTGAATTACTGAATTTCTGAATATAATGGACAATACGTAAATGTGCTATACAAACTCCCACTAAAATACATAATCCTTATCTGATTTGACACCCATACAAGCAATATGCTCAAGAAAAACTTTTGGTTTCAATCCCTTAGTGAGCGGATCCGCAAGCATGGAGTTTGTACTTATGTACTTAATGCACAATTGTCCATTTTGTACTCTTTCCTTAACAACCCGAAATTTGACGTCCTTATGTTTTGCTTTCGTCAAACTACTGTTGTTATTAACATATGCAACCATGGTTACATATGTTATTAGCATAAATGGCAAAATTGGAGTCGGTATACCTGATGATCTCAAACTGGTCCGAACTCCGATATGTAAGCATGTAATCCTTTGTTCTATGTATGTTCCTCATGACCCTTTTGGCTGCCTACCAATGGTCCATACCCGGATTGCTTAGATATCTGCCTAACATCCCAACAATGTATGCTATATCAGGTCGTGTACATACCTGAGCATACATCAGACTACCTACCGCCGAAGCATAAGGCGTCTTCTGCATTTCCGAAATTTCATAATTATAATTTGGGCACTGTTTGAGACTATATTTGTCTCCCTTAGCAACAGGGGTGTTGACTGGTTTACAATCCTGCATGCCAAATCTTATCAGAACCTTATCGATATAGCCCTTTTGTTACAGACCGAGAACACCTTTGGAGCGATCTCGTTATATCTGAATTCCTAATACAAAAGAAGCTTCACCAAGATCTTTCATTTCAAATTTCTTTGAAAGAAATTTCTTAGTTTCAAGTAATAATGCTATATCGTTACAGGCAAGCAGTATGTCATCGACATATAAAACCAGAAAAATATACTTACTCCCACTGAACTTATGGTATATACAGTCATCAGCAATATTCGGTTCAAAACCCAAAAAATTTAATGACTGCATGAAACTTATAATACCATTGACGAGAAGCTTGCTTGAGCCCAGAGATGGATTTCTTTAATTTGCAAACCTTCTTCTCTGATTCATCCGAAACAAAGTTTTCAGGTTGCACCATATAAGTTTCCTTAATGTCACCATTGAGAAAAACAGTCTTAACATCCATTTGATGAAGCTCAAGATCAAAATGTGCTACTAATGCCATTATAGTCCTGAAAGAGTCTTTCGATGAAACTGGAGAGAAAGTCTCTTTACAATCAATGCCTTCCTTTTGAGTGTAGCCTTTTGCAACAAGACGAGCTTTGTACTTAATAACATTCCCCCCTGAATCCCTTTTGGTTTTAAAAATCCATTTACAACCAATAGGTTTAATACCTTCGGGCAATGTAACAAGCTCCCAAATGTCATTATCGCTCATAGACTTCATCTCATCATTCATGGCATCAATCCACTTTTGAGAGTTAGAACACTTAATGACTTGACGGAAGTTTATTGGATCATCTTCCTCAAGTCCAATATCACTTTCTTATTCTTGGAGAAATACTACATAATCATCCGAAATTGCATTTCTCCTCTCTCTAGTGGATCTCCTTAATGGCATTTCAGTTTCTTGAGGTTGTTGAGTTTGATTTTCATTAGTTATATCAGGGTCCTGATGGGGGAGATTTTCGAGATTGTCTTGAACCGGAGTTGCATCAACAACTTGAAGGAAAGACACATGTTCTTCCTCAAAGACAAAATCTCTAACAACTTTATTTATCTCCCCATCCCCCAAACTCAATATCCTCAAAGAACCTAGCATTTACCGTCTCAAAAATAGTTCGTGATGTGGGATCATAAAACTTAAAACCCCTGGATTTTTCAGAATATCCAACAAAATAGCTACTAACCGTCTTAGCGTCCAGTTTCTTTTCAACGGCCTATAAGGCCTTGCCTCAGCTGGACAACCCCAAATGTGAAAATGCCGAATACCGGGTTTATGCCCAGTCCAAAGTTCATATGGGGTTTTTAGATTGTAGCTACAGTTGGAACTCTATTAAGAATATAAGTTGCAGTTTTTAATATGGATTGGGATTTTCATGAATAATATAGGTACCCATAACGAGAGTAATCGTCTATCAATTTTAAGACGTCCGAAGCTCTCTTAGCACCTAATCTAGTCTTGTTTGTTTTGTTTTCCCTTGATACACTCAATACAAATTTCCGAATTTGAGGAATCAAGAGAATCAAGAATTCCATCTGATATGAGTTTCTGAATTCTTTGAATGGATATCAGACCCAAACGTTTATGCCAGAGTGAAAAAGAATTCTCATTAGTTAATTTTGCTTTTGGTACCATTTAAACTTGTATGCAAAGTTTCTTTATTTGAAGTTATTGTATCAACCAAATATAAGCTCTCAAATTTTGATCAACACCAGTACCAATAAGATTTGAATTCCGAAAGAGACTAACTTTATTGTCCCCAAATGTACATTAATAACCGAATATGTCCAATTGGGGAACAGAAAAATTAAATTTCGTCTAAAAGACGGTACAACAAAAGTCTCATCAAATCTAAATGAAAACCGGTCTTAAACAACAGCCTAGATTTTCCAATAGCTTCAACTGGCACCTTCTTGCCGTCACCCTCATAGATGTATCTTTCACCATCTTTTGGTTTTCGGCAGTTCAGGCAACCCTGCATAGATATCCTTATGTGAGCAGCATTACCTACCCACCAATTATCCTTAGGTACCGAAATTAAATTAACTTCAGAACAAACAAGAGACAGAAATGTACCTTTTTTCGCACGCCAGGCATGGTACTTGGTACAATCTCTCTTTACATGATCAGTCCCATTACAGAGAAAGCAACCTAATCCAGTAATTTCAACCTTAGGTTCCTTATGTTGCTTAATCTTGGGCCTTACAACCGCAACTTCCTTATTTTTCCTCTTCTTAGTTTCCTTAGAAGAAGATGCCAAATGAGCACTTTCAGTCTTATCTTGCTTAATCCTTTCCTCTTCTTGCACACAGTTTGAAATGAGCTCATTTAGAGTCCATTTCTCCTTCAGGCAGTTGTAACTGACCTTAAACTGATTAAAGTGTGCAGGAAGAGATATCAAAACAAAGTACACAAGCAGTTCCTCAGTTAATACTAGCTTGAGTGACTTAAGTTTCGAAGCAAGATGAGACATTTCCAAAATGTACTCCCTAATGTTTTCCTTGCCCTTATACCTCATAGAAACAAGTTTACTCAATAGTGCACTTGTTTCCGCCTTTTCGTTTTGAATAAAACGCTGTTCGAGGTTTTCAAGGAAAACTTTGGCATTAGGTTCATCATTCATAGTGCCCCTGAATGATTCTGGAATTGCACGCTTCATGATCATTAGACTCATGCGATTCGAGCGTTCCGACTTCTCCATCGCTCTCTTTTCATTAGGAGAGGATGTATCCTCAAGAGGAGTAGGTTGCTCAGTCCGAAGGGCTAAGTCAAGATCCATGCAACCGAGAACGATCATTACATTCTCTTTCCATTCCTTAAAGTTAGTGCCGTTAAGCACAGGGATGCTATTGATATTGGCAGAGATCGTAGAAGCAGAAGAGTTTACTGAAAATTGAACAAAGGATTACTAAATACATGCTTACAAAACTTGAACTTTAACTTTATAGATTCAAAGTTAGGCATTTCCCATTACAAGATACCTAGCACAACATTGATTTTAGTCTTTGGACAGAAAATCAACTTGTAAGTGGTACTCTTAGTGTAGTGATCAAACATAGACAATAAACTCCTGTCAAATATTAAACCTTCCTTTGGGCCGATTTAATATTCACATGGAAAACCAAATAATCGTCTCATATTTACCACCACAAGAATGTTCGAATTCCTGCCAAATAACACCTTCCTTTGGGCCGGTGTTAAACGCATGGAAGACTAACATCCACAGTCATCTTATATTTTAAAATTAATCAATCTACACAATAGAGGTTACTTTGGCAACATAGTGCTTCAATTGAATAACTAAAATATTAGATGCTATAAACTTTAGTTCCTTAAGCCATTTTATGAATCTCAACTTAATGTGTTACATGATTGGATGTGTAACACTTGAATATTAATTGTTGTTTACTGAATTGGACAATTCTATAATATATAAGAATTGATGGACTATAAAACAATTAACATTCACTAAAACTTAAGAGAGTTGAAACGTTTTTCTTAAACTTTACTGGACCAGACAATCGATTGTCAACACAGACAATCGATTGTTTGGTTTTTTCTGAATTTTAAGTCACTGGATGTGACAAGGAAAAAATTTTTCTAAGTTACTGGACCAGACAATCGATTGTCAAAACAGACAATCGATTGTTTGGTTTTTTCTTGAAAACTTTTAAGTCACTGGATGTGAAAAGGAAAAATTTTTCTAAGTTACTGGACCAGAGAATCGATTGTCAAATCCAGACAATCGATTGTCAGGTATACTTTAAAAAACATTTCATCTCACTGGAGTGTATACAAGCGATTGTACAGTGTATACTTTTTCTGAATTATAACATGATTTTTAACATGAATCTTTAAACATGAAAACATGTTATTTACCAACTAAATCATGCTATATACAACGTTTTAACATGATATAAAAACATCAAACTGAATCAAATCATAACATTCATAAGATCATGCTATCATGCTATTTCATGGTAGAATTTCATAAACAAAATTCTAATTATACTTTAACATGAATCCTAATATAACATGAACCTTATGAACATCCAAATTATCCAAAATGAAGGGTGGCTCTGATACCAATTGTTAGGATTATGATTCCTACTAAAAACAACAACCTTCATATTGAATAATCCGGAATTACAACTACATGAGCGGAAGCTAACCTGAATCCATATGTGGAATTTGATGAACCTCCTTTGAAGATTATCCTTATGTTCTTGTGAATTCCTTGATCCTTCCTTCAAGTTTCTTGAAGTTGTATATCACCACAAATGCCTCACAAGACTTAAAAACAATATATGTGAATTGTTCACAATAGTAAAGGTTATGACAATAATCAAATTTGGTATATGGTTTTCCACCCTATTTGCAAGACAATGGACAATATGGTTCTTGATTCAATGGGAAGAAGAAGAACTTGTCTTGCACTAGAATGGGAACCATAACCCCACTTATAACTCCTAGGAGTTACATAACCCAAGAGACAAGAGTTACAAGACAAGAGATATGTCTTGAGTTATGTCTTGCAAGAGTTACATAACTCAAGAGTCACAAGCAAGTAACCATAGTTACTTATGTAACCTTAGTTAGCCCATCATAAACTAAGGTTACCCTTTTGGGTATCTACACATTAGTCCTACACTTTAGTATGACAATACATTGGCCCCCTTAACATAATGTCCATAAGACCACATAATTAGGCCAAACCAAAAGATAGCACATAACATATAATTATCCATATATTGTTCATATGTGTGTAAATATAAGTCCATATATCTAGATATAAATCCATATATCTTACAGCTATAATTTGAGTAATAAGTTGTTAGTTTGACAAGTGCTAAATATTCCAATTGTGTAGGATTTCCACTATTGTTTGTATTAGAAAGGTTAAAATTGAGGTTTGAATTTCATACAAATTGTTTATAATTCAGCTTGAGCTAAATCGAGATTTGAACGATGAATAGCCTTATCCTTATGTCACTAATTCAATTAAATTCAAAACAGTGTTTCTTTTACATCATATTGTTACTTGTTGATCATAGTCAAATGGGCTCAACCAACTTTCTTAGGCCTCAGATATTTCCTCCACTCTGTTTGGACTCGATCTTGAGTCCCACACCCCTCAGCATTTACTTTTCATCAGAATTAACATACTTTGGGCCTGGATTTTAGGGTCATTTGGAGATAGGCAGAAGTTTGCCGACGCCTTCGAGCCTAGTTCCCTTTTTAAACCATTTTCTGCGGATGAAAGCCCAAAACACACTTGGCCCAAATACTTAAAATCCTAGCAAACACCGTTTTCTTTTCAGCTAATAGTTGTGCAAGAGTGGCCTCAGATTACGTCTGCTAGACTAACTCTTTTAATTACATTGAGGTATGCCATTTAATTAAATTGCTTATAGCCCTCACCAATGTTAATTAGATTATTAAGAATAAAAATTCGTAGAAAAGCCTTTAGGCGCGTTTAAAATACAATTGTGATTGTGTACACGTTCGCGTGACATGGTTAAAACTCTAAAACCTAATTCGGAGTATGCGCCCACGCAGCTTTGATCAAACTTTCTTAATAATAAAATTGTTATTAATATACCACTAATTTAGTTCATATCATTCGGGGTGTGTCCTCCACAATATACTCATACATGGCCCTCGTATTAATTTCATAACCTAGAGATAAAATGACAAATGTTTGTAGTTTGCATTAGGCACGTTTAATATACTATCGTGGTTGTGGACACATTCGCGTGACATGATTACGATTTCTAAAAACAAATCAGAGAATGCGTTCGTACAACTTCGGCCAAACTTTCTTTATATTATAAAGCATTAGTAATTGTGGACATGTTCATGTGACATGATTTTTTTCCCACCAAACAAATGGGTACACGTACGCATGACATGTTTAAAGATAATTTCTTAAAAAAGGCAAATGCACATAGGTTTTAAAATCAGTAATCAAACAATTTATATAAGCCAAGTATGATTAAAGCAACCATGTTAGAACCACAAAACTCTAGAGTTCCTAATACCTTCGCTAGAGTTAACAGAATTTCTTATCCGAATTTCTGTGTTCGCAGACCTTAAGTAAAGTTAACTTCCTCAATTTGGAATTTTAAGCCGGTGACTTGGGACAACATTAACTATCCCTAGTGGCGACTTTGATTTTTATATAATAATCTCGTTTCGATTGTCACTTAAATTGGAAAAACTCTCTTATATCCCTTTCGGGGGTAATAAAAAGGAGGTGTGATAGCTCTAACGACTCTAATGTTGATAAGAACCCAGAACTTTTGGTTTAGGGTTCAAGAATTCGAGCTAGTTTTATGATTTTATTTGGATTTATTTATTCTTAATATTACTGTATTTTGTACCTTTTGTGTTAATTCCCGCCTATGTACTACTTTGATATTATTTGAATTGTATATAACTTTCTTCTTACACCACCCCTCAGAGTCTACTAAAATGGTGCACTGAAGGCCGGGTAGATTTCAGTGCTCCCAATATGTTGCCCCTCTTCGGCCCGAGTTGTCTGCTTGGGTAATCCAAATCTAGAATACAACCCCAGGTTTAAACTTAAAATAACATAACCTCATGATGGATCCCTAGTAGGATTATTTATTTGTATCATGTGCATTTGACTTTAGGGACTTAACACTGAGGATGTGTCCGTCTAGGACAGGTGTATCTAAAATAAATGGCCATCATAATGCATCATGTGTGCTACATTTTGTAATTTTAAACAAAAAGACAAAAAAAACATGAAAAATTAAAAAAAAAAAGATTTATTACTTTTTCATCATTTTCCAAAAAAAAAATCCAAAAATTTTAGTAGAGGAAAGAATCCCACAAATTAAGGAACCAAGTTGAAATCAGTAACAAACCATAAGGAAAGTATGCAGAATCACAATATAAGGAAAGTATTGCAGTCTCAAAGAGGGCTTGCAAGAATAAGTATAAAACCACCATGTAAATAATCAGAGAACCCTAAGCGAAGAACAGAGAATGGCAGGGGAACGAAACTCTAGCAACAAAATTAAAGCAAAGAGCACGGAACTCAGAGAATAACTCAGAAGAACACACAATCGAACAAATAATACGAACACAAGCATAAAGCTAGGGTTTTATCAGACTTAAGCAAAAAATATGTTTAGAAATAGTACTGAAAACCACGAGTTATTACTCAAAAATAGAAAATAAAGTGATTCTAAAAGGGGTTCAGAAACCCCAGTTTCAAAAAGGGAACAAAAAAGTTTAAAACTACAGTAATCGTAAAGATCGAGTAGAAAATAGTGCAAAACATAAAGGTACGAGTTAAAATTGTTAAGAAATCAGAGGTTTGAGAGGTTTGGAACAAGATTAGTGTTTCATATGAAACCAGTGAGAGAAAAAAGAGAAACCTAGCTGTGAAACTCGAGGATAATGGTGTTTACAGCACCATTGGAGAAAAATCCATCGGAGAAAGACTGGAAACAAACCCTATCAAAGCTTCAGTGACCATCTTGTATGGTGGAGACTCATGGGGTCTCAGGGACGGAGAGGACCGGTGAGATAAGGCTTCACGACAACTGGTGGTCAAAAGAGGAGAGGCTTGAGGTGGCTAGAGAGACGGTGAAAGCCATCGGAGAAAGTGAACCGGGAGGTTCTAGAGGGAATGAGGAGAGACAGAGAGAGACAAAGAGAGAGAGAAAGAGAGAGAGAGAGAGAGAGAGAGAGAGAGAGAGAGAGAGAGAGAGAGAGAGAGAGAGAGAGAGAGAGAGAGAGAAATAAAGAAAGAGATAGACCGATCTAGAAGAACGAGGGGTCAAGGGGGGAGGGGGGAGGTTAGACTTTAATTAAGGAAAATAGATCTGGGCCGCTGATCTTATTTGATCAACATCTCAGATCAATTCTGAGCCGGGTCGGGTTAGCTTAGATATTGGGCTGGCGGATTTGTGTTGGATCCTGGGTCAGATGGATTTAAATATATCTGATAGGGGTGTGGTTAAATTGACTAAAATTGAAATAGTAAAGGGCTATTTGTTAGATAGCCAATTTCCCTTTTTTTATTTTTTATAAAATTGGAAAAATAATTTTAAAAATAAATTAAAGGCACTGACTAATTAATAATGAATAAATACTAATCTAAAAATATTGAAAATAATTTTACGATTGTAAAATGTTATTAATCGTAATATAGGCTATAATGGCAATTATATGCAATTTAGCCTAAAAAATACCAAAAAAAAATTGTAAATATATGAAAAAATCACCTTAATTATATCTTGGTGTAAATATGATAATGAAAATAAGTTATTCACCAAAATTAAAGTCTGGGAATAATTATTGGATTTTGTACTGCTAAAATAGACAATAAATTAATTTTGAAAATATTTAAAAAATTAGGGAAAATACCAAAACTCTTGGTCATGCTTATATATGCATACATATGCTATTTTGAAAGCATTTTGAGTATAAAAATACACAAAAAAAAATTGGGTATCAACAACTACCATGTTTACCCAAAAAGGATGAAAGAATTGTCGGGTAAAGATATGATGGCCAATTTTGACCCAAAAAAATGATTTGAAAGGTGTTGACCGAGCTCGGGTTCCTGATCTACCTACATATCCCTGGTCTTACAGGAAATAGACCATATGTAGTTCAGGATCCATTGACGGCATATGCCAATGGGGCGTTTGAAAAGAGAGGACGCAATGTTTAGGTTGGGAAAGATGGTTGAAGTCTGATAGGTTGCCGGAACAGGAGCGGGGTCGATCTTGCCAAGATGGCTGATGCTAGCCAGTGTACCTACAAGTGAGCAATGCAAACATATATTGTGTACAAATTAAAACGTGATACAAGTTCCCGTTGGACCATGAATGTTGTCTTCGGACGACTAGGATGATGTCCTCAGACCATGACGTCCTGGGCCATGAAGCGTATATTAAGGATTCGCAGGCTATGAAATGTTGTTCTCCGGCTATGGGGATGATGCCTCCGAACCATGATGCTTTTGAATGATGATATGCAAAAGATAAAATGGGGTCCTCAGGCCACGACATGGCGTTCTCGGGCTATGAAGATGGTGCCTCCGAACAATAACTCCATTGGACAATTTGGCGATCTTTCAACCCATGAAATGCAAAAGATGGCAATCTTTCAGCCGATGCAGAAGGTAAAATAAAGTGGCGATATTTCAACCATGCAAAAATAAGGTGGCGATATTTCAGCCATGCAGAATGGAGACAATTCTACTGGAAGGCAGAAAGGTAGCCATATGCAATGCAGAAAAATGTTGATGGAGGTAGAGCTTAACCTTGAAAGGCAGAAAAGGAGCCTTATGAAATGCAGGAAAATGCAAATGGAGGCAGAGCTTAACCTCAGAAGGCAGAAAAGTAGCCTTATGCAATCTAGAAGATGCAGATGGAAGTAGAGCTTAACCTTGAAAGACAGAAAAGTAGCCTTATGCAATGCAGGAAATTGCAAATGGATGTAGAGCTTAACCTCGGAAGGCAGAAAAGTATCTTTATGCAATGCAAAAGATGCAGATGGAAGTAGAGCTTTACTCGGAAGGCAAAAAAGTAGCCTTGTGCAATGTAAAAGATGCAGATGGAGGTAGAGCTTAACCTCAGAAGGTAGAAAAGTAGCCTTATGCAATGCATAAGATACAGATGGAGGTAGAGCTTAACCTCGAAAGGCAGAAAAATAGCTTTATGCAACGCAGAAGATGCAGATGAAGATAGAGCTTAACCTTGAAAGGTAGAAAAGTAGCCTTATATAATGCAAGAAAAAGCAGATGGAGGTAGAGCTTAACCTCGGAAGGCAAGAAAGTAGCCTTATGCAATGCCAAAGATGCAGATGAAAGTATAGCTTAACCTAGAAAGACAGAAAAGTAGCCTTATGCAATGCAAGAAAATGCAAATGAAGGTAGAGCTTAACCTCAGAAGGAAGAAAAGTAGTCTTATGCAATGCAGAAGATGCATACGGGGGTAGAGCTTAACCTCGTAAGGCAGAAATGTAACCTTATGCAATGCAGAAGATGCATATGGAGAAAATTCTTAGTCTCGGAAGGCAGAAAAGTAGACTTATGCAATGCAGAAGATGCAGATGGAGGTAGAGCTTAACCTCGAAAGGCAGAAAAGTATCCTTATGCAATGCCAAAGATGCAGATGGAGGTAGAGCTTAACCTCCAATGGTAGAAAAGTAACCTTATGCAATGCAGAAGATGCATATGGAGACAGTGCTTAGTCTTGGAAGGCAGAAAAAGTAGCCTTATGCAATGCAGAAGATGCAGATTGAGGTAGAGCTTAACCTCAGAAGGCAAAAAAAGTAGACTTATGAAATGCCAATAATGCATATGGAGACACTGCTTAGTCTCGGAAGGCGGAAATATAGCCTTATGCAATGCAGGAAGTAAAGGCAAATAGTAATGAAATCTCTTAGCTGATATATGATAGCTAATAGTTAATTGCTATATTGTGGTTACTGGAGATGTCCCTAGATACGATAGACATCCCTTCCCAACCATACGTTGGGCCTTCGAGAATGAGATCACTCTGCTGGGAACATATTCTGTCAAACCTCGTCACTCAATCTGTGGCATACACAGTAAAGTCAATGTGATTGTCTTGGCGTCACAGTCCAGAATAACACAACACAAAGATAGCCAATAGCAATTGTAAATGGGTGATGATTCTGAAAGTTGTACTCCTGAAAAAATTTGAGTATGTAATCGTATATGATGACTTTACGTCTTGGGTGCCTGCATCCAAAGAAAAATTGTGAGTTTTGTAAAAGAGGGAAGGTTAATTCGTCTTGCCGTTGACTTCGCTTGTCATGCTTGGCCCTTGTTTTCATTGGGGTAGGATCACTAAACAAAGCAATTTTGATAGTAGCCATGCATGATTTAGTAAAAAATGTAACGCAAATCCATAATTGAAAATAGTTTCTTTAAGATGAACCGACGATTACGACACGGTTAAAGGCATTGCAACCTCTCCCACTCCGAAATATTGAGGGTCCTCCTCAAAATTTTGCCCCAATTTATTGGGCTGGTGCTTCTGACGGTTGCGTGCAATGAATTGCTGAAAATCAACTTCAGCATTTTGACGGTCCTCCTCAAAATTCTGCCCCAGTTTCTAGTGGCGGGGAAAAATGAGACTTTTATTAAATTGTGATCGAACCTATAGGGCTGCCTATGTATCCCCTATTAAATAGGAATTAGGTCAGACGTAGTTCAAAATACATCATAAAGGGAATCATAAGTTGTTACACATAGTATCGTTTGACTGCATCTGAATTGATCGGCTTCAACCAAACTTCTTTGCCTCTTTCTGCGAGTATGAGGGCTCCTCCGGTTAAAACCTGATGAACCATGTACGGAAATTTCCAGTTAGGAGAGAATTTCCTTTGGCTTCGTGCTGATGTGGGAATATTTTCTTCAACACTAGCTGCCCCGGTGTAAACTTTCTTGACTTGACTCTTTTGTTGAAGGATCTAGATATTATGTTCTAATCCAATTGATTCGTTCATTCTCTTCCCATCTATTAGAGCTCGTTGCTCGTAGCGACTTTTTACCCATTCAATGTGGTGTATTCTGCTTCCTGTATGATCCTCAAGGAGGGAATCTCTTCCTCGGCGGGAATGACTACCTCTATGCCATAAACCAACATATATGGAGTTGCTCCGGTTGATGTGAGAACTATGGTACGGTATCCTAATAGAGCAAACGATATTTTTTCGTGCCACTGCTCATGCTTTTCTATCATTTTCCTTAGTATCCTCTTGATATTGCATTCATCTGAGGTATGTAGGCTGTAGAGTTCTTGTACCTGATCTTGAATACTTCACACATTGCTTTCATCTGGTCACTGTTGAGATTGGAACCATTGTTAGTAATGACTGATTCTAGGATTTTGAACCGATAAATAATACGATCGCGGACTAAATCTACCAAAACATTCTTAGTCACTGACCTGTATGATACTCCTTCAACCTATTTGGTAAAGTAATCAATTGCCACTAGAATGAACCTATGCCCATTTGATGCGGCAGGCTCGATAGGTCCAATGACATCCATTCCCCAAGTTGCGAACGGCCATGGCGAGCCAGTAAGCTTGTTTGGAGGCACTTTTACCACGTCTGCATGTATCTGACAGGGATGACATTTTTGGACATACAGGATGCAGTCTGTTTCTATAGCCATCCGAACATATCCCACTTGGAGTATTGTTTTAGCTAAGACAACCTTTCATATGTGGACCGCAGGTCCCTGCATGAATTTCTTCCAATAACCTGGATGCTTCCTTTGCTTCAACACACTTGAGTAATCCCAAATTGGGAGTCCTCCAATATAGGATTATCCCGCTATTAAAGAAATTGTTGGATAACCTTCGAAGTGTGTGTTTCTGAGTTGCGTTTACAAGTTCTGTATATTTTCCTGTTTCCAAAATTCATTGATATCAAGAAACCAGGGTTTCCCATCCACCTCTTC
This sequence comes from Nicotiana benthamiana, assembly GCA_034376525.1. Taxonomy (NCBI): domain Eukaryota; kingdom Viridiplantae; phylum Streptophyta; class Magnoliopsida; order Solanales; family Solanaceae; genus Nicotiana; species Nicotiana benthamiana. The sequence goes on along the minus strand of CM067324.1, from coordinate 71,218,626 downwards.
CTCGACTTGAGCACAGTAAGTTGGCTGATCACAAATCTTTATCAGGATAGGATCAATGAAATTCTTATCTGGATGCTGAATCATAGAAGAAGATAGGTAGCCAATGCATCGGCAAACGCATTCTGAATTATGGTGACATGCTGAAATCTTGTCTTTGTGAATCACTTCCTCAACTCCTGTACATGATGCAGGTACTGGAGTATCATGAAGTTCTTGGTTGCCCATTCCTGTCGGACCTGATGTTTGAGCAAATCTAAATCCCTAAGCACTAGTAAAGTTTGAATGTTCATATCAATGGCCAACTTGAGACCTAAGATTCAGGCTTCTTATTTGACCATGTTGTTAGTGCAACGGAACCTGAGTTTGGCCGGTACCGGATAATGTTGGTCGGTTTCTGATACTAAAACAGCTCCTACACCAACTCATTTGAAATTTGCTGCTCTGTCAAAAAATATTCTCCAACCATCATAGGATTTGGCAATATCTTCTCCTATTAAAGATACCTCGTCATCAGAAAATACGTCTTTAGAGGATCGTATTCTCCGTCCACAGGATTCTCAGCGAGATGATCTGCCAATGCTTGTCCTTTCACTGCCTTCTGAGTTACGTAGATAATGTTGAATTTGCTTGGAAAGATTTGCCACTTGGCTAGCTTTCCTATGGGCATGGGCTTCTGAAAGATATATTTTAGTGGATCCATTCTTGATATGAGGTAAGTGGTATAGGCACAAAAATAATGCCTCATTTCTGAGCTACTCAAGTCAGGGCACAACAAGTGCGTTGCAACAGGGAATACCGGGCCTCGTACGGAGTGAACTTATTGTTGAGATAGTAGATGCCTGCTCCTTTCTCCTTGCTTCATCATGTTGTCCCAAAATACAACTGAATGGCCCATCCAATACAACAAGGTAGAGTAATAGAGGTCTGCCTGGCTCGGGGGGAAGTAGGACTGGCGGCGTTGATAGGTATTCTTTGATTCTGTCAATGGCTTTCTGACAATTATTAGTCCATTTGGTAACAGTATCCTTTTTCAACATTTTAAAGATTGGTTCACAAATGACAGTGGACTGAGCTATGAACCGACTGATATAGTTGAGTCTCCTCAGGAAACTTATCATGTCCTTCTTGTTCCTCGGTAGTGGCAATTCTCAAATTGCCTTAACCTGTGACAGATCGAGTTCTATTCCTTGGTGACTCACAATGAACCCAAGCAGATTTCCGGAAGGAACTCCGAATGCACATTTGGCAGGATTTAGCATCAAATTGTACCTTCTTAGTATGTTGAAGAACTTCATCAGATCTTCCATGTGGTTAGTGGCTTTCTGGGATTTCACGATGACATCATCTACATATACCTTAATTTCTTTGTGTATCATGTCGTGGAAAATAGTAGTCATGGCCCTCATGTAGGTGGCCCCATTCTTTAGTCCAAATGGCATCATCTTGTAGCAATACATTCCCCATGGCATAATGAAAGTCTTTTTCTCTGCGTCTTCTTTGTCCATCCATATCTGATAGTATCCAGCAAAACAATCAACAAATGACCGCAGCTCGTGTTTTGCGCAGTTGTCAATCAGGATATGTATGTTAGGTAAGGGAAGTCGTCTTTCGGACTGGCCCCGTTGAGATCTCGATAGTCGACACAGACTCTAACCTTCTCGTCTTTCTTAGGCACTAGCACAACATTGTTTGATGTTCCACTACCCTGAGAACCTTGGCTTTGACCTGCTTGGTAACTTCTTCCTTGATTTTCAAACTCATGTCAGGTTTGAACTTTCTAAGCTTCTGTTTTACTGGTGGACATGTCAGATATATCAGCAATTTGTAAGCCACAATAGATGTACTGAGACAGTTCATATCATCATATGACCAAGCGAATATATCCTCATATTCACTTAGGAATTCCGCGTACTCTTTATTTTCTGACGGTGATAGATGATTACCGATGCGCGTGTCCTTGACATTTTCTGTATTCCCCAAGTTGACAACCTTAGTTTCGTTTAAGTTAGACTTAGGCCTATTCTCAAAGTCATCAAGCTCTTTAACAACCTCTTCTGGTATATCATCCTCTTCTGAGTCTATGTCTGTTTGTTGCGTTGTCTCGTCGCAAGTCACAATCGTCAGTTCATCAATATAAAGAATAGTAATGTTGTGTAAATAAAGTAAACGATAGAAAAATAATAAGAGTGAGATTCATAAGAAACTGAAATGCTTTGATAAATTGCATAATTGTTTTGGAAATTGGATCTCTTCTTTTGAATTTAAAGAGAATACAGAAAGAAAATCAACTAGCGAAAAAGTAAAAAGCAATGAATGTTCTTTGTTTAACCTTGCTACCTTGAGGTTTTCCGGTCCCTTGAGGTTCTGATGGACCAATTATTGAGGCGCGCTCCTCAGCTCACAGCTTGTATCGAAGGGCCTTCCTCTCCTTCTTCCTCAAAAATAACACAGTAGTCCATATTGTCATCTTCCAGAAACAAGTTCCTCATTACTGCCAATGCTTCCTCTTCTTCTTGCCCATATATGACATCAGCTGGCTAGAAAGTCTGCTCCAGGCGAGGTATCGGATGGTCCAGTGGGCAGTAGGGACTGCGCCATGGTGGCGACCAGTGGTTGAACTCCTCCCAAGTGTATTCATATCCCAAAACAAAAGTGGTAACATATTTCTTCAGCCTTTGGGTTTAGCGATTCCCTGGAGGTTTTTATTGAGTCCCTTGCCAGGATCGTATCCACACCAATTCAATATGCTTTCAATCTTGTTGTCTCACCATTTCTCCTTATCCACGGGGTTGACCCGTTCGATGTGGTGGTCGATTTCTCCGCCTATTTTCCTTTTTCGTCCCATCGCTGGGATGGTCTGGCGACTGTATATGGGATTGCTACTATCGCAATGGATAATCGTCTCTTGGCAATTCCACTCAAAATTTATTGCCTAGTGTAGAGTTGATGCTACGGCTCCAGTGGCGTGAATCTAGGGTCGTCCTAACAGCAAATTGTAAGATGCCGGGACGTCTATTACTTGAAAGTCAATGTCGAACCGAGTCAGTCCTATTTGCCGACCCAAACTGATTTCCCCAATAGTGGACCTTTAGGAACCGTCAAAATCTTTGACATTGATGGCTCCATCATTGATATCATGCAGGATCTTTCCCAATGTTCTTAGAGTCACCAATGGACAAATATTGAGGCTGGATCCTCCATCAACCAAAATACTGGTAATGAAATAATCTTTGCGTTGCATAGTGATGTGCAACGCCTTGTTGTGGCTTAACCCTTCTGGTGGCAGCTCATCTCTATGGAAAGTGATTTTATGACTCTCCAACACTTGCCCCTACCATGTTTATCATTTCTCCTGCAGTTATGTTGCTGGGCACATATGCCTCGCTCAGCACTTTCAATAAGGCAATTTTATGTGCGTCAGAGCTATGTAGCATGGCTAAGATGGAGATCTGGGCTAGCGTCTTATTCAGCTGATCGATGACTGAATACTGTTTGGCTTGTATCTTTCTCTAGAGATTGTCAGGACCGATTTTAGTTAGTCGCCTAGAGGCTTGCTTACTTGACTCAGCTAGATGTTTTGGAGTATAAACCCTGTTGGTTCTAGTCATACCCCGTGCTGCAATTGCTTATCCAGATTTGGTTTTCCCTTTCCTTCTTGCCTCGGTGGTGTAATCCCAAGGTGTTGCCTTCGTATGGAATGGTGTTGCGCTGACATAGCTACTGGAACGAGTACTTTTGTATTGGAAGGCAACACAGCCACTTCAAATGGCATAGGTGCTTTCAGAGATCTAAACTCGACCTCAATTGATCCTGGCACCTTTGTAGAAGAAGGTGCTTCGAACTCAAGTAGTATGGACATGTTTACTTCATTATCCCCGAAAGGCTGGATTTGGACAACAATCGGGTTAAGTGTGACTGCCGGTTTCTTTGGCTCATCACCCTCAGCAATCAATCCAATCGATCCTTTAGGGTCCCAATCGTCCTCTATCTCGATCATGTGATAGCCTCCATCCTTGTGGTCAGGCAGAGGGTTATTGTGAACATTAGTAGCAGGCTCCTTTTCTATAATAATCTTATTGTCTATTTAAGCTTGGATCTTATCCTTCAGCGAGCAGCACTCGTCAATGTTATGCCCCTTCATGCTGGAATGTTATGCTCAGGTTTTATTTAGGTTGATCCATTGGAAAGGTTTTTCTAGAATTATAGGTGACGTAACTAGTAGCTTTGAGTCTTTCATACAGTAGGTCGATCATTCGTCAATGGCGGTAAATTGCTTTTGAGGCCTACGGTCGAAGTTTTGTCGAGGTTTGGGATGTTCTGAAGAGCGGGATATGATTGATAATGAGAGGGTTGAGTGTTGTAGGCTTGGAAGACATGTGCAGGTTGAGAATATCTCGGTGAGATAGGTTAATATGAGGGGGTGTGGAGATTATTGGTTAGAAGGCGGTGGATCTTGGTAAAGAGGTGATGGTTCTTGGTAATTTGGGGTAGGTTGATATGTGAGAGGAGATATACGGTAGGTTTGGTATTTTATTGGGGATTTTATTCTTTGTGCAACCATCATGGCACTCACATCCCTTTTCTTGGATGCGCCGCCATTGTAGAGACTTGTTGGTGGCCTGCAATGCTTCAAAGTTAGAGACCATACTACTTTTAATGCCTGCCTCGATCCTCTCCCCTAGCTTGATGATGTTGGAAAATTCTTGGCCTTCAATCAACATCAACCTCTCATAATACTGTGGGTCTTGATCCCGGACAAAAACCTTGTTCATTTGGTCTTCTTCTAAAGCCGGCCTGACTTTAGTAGCCTCTGATCTCCAAAAGGTAGCATACTCGCGGAATGTCTCCGTGGGTTTCTTCTTTAAGTTCTGGACGTAGAATGTATCTGGTACATTCTCCGTGTTGAATCTGAACATGTCCATGAAATCGGATGCCATACTTACCAATTCATCCACTTCTTTAGGTCTTGGCTAATGTACCAAGAAAGAGCATCCTCTTTCAGACTTCTCATAAAGAGCTTCATGCGAATCTTCTCATCCTTTCCTACCCTTACTAGTTTGTCGCAGTAGGTCCTCAAATGAACTCTGGGATCCCCTGTGCCATCAAACATCTCGAACTTGGGAGTTTTTTACCCCTCGGGTAGTTCGACATCTGGTTTGAATATGAAGTTCCTCATAATTTAGTCCCACGATACCTTTGTTTCCTTCAACACCCTGGACTCGGCTAGTCAACTTCTTGAGTTCTGCGGCCAGGTTCCTAATAAGAGAGTCTTTGTCATCAGACTCCGGTATGCTTGAAATATAATGATCATAGTGTGGTATGGTTTCGACATAGGCGGGGGCATTATGGGGATGATCATTTGTGGAGTTTAGTGTTTCAAGAATGAGTAGAGGGGTGTTGTTTGAAGTGTGACATGTTTTACAGTGTTGATGTGGAGTGGGTTGTTTTTGTGGTTTCAGAATGTTTTGGGGAGGTGTAGGTTTTTGAGCATTGGGAAAGTTTACGTCTGGGTTAGTGAGGGAAAATGATAAATTTGTCAAGTTCCGAACTTGGTCGAGTTCTTCCTAAAATTTCAATGTCTTCTGGTTGAGCTGGGCGGCACTTTCTTTGGAGACCTGAATAGCTTGAGGAACCTCTACCCTTCCGGCTGAATTGTTCAAACCCTCAATTTTTTCTTCTGTTCTTGTTTCCAATCGGACTCGGAGGAGGAGGTGGTGGAGGTCCCTTGGATCTTGTAAATGAGGATGATAATGCCAGAGTGCACGAACTAACCTTTGGGGAGGGGAATAAAACAATAGTAGAACAACAAAAAAAGCAGCAACTTAATGAGGATCATGAGAAGAAAACATTGTAATATTTAAACACATAGTGCAAAAATATAAATGGTGTCCTAAATTGGGAGCCTCGTTGTGCCCGAGGTAGGCCTAGTGACAAATAGTTTGGAGAACTTATAATGCTAAATGCCTCATTTTATTGATAAAATAAGACGTATCCCAAAACGACACTACAAATTGCAAAAAAATAAAATGTCACTAATGGCCATCGGCCTTATTAAATCGAACAGAAAAGACTACTAGCTACTTGGTCCTAGAAGGACCTTCCCCAGACTTGGCACTTTTAGCTCCATCAAACATCTTTACCAACTCACACAGTCCCAGCAGCAAATAGGCTCTAGCCATGTATCCTCCTTCATTTCCTTCAGCATTCTGGCAGTTTTCAATCCTTTGGATGAACTTCCTTTTCAACTCTACTAAACCCTACTCCAAATACCAGTCGCTTACTAGCACTGACGGCCATATCTTTCCATTCTTCAATCAGATTCTGATGTGCTTCTTGAATGTCCCGATGTTCGCTTTTGCACTCTCGAATCCTCTTGAGCAATTGGTTGTAATTAACCTATACTTCTGCCTTTTTTTTATGATCATATGACCTCGGATGGACCCGGGTTGTCCCAGCCCCCCATAATCGTCTTCCAACCAACTTGGATAGCATAGGGTATAACCAGCATGGTATCTGTCCGATTCTATGGAATCCTTTCCTAGGATGATTTTGTAGTGCCACATGTGCTAGTCCTGGCACTTGTGAGGGCTACCATCATCTTGAAAATCGGCCCTGAAGTGACTCATCTTGTCGACCCTTGGTATAACCTGCTTTCTCCATGCCTGCCTCATGGCTCGGGTAGGTACATAAGGATAAGTTTCGGTTAGGCCAATGAGTATAAGAAACGGTACGTCCCAAAATCGGATAATGAACTCTTCAGTAGGGTACCACTCGAACATCCGCTGCACTTGGTCTTCCTTCAAATTTTCAAACAACTCTACCCACCCTTTTGCATCCTATGGTTGAGCAAACATGCTAAGAATATAGTCATTTGCCTTGGCTGATGGAAGGTGATATGATCATCCCAGTCTCTACTTGACGATATTCACCCTTTTGGAGGTGCTTCATGAGCCAAGGTTGGAGTAGTAAGTTACAACCGCCAAAGTGATTGCCCCTTGTTGACAGTTTTTCAGGTATCGGTATATCTCTGCGACAATCATTGGTACTATGCTGAAGGGCTGCCCACCAATCCCTTCCATTAGAGTCTTGGTGACCGTGGTTAGTGTACTATAGATCCTAGCCTTCTTCATAGGAAATACTATCATCCCAAAAAATCATAACATCAAGATGAAGACCCTTCTGCGGATACGCCCCAATGAGGTGAGGGCAAATTCATCTGGGTAAGTGCGGTAGGACTTGCTATGGCCATAACTCTCGTAAAATAGTCGAAAAGAATGTAAGAGTCCCTCAAACAGGTCATGTCTGGGTTTTTCTTTAGTACTATCATCCTGAGGAAACCCCTACCCTTGCGATTTTCTGGTATAAGCAAACCCGGGGTCTTCCAAGGAATACCAGCTAACACTCCTATTTCCTCGAGCAAAGGTGTCATTTCAAGGTTCCCGAAGCGAAACATAGATTTGTGCTATCCTAGAATAAAGTTGCAGCCTCTATAATTTTTTTGTTGTCGGGTTGGATTTCCAAAAGAGAAGGCAAGTTTCCAAAATAATTGAGGACGAGTGTCTGATCACTGGAGTGAAGGTCTTCCCACGAGCTTAGCAACCTTCGGTGAATTGGTGTTACCATGCCAAATCCGAGGACTTTGTGCCTCATTTTATGCAAAACAAAGTGCTAAACCCTTAGCCTGCCGAACTCGATGATTTAAAACAATAATTAGCACAAACAACATTTAGTTCTCCAAATAAATGCACAGAATATGGTGGTGTCTGTTTGGGTTTCAAGGAAACCCAGTGGACTTTGGACAAGGCTATCTAAAAGAGTCATTATGTGGACACCATAACTGACTCTGCAAGGTTTGACCATGATGCATGCATAGTTAGATAGAGTAAGGTTTCTATGGGGTATTTGTTAGATAATACGCTTAACGCTAGAGGGGGGGGGGGGGGGAGGTGAATAGCGTTATAATAAAATTTAGCGTAAACTTGCGGAAATTAAAATTTGCAGGAAGTAAATAAGTGCGATAAATAATAACTTACACACAGATATATCCTGGTTCACCACAACGTGTGGCTAGTCCAGTCCCCGAGAGACTCTCTCGAGATTTTCCACTAACGTGTCAAGCTTCCGGGTGCTTAACAAACCTTTACAACTTGAGGACGCAAGCCTCAACACCTTTGCTCGGAGTTACAACACTCCAAGACTTCAACCAAGGAAACACAAGTTCCTTACAACAAGAGAATTACAATTCTCTTACAAGTGTATACAACACTAAAACACTCAAACAAAATACTCCTTAATGAGTAGATATGAGTAAAAGAAGTAAGCTCTGGATCACAACAACTTTGGACAAGAATGTGGCTCTCAAAAGCTTTATGAAATTGAATATAAAATGATAAACAAAAGTATGCAAGCTTATAGCAATGTAATGATCAGTTTTAGTATGTTGTTGTGTTTAAAACACTGAAATGAAGCTGTATTTATAGTTGAAAAACTTGGCATTACCGTTGCCTAGTTGCCAATAAAGAGTTGCTGATTTTACTCACTGACAATCGATTGTCAAACCCCAACAATCGATTGTCTGCCAGTCAGATCAAAATTCAATCCCAGATTTTACGCATGATCATCGATTACTTACAATCCATAATCGATTACTGGCAACGTTCAAAAAATCCTTTCCAGATTTTACCACAAACAATCGATTGTGCAGAATCAACAATCGATTACTCAGCAACGTTCAAAAAATCTTTTCCGGATTTTAATCAAAACAATCGATTATACAAAATCAATAATCGATTATCAAATAACGTTCAAAAAATCTTTTCCCGATTTTAATCAAAACAATCGATTATACAGAATTAACAATCGATTACCTGACGGTATTTGAAAACTTTACGACAACGGTCAGCTTCACAATCGATTGCACAAAGTTAACAATCGATTACTTATCAGTTTTTGAAAAACATTTTAGACACTGCCTCTTGACAATCGATTGTTATATACTCACAATCGATTATTTAATAAATTTGAAAATCATTGGAAGTCACTGCCTCAACACAATCGATTGTCATTAGTTCACAATCGATTATTTTGTGACTTTGAAAAATCTGAAGGACACTGTCTCTTCACAATCGATTGTCATTAGCTTCACAATCGATTATTCTGAGTTTTGAAAAACTTTGATGGACACTGCCTCATCACAATCGATTGTCATAAGGTTCACAATCGATTGTCATGCAGGTTTGAAGAAACCTGATGTTCACTGCCTTAACACAATCGATTGTCATTAGTTCACAATCAATTGTCATGCAGTCTTGGCTTAAGACAATCGATTATCATTAGTACATAATCGATTATCTTAGTCCAGTTTTCAGAGGCATTTAAAAAATCATTTTGACTAATGAAAATATGCATGATTTAAAATCATTTAGCATTAAATTAAATATGCATGATTTTGGAAAATAGTTTTATGAGAGAAGCCATGTTACGAGTCAAGTTGTAGGATCAAGATCACAATTAAGAATGACTCAATTAAACTATAAAACTTTGTCTTGAGCTTGAATCTCGATGTATATCAATTGTCCGCTTGTTTCTTGAACTTCGTCATATATCAATTTTCGCTTCATTTGTCATTCATCAAAACCTATACAAAAGAACACACGTTTTAGTATATTGCATTGAGAACGTGTTTCCAACAATTTCCCCCTTTTGATAATGGCAAACATTAAGCGGGATATGCAATGCAAGCAATTTATATTGACGATTCAAGACAAGTGTATACATGCAACAAGTATGCAATTTGTTCCCCCTCAATATATGAATTCCCCCTTAATTTAAGCTTATAGATATTGAGAGTGCATACCCGTTATCTTCCCCCTTTTGCCATTAGCAAAAATAACATAATAGTAAGATGCTAAAGATGTAAAAAATATAGCAACATCAACCCGAATAATAGCAACATAATCGATTATTGGTACGAAATAATCGATTTTTAGACGACGGAAACCGATTGTTGTACGTCAAGCTTTATAATTCCCCTTTCCTTTGGGGCGATACCTGCAAAAATCGTTAGACGTCTCCGACGCTCAAGTTAGAACTCATGTAATAAAAAATTGCAATGCATGACTTAGATCAACGTGGAGTCAAGGATCCCGAGTTCACTGCGAATTCGGAAGAAGGACTCTTTCTCTAAAGGCTTTGTAAAGATGTCTGCAAATTGGTTTTTGGTTTCAACAAATTCAATTTTGACATCGCCTTTGAGAACGTGATCTCTAATAAAATGATGTCTAATTTCAATGTGTTTCGTTCGCGAATGAAGAACGGGGTTCTTCGTCAAGCATATGGCACTAGTATTATAACATCTAAGAGGGATATGATCAAGACTTAGGCCATAGTCCAAGAGTTGTTGTTTCATCCATAGGATTTGAGCGCAACAACTCCCTGCGGCTACATATTCAGCCTCGGTTGTGGACAACGCAACACTTACTTGTTTCTTGCTAAACCAAGAAACGAGAGAGCTACCGAGCAAATGGCAAGTGCCACTAGTGCTCTTGCGGTCCAATTTGCATCCAGCAAAATCGGAATCGGAGTAGCCAACAAGTTGGCATGAAGAGCCTTTGGGGTACCATAGACCCACATTTGTAGTACCAACAAGATACCTTAAAATCCGTTTTACCGCAGTAAGGTGAGACTCCTTCGGACACGATTGATAACGAGCGCATAAGCACACGCTAAACATGATGTCCGGACGACTAGCAGTAAGATAAAGAAGAGAGCCAATCATACCTCGATACTTTTTGGTGTCGACTTCCTTACCTTTCTCATCTTTGTCTAGATGATCAGATGTGCTCATGGGAGTTGCCATTTCTTTTGCATTGTTCATCTCAAATCGTTTCAGCAATTCTTTGCAATATTTGGCTTGACAAATGAATGTACCTTCTTTCATTTGCTTTACTTGTAATCCCAAAAAGAATGTTAACTCACCCATCATAGACATCTCAAATTCGCTTGTCATTAAATCGGAAAATTCCTTGCATAAAACATTGTTAGTAGCACCAAATATAATATCATCTACATATATTTGAACTAACAAAATATCATTGTTTTTATGCTTAACAAAGAGAGTTGTGTCAACTTTTCTCCTAATGAAATCATTTTCCAAAAGAAACTTGCTCAATCTTTCATACCAAGCTCGGGGAGCTTGTTTTAAACCATAAAGAGCCTTTTTGAGTTTGAAAACATGATCGGGAGATTTAAAGTTTTCAAAGCCGAGGGATTGTTCAACAAAAACTTCTTCTTGAATAAAACCGTTTAGAAAAGCACTTTTCACATCCATTTGATATAAATTGAAATTCATAGAAGAGGCAAATGCAAGCAATAAGCGAATAGCTTCTAATCTAGCTACGGGAGCATATGTTTCCTCATAGTCAATACCTTCTTCTTGATTATAGCCTTTTGCTACAAGCCTAGCTTTGTTTCTAGTGATTATACCATTTTCATCTAGTTTATTGCGAAAAACCCATTTCGTACCAATTATGGTATGACCTTCGGGTCTTGGCACCAAATCCCAAACGTCATTGCGTTCGAATTGGTTAAGCTCCTCTTGCATTGCCAAGGTCCAAAATTCATCCGCAATTGCTTCTGAGATGGTTTTGGGTTCAATTTGAGAAACAAAAGCAGTATGTTCTAAGGTATTTTTGAGAGAGTTTCGGGTACTTACCTTGTCTCCAACGTTGCCAATTACATGTTCGAGAGGGTGATCTTTGATTGTCCTCCACTCGTTAGGCATATTCATTTCTTTTTCCAATTGTGGCCCTTCTTCCATTGGTTGTTCCTCAGTTTCATCTTTATTTTCCTTGGGTGGTTCCTCTTGTATTTTGTCTTTCAAGCTATCTAAGATACCTGCAAGATCAAAACCGGAATCCTTTCTCGCCAAGCGAGCATTTTTTTTTGGAAAATACAACATGAGGGGATTCCTCCACAATTTGGGTTCTTTTATTAAAGACCCTATATGCTTTACTACGTGAGGAATATCCAATGAAAATACCTTCATCCGACTTAGCATCAAATTTACCCAATTGGTCTTTGCCATTGCTATGAACAAAACATTTGCAACCAAAAACTCTAAAATGGGAAATATTTGGTTTTCTTCCCTTATAAAGTTCATAGGGGGTTTTCATGAGTATCGGCCGAATTACTACTCTATTTAGAACGTAGCAAGCAGTACTCACGGCGTCCGCCCAAAAATGTTTGGGTATCTTAGCTTCGTCGAGCATGGTTCTAGCCATCTCTTCGAGACACCTATTTTTCCTTTCCACCACCCCATTTTGTTGTGGTGTACGTGGAGCGGAAAAGGTATGCTCGATTCCGAGTTCGTCACAAATGTCCGCAAAGAGATTGTGATCAAACTCTCCCCCATGATCACTTCTAATTGAAGTGACGGTTGTTTCTTTCTCATTTTGAACACGCTTAAGAAAAAATTTAAAATTTTGAAAAGCATCACTTTTATTGGCAAGAAATAAAGTCCAAGTAAATCTCGAGTAATCATCAACAATCACAAAAGCATATTTATTTCTTCCTAGACTTTCAATGCGAGAGTGACCAAATAAATCCATATGAAGCAATTGCAATGGTCTAGAAGTTGAAACAATGTTTTTAGATTTGAAAGATGCTTTTGTTTGCTTCCCCTTTTGACACGAGTCACAAATAGAGTCATTTTCAAATTTTAAAAAGGGAAGACCAACAACTAAGTTTTGAGAAATCAATTTGTTCAAAAGATGCATATTGATATGTGCTACTCTACGATGCCATAGCCAAGTATCATCCTCTTTACTCATTAGACAATCAACATATTCGGGTGAGGAATTAGCAAGATCAACCATATAAATATGATCAACTCTAAAACCACGAAGTATGATTTTGAAATCACTACGTCTAAATACTAGGCATTCATCCGAATCAAATAGAGCAAGATTTCCCTTGTCACATAATTGGCTTATGCTCAAGAGATTATGCTTCAAACCTTTCACAGGTAATATATGCTTAATAGAGGATTTTTCATCCTTACCGACCGAGCCGATGCCGATGATCTTTCCTTTATTGTTATCACCGAAGATAACACTTCCTCCTTCTTTGTGCTCTAATTTAAGGAATTTGGATTCATCTCCCGTCATATGCTTGGAGCATCCACTATCAAGGTACCATAGTACACTTGATCCCTTCAAGCACACCTACAAAACAAATTAATGTTCTTTAGGTACCCATGCCATCTTGGGTCCTTGGGGGTTAGGCATATTATAATGATGCGATTGAGTAACATGTCTATGACGTGTAAAGCATGCAGGAGCAATATGACCAATACGTCTACAATAATGACAAGTCACATTTGGGTTATGCATCCTTCTAGGTTCATAGTAACTAGACGGATGAAAATTGCTTACTCTATTTTGAGCACTATGACTATTTCGCATTTCATGAGAATTATTTCTCCTACTATGAGCTCTAGGATGGGCAGCATTTCTAGAGTGATTGTTTCTCGGTTGAGGGCCATTGCTAGGTCTTCTAAGATGTTCAGCATTTTGTCTAGCATGCATATTGGCTCTAGAGTTGTTGTTTCTAGGATAAGCATTTCTATTGTTAATCCTAGGTTGAGCTTTAGGTTGTTGGGGTTTAGCTGCAACCTTTTCTTCATTCTTAAAGCCTATTCCATGCTTGGTTGATTTCAAGTTAACAAGAACATCATTCAAGTTTTTGTGCGAAGAATTAAACTTATCTAATGTGCCTTTAAGCCTACTTACTTCATTCTTAAGAAGCAAACAAGAAGTGCAATTTCTAGTAGAGCTTTCGGGCTTATCGGAACTTCTTTTTCCAAAAAAACTTGTTTTCCTCTTTCAGCTTCTCATTTTCTAAAACCAGTTTTTCTAAATCCTTTTCTTTCAAAGAAAGCTGTTTTTGAAAATCCTTTTCTTTTAATGAAGCATTTTCTTTTATGCCCTTAACAGTTTTTGAAGCCTTAATAAACTCAGCATATAATTCATCAAAAGCAGTACGCATTTCTTCAAGAGTAAAGAAGTTTTTAGACGAAATTTGACATACCTCATCTTTGTTGTCTTCTTGTGCCATAAGGCAAAGATTTGCTGCTTCATCTTCTTCTCCTTCGCTTGACTCATCTCCGGAGTCGCCTCCCCAAGAAATGTATGCACGTTGCTTTTTAACAGGTTTCTTCTCCTTTTTGATGTTTGGGCAATTTGATTTGATGTGCCCGGTTTCACCACATTCATAGCACTTGATTTGTTCGCCTTGCTTTTTGCCCTTGCGTTCATACTCCTTGCGCATGAACTTTTGAAATCTTTTGATAACGAGTCCAAACTCGTTGTCTCTTTCCTCATCAATTTGCGGTTGGCTTGTGCTCGCCTTTAGAGCTATTCTTTGCCTCCTTTGATCATCAACAAAAGGGTTAAGAATAGTAGATTCATAGGTTTTAAGGTTACCTCTTAGTGCGTCGATGGTGACGTTTGAAACGCCAATGGATTCTTGAATTGCATCGGCCTTTGATCTCCATGCCGGTATGAGACTTCTAAGAATTTTTCGAACGAGCTCTCTATCCGTGAATGTTTTCTTGAGAGCATGTAAGTCATTTACGATTATTGAAAATCGCTCAAACATTTCGTCCACCTTTTCACCTTCCTTCATGTGAAATAATTCATAAGAATGGGTTAGGAAATCAATTTTTGCTTCCCTTACCTGGTCCGTACCTTCGTACGTGACTTCTAGCTTGTCCCACATCTCCTTTGCCGTTGTACAACACGATATTTTCCTGTAATCGTCAGCATTAACAGCACAATATAATAAATTTATTGCTTTAGCATTATTTTGAACCTTTCGGATGTCATCCGCGTCATACTCATCCTCGGACTTGGGAACCCATTCGTTTTCCACCTTCTTTGTTGGAATTTGGTTTCCCTTCATTATCACCTTCCAAAGGTGAAAGCTGTTGGACTGAACGAAGATCTTCATCCTTTCCTTCTAGTACGTGTAATTTGTACCGTTGAATAGAGGTGGTCGTGTGGAGCACTGTCCTTCTTCAATTCCTGCAAAAGAATCACGAGTAGAAGCCAAACTGTTAAGTTTTCAGAGAGTTGGGCTCTGATACCATATGTTAGATAATACGCTTAATGTTAGAAGGGGGGGAGAATAGCGTTATAATAAAATTTAGCGTAAACTTGCGGAAATTAAAATTTGCAGGAAGTAAATAAGTGCGATAAATAATAACTTACACACAGATATATCCTGGTTCACCACAACGTGTGGCTAGTCCAGTCCCCGAGAGACTCTCTCGAGATTTTCCACTAACGTGTCAAGCTTCCGGGTGCTTAACAAACCTTTACAACTTGAGGACGCAAGCCTCAACACCTTTGCTCGGAGTTACAACACTCCAAGACTTCAACCAAGGAAACACAAGTTCCTTACAACAAGAGAATTACAATTCTCTTACAAGTGTATACAACACTAAAACACTCAAACAAAATACTCCTTAATGAGTAGATATGAGTAAAAGAAGTAAGCTCTGGATCACAACAACTTTGGACAAGAATATGGCTCTCAAAAGCTTTATGAAATTGAATATAAAATGATAAACAAAAGTATGCAAGCTTATAGCAATGTAATGATCAGTTGTAGTATGTTGTTGTGTTTAAAACACTGAAATGAAGCTGTATTTATAGTTGAAAAACTTGGCATTACAGTTGCCTAGTTGCCAATAAAGAGTTGCTGATTTTACTCACTGACAATCGATTGTCAAACCCCAACAATCGATTGTCTGCCAGTCAGATCAAAATTCAATCCCAGATTTTACGCATGATAATCGATTACTGGCAACGTTCAAAAAATCCTTTCCAGATTTTACCACAAACAATCGATTGTCCAGAATCAACAATCGATTACTCAGCAACGTTCAAAAAATCTTTTCCGGATTTTAATCAAAACAATCGATTATACAAAATCAATAATCGATTATCAAATAACGTTCAAAAAATCTTTTCCGGATTTTAATCAAAACAATCGATTATATAGAATCAACAATCGATTACCTGACGGTATTTGAAAACTTTACGACAACGGTCAGCTTCACAATCGATTGCACAAAGTTAACAATCGATTACTTATCAGTTTGTGAAAAACATTTTAGACACTGCCTCTTGACAATCGATTGTTATATACTCACAATCGATTATTTAATAAATTTGAAAATCACTGGAAGTCACTGCCTCAACACAATCGATTGTCATTAGTTCACAATCGATTATTTTGTGACTTTGAAAAATCTGAAGGACACTGTCTCTTCACAATCGATTGTCATTAGCTTCACAATCGATTATTCTGAGTTTTGAAAAACTTTGATGGACACTGCCTCATCACAATCGATTGTCATAAGGTTCACAATCGTTTGTCGTGCAGGTTTGAAGAAACCTGATGTTCACTGCCTTAACACAATCGATTGTCATTAGTTCACAATCGATTGTCATGCAGTCTTGGCATAAAACAATCGATTATCATTAGTACATAATCGACTATCTTAGTCCAGTTTTCAGAGGCATTTAAAGAATCATTTTGACTAATGAAAATATGCATGATTTAAAATCATTTAGCATTAAATTAAATATGCATGATTTTGGAAAATAGTTTTATGAGAGAAGCCATGTTACGAGTCGAGTTGTAGGATCAAGATCACAATTAAGAATGACTCAATTAAACTATAAAACTTTGTCTTGAGCTTGAATCTTGATGTATATCAATTGTGCGCTTGTTTCTTGAACTTCGTCATATATCAATTTTCGCTTCGTTTGTCATTCATCAAAACCTATACAAAAGAACACACGTTTTAGTATATTGCATTGAGAACGTGTTTCCAACAGTATTAGACCGGTACCCTTGAGCGAACAACTCAAAAGGGAAATGTATGAAACTTACGACTGCTCCGCTGATCGACTGGTTTTACCACAAATACGCCTTTGCCAAAATTAGAGGGTGATAATATCAGAAAGGCATAACCACCCATTATAACAATTTCTATAGTATTTTGTTTGTCACGAGTAGAATATGATGTTGAGGATGCAATTACAAGAATGAAACAAGTTTCCACGTATTTGCACATTCATAAAGTAATGATTACAATGATTGCTCATAATTACAATAGTATTGAAGGAAAGCGGTAAAAAAAAGCATTAAAGAATAATAAACAAAAGCCAAATCAGTTTAGCAGAATCAAAGATAAAGACATTAAATAAAGGCGATAAAAGCAATAAAGTCACAAATAACACGAAATGGTAAAAGCCTAAAATTCCCCAACAGAGTCGCCATGCTGTTGATGCCCCCTTTTTCTGAAGCGAAAAGTTTATGACATTTGGGAGGGAAAACTCATTCCCTTTTGGAAATTGGGTTTGCATTTGAAGAAACGCCACCTAATTATTAAGTGCATTAGAACATAAAAAAGGTTTGAGTTTGAAGAACCAATGTTTGGGTAAAGGTTAGAAATTATCTCAAGGGAAGGTGTTATACACCCCTTAAGATCCACTAGTGTGGTTCCCCGCCGTGTTGTAACTGTGACTTCACATAACCACGTAAGCAATTAGGGGTTCAAAATAGAGGGACTTACATATGACATTACAAATAAGTAAGAAACTTTTGAAGGTAAGTAGAGGTCAAAAATTTTTAAAAAAAAGACTTGAATAATTTTATAAGAAGAGATGAAAGCAAATAAAGGGAGAGGGGTCCTAGGTTTATAATTAGTATGGATCACGTCAATGCAATATCCAGTAATCACTCCTCAGAAGAGGGGCTACACGAGATATTAGCGCATCCGTCATCATCTCCATATTCTACCCTTCACATCCCGTAAAGGTTATTTAAATGCGTGGATTAGTCACGAAAGCTTATTGCGTGCTATTACTCATCCCGTACTATAAGTCTTAGAGGGCATTTCAGACCACTATTCATACAAGGTAAGGACTAGGCCGAACCCTTATGTTTAAAGTATAAAATGCTAAGCGATATGCATAACAAGTACGACCGCTTATAAGGGAACATTAAAAGACAAATAAAGGCTCTTAGATGCCTCCACAAATATGCACATAATTAGCACGTCTCAAACACATTTAAATTCTCAAAGATGGGAATTAAAAAACAAGAATGTTGAAGTTAACACAGCAGGGTTCAAAAGGGTATATTTTGGCAGATTAGAAGTGAAAGCAGAAGGTTCAGTTAAGCCTCAGTGATTTGATGAATGGTTGATTTTCATAAATACAACAATTTAAAGACATCAGTAAGATTTAGAAGTATACAGCGGTTTAGAGCTTAGTAAAATATAGATAAAATCCTCAAAGCATGGGTTTTGAAAATAACTTAGTGATTCGAAGAGAAGTGACTTGAAGATACAGTAGCTTTACGAGATGCGGGACAAGTATTCAAATAGCATGATTCTGGGCAGAGAATAGTAACCCAGTAGTTTGAAAACGTAATAGAACAAGTGTCAGAAAATCAGTGCACAATTTCCAGATTTTTTTAAGATAGGGCGGGAGTTTAATTAACAGCAGAGTGAACTTCAAAGAGGCAAAACAAGAATGGGAGCAGCAGAGTTAAAAATATTAAAAGAGATTGATTTGTCCTAAACCGATAAAACATGATTAATTGATTTTAAGCGCATTAGGCCTAAAGTTTGCCTAGGCGTCATATCTATTGCCTAATTATCTTAGAGGGTGAACATGCATATTTGATTTCCAGTTTTAAAAGATACAGTTAACCAAACCTGTATCATTACATTAACATACTAATGAGGTGTTTGCGATTACAACTCAGTAAAAATAAAACCCTATGTAACAGAATGTCTAATGCACATAGAAGTTCCTAAAACTTGGTCTCTAAATGCCAATGAGAATGCAGCAGTAGTTTGGTAACAGTTATTGGCTTGTTATTAACTGATCATAGTTGCGAAATGAGCATGATAACAGGCTGAAAGTAAGGAACCTAAAACAGGATCTTTAATGTGTGAGATGAATGTCCTATACAGGATATCTATTGCCCAAATAAGTAAATAAAATCCTATAAACATGTTTTTTATCCATTACTTAAACTAACATGCATAGCCCCAACCCAATTTTTCTATAACCCCAATCATTCGTTTATAATTATTACAGACCAAGGATAGACGAATTACAGCAATAAAGAATAAAAATAAGAAGTTATTATATAGGGAGCCTTCAGCCAGGTCCAATCTTCCAACCTCATTCCTTTCAAGTTTCACAGCCTTTGCCATGGTCTGGGTGAGGCAAAGCTCCCTAAGGCCCCATTGGGTCCCTGGTCAATACCAACATCCAAACACTTATCAAACATGTTGAACAAGTGCGGTTTGGAATTACATGCCTTGTGCATCAAATTTCAGTGAGTACTTGGAAGTACCCAAAAATGCTTACATGAAAGGGGTAGAACCTAATCTCTAAGAGTGATGTGAAGTGCAAGAAGTATAGGAAACTTGGTAGTTCAAAGAGTTCACAAAGGAGTAAGTTGGAGAGTTGCACATAAGCGTAATGGGTAAAGGGGACGAATATATTACATGCAAACTCATAAAACCAAAAGCATTAATAGACCTTGATATAGTCGGATTTAGACATAAAGTAAGTAGCAGCAGAATTCAGTCACAACAGTAATCATGAGCATGCAAGTTCGAACAGGCAAACCAAAAATCAATCACATGTTATATAGCAGAAACATAAGTAGAAAATGATTAGGAATAGCACATACTGAAATAGTAATAAACACATTGGTTTGGAGCGTGGAATTCAATTAGGACATACCAGTAACAAAGAGAGAACCGTAGAATGCAAGAGCCAAGTATAAGCACGATATTTTCCTTAGCCTTTCAGTTGGCTAATGACAGTCAAGAGTAGGGAGCAGCAACAGCACAAGAGAGAAAAGGAGAGAAATAGCACAAGAGAGAGCAATGTGATTACTCTGTATGTGTGTGTATTTGTGATATGCAATGTGTTCGTGTCTTGCAAAAGAGAGTGGGGGTTACTTATAGTACTGAATACGAGTAAACAACAAGGTTGCAGCCCCTAATGAAGGAACTAGCATCATTTAGTATATGGAATCCCCTTTAATTAAAGAATCGAAGTCAAACGGTAAGGAGAAGCTATTTAAAAGTATTGAGATCACAAGCATGGTATAATCACATAATGAAATAGAATAGCATAGAGTATGCAATAAAGACTCGGTGCATGATACTCTAATTAGAGAGATAGGTCAGGCAAATCAATCAGCATATTTGTTCACACATATAGGGCAAAATACCACTTTAATTCTGGAAAATAGTGTTCAGAATAATTGAAGAGATTGAAAACCTAGGAAATCAATATTAATCGAGGAAAGTATCCAACAAATTAAGGAAGCAATTTGAAATCAGTACCAAACCATAAGGAAAGTATCCAGAATCACAATATAAGGCAAGTATCGCAATCTCAAAGAGGGGTTGCAAGAATAAGTATAAAACCACCCTGTAAGTAATTAGATAACCCTAAGAAAAGACATAGAATGGTAGGGCAACAAAACACTAGCACCAAAATTAATGCAAAGCGCACGAACTCACAGAAGAACTCAGAAGAACACATAATCAAACAAATAATACGAACACAAGCATAAAGCTAGAGTTTCCTCCGACTTAAGCAAAAAAAAATGTTTAGAAATTTTACTAAAAATCACAAGTTAATACTTAAAATCAGAAAAGAAAATGATTTTAAAAGGGGTTCAGAAACCCTAGTTTCAAAAAAGGAACAAAAATGTTTAAAACTAGAGTAATTGTAAAGATCGAGTAGAAAATAGTGCAAAACATAAAGTTATGAGTTAAAATCGTTAAAAATAAGCGGTTTGAGAGGTTTGGATCGAGATTAGGGTTTCATATGAAACCAGTGAGAGAAACAAGAGAAAGCTAGCTGTGAAACTCGAGGATAATGGTGTTTACAACACCATCGGACCAAAATCCATTGGAGAAAGGAAAAAAACAAACCCCACAAGGCTTCAGTGACCATCTTGTTTGGTGGAGACTCATGGAATCTCAGGGACGGAAAGAATCGGTAAGATAAGGCTTCACGGCGGCTGGTGGTTGACAGAGGTGAAGCTAGAGGTGGCCGGAGAGACGGTGAAAGCCATCGGAGAAAATGAACCAGAAGGTTCTAGAGAGAAGGAGGAGAGACACATAGAGAGAGAGAATCTTGTCTCGAAGAATGAGAGGTCGAAAGGGGGGGTTAAGTTAGAATTTAATTAAGGAAAATAGATATGGGTCGTTGATCTAAGCTTGGTCGGCTTAGCTTAGACATTGCACTAGGCGGATTTTGGGTTGGATCTTGGGTCAAACGGGTTTAATTAAATCTAATAGGGGTGGGGTTAAATTGGGCTAATATTGAAACAATTAAGGGCTATTTGTTAAATAGCCAATTTCGCTTCTTTTTTTATAAAATAGTTAAAATAATTTTAAAAATAAATTAAAGGCAATGACTAATTAATAATGTATTAATATTAATCTAAAAATACTGAAAATGATTTTATGATTGTAAAATGTTGTTAATCGTAATATAAGCTATAATTGCAATTATATGCAATTTATATGCAATTTAGCCTAAAAATACCCAAAAAAAAAATAAAATATGCAAAAATTACCTTAATTATATCTTGGTGTAAATACGAGAATGGAAATAAATTATTCACCAAAATGATAGTCTTGGAATAATTTTTGGATTTTGTACTGCTAAAATAGACAATAAATTGATTTTTAAAATCTTAAAAAAATAGAGAAAAGACAAAACTCTTGGGCATGTTTATATATGCATACACATGCTATTTTGAAAGTATTTTAAGTATAAAAATACATTAAGAAAAATTGGGTATCAACAATCTGAACCTAAAATTTCTGCAACTCTCCATGGTATGGAATTGCCCGATTGACCATTCGAAACTAACCTGAGGCCCCCCGGGATCTCAACCAAAGGCACTAAAGTATACTAATTTCTTATTCAAACTTCCTCGAATCATCAAAACATCTCAAACAACGTCAAATAAACAAAAACACATCGGATTCAAGTCTAAATTTTTAAAAATCTCCGCTTTTGAAAAAAACCCAACCAAACCATGTCTGAATGACCTGAAATTTAGCACACATATCCTAAATGACACAATGAATCTATTGCACCTCTCGAAATTCCATTTAGACCCTTATATCAAAATCTCCTATCAACTGGAAATCCCCAAAATATCATTTTCGCCAATTCATGCTTAAAACTACTCCAAACCTCCAAAACTCATTCTGATCACACTCCTAAGTCATAAATAACCTCACGAAGCTAATCAAACCATCGGAACTCATATCTGATCCCTCAACACATAAGACAACATCTTGTTGACTTTTTCAACTTAAACTTCCTTAAAAGAGACTAAGTGTCTCAAACGTTACAAAATCCTTTCCGAACCTTAACCAATTAACCGGATCACATATAAGACAACTATACAAAGCAATTAAAAGCAGAAACGGGGGAAACGAAGCGGTAACTCATTGGATGACTGGACGGGTAGTCATATCCTCCCCAATTTAAGAAAATATTCATCCTTGAACGAGTCAAGAAACATAACTGAAGCCTCAAACAGGTGAGGATATTTGCTCCGCATCTCCCGCTCGATCTCCCAGGTAGCCTCCTCCATGGGCTGACCTCTCCATTGCACTTTTACTGAAGCCTATATCCTTTGACCTCAACTTCCAAATCTAACGCTCCAAAATAATTGCTGGCTCCACATCATAAGTCAAATTACCCTCCAACTAAACCGTGCTAAAATCTAGAACATGAAACGGATCTCCAATATACTTCCTGAGGATAGAAACATGGAATACCGGATGCACACTCGACAAGATGGGTGGCAAAGCAAGCTTGTAAGCCACCTCCCCAATCCTTCAAAGCACCTCATTTACCTGAAGCCTCGTATGGAGCAATATGAATTCTCGATTGGTATCTATTGTTATAAGCGAATTCTGCGAGCGGTAGAAACTGATCCCATGACCCTCCAAAATAAATGAGACAAGCACGCAACATGTCCTCCAATATTCGAATAGTACGCTCAACCCGCCTATCCGTCTGAGGATGAAAAGTTGTACTCAACTCGACCTGAGTACCTAACTCTCGCTACACATACATCCAAAGCTGTGATGTAAACTGAGTACCCTGATCTGAAATGATGGAAACTTAGAAACCATGTAGTCAAACAATCTCCCAGATATATATCTCTGCTAACCGCTCTGAAGAATAAGTAGTACATATAGGAATGAGGTGTGGGGACTTGGTACGCTGATCCACGATCACCCAAATAGCTTCAAACTTCTTCAAAGTATGTGGGAGTCCAACAACAAAGTCCATAGTGATCCTGTCCCACTTCCACTCTGGAATACCCATCCGCTTAAGCACGCCACCCAGGCTCTGATGCTAATATTTCACCTACTGACAATTGAGACACCGAGCTACAAATCCAACAATGTATTTCTTCATTATCCTCTACTAATAGTACTACCCAAATCATGATACATCTTCGAGGCACCTGGATGAATGGAATACCGCGAGCTATAGGCCTCCTCCAGAATCAACTCTCCAAGACTATGCATATTGGAAACACAAATTCGGCGCCACATCCTCACTAGCCCATCATCACCAACGGTCACATCTCAGGCATCATCATGTTGAACTATGTCCCTAAGGACAAGCAAATGCGGATTATCATACCGGTGCTCTCTGATACCGATTGGCCAAGGCCTGAACATCAACTGCAAGAGGTCTCTCCCCAACTGGAATATATGCCAAACTCCCCATACTCATTGCCTTTTGGCTCAAGGCATTTGCCACCACATTGGCCTTTCCGAGAGGATAGAATATAGTTATATCATAATCCTTAAGCAACCCCAACCATCTCTACTGCTTCAAATTAAGATCCTTTTGTTTGAAGAAATGTTGAAGACTGCGATGATTGCCAAACACCCTACAAGATATGCCATAGAAGTAATGCCTCCGAATCTTTAATGTGTTAACTATGGTAGCCAACTGCAAATCATGAACGGGGTAGTTCTTCTCATGGGGCTTCAACTGACAAGAAGCATAAGAAATAACTCTACCTTCCTTCATCAACATACATCCAATCCATACTCTTGAGGCACAAAAACAAATGGTACATGAAGTTGATGGCAAAACCAATATTGGAGTCGTGGTCAAGGCTGTCTTGAGCATTTGAAATCTCTCATCATACTTGTCCAACCATACAAATGAAGCACCTTTCTGAGTCAACTTAGTTAAGGGCGATGCGCTAAATGAGAATCCCTAAACAAACTAGCGATAATAGCTTGCCAAGCCAAGAATATTACGAATCTTAGTAGCTAAGGACGATATGAGCCAACACTGCACCAAATCGATGTTCGTAGGATCAACCTAAATACTCTCGCTGGACACCACGTTTCCCAAGAATGCCACTGAACCGAACCAAAACTTACACTTGGAGAACTTTGCATAAAGCTTCTTCTCCCTCAATCTCTGCAACACAACCCTCAAATGCTTCGCATGCTCCTCTTGACTACGTGAATATACCAAAATATCATCAATGAAGACGATGATGAATGAGTCAAGATAAGGCCGGAACATGTTGTTAATCAAATGCATGAATGTTGTTTGGGCATTAGTCAGACCAAATGACATAAACAGGAACTCATAATAACCATATCGGATCCTGAAGTCCGTCTTAAGAATATCCGAATCCCTGATCTTCAACTGGTGATAACCTGAATGGAGATCAATCTTGGAGAACACCCTCGCTCTCTAAAGCTGGTCGAATAAATCATCAATGCGAGGCAAAGGATACATGTTCTTTATTGTTACCTTGTTTAATTGCCTATAATCAATGCACATTCTCATAGTGCCATCCTTCTTCTTCACAAACAGATCTAGCGCACTTCAAGGTGACACGCTAGGCTGAATGAAACCCTTATCTAGAAGTTTCTAAAGCTGCTCCTTTAACTCCTTCAACTCTGCTGGTTCCATACGATACAACAAAATAGAAATGGCTGAGTGCCCAACACTGGGTCAATACCAAAATTAATATCCCTATCCGGCTGCATGCCCAGCAGGTCTGCAGGAAATACATCAGGGAAATACCTCGCAACTGGAACAGAATCAACACTAGGAGCCTTAACTCTAACATCCCTCACAAAGGCAAGATACGAAAGACAACCCTTCCCAATCATACGATGGGCTTTCAAGAAAGAGATCACCCTACTAGGAACATAATCAGTAACACCTCGCCACTCGATTCGTGGCACACCCGATATAACCAATGCGACTGTCTTAGCATGACACTCCAGGATAGCGCGACATGGAGATAGCCAATCCATGTCAAAAATGACATCAAAATCCACCATACTCAATAATAAAAGATCAATTCGGGTATCCAAACCCCCAATAGTCACCACACACGACTGGTACACACGGTCTTCAACAACAGTATCGCCCACCAGGGTAGATACAAGAACTGGTACAGCAAGAAACTCATGGGGCGTACCCAAATAACAAGAAAAGTATGATGATACATAGGAAAAGGTGGATCCGAGATCAAATAAAACAGAGGCATCTCTAGGGCAGACTGAAACAATACCCATAATAACAACACCAGAAGTAATAGCATCGGGTCTACCTAGGAGATCATAGAAACAGGCCTGACTGCCCCCTAATTGACCTCCACTTCTGGGGTGACCCCTAGCTGACAGACCTCCACCTGTAGATGGCTAGCGGGTGGTGGTGAAGCAACTGGTGCTGAAGCCGATGACTAACACCTTTGCTGGGATGAATTGGTAGAACGGTGAGGACACTGCCTCCACATATGACCTATCTCGCCACACTCATAACAACTCACGGGTGCTGGAGAAGAGGACTGAAGGGAAACTCTCACATCGAAGTGAGTAGTAGATGCACTCGGCATAGAAGAACCCTGAATTGAAGAAGCATGGGATACACTCTAAGCTGGAAGGGCGCTAAGCGATGACTGGCCCTAATGTGAACTGTGAGAACCATGCCCCGATAAGCCCACGATAACCTAGGCGTGCTGGCTAAGCAGGCCTAAATAGACGGCCTCTGCCGTGCTGAAACTGACCCCTCGAATGAGCACAACTATAACTACCAGATCTTCGAGGCCCCTTGGCTTCTCTATCCTCTCTCTCTTGGCGATGAACTCACTCGATCTCTCGAGCAATATCTACAACCTCCTCAAATGTAGAACCAGTCACTTTCTCCCTGGTTATAAGAATATGGAGCTGATAAGTAATACTATCAACAAACCTCTTGATCTTCTGTCTATCTGTCGAGACCAACTAGATGGCATGACGCGCCAACTCGGAGAACCTTAACTCATACTTTGACATAGTCATCTCCCCCTAGCGTAACCACTAAAACTGCCTATGCAGCTCCTCTTTGCTAGACTGCGACACAGACTTCTTCAGAAAGAGAATGGAGAACTTTTACCAAGTAAAGGGTGCTACACCTAGAGGACTACGTCTCTCGAAATCCTCCTACCAAGTGAAAGTAGGTCCTGAAAACTGATATGTGGTGAAAGTGACCCCGTTGTTCTCAAGAATACCCACAGTACGAAGCATCCTCTAACACTTGTCCAAAATGCCCTGGGCATCCTCACCCTATACACTACTGAAGTTCAGAGGCTGGAGCCTACCAAATCTCTCCAATCTATGATGCTCGTCCTCTAGCACAGCAAGATCTACAATTGAGCAGATACAACCGGCTAGGCAAGGTGTGCACTCAGTGTCTAAAGTCCCTGCACAACCTGCTCGGGTGTGTGAGTGACAGGAGTCTGATTACCTCCCCCATCCTGAGACGTATATGCGGCTGTAGTGGCTGAAACAGCCTGAGCTAGGCCAATGCAAATCAATAAGATTTTAGCCAAGACCTCCCGAAGACCAATAATCACAATAGGCACAGCTGGTGCAGATAGAGTGTCCACAACTAGGATCTGGTCCTGAACTAGGGCAGTTGATGGATCTACAGGTGCTTCCCCTATTGCTCTACCTCTACTACGACCACAACCGCATCCTCAGCCTCTGGTGGCCATAACTAATGGTAGTGGTAGTTGTCCATCCTGCCTGGTAGCACGTGTCCTCATAATTAGTGAGAGAATATAATGATCGAAGTTTAGCACTCGGATCAACAAGTTTGAACGACAAGAATTTCAAGAATATGAAGTTTTTCCTAAAGGTTTTGCATCCTCTTGAGGATAAATACAAACGTCTCCGTACCGATCCACGAGACTACTAAACCTGCTCATGACTTGCGAGACCTATGTAACCTAGGCTCTGATAAAAACTTGAAACGACCCTAACCTCGAACCCAGTCGTGATTGTGCCTCTCATGAAGACAAGGCCAGCCAATACCTTTTATTTTCCAATTATTAACTTATAAGCATTTAAATGCAGTCTAAACATGATAAGAGTAAATCCGAAATGATTGACAATAACATAAATATGCGAAAGAACACCCATACACAGCCCTAACCGGGGTGTCACTAGTCATGAGCATCTATAAGTCAAAATATTATCCCTCTAAGAACCAAAAACTAATACAAATGTCTGAAAAGGAACATAATTAATAGAGGAGTAGAGACACGGGGCTACGAATGTCAACAACTACCTTGTTATCTCTGAAAGCCCGCCTGAAGCTGGAGGAATCAAAACTTGGGAGCTGAACCAGCTATGCTTGAATCTGCACACAGGGTGTAGGGAGTAAAGTGAGTACGCCAACTCAATTAGTAGCGAATATAAATAATGAATGAAAGTAAGAAAACACGTAAGGCACAAGGCATTCTATAAAGAAGCAGTAAAACCATTTAAAAATAGTAAACCATTGAAAAGTCAAGTAAAATCCTCTTTTAACAAGTAAACAAGTAAATGGACGGGTAATTAAGGTAAAGTAAAAAAATAAAATTTCACCCCTCGGGCACAGTATCACCACATCTGCCCCTCGGACAACATCTCAGAACAATAACAGCCCCTCAGCTAAATCTCACATCACAATGGGTACCCGCACTCACTGGGGAGGGGCCCCTTATGGACCAAGCGCAATAAAAAGCCATCTTGTGACATCAAAACTAGACGCTCAGCCTCATATAAATCAAGCCATCTCATGGCGTACCTATCTCAGGCCCTTGGCCTCAAATTAGTATCAGTGTTTCCTCACAACATAGGTCCTCAGCCTTACTCAGTAAAAAATCATCACAAGCCCCTCGGACATAAGTGAAATAGTGTATCTCATTCCAAACATCATTTAGAATATCATTTAAGTCTCAAACTGAGTAAAAATGGCTGAATAGTAAAACAGTAGAAAAATAACATGACTGAGTTCAAGTAATAAGTTAAAACATTGAGGAAATATAAATGAAAACCTCTGAAGGGTTCATTTAGTTGGCACTAGGCCCAAATATGGCATTCAGCCCAAATAATGATGATAGCAAATAGTTTTCAATCAAATACACGGTAAAATCATCAATCGGGATAGACCGAGTCTCAATCCCTAATAAGGTACGACCCCACGCTCGTCATCAAGTGTGTGCCTCACCTCAACATAGCACTACGATGTGCGATTCGGGCTTCCAAAACCTCAGAACATCGCTTACAATCATTATTCACCTTAAAACGGCTAAAATCTCTAGCTCGCGATGCCTTTGCCCCTCGAATCAGCCTCTACGCACGTCGAATCTATCAAAAATCAGAATAGGGACGTCAAAATATGCTAAGGGAACAAAGCCCAAGCGAAAACAATCAATAAAGGCACAAATCCTGAAATTACCAAAACCCGCCCCCTGGCCCACGTCTCGAAATTAAGAATTTTACACTAACGGATTCCTTATCTCCCCACGACTTCATACATACTAAGAATATCATAATACATCCACAAATGACCCTTCAAATCCCAAATGTTTGGTCTCCAATTTCATACCCTAGCTCTTTAATTTTAGGCTTAGATTTCATGACTTTCTTGGTGGATTTCACATAATAATCGAGTTCTAGCCCAAGAATCATACCTCAAAACATTTCCACCTTGAATCCCTCTTCAATTTTCTTAAAAAATTGCTAAAAACGATCAATTATAGAGGAAATAAGTCCCAAAATCGCGGAAAAGACGAGTTTAAAAACATTATGCCCAAGTCTAATTTTCTTCATTGTTATCGCGAGAAACCCTTCGCGATCGCGAAGCACAAAAACTCAACTCCCAAAAATTACTCTATGAGAACACGAACAATTATATGTGGACGCTGTGATCCAACTCCCAACTCTATGTTATCCGGACTAGCTCCCGCATTCACAATGAACAACTCCCGTCCAAGGCCCCTGGTCCACTTAATTTTATGCGAATGCGACCATCTCCCCGCGTTCGCGATGAGCCGGCTCCTCCGACTATGCGATCGCAGCTCCTACTATGTGAATGCATAACACAAAATGTACTGCCCCTCAAAAAGCTATATCTGATCGCAGTAATCCTTAGGTGATCGCAGCAAAGAAATCTCTGCAACATTTGAACATACAATTTCTACAACTCTCCAAGGCATGAAATGGCCCGATTGACCATCCGAAACTCACCCGAGGCACCCCCGGACCTCAACCAAAGGCACCAATATATCCTAATACCTTATTCAAACTTCATCCAATCATCAAAACACCTCAAACAACATCGAATGAACCAAAACACATCGGATCAAGACTAAGTTTCTAAAAATCTTCTGGATTCCACTTTTGATCAAAAACCTAACCAAACCACGTCCGAATGACCTGAAATTTCGCACACACATCCTAAATGACAGAACGAAACTACTAAAACTCTCAGAATTCCATTCCTACCCGTGTATCAAAATCTCGCCTATCAACCAGAAATCACCAAAATATCAACTTTGCCAATTCAAGCCTAAAACTACCCCAAACTTCCAAAACTCATTCCGATCACACTCCTAAGTCATAAATAACCTCTCGAAGCTAACTGAACCATCAAAACTCACATCCGAGCCCTCTAACACATAAGTCAACATACGGTTGACTTTTTAAACTTAAACTTCCTTAAAAGAGACTAAGTGTCTAAAAACTTACCAAATCTTTCCGAACCGTAACCAATCTACCGGATAACATATAGGACAACTATACAAAGCAATTAGAAGTAGAAATGGGGAAAATGGAGTGGTAACTCATGAGACGACTGGCCGGGTCGTCACACTTACTAGCATATGGGGTCGGTTGCACAGATACTACACTCTGCAGTGTGTACAGATACTGGTAATGGA
Organism: Nicotiana benthamiana; assembly: GCA_034376525.1. Lineage (NCBI taxonomy): Eukaryota > Viridiplantae > Streptophyta > Magnoliopsida > Solanales > Solanaceae > Nicotiana > Nicotiana benthamiana. The sequence continues at coordinate 71,188,236 of CM067324.1, read as the reverse complement.
GAGTTTGGACCACAGTGAGGTTGCTACCTTTAGTCTAATAGGCGACCCGAGGTAGCCCTGCAGGCGTCCGCGGGTCTTGGTGTGTCCTTTTATCATTTCTTTTCTATATTTACTTATTCAGAGACAGATCCGTGTATTTCTATTCAGACCTTATTTGTAGAACTCTTAGGTCGTTTGTGAAATTGTTACACCAAATTCTAGGTAGAGTTGTAATTAGACTTCCGCAGTTTGTATCAAGTTAACTTATCAAATTCGTCTTCTGCTTTGTTAGTGAGATTATTATTTCATCTTTTTGATATATTGTTCAATATTATAAGGACTTAAAGGCTTGAAAAGATAATTAAATCAGAATAGTGGGTTTTTCTATCTTTCATGAGTAGGCGCCATCACGACTCCTGTGGGTGGAAAATCTGGGTCGTGACAATATAACATGTGTATAGTATATTTTAGTGTATTCATTATTTCTATTATAAAAGAGTTAACTGATTACATATATACTATTTAGATAGTAAATATTAATACGATTCAAATTTCAAGTTTGACCTATTAATTTGACTCGATTACTTAATATTAATAACTTTTTTATTTCTTTAATTTGTGATATATATATATATATGTATGCATGTGTGTCTATATATATATATATATATATATATATATATATATATATATATATATATATATATATATATATATATATATATATATATATATATATTGTATCTATGTGTATATATATATATATGTGTGTGTGTGTGTGTGTGTGTGTGTTAAAGATGTTTAGTATTGATTCTTCTATTTTCCATTCATTCATCACTAATAATGCATGACATAGATTAATCGATATAGGTTGAGATGATTTGTTTTTACTACTAATAGATATAGGTCTAACGTCTTTTTTATAATATTCTACGATGCATCAAAGTAATTTATAAGTCAAGGAATCAATTTTCGAATACATATATTTGATGATAAATTATATATACTAATCAGGATCTTCACAAGTCCATCCCGAAAAGAATCCAACCATGCCACAGGGTCGGATGTCACGATTCATTTCAAAAATAGGTCATGATGGCACCCGACACGATTGTCTGGCAAGGCGACGCGGAAAAACATCATTAAATTCTCATTCTACTTTTATCAAAATAAGTGAAGCGGATTCTCGAGTATAAGTTTAATGTCAGAAGAGATCAATAAAGTATAAAAAATGATTGTACAACCCAAAAATAAATATCTACCAATGTGTGTGCCAGGACCTAGTGTCACAAGTAATAGGCATCTAGTAGAATATAGAAAAGAATGTCTCTATCCTACTGTTTGAGATAGAAAAGATAGCAAAAGTAAGAAAAGACTCCATCCGGCTGCTGAACGGTATGGGATGGAAGCAGCTCACCTGGGAAGTTCCCGTCTATAACTCAGGGGTGCGCACCAAACTGGTAGTCAGATATACATGCCTCAGATCCTGTACAATTAAGTCCAGAAGCATAGTATGAGTACATAAACAATATACATCCAGTAAGTATCCCGTCTAATATCAGAGAAGTAGAGATGAGATGTCTAATTGATACTTACTATGGTCAAAAAATATATTAAAGTACTATACTAAGCATGGGATACACCAATAACCAACAGTTTACAAAAATAAGTATAAGTCATGTTCTTCACAATATTCCAGTTAGCTATTTACATTTCGAAATATTAGCAAACAATTCAAGTATAAGTTTTCACATAGATACCATGCGCACATTATGCTTAGGGCGACGGCCCAATAAAATAGAAAATAAATTGTGCATTAGCGAGGGTCGAACGGCATGAACCATAGATGCATCTATTCATACTGTGGCGATCGGCTCGATCCACAAATAACAAGCAATATCAAGAATACACGTGAAGTCACAATAATATTAAATAATGTCATACAAGAGTTCAACAAGTATACATGTTCGATCTTATTCCCTTCCAAGTCTCTAGCATACCCTAAATGATCATATTTGCAAGATAATATAGAGATATTCACAAATATAGCATGGTGTGGGTCCTAAACTATCCAAACAATTAACATAATAGTAGCTACGCAGGGGCTCTCGTCACCTAGTGCATTCGTAGTGGCTGCATTTAGCAATAATTACTCAATTACTATGCCTACGGGGACAATTCCATCTTACAAAGTTATAAAGGAGACTTAACTTGCTCCAAAGTATACTTCAAATGCCAAGAACGAGCCCAAACCCTCAATTCGGAGCCGAATGATCCCAAACTAGTTAAATGAAGTAAGAACTAGTCAATACAGACTTATAAGATCATGTTCTAGCAATTTAAGCACTTTCCCAACCTTTTACACAAGTTTCCTAAATTCTGACCCCGAGCCAATGTGAAGCAAAAGTCATAATTGTGACTATTGCCGACAACCAGCCTCATCGCAAATGTGATACCCTATTTGCAATTGTGAGATCACAATTGTGATCAAGGTCTCGCAATTGCAAAACCTACAGCAGCAGCAGCAGCAGAAAACTGGTTTGTGGATCTATTCCAAACCTATGTCCGAAACTCACTCGAGCCCTCGGGGCTCCACTCTGAATGCTTCCAAAAGTCCAACAGATTCAACACCTAAATGTATGAAATCCATAAGAACATCCAAATTCCTATCTTTACAACCAGACGTCTAAATCAGGTTAAATCAGTCCCGTTTCTTATCAAATTTTACATACAAGTCCAAAATATTTTCTAGACCTGTACGGGGCTCCGAAACAAACATACGGGCTCCATACAAATGTGATAAATCATTACTTAGTTTATTTAAATACTTAATATTTTAGATTAACATTTTTGTCTAATAACAAATTCGGGTCCATTTGCTAAAAATGTTGACCAAGTCAAATTTAGCATTTTAAGAAAATCCTAAGGAATCACGTGGGCATATTTTACCCTAAACTCTTCCAAATATCGAACCAACCATCCCCGCAAGTCATAAATTAGCTAAATCAAGCACCGGAGGTTTTATTTAAGGGAACGGGTTCAAAAAGGCAAAATGACCAGGCAGGTCATTACATTCTCAACCTCTTAAACAAACATTCTTCCTTGAACGAGCATAGAAAAGTAGCTGAGCTGCTAAATAAATGGGGATATCTGCCATGCATGTCCTTCTCAGACTCCCATGTCGCCTCCTCGGCCGGTTGGCCCCTTCACTAGACCTTCACTATAGAAGTCCTCTTGGATCTCAACTAGAGATCCTGCTTATCAATTCTAGCAAGTGGCTGCTCCTCATAACCCAAGCTCTAATCCAGCTAAATAGTACTGAAGTCTAACACATGGGAAAAGTCAGCGTGATATCACTGGAGGATTAACACATGAAAAACCAGGTAAACTCTTGATAAGCTGGGAGGTAAGACAAGCTCATAGGCAACCTCCCCAACTTTCTTCAACATCTTAAAGGAACCAATAAACCTTGGTCTCAACATTCCTTTCATACTGAACCTCATAATGCCCTTCATGGGTGAGACTTTCAAGAGAAGTTTCTTGCAAACCATGAATGAAACATCACGCACCCTCAGATCCGTGTAACTCTTCTTCCTGGACTGAGCTGTGAAAAGCCTCTCCTGAATCAACTTCACCTTATCCAAGGCATCCTGTACCACGTCTGCACCATACAACTTGGCCTCACCAGACTCGAACCACCCTATAAGAGAACGACAACGGAGACCATATAAACCTTAGTATGGAGACATCTCAATGCTGAACTTATAGCTGTTTTTATATGTAAACTATGTCAAGGGCAATAACTAATCACATTGCCCTCAAAAATCAATCACGCATGCTCTCATATCCTATAGAATCTGAACTATCCGCTCTGACTGCCCGTCGGTCTAACGATGGAATGTTGTACTAAGCTCTACTCAGGTCCCCAACTCACTTTGAAGAGTTCTCCAGAACTGGGAAGTGAACTGAGGGCCTCTATCTAATATGATGGAAATAGGCACACCGTGGAACCGGACAATTTCCCGAATATAAATCTAAGCATACCTCTCTGCTGTATAAGTGGTCGACACTGGAATAAAGTGAGCCGACTTGGTCAACCTATCAACTATGACCCATACTGTATCAAGAATCCGCAAAGTTCGCAGCAACCCAACTATGAAATCCATGGTAATGCACTCCCACTTCCACTCTAGAATGGGCATCTGCTGAAGTAGGGCACCCGGCCGTTGGTGCTCATACTTGACCTGTTGGAAATTCAAACATCTAGCTACATACTCCACTAGACAAATACTCCACTAGCTACATACTCCACTATGTCTTTCTTCATCCTCCACCCACCAATAATGTTGCCTCAAATTGCGATACATCTTCGTAGCTCCCGTGTGAATAGAATACTGCAAATAGTGTACCTCCTCTAGGATCCTCTTTCTCATGCCATCAACATTTGGCATATATAGACAACCCTCGAGTCACAAAACACCATCCTCGCCAATAGAAACCTCCTTGGCACATTCCCGAAGCATTGTCTCTCTAAGAACTTCCAAATGTGGATCATCAAACTGTCGGATCTTTATCTCCCCCAGTAATGAAGAGTGAGCAACCATATACTCAAGAACCTGGCAGGACTCCGCAATGTCCAACCTCACAAGCCTGTTATCCAAGGACAGAATGTCTGAAGCTAGTGGTCTCTCCGTTGTTGGAATAAATGCCAAGCTATCCATACTCCCTGCTTTTCTGCTCAAGGCATCTGCGACCACATTCGCCTTGGCTGGATGATACATGATGGTGATGTCATAATCCTTTAGTAACTCAAGCAACATGTGCTGCCTCAAATTAAGGTCCCTCTACTTGAACAAATTCTATAAGCTGCGGTGGTCAGTAGAAACCTCGCATGACACCCCATACAGATAATACCTCCATATCTTAAGAGCATGAAAAATTGTGTCCAACTCTAGATCGTGTATAGGATAATTCTTCTCATGAATCTTCAGCTGACACAAAGCATACACAATAACTCGCCCATACTGCATCAACACACATCCCAAACCAATGCGTGAAATGTCGCAATACACTGTATACATTCCCAAGCCGGAAGGCAATACAAGAACTGGTATTGTATTCAAGGTTGTCTTGAGCTTCTGGAAGCTCTCCTAATAATAATCGGACCAGCAGAATAGAACACCCTTCTAGGGCAATCTAGTCAAAGGTGATGCAATAGATGAAAATCCATGCACAAATCGTCGGTAATAACATGCTAGCCCCAAGAAAAGTTTGATCTCAGTCACTTAAGTAATAAGTAGGACTTGGCCAACTCTGAATTGCCTCAACCTTCTTGGGATCCACCTTAGTACCTCTCCTAGCACAACATGCCCCAATAATGCCATTGGATCGATCCAAAACTCGCACTTGGAGAACTTAGCATATAGCTTCTGCTCCCGTAAAGTCTGAAGCACTACTCTCAAATGTTGCTTGTGCTCTCCCAAGCTGTGAGAATGTATCAGGATGTCATCAATGAAGACAATAACAAATGAATCAATATAAGGACTGAACACCATGTTCATCAAATCCATGAACGTTGTTGGGCATTAGTCAAGCCAAAGGACATCCCAAAAACTCATAATGGCCATATCTAGTTCGGAATGCAGTCTTCCGAACATTCGAGTCCCGAATACTCAGCTGATTATACCCTGAACTCACGTCTATCTTAGAGAAAAACCTAGCACCTTGCAACTGGCCGAACAAATTATTGATACGAGGCAACGGGTACTTGTTCTTGATGGTAACTTTCTACTCGTAGTAATCAATGCATATCCGCATAGTCCCATCCTTCTTCTTCACAAATTACACTAGTGTACCCTAAGGCAACACACTGGGCCTGACAAATCCCTTCGCCAAAAGCTCCTCAAGATGCTCTTTAAACTCCTTCAGTTGTTTAGGAGATATACGGTATGGTGGAATAGATATAGGCTGAGTGACTGGAGCCAAATCAATATGGAATTCAATATCATGATCCGGAGGCATGCCAGGAAGATCAGAAGGAAAAACATCGACGAACTCTCAAACTACTAGGACCGAATCAGTCATTGGAGACTCTACAGTGGTGTCACAAACATAAGATAGATAGGCCAAACATCCCTTCTCGACCATATGCCGAGTCTTCAAGAAAGAAATAACCCTACTAGGTGTATCAACTGTGGAACCTTTCCACTCCAACCTCGGCAACCCTGGCATAACTAGTGTCTTGGCATGGAAATCAGGATGGCATGATATGGAGATAACCAATCCATGCCTAGGATGACATCAAAATCGATCATATCAAGCAACACAACATTTGATGTGGACTTTAAACCACAAAAGGTGACCACACAGGACCGATAGACCCGATCCACGACCACAGAATCACCCATAAGAGTGGACACATAAATAGGAGTGCTCAAAGGCTTAGGAGAAATAACCAAGAAAAGAGCAAATAGAGATAAAAAATATGATTAAGTAGATCCTAGGTAAAATAATACCAAAGTATCTCTACCACCCACGTAAATAATACATGTGATGGCGGCGCTTGAGGCTAATGCATCTAGCCTAGGTGGAAGAGCATAGAATCTAGCTAGAGCATCGGCTGGATGGCCTCCACCTGACTAAGCACTAGCTGGCTAATCTCTCCCTGCCTGACCTCCACCTCTAGGACGGCCTTTACTAGCCTACCCTCCACCTCTAGGTGGTTGGGCAGTTAGTGCAGATATCATGGGCTGCTGACCCTGCTGCACTACCTTGCCTCTTAACCTGGGGCAGTATCTCCTCATGTGACCATGTTCTCCGCACTTGAAACAACCACGCAGTACGACAACCTGCCCTAAGGGCTGACTCTGAAAACATGTAGATCCACTAGAATGAGCCTGAATAGCCGGTGGGTGGTATGAGCTCTTCGATATAGCCTGAAATAGGAACCGAAAGAATCTGGGGGACCTGAATACCCTCTGGAGGAACCCTAAATAGCTGGCGGGCGGTAGGAACTCTCGGGTATAATGTTGTAAATAGAGATGCGCTAGAACACCCCAGGCAAGTGGTGGTGCTGCATACAAGGGTCTGCTAGAGTGATCCCTCCCAAATTGGCCTCTACCTTTAGACGAGGCACCTCTAAACTCTCTTGAAAATCTAACCCTCTTATCTTGCTGCATCTGCTCCCTACCCCTCTGGCGATACCCCTCAATTATACGAGCAATCTCAACTACGAGCTGATACTCTATACCCATCTCTATCTCTCGGTCCATACCATATCGAATACCAGGGTGCAACCCCGCAACAAACCTCCGCACTCTCTTTTCACCATGGGAAGTATCATGAGAACATAGCAGGACAACTCTAAAAACTTCGCCTCATAATTGGTCACAAATATCTGACCCTGCTCAAGATGCTCAAACTATTAGGCAGCTCTTCCCTCAAAGGCTGGAATGTACCTATCCAAGAATAACTGTGCAAACTGACTCCACGTGATGGAAGGAGAACCTACTTGCCTGCTAAGAACATAGGACTGCCACCATCTAGGGGCAATGCCTTTAAGCTGAAAAGTAGTGAAATCAACTCTATGCGACTCCAATATCCTCATGTTGTGTAGCATGTCCCTACACTTGTCATGAAGTCCTGGGCATCCTCATGACGCTCGCCCCCGAAGACAGGAGGGTGAAGCCTAGTCCATCTATCAAATAACTTCTATGGATCACCCTTCACAACTGGCGTGGGATGGGGAGCTAGTGCAGCAGCTGGCTGAGCCCCATTCGCAAGTAGTGCACCCGGAGTTTGATACATTTTAGTTGTATGTCCTGGATCTTGGAGCAGTAGGGGCCTGTGCTCCCCCTCTTTCATGTGAGGTAGCTGCATCTGCTGGAAATAAACCAGCCTGAGTCATAGTATCCATGAACCGTAGCATGTGGCCTATAATCTCCTGAAATCCTGATGTTGTTAAAAATTTCCGGGGTAAGCTCAGCTGTGGGCACCTCGCCCCGCTCCTCGGTGATAGGATCTCTCGCAGGATCTTTCGATGGTGCTACTGGAATAGCTCTAGGACGCCCTCGTCCCCTACCACAGGCCAGTGCCCTCCCCCAGCCTCTGGCTTACCCTCTAGCAATGGGGAGAGCGGCTCCGCCCTGGTCTGGAACATTAGTCGTGCACGTCCTCACCATCTGTGAGAGAATAGGAGGAGAATTTTAGTACAACAACCACTGCATGATAGGAAATGAATAAAGAGTAGTTTTTCCTAATACCCTATAGCGTCTCGAAGATAAATACAGATGTCTCTGCACCGATCTACAAGACACTATTAGGTTTGCCCTTGGATTTTGAGACCTAAGTGAACCTAGTGCTCTGATACCATATTGTCACGGCCCATTTAAAAAATGGGTCATGATGGCGCCCGACACCATTGTCATGCAATCCAACGCAAAAAAACATCATTAAATTCTCATTCTACTTTTATCAAAATAAGTGATGCAGATTCTCGAGTTTATGTTTAAAGTGAGAAGCGATCAATAAAGTATTGAAAATGATTGTACAACCCAAATATAAATATCTATCAATGTGTTAGCCAGGACCTGGTTTCACAAGTAATAGGCATCTAGTAGAATATACAAAAGAATGTATCTATCCTACTGCCTGAGATTGAAAAGACAGCAAAAGTAAGAAAAGACTCCATCCAGGTGCTAAATGGCGTGGGAAGGAAGTAGCTCACCATGAAAGTGTCAGTCTATAAGGGGCGCGCACCAGACTGGTAGCCAGATGTATCTGCTTCAGATCCTGTACAATTAAGTATAGAAGCGTAGTATAAGTACATAAATAATACGTACCCAATAAGTATCCTGTTTAATCTCGAAAAAGTAGAGACGAGGGATCGACTTGATACATACTAGGGTTCAATAATATATCAAAGTGCTATACTAAGCATGGGATTCACCAATAACCAACAATAAGTATAAGTCATGTTCTTCACAATATTCCAGCTAGCTATTTATATTTCGAAATATTAGCAAACAATTCAAGTATAAGTTTTCACAAAGATGTCATGCGCACATTATGCCGAAGGCGACGACCGATCCAACAGAAAATAAACTATGTACTGTCGAGGGTCGAAAGGCACAAATCATAGATGCATCTGTTCATACCGAGGTGATCCACCCGATCCACAAATAACAAGCAATATCAATAATACAAACGAAGGAACATTAATATTCAATAATGTTATACATGAGTTCAACAAGTATACATGTTCGCTCTTATTCCCTTCCAAGTCTCTAGCATACGCTAAGTGATCATATTAGCAAGATAATATAGAGATATTCGCAAATATAGCATGGTGTGGTTCCTAAACTACCCGGACAATTAACATAATAGTAGCTACGCACGGACTCTCGTCACCTAGTGTACGCAGACCCCACATTTAGCAACAATTACTCAATTATTATGCCTATAGGGAAAATTTCCTCTTACATGGTTAGAAAGGAGACTTACCTTTCTCCAAAGTATACTTCAAATGCCAAGAACGATCCCAAACCCTCAATTCGGAGCCGAACGATCCCAAACTAGTCAAATGAAGTAAGAACTAGTCAATACATACTTATATGATCAAGTTCTAGCTATTTAAGCACTTTCCTAACCTTTTACCCAAGTTTCCTAAATTTCGACCCCGGGCCCACGTACTCGGATTTTGAGATTTTGCGAAGGAAGTTGTTCTCTATAACCTAAAGATCAATAATATATCATTTTTAATTTATTTCATAACAAATTCCATGGTTAAATCCAAGTTTTACTAAAACCCTAGGTTTAGCTCTAACCCATTTGATTTCTCCAATCTTTAGGTGTTAATCTACCCAAAACTCGAGTATTACACTTGCATTAGGTAGAAATAACTTACCTCACGAGGCTATATTGAAATCCCCTCTTTGAAAGCTCCCAAATCACTCAAGCGTAATAACAAAATGAAACAGAAAGCCTAAATCTTGTTTTTAAAAATTGTGTTCAGGTCTCTGATATCGCATTTGCGACACCAGGTTCGCAATTGCAAAGTGATATTGCGATAATATGTTCTCAAAGGCGAACTAGGTCTCCCTCTGCCTTGATCGCAATTGAGATACTAGGTTTGCAAATGCGAAGAAAAAGTCACAACTGTGACCACTGCCCCCAGCCAGCCCCATCGCAAATGCGATATCTTCTTTGCAATTGCAATCAAGGTCTCGCAATTGCGAAACCTGCAGCAACAGTAGCAAAACTGTAGAAAACTGGAGCGTTGATCTATTCCAAACCCATGCCCGAAACTCACAAGAGCCCTTAGGGCTCCACTCTGAATGCTCCCACGAGTCCAGCAACCTAATACCAACTTGCTCAAGCGATTAAATGGCCGAAATAATACCTAAACACATATATTCAACACCTAAATGCATAAAATCCTTAAGAACTTCTAAATTCCTATATTTACAATCGGACATTCAAATCATGTCAAATCAATACCGTTTGTCACCAAATTTCACAAACAAGTCTACAATATTATACTGGACATGTACTGAGCTCCGGAACAAACATATGGGCTCGATACTCATGTGATAAATCGTTACTTAGTTTATTTAAGTCCTTAATATTTCATATTAACAATTTTATATAAAAATTTATTACTTGGGTTAGGGACTTCGGAATTCAATTCTAGGCATACGCTGGGGTCCCATATTTTACGGACCCTTCGTGACCATCAAATCATGAATCCGGGCCCGTTTGCTAAAACTATTTACCAAGTCAAATTTAGTCTTTTAAGAAAATCCTAAGGAATCACATAGGAATATTTCACCAGAAATGCTACCAAATCTCGAATCAACCATTCCCGCAAGTCATAAATTAGTTAAAGCAAGGGTGGGAAATTTTGTTTAAGGGAATGGAGTTCAAAAAGGTAAAACGACCAAGTGTTTCGGTACACGGATTCTTTTAAGGATAGACTTGTGAAGTTCCTAATTAGTATATATAAATTTATCATCAAATATATCTATTTGTAAATTGATTCATCGACTTATAACTTATTTGGATTCATCGTTGAATATTAAAAACAAAACGTTTTACCATATATATATATATATATGTGTGTGTGTGTGTGTGTGTGTGTGTTAACGGATTACATTAATATTACTTAGATAGTGAATATAAAAGTTAAAATTTCTGGAAAGCCTATTTATAAATTGATTCATCGACTTATAACTTATTTGAATGCATCGTTGAATATTAAACATAAAAGGTTTGACCCCTCTCTCTCTCTCTCTCTCTCTCTATATATATATATATATATATATATATATATATATATATGTATGTATGTATGTTAGTGTATTTTTATTTGTATTACAAAAGTGTTAACGAATTGCATTTATATTATTTTGATAGTGAATATAAAAGTGATTCACAATTTTGACCAATATTGACCTAATAACGGACCAACTTTGGCCAGTTATTGTTCAGAAATTAAAATATACCGACTAACATTGGTCCGTAAATTTTTCCTCCATTTACCGACCAACATTGATCGGTAATTTTAAACAAAATTTTTAAAATTTTATAAAATATTGTAAGTAATAACATAACTATTAAAATTTTAAAAATTGGGTCCACATTACTGACCAAAGTTGGTCGGTAATGTAAAAATTTCTTTGACTAAGCAAGTCTGACCAGCTTGATCAACTTGTTGACCAAATTAACGGTCAATGTTGGTCGGTATTGTTTTTAAAATAAATATAAAACATTTTTCTCGAAGTTTTTGTCAAACTTTCGTCATTTTTTTGATCGACCAATGTTGATCGGCAAATTTTTGTCGACATTTATCAAATTTCTAATAGTGACACTGAAAAATTTTATTGCCGCTAGGTTTTTAGAATTTATTTCATCAAATAAATATATTACAAACATGATGCATATTGAGGTGCTCTAATACTTTGTGAATATAATTTGAGATAACTTTTTAATGTTTATATTTATTAGTTTTTAATAAAAGTAAAAATATAAATTAAATACTGAGAAAATAAATATTCTTAATTATATAATATTAAAAATTATTCTTATTAATAATAATAATAATAATCAAATATGTGGTCAAATTTAAATATGATCCTTCTATCTGTAATCGAATATTTTGTGTTCGGGTATTAGGAATGAAAAAAATTTCTGATAGAGAATATTTTATTTTTTAATACGAGGCACGAATTCGAATATGTTGGAATCGCAATATGAATTTTGAATATCGAGTGGATAGTCAAAACAAAATTTATAATCTAAAAAAAAGGTGAGGGCTCTCATTTATTTTTGTTAAGATTAGGACGTGTGAATCTGAATACACTTCTAATTATCAAAATAAGTATTCAGATTAAGACATTTGAATCTAAATACACATAAAAATATATTAAGATGTATATTAAGATTTGAATGGAAATAATTAAGACTGTCTAATTTTTAATATCTGAATGTATAAACTTTATCTTGATTGAAAAATTAATAAACATAAAATTAAATGAAATATTAACTTATCAAAAATTTTATCAATAAAATATATAGTTTTTTAAAATACGATAGTTGTTGGTGGTGATGGCTAATGGATGAATGCCGACTAGAGCTTGTGGTTAGTGGTAGCTTTGGTTGATGATGGTGGTTTATGCTAGTAGCTAGTAGTGATTGGTAGTGGTGGCGATTATGATTGAGGATGGGGGTGGCTGGTGGTAATAGTTAATAATAGCGGGTGGTGGCAATAGTTGTGACTGATGAAGGTGGTGGGTTGTTGATGGTAGCTTATAATGATAGGCATTGACGACTTTGGTTGTTAATGATGATGTGGTGGTCAGTTGTGCTTGTTGAGGTGGATGAGCGTTGATTGTGGGCGAGAATATTTATGGGGGTCGGAGTGGTGGGGATAGTATATGGTGATGATTGATAATGTTGGCGGCTACGATTGAGGATGATAGTGGCATGGTGGTGGTGGTGGTGGCAGTGGTGGTGGTGGAGTATAGTGGTGGTGGCGGCGGCATGATAGTAGCTGATAATGGTAGGCGGTGGCGGCAGTTAATAAGAAATATTTGATAGCATCTTAATGAAATTAATTCTCTATTATAGATCTTAATCATATATATATATATATATATATATATATATATATATATATATATATATATATATATATATATATATATATATATATATATATATATATATATATATATATATATATATATATAGTGTATTTATTATTTGTATTACAAAAGCATTAACGGATTGCATTTATATTATTTTGATAGTGAATATAAAAGTGATTCACAATTTTGATCAATATTGACCTAATAACCGACCAACATTGGTCAGTTATTTTTCAGAAATTAAAATATACCGACTAACATTGGTCGGTAAATTCTTCCTCTGCATTAACCGATCAACTTTGATAGGTAATTTTAAATAATTTTTTTTAAATTTTATAAAATATTGTAAATAATAATATAACTATTAAAATTTTTAAAATTGGATTCACATTACCAACCAAAGTTGGTCGGTAATGTGAAAGTTTCTTTGACTATGCAAGTTTGACCAGCTTAATCAACTTGATGATTAAATACCGGTCAATGTTGGTCGGTATTTTTATTAAAATAAATGTAAAATATTTTTCTCGAAGTTTTTGTCCAACTTTGATCGTTTTTTTTATCGACCAATATTGATGGATAAAATTTTGGTTGATATTTGTCGGATTTCTGATAGTGACACTGAAACGTTTTATTGCCGCTAGCTTTTTAGAATTTATTCCATCAAATAAATATATTATAAACACGATGCATATTGAGGATTGCTCTAATACTTTATGAATATAATTGGAGATTAATTTTTAAAGTTTATATTTATTAGTTTTTAATAAAAGCAAAAATATAAATTAAATATTGAGAAAATAAATATTCTTAATTATCGAATATTGAAAATTATTCTTATTAATAACAATAATAATCAAATATGTGGTCAATTTTAATATTATGATCCTTCCATCTGTAATTAGATATTTTGTGTTCGGGTTTTAGGAATGAAAAAGATTTCTCATAGAATATTTTGTTTTTAAATATAAAGCACGAATTCGAATAAGTTGGAATCGCAATATAAATGTTGAATATCGAGTGGATAGTGAAAACAAAATTTATAATCTAAAAAAAAGGTGGGGGCTCTTATTTGTTTTTGTTAAGATTAAGACGTTTGAATTTGAATACACATTTGAATATCAAAATATGTATTAAGATTAAGACATTGGAATCTGAATACGCATCTGTATATATTAACATGTATATTAAAATTTGAATGAAAATAATTAAGACTGTCTGATTTTTAACATCTGAATGTATAAACTTTATCTTAATTAAAAAATAATAAATATAAAGTTTAATTGGAGCTGGTGATTAGTGGTAGTTTTGGTTGATTATGGTGGTTCATGCTAGTAGCTAGTAGTGATTGGTAGTGATGGAGATTATATTGAGGATGGTGGTAGTGGATGGTAATAGTTAATAATGGCGGATGGTGGTAGTAGTTGTGACTGATGAAGGTGGTGGATTGGTATGGTAGGTTATAATGATGGGCAGTGACGACTCTGGTAGGGGTGATGAAAACCGATCCGAAATCGAAAATCGATCCAAACCGAAGCTTAACGGCTTATTGGTAACGGCTTAATGGCTTAACGGACGGGGAACGGATTGAATTTTTTTTATTAACGGCTTATCGGTTTGGGGATGGATTATTCAATTTTCTTAACGGCTAATCCGTTAACCCGTTAAGAATATATATATATATATATATATATATATATATATATATATATATATATATATATATATATATATATATATATATAAATTATTTTTATTTATATATATTAAATATAAAAAAACTAAAACCCTTGAAAATGATTAACAAAAGTTTATTTCTACTTCCAAGCATTTTTATTCTCGGGATCTAGAAATTTTTTGGTTCTACTTTTAATTTATTTTTGGTTGTAATCCTCCTGTTTGGCAACATGCCGAAGATAGTAAAGCTAATTTCCTAATCACGGAAATCAAATTGAGTGGCTCTGGCAAAGAAAATTGAATGCATGTATGTTAGGCCGAATAACCTCCCATTAACCGCCCTATAAGAGCTAACCCGATACCAATCCGTCCGATATCTTATCGGGTGGCTAACGGATTAATACATTTAAAAGCCGATAACCGTTAAGCCAAACCGTTAAGAGTAAAAGTCGCCCAATTCGCCTGATGAACACCCCTAGACTCTGGTTGTTGATGATGATGGGGTGGTCAGTTGTGCTTGTTGAAGTGGATGAGTATTGATTGTGGGTGAGAATAATTATGGTGGTCGGAGTGGTGGGGATAGTAGATGGTGATGGTTGATAATGATGGCGGCTATGATTGAGGATGATGGTGGCATGATGGTGGTGGTGGTGGCAGTGGTGGTGGTTGAATGGTGGTGGTGGCAGCGACATGATGGTAGTTGATAATGGTAGGCGGTGGCAACAGTTAATAAGGAATATTTGATAGCATCTTAATGAAATTAAGTCTTTGTTATAGATCTTAACCATATAGACGTATTCAAACTTAATAAATGGCTGTGAAGTAAAAAAACCAAACACGCTTAATAATTAAAATTTGAATAATTAAGATTCAGATTTTAAAAATAAACATATTTAATATTTAAGATATAAATAATTAAGACTTAAACCTCTATTAAATGCAAACAAATAAAGCCCAAGTGGCTCTTGAATATTTACCAAAGTCATCAGAAAATGATTAGATGAAGAGTGTCAAGTTTAAGTTAATTGTCAATGAGTGTGGCTTCCATGATCATCACTACTATTGAAAAAGTGCGCATGCTTTGATTGCCAAATCACCGCCTAAGGTGCCATCTCCATCATCTTCACATCATTACCAATCCACGCTTTTATTAATCAGTATTCTGTGATTCATTATTAGTGGGTCAACAGGCAGCTTGTAAATAAAATTACAATTTAAATTACCATTAGAGAAATTTATTTCACAAATCATTAGTAATTTATAAATCATTTTATATATTTTATACAGTGAAGTAGACATGTACATTGAATAGCCTAGATCATATACTCCACATGGGACTCAAAAATATTTGATCCTAAATAACATTGTTTCTTCTTTATTTGTCATTTTTCTGAATTATGGATCTTATCTTTCTAACACAGATCATTCCTTTGTCCCATTCCTTTTTAAGTTTACATATTTATGTCTTTTTAAGCCTATTATTACTATTAAGCCCAAATACATTAAATTCATATTTTAATTCCTTTTTTATCTTAATTTATTAAGTTTAAGATTGACACGCTCAATTAAGTCTTATAAAAAGAATTAAGCGATTGTTGCAAATATAATCTGGTTTACAAGTCCGGAATCGAATCTCACAAAGAACTAAGGCTTAGTTACAATGTTTCAATATCTCTAAGAAACACAAGTCTAAACAGTTTCCTAATATAAAGAGTATAATATTTATTTTTATCTAATTAACTGACAAATCTAGAAAGCCGTAAAACTATCAATTAACAAGGATAAGGATTGGAGACAAGATTAAAGAGGTCTAGTGTTATGATTTTCCCAATTGTTGGAATCCTTCCCGCTACATTTTCTGTAAATGTGACGACCAGTCTGGTCGTCTCGAGAATTAATGCTCCAATCCTCTATTAACTGTTTTTCCCAAGTTTACTTCTGCTAATTTGATTTCCCGGGACGTTCGATTTTGGGTTTCGGAGAGTTTTGGGAAACTTAGTTCCTAAATGAGAGCTTAAGTGTTGGAAAGTTATCCATAGTTGAAACATTGTGAAGACGGCCTCGGAATAGAGATTTGATGGTTCTGTTAGTTTTGTTAGGTGATTTCAGGGGTAGGAGCGTGTTCAGATTGTGTTTTGGAGGTCCGTAGCTAACTAATGCTTGAAATGTCGAAGTTTGAATTTTGAAAGTTTCCGGTCCGACAATGAGATTTTGATCTGAGGGTTGGAATGGAATTTCGAGAGGTGTTGTAGTTTTGTTATGTCACTTGGGATGTGTGTGCAAAATTTCAAGTTATTCGAACGTCGTTTGGTAGGGTTTTTGATCAAAAGCGTGTTTCGGAAGTTATTAGAAAATTTAAGCTTGAATTCGATGTGAATTGATGGAATTGATGTTGTTTGAGGTATTTTACGAATTTGAACAAGTTTGAATGAGGTTTTAGGATGTGTTGGTACTTTTGGTTAATGTACTAGGGGCCTCAGGTCAGTTTCGGATGGTCAATTAGACCACTTTTGAGTTTGAAAAGATGCAGAATTTGAGGAGCTGTTGCAGAAGAAACTTGGTCTTGGCGATCGTGTAGGGCAAGTCGCGATGGCGTAGAAAGATGTTGGGGTGAACTGATTTTGGCCTTCACGTTCGCGAACCTTCGCGTTCACGTAAGGCTAGATGTTAGTGCTTCGTGTTCGCATATGGAGTATCGCGTTTGCATATAAGGATTTATGAGTCAGGGGTCACTGCCCTTCACGTTCGCATGGAGTATCGCATTCCCTGGTTTGGAGAGAGGAAAACATCGTGTTCGCAATAGCAGTATCGCATTCGCATAGTGTTATTTTGGGAATTTTAAAATTAGTGCTTCACGATCGCGAGACTTGGGTCGCGATCACAATGAAGAAATATCAAAACTGGGTAGAAAATTTATAATTATTTCATCCGTGATTTTTAGTCATTTTTCCTCCATAGCTGAGCACTTTGAGTGTTTTTTTAAGGTAATTAAAGAGGTATTCAAGGAGAATTGATTGGAGGTAAGATTTTTGAATACCTAAAACATGTCTCTATTGTGAAATCTATTTAGGAACTCATGGAAAATTGAACAAAAATGGAAGAACTAGGGCTTGAAATTTTGGATTTTTAATCTGGAATTTGAGGGATCATTTGGACTCCAATTTTTATGTTCTTGTTATGTATAGACTCATGAGAGTATGAGGTTTCTGAAAATATAGGCTTCATCCGATGTTGAGATGTTGGTCTAAGGGGCGTTTTGGTTATTTTACCCAATTTTAGGTCTTAGCTTTGAATTAAATCATAGAATCAGTTGTTTGAGATGTTATTTTTGATATGTAATTGAATTGAATAGATTTGTGCCATTTGGAGTAGGATACTCGTGGCAAAGGCATGATTCCAAGTCGATTTTGAGCCGATTCGAGGTAAGTGGCTTGTCTAACCTTATGTGGGGGACCTTCCCCTTAAGATATGATATTTGGTAATTGAATGCCTTGTACGTGAGGTGACGAGCGCGTACTTGAGCTAATTTTTGAAAATTCAGTTTTGGTTTAAGTATTCTAAATTGAGTATCTTTCTTACCTACT
This sequence comes from Nicotiana benthamiana, assembly GCA_034376525.1. Lineage (NCBI taxonomy): Eukaryota > Viridiplantae > Streptophyta > Magnoliopsida > Solanales > Solanaceae > Nicotiana > Nicotiana benthamiana. The sequence continues at coordinate 71,169,854 of CM067324.1, read as the reverse complement.
TTATTATATACTTGCAAATTTTATCCTGTTGTTAGTTAGAAAAGCATGTTTAGTTGATTTTAAATTTCCTATTTGCTAAATTTTCTTGGCTTCAATAAATGGCTAGAATTCCTTTTTGCTTTGGTATGAAATTCCATTTCTGAACATCTCTTTGTTGTTGCTGCGTATTTACATTGGGACTACGGATGTGGGATTCCGGTAGCTCCCCCATGTCTGTTTACTTTGGGACTGCGGGTTAGATTTCCTATAGATCCCCCTGCATATCTACTTTGGGACTGGGGATAGATTCCGGATAGATCACCCGGCATATTTACTTTGGGACTGCGGGTTATATTCTTGATAGATCTCCCTGCATATTTACTTTGGGACTGCGGGTTAGATTTTCGATAGATGCCCCTACACATTTAATTTAGGACGGTGGGTTAGATTCCCGATACATCCCCCCTGCACATTTACATTTAGGACTACGGACCGGGGTTCCAGTAGATCCATGCGCATTGATAGTTAGAGTACGAGACGGTATCCTGGAGATCCTTCAGATATATATATATATATATATATATATATATATATATATATATATATATATATATATATATATATATATATGATGGACTACGGGATGGCATCCCGAGGGATCCGCTTGGAAGATGATGAAAGGGACTACAGGAGGGTATCCCAGGAGATCCTCATGTTACTATTGTTATCGGGTTGTTCTGATTTCCGAGTTTACTCTGTTATTTGTATAATTATTGCTGCCTGGTATAACCTGTCTTATTCACTATTGTTCTCTTTTATATTGCTTATTTCATACTGTTGAAAGTTATTATTATGTTTTACCTCAGTAGGGCCATGATCTTCCTCATCACTACCCGACCAAGGAAAGGCTTGGCACTTAAAAAGTACCATTGTGGTGTACGCATGCCCCTTCTGTGCATGTTTTTCATCTGCGGATCCAGGTACACCTACTCAGGCATATCACCCTTGAGGCGCAGACATCTAGTAGGGACTTCCCAGTATATCTTCCACGTCCGCAGACCAAGGTGTCTCTATCTTATTCTATCTTTAGCAGTTAGGCTACCTTTCTTACTGTTGTTTTAGACATTTTGGAGTAAGAGCATTGTACTACATTTCCTTCTGCTTGTGTTCACGTGAGTTTTCGGGTTTTGGGATACTGTTGTAGAAGTTTGAGTTATTGTGCTACATAAGGCGGGTGGCATTTCATATTCCACTTTCCTTTTACTAAATTTGGTTTTATGTGATAATTCAGCAAAGTCTTGATTATTCTTCTGCACTCGTTAGGCGTACCTAGTTGTAGGGACTAGGTTCCATCACAACAGTTCACGAAGGGCGAACTGGGGTCGTGACAAGTTATTATCAGAGCTCTAGGTTCATAGGAATCATAGAGCATAGGTCGGTTTATTAGAGTCTCCTTGATCGGTACGGAGACGTTTGTACTTATCTACGAGACGTTATGTAACTATTAGGAAGAAATTTCACTTCATGTGATTTCATCGTCGTGTGAGATTTTGATACCACAACTAAATTTTGTCTTCCTATTCTCTCTTAGATGGTGAGGACGTGCTATTCGAGACAACCAGGAACCTGCGCCCCCTACTGCAGTCGTCAGAGGCTGGGGCCGGGGTAGAGGTCGAGGACGCGTACGTAGTGTAGCAAGAGCACCTGCGCGAGCTGCCGTTGAGGTACCACCAGCTGATCCAGCCGGAGTCCAGGTACCTGACACACCTACTACTACTACTACTACTACTACTACCACTACTTACGCTCTCTAGGAGACTCTGGCACAGTTCATGAGCATGTACACCACCTTGACTCAGGCAGGGTTGCTTTCCTTTACTGTAGCCACATCCCAGGATGGGAGAGGAGCACAGACTCCCGTCGCCAGCACTCCTGAGCAGCGTGCATGTAGAGCAGGTCCTAGAGGTTAGACATGCGCCGCCTGCAGTACTAGTTTAGCCCGGGGATAGGACAGCGGCTTTCGAGTCTTCTTCACTGACTTGACTCAGTTTTAGATTTGTTTTTGCGAGAGTATGTTCCTCAAAGCCTCAAGGATTCATGGAGCGTAGAGTTTGAGTATTTGAGCCAGGGCACTATGACTATTTCAGAGTATGCTATCTGTTACACTAGTTTGGCTAGGCATGCACCGGCCTTGGTTGCTACTGTTCGCGAGAGGGTTTGCCATAAAGGATTACTCCCAGCATCAGACCTAGCATGGCTAGTGAGTTGGAGATGGATATTTCTTATCAGCAGGTGGTGAGGGTTGCTAGGAAGATTGAGGGTATGCATGCTAGAGAGAGAGGAAGATAGAGGTCAAGAGGTCTCATGAGTTGGGCCACTATTGTGGTGCCCGTACCCCAGCTGTAGGTCATCATGGTGGGGGTTATATGAGTCGTGATGTTCATTCAGGTCTTCCAGAAACTAGCAATGCTCCAGCTCCAGCTCCTCTTAGGCCTCAAAGCCTTATTATGCACCTCCAATTTCTAGCGCGCCTCCTGCGCAGGGTTCTTCCAAAGGTCAGGTCCAGCACACCTAGCCCTAGCTAGTCGGAGCCACTATGTCCTCCCATAGCTTGTTTTGAGTGTGGTGACACATGCCACATGGTTACGGATTGCCCCAGACTTAGGAAGGGTGCATTTTACAAACTTCTCAGCCATAGTGTGCCCCACAGAGTTCACAAGCGATGGTTACAGCTTCAGTCGCCACCCCACCTACTCAGCCAGCTCGAGGTGGGGGCTGGGGAGGTAGAGGTTACCCTCGAGGAGGAGGCCAGGCCAGAAACTATGCCCTTCCCGCTCATGTCGAAGTTATTACCTTCGATTTGGTCATCACATATATTATATTAGTTTTCTATGGAAATGTATCGGTTCTACTCAATCCAGGCTCTATTTACTCTTATGTGTCTTCTTAATTTGCTCCGCATTTGGGTGTATCTCGGGATTCTTTGAGTTACACTATTTATGTTTCTACTCATATGGGGGATTCAATTGTTGTGGACTGCATTTATCGGTCATGTTTGGTTATTTTTCGTGGTTTTGAGACTTGAGCAGACTTATTGCTACTCAGCATGGTTTATTTTAATATTATTTTGGGCATGAAATGGTTGTCGCCCCATTATTCTATACTTGATTGTCACGCCAAAACCGTGATGCTGGCTATGCCTGGTGTATCAAGTGTTAAGTGGAGTGGTACTTTAGATCACATTCCCAATAAAGTTATCTCTTTTCTTACAGCTCAGCATATGGTCGAGAGAGGGAGTGTCGCGTATTTAGCTTATGTGAGAGATTTCAGTGTTGATACCCCTTCTGTTGATTCAGTCCTAGTGGTACGGGATTATCCCGATGTATTTCCAGCTAAATCTTCTAAGCATGCCGCCTGATAAAGACATTGATTTTGGCATTGATTTGCTGCCGGGCACTCAGCCCATTTCTATTCTTCCATATCGTATGGATCCTCCTGAATTGAAGGAGTTGAAGGATCAGTTCCAGGAATTGCTTGATAAGGGTTTATCTGGCCAAGTGTTTCACCTTGGGTGCTCTTGTCTTGTTTGTGAAGAAAAACGATGGTTCTATGCGTATGTGTATCGATTATCGCTAGTTGAACCAGGTCATAGTGAAGAACCATTATCCTTTGCCTCGTATTTATGATATGTTTTACCAGCTTTAGGGCGCACGAGTATTTTCTAAGATTGATTTGTGCTCAGGTTACAATCAGTTGAAGATTCGGATGCCAGATATCCCGAAGACAGCTTTCAGGACTCGCTACGATCATTACGAGTTTATGGATATGTTATTTGGGCTGACCAATGCCCCAACAACCTTCATGCATTTGCTACACAGTGTATTTCTGCCATATATCAACACTTTTGTCATTGTCTTTATTGATGATATTCTGGTGTACTCCCGAAGTCGGGAAGATCATGCGCAACATCTGAGGACAGTGCTTCAGACTCTGAGAGAGAAGAAGTTATATGCAAAGTTATCAAAATGTGAGTTTTGGTTGGATTCAGTGGCATTCTTAGGCCACGTGGTATCGAGCGAGGGCATTCAGGTGGATCTGAAGAAGATAGTGGTTGTGTAGAGTTGGCCCAGGCTGTTCTCATCTATAGAGATCGTAGTTTCCTTGGCTTGGCGGGCTACTACTATCATTTTGTGGAGGGTTTTTCATTGATTTCATTCAGTGGACAGAGGAGTGTGAAGCGAGCTTTCAAAAGCTCTAGGCAGCTTTGACTACAGCTCCAGTTTTGGTATAGCCTACTAGTTCAGGGTCTTATACCGTCTACTGTGATTCCTTGAGAGCTGGCCTTGGAGTGGTATTGATATAGGATGGTAGGGTAATTTCCTACGTATCTAGACAGTTGAATATACATGAGAAGAATTATCTTGTCCATGATCTTGAGTTAGCTTCCATTGTTCATGCCCTGAACATTTGGCTCCATTATTTATACGGGGTTTCTTGTGAGATTTATACTGATCATCGGAGCTTACAGCAATTCAAGAAAAAGGATCTAAGTTTGCACCAGAGGAGATGGTTAGAGTTTCTGAAGGATTATAGACATCACTATTTTATATCGCCCGGGCAAGGCCAATGTAGTGGCCGATGCCTTGCGTCACCGGGCAAAGAGTTTGGGGAGGTTGTAATATTTACCAGTACCAGAGTGGCCTATAGCGATGGATGTTTATGCCTTAGCCAGCCAGTTTGTGAGATTCAATCTTTCGGAGCCTTGTCGGGTTCTAGCTTGCGTGGCTTCTCGGTCTTCATTATTCGATCGTATCAGGGAGCGCCAGTATGATGACCCTCAGTTGCTTGTCCATAAGGACATGGTTTAGCATGGTGATGCCAGAGATATCAGCGAGGATGGAGTATTGAAGATGCAGGGTCGGGTTTATGTACCCAATATTGATGGGCTTCGACAGCTGATTCTTGAGGAGGCTCACAGTTTGCAGAATTCCATCCATTCGAGTCCCGCGAAGATGTATCAAGACTTAAGGCAGCACTATTGGTGGAGGCGGATGAAGAAAGATATAGTTGAATTTGTAGCTAGATGCCTCAACTGTCAGCAGGTGAAGTATGCGCACCAGAGACCAGGTGGATTGCGTCAGCAGATAGAGATTCCAGAGTGGAAGTGGGAGGATATCACCGTGGATTTTGTATATAGACTTCCACGGACATTGAAGAAGTTCGATTCCATTTGGGTTATTGTGAATCAGCTGACCAAGTCTACTCATTTCATCCCTATGTATTGATATGATATTCCAGTTTCTATTATTTCAGACAGAGGTACTCAGTTTACATCACGGTTCTAGAGGGTCGTTCAGTGGGAGTTGGGTACTAGGGTGGAGTTGAGCACAACATTTCACCCCAGACGGATGGATAGTCCAAGCGCACTATTCAAATTCTTGAGGATATGCTCCGCGCGTGTGTCATTGAGTTTGGAGGGTCTTGGGATCAGTTCTTACAATTGCCAGAGTTTGCTTACAACAACAGCTATCAGTCTAACATTTAGATGGCACCGTATGAGTCTTTGTATGGTAGGCGGTGTAGATCTCCGGTGGGTTGGTTTGAGTCAGGTGAGGCTCAACTATTTGGCAAAGATTTGGTTTTAGGATACATTGGAGAAAGTTAAGGTGATTCGGGATAGACTCCGTACAATCCAATCCAGATAGAAAAACTACGCGGACCGGAAGGTCCGTGATGTTTCCTTATGGTTGGAGAGTAGGTTCTGCTTCAGGTTTTTCCTATGAAGCGCATTATGAGATTCGGGAATAAAGAGAATTTGAGTTCGAGGTTCATTGGCCCTTTTGAGATTTTGAGGCGTGTTGGGGAGGTTGCTTATGAGCTTGCCTTACCTCCCAGCCTGGCAGGGGTTCATCTAGTATTTCATGTTTCGATGCTCCGGAGATATCACAGTGACCCGTCACACGTGTTAGATTTTAGTTCAGTCCAACTGGAAAAGGATCTATCTTATGATAAGGAGCTAGTTGCTATATTGGACAGGCAGGTCAAAAAGTTGAGGTCAAAGAACATTTTTTCAGCAGGGTCAGCCGGCTGAAGGAGGCAACCTGGGAGACAAAGCAAGATACGCACAACTGTTACCCTGATCTTTTAACTACTTCATATGTGTCTCTATGATCGTTCGAGGATGAACGAATGCTTAAGTGTAGGAGGATGTGATGATCCGGCCGGTCATCTTTAGTATTAACGTCCAATCCCTTATTAACTGCTTTCCTAAGTTTAATTCTACTAATTTGACTTACTGGGACATTAGGTTTTGAGTTGCGGAGAGATTTGGGACACTTCGTCCCTAAATGAGAGCTTAAGTGTTGGAAAGTTGTCTGTAGTTGGAACAATGTGAAGATGGTCTCGGAATAAAGATTTGATGGTTCTATTAGCTTCGTTAGGTGATTTTGGGGTTAGGAGCATGTTTGGATTGTGTTTTGGAGGTTCGTAGCTAATTTAGGCTTGAAATGCGAAATTAGAATTTTAGAAGTTTCTGGTCAGACAGTGAGATTTTGATTCGAGAGGCGGAATGTAATTCTGAGAGTTGGTGTAGCTTCATTATGTCATTTGGGATGTGTGTGCAAAATTTTAGGTCATTCGAACGTGGTTTGGTTGGGTTTTTGATCAAAAGTTTGTTTCGGAAGTTTTAGAAAATTTAAGCTTGAATTCGATGTGGATTGGTGGATTTGATGTTTTTGAGGTGCTTTAAGGATTGGAACAAGTGTAAATGAAGTTTTAGGATGTGTTGGTACTTTTGGTTGAGGTCCCGGGGGCCTCGGGTGTGTTTTAGATGGTCAACCGGACCACTTTTGAGTTTGAAATGTTGCGGAATTTGAGCAGCTGTTCCAGAAGAAATTTGGTCTTTGTGATCGCGTAGGGCTAGTCGCGATCGCGTAGAAAGATACTGGGGTGGATTGAGTTTGGATTCGCGTTTGCGTCTGAAGGTTTGTGTTCATGTAAGGCTAGATGTTAGTACTTCACATTCGCAGCTGGAGAATCGCGTTCGCATATAAGGATTTGTAGGTTAGGGGTCAATGCCCTTCGCATTCGCAGCTAGAGTATCGCGTTCGCATGGTTTGGAGAGAGGAAAGCATCGCGTTCGCAGAAGTAGTATCGCATTCGCATAATGTTATTTTGGGAAGATGAAAATTAGTGCTTCGCGATCGTGAGACTTGGGTCACGATCGCGATGAAGAAATATCATAATTGGGCAGAAAGTTTATAAACATTTTTCCGCAATTTTTAGTCATTTCTCCTCCATAGTTGAGCATTATGAGAGCTTTTTGAAGGTGATTAAAGATGGATTCAAGGAGAACTGATTGGAGATAATATTTTTGAACCTAAAACATGTTTCTATTGTGAAATCTATCTAGGAATGCATGGAAACTTGGACAAAAATGGAAGAACTGGAGCTTGGAATTTTATTTTTAATCTGGAATTTGAGGGGTCATTTGGATTCCGATTTTTGTGTTCTTATTATGTATAGACTTGTGAGAGTATGAGGTTTCTGAAAATATAAGTTTCATCTTCTTCGGCGATGTTGGCCTGAGGGGCATTTTGGTTATTTACCTAATTTCGCATCTTAGCTTTGAATTAAATCGTAGAATTAGTTGTTTGGGATGTAATTTACAATATGTAATTGAATTGAGTAGATACTCATGGGAAAGGCGTGATTCCTAGTTGATTTTGAGCCGATTCGAGGTAAGTGGCTTGTCTAACCTTATGTGGGGTACCTTTCCCTTAGGATATAATATTTGGTAATTGAATGAGGTTACGAGCGCGTACTTGAGCTAATTGTTGAAGATCTGCTTTTGCTTTAAGTATTTAAACTGAGTTCCTTTCTTACATGCTTTATTATATACTTGTAAATTTTAGCATGTTGTTAGTTAGAAAAGCATGTTTAGTTCATTTAAAATTGACAATTTACTAAATTGCCTTGGTTTCATTACGTGAAGCATGTTAGGCTAGAATTACTTATTGCCTTGGTATGAAATTTTATTTCTAAACATCTCCTTGTTGTTGTTGTTGTTGTGTATTTATATTGGGACTACGGATGTGGGATTCCGGTAGCTCCCCCTTGTGTGTATATTTTGGAACTGCGGGTTAGATTCCTGATAGATCCCCCTGCATATTTACTTTAGGACTACGGGTTAGATTATCGGTAGATCCTCTTGCATATTTACTTTGGGAGTGTGGGTTAGACTCCTGATAGATCCCCCTGTATATTTACTTTGGGACTACGGGTTAGATTCGTGATAGATCCCCCTGCACATTTACTTTAGGACTACGGGTTAGATTCCCGATAGATTCCCCTGCATATTTATATTTGGTACTACGGACCGGGGTTCCGGTAGATAACCCGCGCATTGATAGTTAGAACACGGGACGGTATCCCGGGAGATCTTTCGGATATATATATATATATCTCTGCTGGGTAGATGATGAAAGGAACTACAGCACTGTATCGTGGGAGATCCTCATGTTACTATTGGTATTGAGCTGTTCTGATTCTGAGTTTACTCTGTTATTTGTATAATTATTGATTCCTGGTATAACTTATCTTATTTCTCTTCCGTTCTCATTTATATTACTTATTTCATATTGTTGAAACTTATTATTATGTTTGTCCTAACCTTCCTCGTCACTACCTGACTGAGGTTAGGCTTGGCACTTACTATGTACCACTGTTGTATACTCATGCCGCTTCTGCACATGTTTTTCATGTGTAGATCCAGGTACCCCTACTCAGGCATATCACCCTTGACGCGGAGAGATCTAGCAGGGAATTCGAGGTATATCTGTCGCGTTCATAGACCAAGGAGTCTCTATCTTATTGTATCTTTAGTAGTTAACCTCTCTTTCTTACTGTTGTTTTAGACATTCTGGAGTTAGAGCATTGTACTACATTTCCTTCAACTTGTATTCCCGAGAGTTTCGGGTTTTGGGATACTGTTGTAGAAGTTTGAGTTATTGTGCTATATAAGCCAAGTGGCATTTCATATTCCACTTTCGTTTTACTAAATTTGGTTATAAGTTATAATTCCGCAAAGTCTTGATTGTTCTTCCGCACTCGTTAGGCTTACCTAGTTGTACGGACTAGGTGCCGTCACGATAGTTCACGGAGGGCGAACTGGGGCCATGACAATAAATTCGTAAGTATTCTCTATCGATCATGAGCGCTCTGGCTATCGTAACTCTCTCACGAGTAATTACCACAATTTACTAGATATATTCTCTCGAATTACGCTAGCTGACATTAAGTATGGTCACTCGGATCACACCCAAGGTCTCGTTCTCCCTAATCCCACCTTTGAACCCTCTGCATCGATCCCAAAGATACATTTGGAGAGATCATATTCAATAACTACCTAAATATGCACTTTCTCTCGAGTAATACGTACTAAATAGGCACAGTCAATTGATGGCCCTTCAATCTACATCAATGATAACGTAGTTGAACAAATAGAAATAATACTACAGCAAATCTTTATTAATGTAACATGAAAATCATTCCGCAATAGGTTCCATCAAAACCCTAGATAACAAATTAGCTATTAATAATAGTATGCAAAACAACTATACTAGAATTCATAACCAATAAGAGAACTAGGAAGACGGAATTGAAAAACTCAGAGAAGAATTCTCTGCCTTGCTCCTAGTATGTTCTTTCCTCCATAGGTCTCAATTATGTCCAAACTCGATCTCTCTCTCGATTTCTCTCCTCAAAAATAACTTTTTTAGGTCTATTTATATGCGTAGGAAAAGGCTTAAACATATGGGCCAAGTCCAAGTCAGACCAGGAGGCGAAATAAGCCTTTAAAACTCGGATTGGACCTAGTTTAGGCTGGCCTTGCCTGGATAACGCCAGTCTAGGCCTGCTTTAAGCTGGCCTCACTTGGATAAATCCTGGTTAGGCCACGCATTAAGCTGGCCTCACCTGGATAAATCCTGGTCGAACTAGCTTTTGCCCAGCTTCTCCTTTTTATCGTTCTCGAACGCACATTCGACGTTTAAGCATCAATTTAGCTCTACTTTTATTTTCGATGCACCTGCACATAAAATAGCCTTCATTACGCTCAAACAACGTGTATTTTAACTTTAAAGCATGTAAAATGCAAAACATATAATGTGCAAAAACCATGAATTATAGCCACACATCAATACCTCATACTTAAATATTTTTTCGTCCTCGAGCAACTATGGACACGACCTTTTTAAAAAATTCTCCTAACTCATTGATCACGCCACCCTCTAGTCCGAAAAAGGATAAGCGGTCACTGCAAATATAATCTGGTCTAAAAGTCCAGAGTCAAATTCCACAACGAACTAACGCTTAGCTATATCTGTTTAATATCACTAAGAAGACAAGATTGATCAATTTTCTAAATTATAAACATTGAGATTTATATATCTAACTAATTAACTAGAAAATATTACAAAGCGGTAAAATCATCAACTAACAATACAAAGGTTGGAGACTAAATTAAGGAGGCCTAGAGTTATGATTTTCCCAATTGTCAGAATCCTTCTAGCTATGTTCCCTACAATATTGCCAATGTATTCTCTACAGCTCATGGGCACTTTAGGTGTCGTTATTCTCTCTCGAGCTACTACAACTATTTACTAGATATACTCTCTTGAACTATACTAGTTGGCTTTATATAACCTCTCGTTATGACCACGTCAAGGCATTATTTTTTTTTCTAAACTTGTCTTTAAACTCGTTGTATTGAGTTCTCACATACGTTAGAAGTGACATTGTTCAATAACCACCTAAATATGTATATTTTCTCAAGCAACACATATAAATAGGCATAGTCAATCGATGTCCATTCAATCCAAAACAATAAATATGTAGTTGAACAAGTAGAGAAATCCAACGGTTCAATTATATAAAACATAACAAGAATTTATCCTATAAAAGGTTCCATCAAAACCTTAGATACAAATTAGCTATTGATAATAGTATGTAAAACTACAATACTAAAATTCATAATCAATAATGAAAAAATAGGAAAAGGAAGGAAAAACTCGTAGAAGAATTCTTTGCCTTGCTCATATTGTGTCTTTGCCTCCTTAGGTTGAATTTGTGTCCAAATTTAGTCTCTTCCCTAAAAAAACCGCTTTTCCATGTATATATACATAATAGGGTCGGGCCCAAATAATTATTACTCCTACGCAAAAAAGGAAAATTTTTCAGGCCTGGACAACCGCTGTCGCTGTCAACCGCGGTACAGCTGCGGTACTTTTATAGTGTACTGCCTCAGCCCGCCTCAGGTCCGTGATCGCGGTTTCGACTACGGTTTTAACCCTATTCCATTTGAAATTTACAAACGCATAAAATCTGAAAGTTATATCCCTTTGAGTTATCTTTCCAACCATATATTTTGTAGCACAGATGGATTTCTCAGCAAAAAGTTATATGCATTTTCCTAGACAGTGCGCAACATGCCTACTCGATTCTTTGTTTTGTTACTCTATCATCCCTTGATCCCCGAATACGATCCAGGCTTGCTTCCTTGGGCTTTTAATCATACTTCAAATCTCTCAATCACTTGAATTTATTTCATAACATCTATATAGCTTGGAATCACTCCTACAAGGCATAAAATGCACAATTAGTGCAAAACACTAGCTATTAAAGCACAAACTCAATTAAACTAACGTAAATTTGAGTGTAATAAGCGACTAAAATACGTAATTATAGCCTATCATCAACACCCCACGCTTAAACCATTGCTCGTCATTGAGCAATCAAACTACACTATTTATAGACACGACCTTTTTAAACAATTCTGCTAACTCATAACACCAAGATATTTAAAATAGACTAAGCACGAAAGCGTAATATCTTCATCTCAATATTTGACTCACAAGTAACATGCATTATTTATAACTCACCCACTTACTTTAACATAGAGGTCATTGACATTACATTTCCTTCATGAATCAAGTGCCTCACACAACAAAAGAGAGTATTTCCACACAATAAAATTTAGGAACACTTAGGAACTCAATAGAAAGAATTCACTTATTCTCAGAAATAACATTCATATGCTACAAAAGATGCACCATAAGCTTTCCCATAGTGTACTACTCCACTAATAGAGATTATTCAAACTAGTATCTATTAGCACTCTATTTGGTTGTAATGTAGGATACGGAATGGATAGGATTCATTTAGATATAAGAGTGACTACACCTCCCTAAGCACTTTAATACATATACTTTAACTTTGAAACTGCATACTTATATCAAACCAAAACTTCACCTTCACATCAATGTATATTACCTCATTCTTCTTTAAGCATACTTACATCAAGAGCCACCATTTATCAAGAAATGTTTTTCATAACAATCCAACTCCTTTTTTTTCAATTCAAGTGGCTCTTACTTTTTCAAAACAGTGCATCTTTCTCCTTATTTAATTAGTTCCACTAAAAAGTCAAACCAACCACCCCACACTTTAACCTTTACAAAGTTCATAAACAATTCAAGTGCTCATGAGAGTTTACAATGGCTCAAGTAGATGGTTGATTCAAATAAATAGGTAAGGCTTGTAATATGATTGCCAAATAGATAGTATTACTGACTCAAAGGGGTTAACTACAATACATAATTATTAGGCAGGTAAAATATACATATCTGGCTTAACAAAGAAGTAACTATATCACTTTCTAGACTGAATAAAACTACTATTTCGCTTTGCAAATACATGGAAAAAGTTCTAGGCATCAAATGCAATGCACAAAATAACACCCAAACCTCATTCACACACACATGGCACATAACTCACTTAGGATTGGATTCATCAAGATACTCTAGTCAAAGCACTTATGGAAATTTAAAATCATCAATTTAAGGTACTTATACAAGAGTCAAAAACTGATCTTAAGCGTCATAACAAAAGTACTCACTATTCTCAAGATATAACAAATTCAAGAGATATTGCTTCAATTCAAAACACAACATAATGGCTCCTATTCATAAAAAACTAACTACACCCGGTTCAAATAAAACTCTTGAAAAGAACTGCGGCACAAAGAAAAATCAAGGGAGAATTGCTACACTACCTAACAAAAGAAAATCTTTTAATTTTTTTTTTTTAGAATTAATCCCTCAAAAAAATTGTCTAATAGATCCATCATCTTGAAAAGTCCAATATTTTCTAGTTTAAAAAAACATTATCCAATTAAACTAACACAACTAAAATAGCATAGAAAGTAACCAAGACAATCTCCTCACCCCACACTTAAGATTATGAATTGTCCACAATGCACACCATAACTAATAAAAGGGTAAAAGCGACTCCCTGGTAGGCCAACGGCCAAAGCACTAGCAACTCATGGATTACTCAGACTTTTTCCAAGCTTGGTCCTTCGTGCGGGTATCTCACAATTAGTTCCAACCATTTAGTTTGTTGTTGCATCGTTCCAATACTTTTGCTTTCCCTGCTCATAGAAAATAAAAAATTGACACTATAAAAATAATACGATTAAAAATAAATAAAAGAAAGCAAATAAAGTTGGGTTGTCTGCCAACAAGCGCTTGATTTAACGTTGCAGCACGACATGAATCACTTTTTTCTTCCCCCTCAAGCTTATGAATTAAACCCCAAGTTTTGATTCAAGCTTATGATTATGATCATGGGGCGGTGGAATGAATCTAACTGGCCCAAGGTAATAATGTAGTATTCTACACTCCTTGACCTTTGTATGAGGTGTGTAATCCTGACTTTCTAGCGAGAAGAATTCCAGAATATATGCACATTGTTTCTCATTCCTTGACTCTTCAATTTGTCCGGATGGCTCTATTTCTATATCATCATCCAAATATAATGTGAAAAAATGCTTGGTGTGTGGACCAATGCACTGAAACACATGAACTTCAGGACTTTCAACATCCTTAACATCAATGATACTAGAGTCGACAAAATTTTTATCCTTAAAGTCCTTGGCTGACTTTAGTCTCACTTCTTCAACTCCAAAATCCTCAAACTGTAGTTGGCTAGGTTGATGAAGTTTTACTATGACCGCCCTAATTAGCACCTCAAATTCACTCTCTTCTTCGCTACTATCCTCAATATTGGCTTGTTGAGCATTAAAAGCTCCAACCACTTGACTCAATTGAGCCTCCAACTTGTGAATAGTTGCCTCTTGTCTTTCTATCTGCTGTTGTCTCTCATTATTTTGTTCGAGAAGGCACTTTAACATATCCTTTATCTCCTTCAGGTTTACTTTCCCAGGTTCTTTGTTCCTATTATCTTCACAAGAAAAACTAGAACTATCACAGTAAAGATTGGGGGAAGATAATCCATATAAGCATAACCATAAAACATGACCATTTTTACCACCACACACATCACACATATTCCAAAAATAAGATTAAGTTGGTGTACATAACACGCTCTCAAGAACGTTTTGAAGTTTTTTTCCACGGGTGGTTTCCTTTATAATATGTATGGAGATCAATAGCAGAATTATATACACCTAAATTCTCATAATTCGAAAATGTCATGTTTCACAAATCAATAGTTATAAAAAAAATACAAAACAAAATAAAACAAAATAAAAGTTCAAACTTGAAACCCATCAATATGTACAGCTACAACTACACCGTTAGTTCCCCGACAACGTAGCCAAAATTTGATCACACCCAACTCTAGTTCTAAAAAGGATAAGCGGTCATTGGAAATATAATCCGGTCTAAAAGTCCGGAGTCGAATCCCACAGACAAATAAGGCTTAGATATATCTGTTTAATATCACTAAGAAGACAAGATTGAACAATTTTTTAAACTATAAAGACTGATTTATATTTCTAACTAATTAACTAGCAAATACTACAAAGCGATAAAATTATCAACTAACAAGAGAAAGGGTTGGAGACTAAATTAAGGAGGTCTAAAGTTATGATTTTCCCAATTGTCGGAATCCTCCTAGCTATGTCCCCTTCAATTTTGCCAATGTATTCTGTACTGCTCATGAGCACTTTAGGTGATGTAATTCTTTCTCGAGCAACTACAATAATTTACTAGACATATTCTCTCAAACTACACTAGTTGGCTTTATATTACTGCTCATTATCACCGCGTCAAGGCATTGTTTTTTCTAAACTTGTCTTTAAACTTGTTGTATTGATTTCTCACATACATTAGGAGTGTTGTTGTTCAATAGCCACCTAAATATGTATCTTTTCTCAAGCAACACATAACAAAAATAGTCATAGTCAATCGATGGTCATTCAATCAAAAATAATAAACACGTAGTTGAACAAGTAGAGAAATCCAGTGGCTCAATTATATAAAACATAACAAGAATTTATCCTACAAAAGATTCTATCAAAAACTTAGAAAACAAATTAGCTATTCATAATAGTATGTAAAACTACAATACTAAAAGTCATAATAAACAATGAAAAAATAGGAAGAGGAATCAAAAACTCGTAGAAGAATTCCCTGCCTTGCTCATATTGTGTTTGCGCCTCCTTCGGTCGAATTTGTGTCCAAAATCGGTCTCTTCCCTCAAAAATACCACTTTTTCATGTATATATACCAAGTAGGGTAGGGCCAAATAATTATACATTCTCATACTGGAAAAAGGATAATTTTCAGGTTTGGACGGTTGCTGTCGGGGTCAACCACGGTATGGCTGTCGTACTTTCATAGTGTACTACCTCAGGCCGCCTCAGCTCCGCGATCATATTATCGACCATGGTTTTCACCTTGTTCCATTTGAAATTGGGAAACATGTAAAGCATGAAAGTTGTAGCCCTTTGCGTTATCTTTCCAACCATATATTTTGAGTACAAATGGAGTTCTGAGCAAAAAGTTATGTGCATCTTCTTAGAGAGTGCAACATACCTACTTGATTCTTTGTTTTGTTGCTCTATCATCCGTTGATCCCCGAATACGATCCCGACTTAATTCCCTAGGAATTTATTCAGACTTCAAAGCTCAAAATCACTTGAATTCATTCCATAATATCTATATAGCTCGGAATCACTTCTATAAGGCATAAAACACAAAATTAGTGCAAGACACTAGCGATTAAAGCTCAAACTCAAATAACGTACAGTAAATTTGAGTGTAATAAGCGACTAAAATACATAATTATAGTCTATCATCACTCATCACACGAAAAATCTTTGAAATAGACTAAGCACATAGGTGTAACATTTTTACCTCAAGATTTGACTCGCTAGTACCATGCATTATTCACAACTCACTTACTTACTCTAACATGGAGGTCAATGACATTACGTTTTTTTCATGAATCGCGTGCCCTAAAAAAGAAATTAGTTCCAAAAACATTGATATTTAAGAACAATTACGAACTCAAGATAGAAACAATTTACTTACTCTCATAAATAATATTCATATGCCACAAAGGATGCACCATAGGCTTGCCCGTAATGTACTACTCTACTAATTAGAGCTCATTAAGTCTAGGATCAGGTTGGAATTTAATTATTGTAATGTAGGCTGCGGGTCGAATATGATACATTTGAATATAAGAGTGACTATACATCCCCAAGCACATTAATATATATACTTTAAGATTCAAACCCCACACTTATGTCAAGCCATGACTCCACCTTCACATCAATATACATCAACTCCCAAGTTATTTAAGCACAATTACATCAAGAGTTACCACTTATCAATGAATATTTGCACACAATACAACTATTATTTTTCTATTCTTTTTTAATTCAAGTGGCTCTTCCTCTTTAAAATCATTGCACTTTTCTATTTATTTCATTAGTTCCACTCAAAATCCAAACCAACCACCCCAAACTTTAACTTTTACATAAATCATCACAATTCAAGTGCTCACGAGAGATGAACAGGTTCAAATAGATGGTTAATTCCAAAAAAAAAGGATAAGGCTTGTAATGTGGTTGCCAAAAAAACATGATTACACGCTCAAAGGGGTTAAATACGTTACATAACAATTAGGTGAGTAAAATATACATATCTAGTTCAACAAAGAAACGCCTATACCACTTCCAAGACTGAACAAAACTACTATTTTTCTTTGCAAATACACGGGGGAAGTTCTAGGCATCAAATGCAGTGCACAGAATACAACAAAAACCTTATACACACATGGCACATAACTAACTCAGGATTGGACTCATCAAGACACTCTAGTCAAAAACAGTTAAGAAAAGTTAAGATAATACAATTTAAGGTACTTCTACAAGAGTCAAAAATTGAGCCTAAGCGTCACAACCAAAGTACTAACTATTCTCAAGGTATAACAAAGTTAAAAGATGTTGTTGCAATTCAATTCATCTCAGACTAGCTCATACTCCTAAAAAAAATAACTACACCCGGTTCAAACAAAACTCTTAGAAAAAACTGCGTCACAAAGAATAATTAAGGGAGAATTACTACACTACCTACAAAGAAAATTTTTTTGTCCATTTTTTTAGATGTAAACCCCTTAAGAGAATCGACTAGGATATCCATCGTCGGGAAAAGTACAATATTTTTATTTATTTGTTTCGTTTTTCTAAAAAATAACAAATAAAAAATATTCAATTAAACTAGCATAACTAAAATAGCATAAAAAGTCATCCAGACAATCTCCTCACTCCATGCTTAAAATTATGCATTGTCCCCAATGCACACCGTAATTAATAAGAGGGTAAAAAAACTCCCTAGTAGGCCAAAGACCGAAGCACTGACAGCTTATGGGGTACTCAGACTTCTCCCATACTTAATCCTTCATGCGAGTACCTCACATTTCGTTCCAACGATCTTCTTTTTTGTTGTATCCTTCCAATAACTTTGCTTTCGATACTCCTAGAAAATAAAAAATCGATACTACAAAAATAATATATTAAAAAAATAATAATAATAAATAAAATAGTAAAGCTGGGTCGCCTCCCAACAAGCGCATTTAACTTCGCGGCACGACGCGAGTCACTTGCTGCCTCCACTTTGAACTTATGAATTGGACCACAAGTTTTGATTCTACTCTATGATCTTACTACTGGTGTCACAACCAAAAATCCCTCCGAAGGAGTCGTGATGGCACCTAGCCTCTAAACTAGGTAAGCCTAACATAAACTGAAATATCATTGATATTTACTAACTTTAAATTAAATTACTTTGAACATTTTACATTTTCCAAAATTGGGGGGTACAAGTCATAAGCCTTTCTAAGAGTAATTATACAAAATTAATACATCACTGCTCCGAAACAAAAGGACCAAATGGAAATAAGTACAAATGAAGGTGACTCTGAGGCCTGCGAATGTTGTAGCAAGTTTACCTTGAGTCTCCACCGCAACGACCCGCACAACTACTACCTATCAAATGCCTGGATCTATAGAAAAAATGTATATAAGTGTAGTATGAGCACACCATGACGGTGCCCATTAAGTATCAAGACTAACCTCGGTGGGGTAATGACGAGGAACAGTCCAGACACCTACTGATCAAATAAATTGAACAGGATTTGATAATAAACTATCAACATAAAAATGACATAGTAATATCAACAACGGGAAAAGAACTAACTACAATCAGTAGAAATAATAAAGAGAAACACGGGTGAAAACAAAGATAACCAATAAATTAACACCAACATAGCTAGAACGCAGACAAGTAAAAATATACTCAAACAACGAAGGCAATGTCAGCTCAATAAATCACATTGTTTCTGATGCACAATTTCCATCCATATCAAACTCGATGTTTCATGTCGTAACCTCAATTTCCAAACTTTTAGCATACTCGGGAACCTTGTGCCCACATATTTCTATCTCACTTTACACAACAACGTTCTCATATTGTTCAGTTCATAGGGTGTATATCTAATGCAATTAAGATGTTCAAGGAGCCTTATTTACATAATATAAGTGGAGTTCAACTTCTCAACCAATTAGGAACCATCAAGGAAAGATGAAGTTATTCTTAAAAATTATTTGAATAAAGTAAGTATTATTTTCAATTAATGTACAACATCGAATGAATATTACCTTTTGTTGGAAATCATGTATATCTATGATGTGTGCGCTTTGGTTGTATGAGCATGATTTTCAGGTATAGGTTTTGATGAATGACAAACAATGAAGTCAAGCGTCAAACAACGATATAATATGACAAACTATCAAATGGCGAGAAGCATATTGATGACGGGATTGCATAGACAAGCCAAGTCGAGCCAAAGAGTTCAAGACCGAAGACCCAAGACGTAGGTCGTTAGGTAGAACCAATGTAAGAACAACGTTTAAGTTATCTTATCTTTTGGCTCAACATTAGGTCATCATAAATATGCATAAAATCATTTTATTAAAGTAAATCATTTTATTAAATCATATATATCGTAAATATTTTTAATATACTTCAAACAAAATGATTTTAACGTTTTCATTTTTAACCAAAATGGGTTTTGAAGTAAGTTTTCAATTCTAGTATACACAGTGTATATCAAGGGTATATCAATGGTATATAATAGATCCGTTGCCAAAGTTTTGAACACTGGAACAACATAATCGAATATATGAAGTACACAATCGATTATATGAAGTCAACAATCGATTGTCTACTTTTAACAATCGATTATTTTGAGACAGTGCAACCGGTTTTTAAACATCAAAACAATCGATTGTCCTGTCATACAATCGATTATCAACAATCGATTGTCACCTTCATACAATCGATTATATTTTGACCGTTCCCACAGAATCCTAAATTGATTTTTGAACGTTGAAGAACAATCGATTATTCAGGTTTAACAATCGATTGTTTAGCCTAAAATCAGGAATCTTTTTTGAACGTTGGTCAGACAATCGATTGTCACCTCCAAACAATCGATTGTTTGAGCACAGAATCAGATTTTATTTGTCAATTAAGCAACGGTCAGCACTACTTTTTCACCTATAAAAAGAGGTCTTTTGAGCTGATTTTAAACACACAACTCCTGCATATATTGATATACATATTGATCATTTTCAAGCATCATTTTAGAGCTTTTGTTGAGCCATTTGATAGACAACTTTGTGTTGTTCATAGAGCTTATTTTGTTTCTCTTTATCCACTCTATTGAGAGAGTATTTGTTGTAAAAGAGAGTTGTTTGAGAAGAACATATCTTCTCATTTGTCGGGTTTGCTAAGTACCCAAAGTCTTAGTGGTTGAAGTCTTGGGGTGAGGTATCCTCAAGCAAGTGAAGTCTTAAGGTGTGGTATCCTTGAGCAACTGTAACGGTTTGTTAAGCACCCGTAAGCTTGACGAAGATAGTGGAAATCTCGAGAGAGTCTCTCGGGTACTGGACTAGCCCCGGGTTGTGGTGAACCAGGATACATCGGTGCGTTTGTTCTAATTTATTTACTTATCGCACTTATTTATTTCCTGCAATTTTTAAATTCCGCAAGTTTACGCTAATTTTTATTATAACGCTATTCACCCCCCCCCCTAGCGTTAAGCGTATTATCTAACAATTGGTATCAGGGCCTAACTCTCTGAAAGCCTTAACCGGTTGAGAGGAATATATATTTTTCTGTTGAGATTACTGAACGCAGGAACGATGAATGAAGGACAATCCACCACTTGCCCTCCATTTTTTGATGGAACGAATTACTCATATTGGAAGGAGCGAATGATAATCTTCCTCAAAGCAAACAGTTTTCGTTTGTGGCAAATCATCAAAAATGGTGAACCAATGCCAACAAAGAAAGTTGGAGAAACCACGGTTCCAAAGAAGGAAGATGAATATGATGCCGAGGACATCAAGAAAGTTGAAAATAATGCAAGGGCCATCCATGTATTATATTGTGTGGTGAATCCAGATGTTTATCGAAAAATCTCTTGCTACACAACCGCCAAGGAGATGTGGGATAAGCTCGAGATCATTTATGAAGGTACGCCTCAAGTCCGAGAAGCCAAAATTGATTTCCTAACACATAAATATGAAACCTTTAAAATGGAGAAGGAACCCATTGGTGTTATGTTTGAACGATTCTTAAGAATCGTCAACGATCTCCATGCTCTCGGGAAAGTTTACACGAACAAAGATCTTGTTCGAAAAATCCTACGGAGTCTCACTCCCGAGTGGCGCTCCAAAGCCAATGCCATCCAAGAGTCGATGGAATTCACAGATATCACAATTGATGGACTAAGAGTTAATCTCGAAACTTATGATAGCACAATTCTTAATCCTTATTTTAGAAGCAATTCAAATTTTGCCTTCAAAGCCTCATCCTCTAAACGAGAAGAGGTAAGTGATTCGGAAATGGATGATGATAATATTTCAAATGATATAATTGAAAAGTCTTGTAAGTCTATGAAGAAGGACAAGAAAAAGAAGAAACGCCATAGGCGCGTATCACAGGTTCGGACAGCTCGGGCGATGAAACTGCCGCATTATGCTTCATGGCCGACAAAGAAGAAGAGGTAAGTACTTCTAACTCTCACTCGTTTGAAGAATTACAAAATGCCTATGATGAATTGTATCGTTAATTTGTTAATGCTTCCAAAATGATAAAAGATTTGAAGAAAACACTTTCTTTGCAGAAAACACTTTCTTTGCCAGAAACAGATTTTCAGAAAACACTTTCTTTACAAGAAAAAGAGTTTGAAAAATCCTCTTTTTGAAAGAAATAGATTTTGAAAATTTGACTAATGAAAATGATGTTCTTAAAAATAAAATTGAAGTTTTAGAAAAATAAAATAAATTTTTGAAAAATGACATTGTTGATTTAAAAATAAAATCAAGGAATTGAATGAAGCCTCTTCTATTGATAAATGTTCCAATTGTTCTTCTTGTAGTTCCTTAAAATTAGAGAACATAGAACTTAGGAAAGCACTAGAAAAACGTAGTGTTGATAGTCCTAAAATTGAAGAGAATAAAAAGGACATAAGTAATGAGGTTGGTCCATCTAGAAAGAATTCTAGGAACCTCACAAATGAGTCTAAGATTAATTATTTTAGACCACCTAGACACAATTCTAGGAATTTTGTAAATGAGTCTAGAATGAATAATTTTAGACCACTTAGACATGACTCTAGGAAATTCAACGCTTCTAGGGGGAACAACTTTAGATCACCTAGAACGCATTTGGCTCAACCTAGACATATGCACAATCCTAATGTTATATGTCACTATTGTAATCGGGTAGGACACATTGCACCCGTTTGTTTTGCTAAACATAGAGATTTATGTATTGATTATGATTATTATTATCCTAACCCCCAAGGACCCAAAAGAAGTTGGGTACCAAAAACCTATTTTTAGGTTCTTTTTGCAGGTGTGCTTGAAGACTACAATATTGTAGTGGATGCACCAAGCACTAAACCTTAATGCATTAAGGGGGAACGTCGGTTAGTTATCGTATTTTGAATAAAAACGCAATAAGTTGATATATGCTAATAATCATTAATTATTTTTGGGTGATACATGTTTTAATAAGTTTTATTATTGAAAAACAATTAGTATCAATTAGTTTTATAATAAGTGATTGATTTATGTTTTGATGAATATTTTTAGGTTAAATAACAATTGATGAATTTGCGAAAAATGACCGTTATTATGGTGTTACTAATATTTGGAATTATTTGATTTTGTTTATAACAATTGATATCGTCAATGGTTTAAATAACTTTTGGTATACTCTTTTTGCTAATGCCAAAAGGGGGAAGAATATGGGCGATATGCATGCCTTAATTGAGGGGGAATATTCAATTAAGGGGGAATTATATTGAATTGATTATATTGAATTGGTTGCATAAATTGTATGTTGAGATATAGCATGAATTTAGGGGGAATTCAATATGCATATCTTCCGTTGTTTGTCATTATCAAAAAGGGGGAAATTGTTGGAAATCATATATATCTATGATGTGTGCGCTTTGGTTGTATGAGCATGATTTTCAGGTATAGGTTTTGATGAATGACAAACAATGAAGTCAAGCGTCAAACAACGATATAATATGACAAACTATCAAATGGCGAGAAGCATATTGATGACGGGATTGTATAGACAAGCCAAGTTGAGCCAAAGAGTTCAAGACCGAAGACCCAAGACGTAGGTCGTTAGGTAGAACCAATGTAAGAACAACGTTTAAGTTATCTTATCTTTTGGCTCAACATTAGGTCATCATAAATATGCATAAAATTATTTTATTAAAGTAAATCATTTTATTAAATCATATATATCATAAATATTTTTAATATACTTCAAACAAAATGATTTTAACGTTTTCATTTTAATCAAAATGGGTTTTGAAGTAAGTTTTCAATTCTGGTATACACAGTGTATATCAATAGTATATAATAGATCCGTTGCCAAAGTTTTGAACACTGGAACAACATAATCGAATATATGAAGTACACAATCGATTATATGAAGTCAACAATCGATTGTCTACTTTTAACAATCGATTATTTTGAGACAGTGTGCAACCGGTTTTTAAACATCAAAACAATCGATTGTCCTGTCATACAATCGATTATCAACAATCGATTGTCACCTTCATACAATCGATTATATTTTGACCGTTCCCACAATCCTAAATTGATTTTTGAACGTTGAAGAACAATCGATTATTCAGGTTTAACAATCGATTGTTTAGCCTAAAATCAGGAATCTTTTTTGAACGTTGGTCAGACAATCGATTGTCACCTCCAAACAATCGATTGTTTGAGCACAGAATCAGAGATTTTATTTGTCAATTAAGCAACGGTCAGCACTACTTTTTCACCTATAAAAAGAGGTCTTTTGAGCTGATTTTAAACACACAACTCCTGCATATATTGATATACATATTGATCATTTTCAAGCATCATTTTAGAGCTTTTGTTGAGCCATTTGATAGACAACTTTGTGTTGTTCATAGAGCTTATTTTGTTTCTCTTTATCCACTCTATTGAGAGAGTATTTGTTGTAAAAGAGAGTTGTTTGAGAAGAACATATCTTCTCATTTGTCGGGTTTGCTAAGTACCCAAAGTCTTAGTGGTTGAAGTCTTGGGGTGAGGTATCCTCAAGCAAGTGAAGTCTTAAGGTGTGGTATCCTTGAGCAACTGTAACGGTTTGTTAAGCACCCGTAAGCTTGACGAAGATAGTGGAAATCTCGAGAGAGTCTCTCGGGGACTGGACTAGCCACGGGTTGTGGTGAACCAAGATACATCGGTGCGTTTGTTCTAATTTATTTACTTATCGCACTTATTTATTTCCTGCAATTTTTAAATTCCGCAAGTTTACGCTAATTTTTATTATAACGCTATTCACCCCCCTCTAGCGTTAAGCGTATTATCTAACAATTGGTATCAGAGCCTAACTCTCTGAAAGCCTTAACCGGTTGAGAGGAATATATATTTTTCTGTTGAGATTACAGAAATTAACTTAGTAGAAATTTCATTTTTAAGTAAAATACAACCTCAGACAATTTAAGAAAATTTAATTGAGTAACAAAATAAAATAAAAAATAAAACAATTATTAAAATTTGAAGTATTGAAAAATATGTATGTAAATACGGCAAAGTATTGAAACTTCACAAAGGATCACCACGGTAAGAATCTGAACAATTAAAATACTTGACTTGATAATAACAAATAAACACACCAAACAGAAAGTGCACCACTTCACCCTTCGTGTTTTATCTCTCGTGCTTTTACTCCCATTCTCACCATAAGAATCAATATTCACTTTTATTCTTTCTTATTGCGGCGTGAAACCCGATTCTAATCATATAATATTGATACGGCATGCAACCCGATCCAAATCATATAATGATGTTGCAGCGTGCAACACGATCAAATCATATAATATTATTTTGGCGTGCTACCCGATCCAAGTCATATAATATTGTTGTGGCGTGCAACCCGATCCAAGTTATATAATAATGTTGTGCCATGCAACCCGATCCAAATCATATAATATTATTGCGGCATGCAACCCGGTCCCATATAATATTGTTGCAGTGTGCAACCCGATCCCAATATACAAGTCAACACCAATCACAAAAGAATCCTGGCATGGAATAATAGTATAACAATAATATCCCGGCAAGGGAATAATAGCATAACAACAATATATCGGCAAGGGAATCCATATCATAAACAATAACATCCCAGCAAGATAATCAACAAGTACATAATAAGGATCAAGAAAAAATCAAGAAGCACGATAACCTCAACAAAACAACAAGGTATAATAAGCATGTGATAACTACACTAGTAACCACAACAATTGGACATGTAACATATTTGCACGAAGTCATAGAGGAACTCATAATTAAGAAGTGTCAAAATAATAAGGAAGGCAATCACTTCAATTAAGGGTCAAGGTAACACATAAGAATTAGAGGAAAGCTAGCAACGTCAGATGGAGCATATAGAGGCAATTTAAGCAATTAGAAAACCCAATCGTAACGGGATACTTTCCACATAAGGACCTAAGAATCCTAGAGGCAAATTTCCCACAAATAAGTCCGAGCAACACTCGTCACCTCACATGCATGGACTATAATTAGCATAAAAGACTCAATTCCTATGTGTAAGTCCCCCACACAAGGTTAGACAAGATACTTACCTTGAAGACGATAAAATGATACCCTTAAATGCACCTTCTCGGGTGAAATGACCTCAGGACGGCTCATATTTAACCAAAAATGACTTGAATACATCTAACACTGGAAGAGAAAATAATTCAAATTAACAAAACTATGATTCCTATACAATTTGCAAAAACTAAACAAAGTCAACTCCCTAAGCCTGCACCTTGGATCCCGACAAAATTTACCAAAATCGAATACCCATTCTGAGATGAGTTCACCCATATAAATCTTATCTAATTTTGATACCATTTGGTCATTCAAATCATCATTTTACATTTTCAAAAGATTTCACAATTTTCCCCAAATTTTCTTTTAGATTCTCATGAATTTGATGTTAAATCTAATATATAATCACAAAATATAGTTTGAAATTGATTAGAGACACTTACCCAATAATTTTGAGAAGTTTGGGGCTTTGAAAAATCGCCTATGGAGGTTTAGGATTTGAGATATTTGAAAAATGGGTGAAAATCCCATAAAAACCCTCACTTAACAAGCCTCATATGAACCCTTGCAAGTTGTGAACAAAGCAGGTCTGACAGAAGTCGTATTTGTGACCAAAAGTTTGCATTTGCGAACTGGGCATCGTAAAATGTGATGAAAAAGTTCGCATTTGCAAACACACCAGAAACCAACAATTTTTCCAACACGAAAATGAGCATAATTTCATTATACAATGTCCAAATTTAATGATTCTTTTTCCTATAGCTCCATAATTTTGATACGGATCTAATGGTTCAAACAAAATTTAATTTGGATCTCATTTTCTCAATATGGCATCATGTTTTCTTGAAGAAACAACGTTGAAGCATCCAAAAGCAAGCGCAACATAGTCTAAACCCATCCAAAACTCACTCAAGCCCTCGGGGCTCCAAACCAAACATGCACACAAGTCTAAAACATCATAAGGACTAAACAGTACCATCAAATCATCAAAAAAAATCAAAAACTATAATTTAACCTCAAAACTCATGATTATCTACTTTCCAACCGGACGTCCAAATCACGTCAAATCAATTTCGACTGTCACCAAATTTCACAGATAGGACTTAAGTATCTCAACAAACTTGTGCCAGGATCCGAAATCAAAATACGGTCCCGACACCGATGAGTTCAAACATTAATTCATTTATTTATTTCCATTAAAAATTAGCACAATCATTTTTTTCAAAAATTATTTTCTAAGGTAGGGACTTCGGAATTCAATTTTAGGCATACGTTTAAGTCCTATACTTTATCGTAGACCTCTCAGGATCGTTGAAACACATATCTATGTCCATTTACTAAAAATATTGACCAAAATCAACAAAAACCAAATTGTAACACTAGAAATTACTATATTTTTCATATTTTCACATAAAAGCTTTTCGGTTTCACGCCCAGATTGCGCACGCAAGTTGATACACATAATATGAAGTTGCTCGTGACCTCAAAATTCCGAACCGGACGCAATTGCTCAAAACAATTGGTTGGGTCATCACACCCGGGGTGGTGAAACGAATCTGACTGGCCCAATAAAATAATGTAGTATTCTGCATTTCTTAGCCTTTAGATAAGATGCGTATTCCCAAATTTCTGGCAAGAATAATTCTAGAATGTAGGCATCTTGTTCCTTATCCCTTGACTCCTCAAGTGGCTAGGGCGACTCTAATTCCATAACATCATCCAAACACAATGTGAAAAAATGCTTAGAGTATGGACCAATGCTCTCAACCACATAAATATTAGGACCGTCTACATTCTCAACACTAATTACAATAGTGTCAACTAAATATGTATCATCAATATCCTTGGTTGACTCTAGTATCTCTTCTACAATATTGACATCCTCAAAATCTAGTTTTATTGATTTTGGTGTTCTACTCCGGTCTTCTCCACTAGCACCTCAATTTCGGTATCTAATTCATGCTCTTCTTATATACTATTCATAATAATGGCTTGTTAAGCATTAAAAGCTTCAACTAGTTGACTACGTGAACTTTAAAGTTGTGAATAGTTTCCTCTTGCCTTTCTATCTGCAGTTGTAATTTACTATGTTGTTCCAAAAGGAACTTTAATATATCTTCGATCTTCTTTAGGTCAACTTCCCTAGGTTCTTTGTTCCTATTAACTTCACAAAAAAAAAGAACAATCAAAGTAAGGGGTTGGGGGAAGATAAAAAATATAAGCAACAATCATAAAAGTGGCCATCATGAATACCACACATATCACACACATAACATTGAGTTGGTGCACAAAACTCGCTCTCAGAAATATTTTGATAATTTTATCCTGGGTAATTTCCTTCACAGTATGCATAAGCAGGATTAAAAGTAGAATTATTAACATCAAAATTCTCATAATTTCACGATGCCATTATTTTCAAATCAAAATATATTTTATAAAAAAAATAAGCGTACAAGAAAACAAAAATAAAAGTTCGAACTTGCAACCTAAAAATATGTACACTTACAGCCACACTGTTAGTATTTCCGACAATGATGCAAAATTTGATCACGCTCAACTATACCTTATAAAAAGGACTAAGCGGTGTTCCAAATATAATCCAGTTTACAAGTCCGGAGTCAATTCCTACCGTGAACTAAGGCTTAGTTATAGTTGTTCAATATCACTAAGAAACACAAGTCCAAATAATTTTTTAATTATAAATATAATATTTATTTTTATCTAATTAATTAACAAATCTTGAAAGCCGTAAAACTATCAATTAACAAGGATAAGGAATGGAGACAAGATAAGGAGGTCTAGAGTTATGATGTCCCTTCTTGTCGGAATTCTTCCCGACATTATCTATAAATTCGCCTAAGTATTCTCTACCAATCATGAACTCTCTAGGTTGCGTAACGCTCTCCAGAGTAATTACCATAATTTACTAGACATATTCTCCCTAATTACACTAGCTGGCATTAAGTAAGCTCACTCGGATCGCACCCAATGTTTTGTTATCCACAATCCCACCTTTAAACCCTGAGTATTGATCCCTCATATACTTTAGGAGTGATGATTTTCAACAACTACCTAAATATGCACTCTCTCTCGAGTAATACATACTAAATAGGCACAGTCGGTTGAAGGTCCTTCAATCTATACCAATAATAATGTAGTTGAACAAATTGAGAAAATACTACAGCAAATCTATATAAATATAACAGGAAAATCATCCTCCAATAGGTTCCATCAAAATTCTAGATAACAAATTAGCTATTTATAATAGTATAACTAAAAATAGAACTAGGAAGAAGGATGAAAAACTCGTAGAAGAATTCTCCTGCTTGCTCCTAGTGTGATCTTGCCTTCGTAGGTCTCAAGTGTGTTTAAACTCGATCTCCATCTCTGTCTCTCTCCTCAAAAGTGGCGTTTTAGGTCTATTTATATGTGTAGGAAAAAACCTAAACATGTGGGCCAAGTCCTAATCAGAACAGGAGACGAAATAAGCCATTAAAACTCATATTGGACCTAGGCTGGCCTTGCCTAGATAACGCCAGCCTAGGCCTGGCTTTAAGCTGGCCTCACCTGGATAAAGCTTGGTTAGGCCTGGCTTTAAACTGGTCTCACCTAGATAAAGCTTGGTCGAGTTGGCATTTGCCTGACTTCTCATTTTCATCGTTCTCGAGCGCATTTTCGACGTTTAAACATCCCTTTAGTTTTACTTTTATTTGTGATGTACCTATACATAAAATAGCCTCCATTACGCTCAAACAAAGTATATTTTAACATTAAAGCATATAAAACGTAAAGCATATAATATACAAAAATCATGAATTATAGCCACAAATCACAGATCTTTACATTTTTTCCTTCCTATTGTTGCTATCGGTTGTTCATTATAACGTCTATATAATTTATTGTTCCTTAAAAAAAGTTTATATATATATATATATATAAACTCAAACAGTTGTTTGATGTTCATATGCTAAAATGTACCAATCTTATAAGTTTCTAGGACTGATCTTTTTCTCTTTTGGTTTTAGTTGACTGACTCCGAGAAATTTCTTTTGTACGTGACTTCTTTAACACTTCATTCAACAACAACAACAATATAGTATAATCCTACTAAGTGAGATATGAGAAGGGTAGTATATACGCAGATTTTATCCCTACCCTTGGATAGAGAGGCTGTTCCCAAATAGATCCCAGACATTCTTCCCTCCAAGAACTTCCCACCTTGCTCTTGGAGAGACTTGAACTCACAACCTCTCGATTGGAAGTAGGGTTTTTTTAGCACTTCATTCCTGTTAAAAATTTAAGATAGTCTGTCAATTCAATAATCTTTCATTGTCATCATTAAATATTAAACCTTAAATTAGATTATTGGCTCTTACGCCCTAAAACTTTTAATTTTAAATATTCATCATATCAGCGCACCATAATGCCAAGATAGAAAAATCATTCTGAACTTTTTCTTTTGAATTCGGTATAGTTTATTCTTCACTAAAATGTTAGTTTTGTTTTCAGAATATTCAATATCTGCTAAGAATAGAATTTTAATTAGAGTGAATGTCTATCTTGTAGAGAGATTTACTTTGATGCTAAGTTATTTTTCCTCCTATAAATAGAGGGGTCTTACCCCATTGTAAACCACCCCAAAATTCAATAAGAATTTCTCTCTCTTTCTCTGCAATATTGCTCTTGTTCTTTTATTGTTTTATAACACGTTATCAGCACGAATCTCTACTATCTCAAGAATCTCTTTGAGAAAATTAAGGTATTTTTTCTCCTCCTAATTTTGTTTTAATTATGTCTGACATTATGAAAAGAAAGTTCGTTGCCCTTGAAATTTCGGGCAAGAACTACATGACATGGGTGTTGGATGCTGAAATCCATTTGGATGCAATGGGTCTTGGAGACGCCATTAAAGACATAAATAATGCATCCACCCAAGACAGCGCTAAGGCCTTGATTTTCTTGCGCCATCACTTTGATGAAGGTTTGAAAATTGAATATCTCACAGTCAAAGATCCACTTATCTTGTGGAATGGCTTAAAGGAGAAATATGACAACTTAAAGTTGGTCGCTCTGCCACAAGCACGATATGATTGGGCTCATCTGAGGCTCCAAGACTTTAAGTCTGTTTCTGAATATAATTCTGCAATGTTTAGAATTACTTCTAAATTGAAACTCCGTGGAGATACTATAACTGATTATGATATGCTTGAAAAAACGTTTACAACGTTTCATGCCTCCAATATGGTTCTGCAACAACAGTACAGAGAGAAAGGTTTCAAAAAGTACTCTGAGCTGATTTCTCTTCTCCTTGTGGCTGAGCGAAACAATGATCTGGTCATGAGAAATCACGAAAATCGACCCACTGGGTCTACACCATTGCCTGAAGTAGATAAGGTGTATTCCCATTATGCTAAGTGTGGAAAAGGCTATGGCTTTAATCATGGTCGTGGTCGGGGTCATGGCTGTGGACGTGGACAAGGAAGAAATTTTCCTGGTGTTAGTCACCCACCAAAGAGATATAACCACCAAAAGCGGAAATGGAATTATGAGAATCCAAAAGCAAATAGTTCAGAAACTATATGTTAACGTTGCGGTGGAAAAGGGCACTGGGCAAAAATTTGCCGTGTACCAAGACATTTGGTTGAGCTTTATCAAGCATCTCTAAAGAGTAAAGGCATTGAAACCAATTTTGTCTCTGACAATAATTTTGACATCACCCACTTGGATGTGGCAGACTTCTTTGAGCACCCTAAGGGGAAAATAGATCACTTGATTGGTGATGGATCCATGGTTAAAGAAGATTGAGCAGTTTGATATTTTTATTTTTACTTATTCGTAGTAGTTAATGAATAAACAATTATCATAGTTTACATAAGTTATCTATTATTATGATATAGTTCAAATTTTATATAACTTTAGATTACACATTCATCTTATGCTTTATTTGTAATGATTTTTCAGTAAGTTAATCGATTAACATAACAGATAATCGATTAACCAATATATTCTATTAAACTGGACCTTTTCCGCAAGGTATGTTAGTCGACTACCCGATTTAGTTAATCGACTAACCTAATGACCGTTACCTAAGTTAATCGATTATCACTTTAGTTAATCGATTAACCTTATGTCCGTTGCCTGTTCATCGACTAGTTTTTAAATTGAAACAGGTTAGTCGATTATCTATTTGGTTAATTAACTAACCTCAGCAGATTTTGAAAATATTGTTTAATTATTAAGCAACGGATACAAGAGTATTAAAAGGAGAATAACTATGATAAAAGATTTTTTTTCTTTTCTTCATAATGACTGCACTGAAACTATTATGTTGAATCATAGACTTAAATTTGTTTATTCTCATTTCGTATATTTCTTTTGTATGTCAAACCATGGGAAGCAAATATGGATATCTCACAAAGCAAACTTGGATCAACGTCCAATTGTAAAAATATTTATTTAATTGATTCATGTACCACACATACGATATTCAAAGAGAAGAAATATTTCGCTCATTTAAGTATGTGTAAGGCAGATGTTACTACAATTTCTGGTAGTAGTAAATTGATTGAAGGCTCCGGAAAAGCAACTATAACTCTGCCTAAAGGAACAATATTTATCATAGAGAATACAATGTTCTCTTCCAAGTCCAAGAGGAACTTGTTGAGTTTTAAAGATATCCGTCAAAATGGATATCATATTGAGACAATAGATGAGAATAATCTTGAATACCTCATCATTACAAAGAATGTCTCTGGCCAAAAGAGGGTTATTGAGAAGTTCCCATCTTTATCTTGTGGCCTGTATTGGACAAAAAATAGTGCAATTGAGGCACATTCCACAGTAAACCAAAAGGCTACTGATTCCTATACTTTTGTACTTTGGCATGATCGATTGGGACATCCTGGATCAATTATGATGAGACGGATTATAGAAAACTCATATGGGCATCCATTAAAGAATTTAAAGATTCTTTTAAATAATGAATTTTCTTGCACTTCTTGTTATCAAGGCAAGTTAATTATTAGACCATCACCAACAAAGGTTGGAACTGAGTCACCTACGTTTTTGGAACGTATACAAGGGGATATTTGCTGACCTATTCACCCACTTAGTGGGTCCTTTAGATATTTTATGGTCTTAATAGACGCATCCTCTAGATGGTCTCATGTGTGCCTATTGTCATCACGCAACCTTGCGTTTGCAAAATTAATGGCACAAATAATTCGATTACGAGCACAAATTTCCTGATAATCCAATTAAGTCTATTAGACTAGATAATGCTGCTGAGTTTTCATCCCAAGCATTTAATGATTATTGCTTATCAATTGGGATAAAAGTGGAACATCCTGTAGCTCATGTTCACACTCAAAATGGTCTTGCAGAATCTTTAATTAAACGTCTGCAGTTGATTGCAAGACCATTACTCATGAAAACGAGGCTGCCCACTTCGGTTTGGGGTCACGCCATTTTGCATGGAGCAATGCTAGTTCGTCTCAGACCGACGAATTATCACAAATATTCCCCGTTGCAATTAGTTTTAGGTCATGAACCTAATATATCCCATTTAAGAATTTTTGGATGCGCAGTATATGTGCCTGTAGCATCGCCATACCGCACCAAAATGGGTCCGCAAAGAAGGTTAGGAATATATGTTGGGTTTGAATCGCCCTCCATTATTCGCTACCTCGAAACATTGACAGGGGATTTGTTCACTGCACGATTTGCAGACTGTCGATTCGATGAGACACTTTTCCCAAAATTAGGGGGAGAAGTTGGTGAAACCAAACGGGAAATTTTGTGGAAAAATCCATCATTATCTCATCTTGATCCACATACCTCTATTTGTAAAAAAGAGGTGCAAAATATTATCCATCTGCAAAGAATAGCAAATAAAATGCCTGACGCATTCACGGACTTGAAAAGGATAACAAAATCTCACATCCCCGCAGAGAATGTTCCAATCCGTATTGATGTCCCCATTGGACAATCTTCTAGTGTCATATCTAATGAGTTGAAAGCACGCCTAAAACGTGGCAGGCCATTAGGTTCCAAAGATCGAAATCCTAGAAAAAGGAAAGCAAATGATCAAAATAACACTACGAAAGAATCTCATGAGGAAATTCACGATTTAATAAATTCTGAGATTCATGAAGAATCCATTGAGCCCGAGACTCAGGAAAATAAGGAACTATCAATAAATCCAATCGATATTGATAGAATTTTAATCGAGTGGATATAGTGGTGGATTATGTCTTTGCATATAATGTTGCATCTAGCATTATGCAAGAAAGTGAGGATCTTGAACCTCAATCTGTTGGAGAATGTCGACAAAGACTTGATTGGCCAAAATGGCAAGAAGCAATCCAATCAGAATTGAATTCACTTGCAAACCATGAAGTTTTTGGGCCTATAGTTGAAACACCTAATGGTGTTAAGCCTGTTGGCTATAGATGGGTCTTCGTACGCAAGAGAAATGAGAAAAACAAGGTACAAAGATATAACGCACGCCTTGTTGCACAAGGATTTTCTCAAAGGCCTGGTGTCGATAATGAAGAGACATATTCACCCGTAATGGATGCTATAACTTTCCGTTATCTCATTAGTTTTGATGTCCTTGAAAAGCTTGACATGAATTTAATGGATGTGGTTACTGCCTATCTTTATGGCTCACTTGATAATGAGATATACATGAAAATTCCCGATGGATTCAAAATGCCAAACACTCATAATTCAAAGTCCCGGTAAATATTTTCAATCAAATTGCAAAGATCTTTGTATGGTCTAAAGCAATCAGGACGAATGTGGTATAATCGTCTTAGTGAGTATTTATTAAAGGAAGTCTATATAAATGATGCCATTTGCCCATGTGTTTTTATAAAGAAAACAACATCGGAATTTGTTGTACTTGCCGTATATGTCGATGACATAAACCTTATTGGAACTCCCATAGAACTCCAAAAGGCAATTGATTATTTAAAGAAGGAATTCGAGATGAAAGGTCTCGGAAAGACAAAATTATGTCTTGGTTTGCAAATTGAATATTTGGCAAACGGAATTTTTGTTCATCAATCTGCCTATATAGAAAAGGTATTGAAATGGTTTTACATGGATGGAGCATATCCTTTAAGTACTCCGATGGTTGTTCGATCACTTGATGTGAATAAGGATCCATTCCGACCGCAAGAAAAGAATGAAGAGCTACTTGGTCCTGAAGTACCATATCTTAGTGCAATTGGCGCACTAATGTATCTTGCAAATACTACAAGGCCTGATATAATTTTTTCAGTTAATGTCTTAGCAAGATATAGCTCTGCTCCCACAAGGAGACATTGGAATGGAATCAAACATATATTGCGGTATCTAAAAGGGACTAGCGATATGGGCTTATTTTATAGCAATAATTGCAGTCCTGATCTTGTTGGTTATGCTGATGCTGGATATTTATCTGACCCACACAAGGCTCGATCTCAAACAGGTTATGTGTTTACCTGTGGAGGCACTGCCATATCTTGGCGATCGACTAAGCAATCAATTGTGGCTACTTCATCTAATCATGCTGAGATAATCGCTATTCATGAAGCAAGTCGAGAGTGTGTGTGGTTGAGGTCTATAATACATCATATTCAAGACAAATGTGGTTTGAAATGTGACAAACTACCCACGATTTTGTATGAAGACAATGCAGCATGCATAGCCCAATTGAAGGGAGGATTCATAAAAAGAGATAGAGCAAAGCATATTTCACCAAAGTTATTTTTCACACATGATCTTCAAAAGAATGGTGATATCAATGTGCAACAGATTCGTTCAAGTGATAATATGGCTGATTTGTTCACAAAATCTCTACCAACGTCAACCTTCAAGAAGCTGGTACACAAGATTGGAATGCGAAGGCTCAAGGATGTGAATTGATGCTCTTTTCAGGGGGAGTTAATGCGCGTTGCTCTCTTTTTCCCTTACAATGTTTTGTCCCACTGGGTTTTCCTTGCAAGGTTTTTAACGAGGCAACCAATAGGCGCATTACTAAATATGTGTACTCTTTTCCTTTTCTAGAATTTTTTTTCCATTGGATTTTATTTTAGTTATGGTTTTTAATGAGGCACATTACTTATTGAGTAGACATTCAAGGGGGAGTGTTAAGAATAGAATTCTAACTAGAGTGAATGTCTATCTTGTAGAGAGTTTTACTTTGAGGCTAAGTTATTTTTCCTCCTATAAATAGAGGGGTCTTACCCCATTGTAAACCACCCCAAAATTCAATAAGAATTTCTCTCTCTTTCTCTGAATATTGCTCTTGTTTTTTTTTATTGTTTTATAACAATATCTAATTTTATAGGGCCATTTTTCCTTATAAGTAGTAACCAAATATTCTTCAATCAGTGGCCAAATAAGGATTAAGAGGGATTAAAATAAAAAGAAGAAAACCTACGAAAAGGTAATGGATGACACTATATATATACCCCTTGAATGCATGTGGTTCTGCACTATCCTCAACTAATACAATCATATCCTTGCTTTTTATTAAAAAAGAAAAAAAATTAGGGGAGGGAGAGGGAGAAAGAAAAAGAGGATACTATGCTATCAATGGAGTTTGAACCCTCCACCTGAAACGCGGGACAAAGCAACAAGTGAGTTAGCCTTCTACTTCAGTCTCCATGTTTAATTTTACTTTAATTTATTAGACATTGCGGGTATTTCTTTTTCGGGATTAATCATTAAAAATCATGTTTTCAGTGGCTCGATTAATCGATTCTCTCCTCCTACGACCTATTAAAGGGGAACAATCTTTACCAAAATTTCTATATTGCAAAAATTTGGATCCAATGTTTTTGATTAATAAGTGGAGAATTATATTCGTCCCATCATAATCCTATGTGGCATTTACTATTTAGACATTCTTTTGCTTACATAGTTTCATTTCTATCCAAAGATAGCAAATGGAGAGCAAAATCCGGACTCCATCGGCAGAGAGAGAGAGTGAGGAGAGGGAAGCAAAGGAAAAGCAAACCATGTTCCAAGGCAGGCACTAAACATTCACGACAAATTCTATTTTGTGTCTCACACAATTAATTTTAATTGTATAATGCTTTTTTTATTTTATAATTTATAAATTTCAATTTTATATTTTTAGGTTCATAAAAATTTGAGTCCACAAAATTATAAAATAAAAAAATTACTTCATACAACTCATATTAATAACAGACATAAAATAAATTTTTTTAACATTCCCCAATCCAGCTCCTCTTTGTCAGTCTGTCTGCCAGCCTGCCAACCGACCTTGCACACATTTTCTTTTGTCCACTTCTCCTATTTTGTCAACTTCCTCATTGAAATCTCCTAACAACATGGTATTTCGGTGTTTGATATCTGACTTATACTTCGAATAATTTAAATGTCGTACAAAAAGTTTCAGCTTAAAAGGTAGAGTGGTCTTTACTCTTTACTAAAGATAATTTAATAAGTAAATTCGAATCTAAATATTTCGTTAAGGACGAATGAGTACTTATTACTTTATCATAATTTTTAATAATAAATTAAATATTTAATAATCAATAGTGGCGGATGCATATAAAGAGCTATGGGTGCTTAAGCACCAACTGATTTTGATCATATTAAAAAAATTATATACACAACAGTATAAATATTAGATAAATATTGAGTGAGCACTTACAAATAAATTTATTTTTTCTTTTCTTTTAATTTTTTATCAACCAACACCTATAACTTTAAAATCTTGAATCTACGACTGATAAATCGCTTTAAGTAAGATTCGTTAGGAATGATCCTTTCACCTAATTAACAATGCGAGAGAAAAGTCACTAACTAGATGGTAGTAGTCTTTAAGTGATCATTGAAATTCAAAATTATAATAGTAATTCAAAAAAAGCACGTTTAATCATGGATCGAAAATAATTTTTTGATACTCCTACAAATTCCACTCTGTGTATCACTATGTAGTATTTATGGAATCAAAGGGATATTTTATTGAAAAAATAAGTTTAAAAATAATTTAAATTATTAATATTAGAATACTTTTTATGCAAGTGTAACAACTATATTTCAAAAAATAAAAGATTTATATCTAAATTCATATTAAATATTTTTGTAGTTCCATAGGAAACAACTTAGTTACTAATACACATTGTTTTACCATGACTTTTGTGTATATTTTATGATGTTTTACGGTCATACAATATGAATTTATAATTTTAATCATCGAATTTGAAATCCGTTTATATAGGGAGGAACAAATAGATTCAACCATTCTTATTCTCATGAAGTTAAACTATATAAGTAGTTATTAATTTTTTTAAAAATTATTTATTATAAATTAAATGTTAATTATCATAAGAAATGTTATGAAGAATCACAGTTTACCGGTTTAAAATTTTAAATTTATTTATATTGATTAAAGAAACTACTGGTTAGTGACAAGAGACAGGAGCAATACTTTCCCAGACGTATTATTTATATTAAATTAAGTTATTTAATTTTAGCGATGATAAATTATAATAAAAATAAAATTCACATTGTTATTTGATAAAACTAACTTATACGCGCAATAAGTTTAATTTTAATTGATTTGAAATAAAATATGATAATGGGTAAAATAAAAAAAAATTTGACGAGCAAAGATTCAAAGAATAGTACAAATTTGCTAGATTTTTAAAATCGAGAATCTCCACGTACCGTTTTATTTGCCGCACTTCCACACTAGAAATCTTATATACTACTCTTTAGAAAAAGTTTGAGCAGTACAAGTCCTCCTCAACATTGCCCATTTCAAAACTCCCATTTTCCTCCATTGTTTCCTCCGTTTCTCTTTTTCTACACCTTTCTCTCTCCTCTCCGGTAAGTTATACCCACATAAATTTCTCCATACAACCATCCGTACATGTATGTATGTATTTGTAATTGTATGTATTTAGGACTTTAGGTGTGTGTATTATATGTATCTATGTGTGGCGGATACAGTATTTGAACTTTATGTGTTCGAGTTAGGGATTTGACCGCAATTCATTTGATTTGCTAAGTTCAAAACCATTCTTTTTTTTTCCTTATATTAGTGAATTTTTTTACACTTTGTATCCGCCCCTGATGTTTGTGTATGTGCATGTGTGTGTGTGTGTGTGTGTGTAGACATTGGCATTTTGTGTGGATATTTCGCAGTTAGGGTTTTTATGGGGCTAATTTGACTGGTTAACTGCGGATCCAGATGATATTTATTGATATGCGTCTTGTTGGTTTTAATAGAGAAGATAAAAAAAATGGGGAATAGAGTGGATCACGAGTACGATTACCTGTTTAAGATCGTGTTGATTGGTGATTCTGGAGTTGGGAAGTCGAACATTTTGTCCAGGTTTACGCGAAATGAGTTCTGTTTGGAGTCCAAGTCCACTATCGGAGTTGAGTTTGCCACCAGAACTCTTCAGGTCAGTACTAATTTCCTTTGAGATCTTAATATGGTGATGTTCTATTAGTTATACCAAATAATTGAAGGTCATTTGTTAATCTGTTATCTTTGGCTAAGTGAGTTTGATAAAGTATATCCTGTCCCAAACCGGTAAATTTAGCAGTAGTGGAGCCAGAAATTTATACATAAGGGGATTCAATAGATTGTTGAAATTTAAACTTATGATTTAAAGCAACTTCCGAATCCCCTTTACCACTTACTAAAATTTTTTCCTATGTCAAGGAAATTCAACAATTTATATAAGTTTACAAAAATTGTTCGTTTTTACCCTATTTGGGAAATATAATTTTGTGACGAAGGGGATTCAATTGAACCCCCTTCTTTTTACTAACCCCACCCCTAGGTAAAAGAGGAGGATGTTTAGTAGGTTGACAGTCAATGGAAAAATAGTCAAATGGATATAGAAAATTCATATGGTCGACTTGGGACTTAGACTTGATTGATTGAAAGAATGCTAACCTATTGAATGACCTATGGTATGATATTGGATTTGCTGTGTTTTTGTGTGGTGATGGATGAGGACATAGAGATTAGTTAAGTGAGAGAACTGCAGATTTTGTGCATCGATTCTATTCAAGACGCAAATTAAAAGGATGAATACAATTCAGATGTATGAGCTGATGATTGCTTTCTTCTTCATGTTTCGTATTCCCACTCTCGAGGGCATGTACTTTTTTGGTTAATGGACTAATGTTGGCAATATTTCTTTCAGAACTGATCTACTTATACTTAAACAATCTGCTTCTGAGGAAAAAGTTGGAGCTGTTATGACTTGGAAATTGGCAACTAACTATCATCGTGGTGCAATCTAACACTGATTTAAACAATCTG
Source organism: Nicotiana benthamiana (assembly GCA_034376525.1). Lineage (NCBI taxonomy): Eukaryota > Viridiplantae > Streptophyta > Magnoliopsida > Solanales > Solanaceae > Nicotiana > Nicotiana benthamiana. The sequence continues at coordinate 71,130,018 of CM067324.1, read as the reverse complement.
CTTCCGAGGAGAAAAGTT